>JAOUQW010000034.1:18525648-18553317 GCA_028565825.1 Olivaichthys viedmensis | reverse complement strand
TGCACTTTATGTAGTCCTGTATAGCGTGCTGCTGTTTCGTTGCGTGTTGCACCATGGTCCTGTAGAAACGACATTTCGTTTCAATGAATACGAGGTATATGGAGAAATTACAATAAAAACCTACTTGAACTTGAACTTGAACTAAAGGGTGCTTGGACACCGCAGATCGCTGCTTGGAACTATATTTTGAAATTATTTTCATCATAATTATTTGCTTGTTATTTCACATTATATTATTTATCAGGTTTTTGTGTGGCACAAACCCAGCCAACAGAGAATGTTATAAGAACATTCAGCAATAAATTCGACAGGTTCTAAGAAGGTTAGGCTGTAATGTTACAAAAATAACATTCCTGCAATATTCTAAAAATGTGATGCAATAATGGTTTGCTGCACAATGCTCTTAGATCATTGCTTTCACAACATTATAAATTAGACAAAAACTAACATTATAGAAAATGTTTGTGTTAGTGTTTTTACAACTAAAAATGTTGCATCAGTGTTGTAGGAGCATGTATAAATGTTATGTAAAAATGCTGTCAGAACACTCGGACAACTCAAATAAGCTAGAGGGTGCAGGAATGTTGTTGAAGACTTCAGGGGATAAAAATGACTAAAACTGATCTTATTTCAGCATGAATATAGGTGCTGAACTTTAGTTTCAAACCAGCTTTGAGAACTGGAAGTGAACTGCCTCGTCCTGTTCAAATAACAACAGCATGGTGGTCACTGATTGGGTTTGTCAGCGTCTATGCAATAACATCTCAGTCTTTAGTGTCTCTACTCTCCTACATGCATGTAACGTGGATGTAGGAGCGTATTTTCATGCGTAAAAGCATATATGGCTGATGAGGTGTGAAAGGTTTGTGTGTGAGTGTGTGTGGAAGTGTGAACAGGTGTCTGGGTTCACTGCAGTGCAGGAATGAGAACACCAGGTGCACAGCAGCCGGGAGAAATACCGGTGAGACCAGAACAAACACACACACACACACACACAAATTAGATGATAGGGAGTCTGTGTGGGAGGGGGTAAAGCTTACTTCAGAGTGTGTTTATGTAGCAAAGTAATGGGAGAGGCTGCTGGTGAAAGACAACATAAAATGGCTGATGAAAGACTGAAATGACTTTGCATTTTCACTGTTTGTATGATCATACTTTGGTGAGGGATAAAGAGACACTGACCAAAACTGAAAGAGATTGAGACTCGTAGGCTGAGCATTTGCCATTTCCTAAAAGAGTAATGTTTTAGTCAATGCTCAGTTAGGGTTTGCAATCTGGTTGCACATTAGCTTGAATGGAATTCAAATGCAAATGCTAATTCCTGTTAAATTTCTCTGCACCTACACTAAGTAATTTTAAGGAAGGTTTTGATAACAATATTCCAGTGATACAACAAACTGTAGTAAAGGGATAAATACATGCCACCCGTTAAGCCCCAGACCCCGTAGAAACACACACTCCCCAACCCCTGGCCATCCTTGAACATGTATTCATTGACTAATGCCTTTTTTTCATGCAATGAATTATAACAGCTTTTTTTCCCCTTCCTTACTTCCCAGTCATCCATTTCGGCACTGCTTGATATTATTCTTGCTATTATCTTACAGAACTCCAATTATGATATGTCCTGTGGAGAAACAAAGCTTCAACATGCTGGCTGAGGAGCGGGATGCTGCACTGAATGCCAATTTCCTCTGCCTAGAGAGCAAAATGAATTCTCTGACATGAGCGTGAGACGGTGGAGAGCCGGGTCTGTCTGCAAGTCTGATTGATGGGATGCTGCACATTGTGCAATAGATGCTGAACATTTTAAATTGTGTTAGCATTTTGATGCATTGCTGAATAGCAATTTCCACAGCATTTCAAGATGAAAAACAAACTAGGAAAAAAATTATAACAAATAACTAATTTAAACTAAATACCAGACAAACACAAAAGACAGGTAAAAATATTGAGCAGGGCATACGAAATTAGCATACTAATTGAAAATACAAAATGCCATATCTTGAATAGTTTTAAGGGGGGGGAATCAATCCTAATATGCACATAATAATCCCCCGTAATAGCCAATCATTCATTAAATGTTGCATGTGTAGACAGGAAGAATGCAGTTGCAATCCCTATTACAGGCCAAAGGAAGAACAAGAATGAAAAATCCCTTCAGCTGTGGTCATAAGAGCATTGGGTTTGGAATGAAAGGTTACATGCAAATCAGCAGCAAGGCAGCAGGCAATAATGTTAGACTACACAGTGCAACACCATAATGTCAGTCGGAATCAGTAGGAACAGAGTATTAATTACCACCAACTCTGTGGTTGATTAAAAGACATTACTAAATAGCAGTACGCAGCAGTTTGCTAATGATGATGATTTTGTTCATTAAGAGGCATCAGGGTATAGTGGCCTTCTGAGGGTATGAGAGATGTGCTCTAGCCTCGCTGAGAGGATTAACTGAAGGCTTGTCATTAGATACAGTTTAAAGATAATTAATTCCAGAGCTGATGGATATGTGTTAGCTGGGCTTTAATGTTGATGTTGAGTGTTGCTTCTGTGTTTGGTTTCACTGTAGCAGAAAAATACCTTTGGTCTGCATTGGTAATACGCTAAACTGGCTTTTAATTAGATCAGTTTTCTTGTTTAAATTGTCATAAACACTTTTTAATAACACTATTTGAAGGAACCTACTTAAAGACAGTTTTTTAAAAAACGGTGCTGTTGAATAATAAGTATCTGATGAGTAAAATGTTGGTAGATGGTAGTGGACTTTTGGACCTTGTTGCCTGTATGTATATTTTATACGTATATTTTAATAACAACAACAACAATAATAATAATAATTTCATATAGTGCCTTTTCTTAAACCCAAGGTTGCCTAAACTCATATATGAGTTCGAACTAATTATTATATTATAATAATGTCTGATGTATTTTGTCTACAAGGCTTTCTTTAAACTTTTGTCTTCAGCTTGAACAATTTGTTAGGGTGCTTGTAACCCTCTTGATATTATTAGTGTCATGGGCACTCCGCCAAGCGTGTGGGGATTGCCATGACGATGAGCGCCATGTGTTCGTGTTTATGTTGTCTGTCTGATTTGCACCCGGTCCTGTCTGTGATTGATCCCACCTGTGTCTCGTTCGTCTGTGTAATTAGTATCTGTATAAATACCCTCGTATTCCTGTCCTGGTTGTGTTCAGATGTTTAATGTCATGTCAGTGCTACCAGTGTCTGTTTGATGTTAGATGTCTTGATCCTGTTTGGTTTATGTGAAAGGCTTGTGTTTGTAACCACCTGCCATCTTCGAAGCGTGACAGATCGGAACACCGAAAAATGGATACAGCATACGTGATGTCAGTGGGAGAGCTGCTACGGGAACTCACTGAGCATCAACGGTGGTTCGACTGCATCAGCACCGTCGTGGCGGTGATCAACCTCGCCAGGATGGCTGGCCACCACCGTGGAGGCGGTGGGCTTGGCCGAGATATGCCAGGAGAGCGTGGAGTGGCAGGAGCGGCTCAATGTCCTGGCCACAGTTGTGGCGTCACTCGTCGCGCAGCGACAGCTCTCCCCTCCCACCACGCCAGCCACAGAAGCCGCTTGGCACAAATCCAGTCCAGGTTACTCCCAAGAGTGGAGGAAAAAATCCCCAAATAAATTTTTTGGGGGGCCCTAAAATCCTCAAAAGTCATCCCGGACACCGCAGAGGGCGTCACCCAGTTCCCTGATGCGGCAGAGTACTGTAGTAATTAGTATCTGTATAAATACCCTCATGTTCCTGCTACCAGTGTCTGTTTGATGTTAGATGTCTAGATCCTGTTTATGTTTGATTTATGTGAAAGTAGGAGTAAAAGGCTTGCGCCTCCCGTCTTCGAAGTGTGACAGTTACGGTTTTTCTTATTATTATTCTGATTCCAATTTTCCACTAAAACGCAATGGGGAGCAAAGACTGTAATGCATAGAAACACCAAATTTGGCACAAAGGTGCAGAATCCTCTGCGCTACTCGCATGATTGCTTTGATGGATTTGCAGCCACGTGTTTGATATTGAATTTGATAGACATGTTCGTGACAATTCTGAGGACGTCTGCAAAGTCTGGAGTGTGGGAATCAATAGGTGGCACTGTAACATTCAAATAGCTGTTTCACAGGAACCGGAAGTGTCACGCACACACGAGCTGGACTGGACTACAGTTCCCAGAATCCCCCACGCAGCACGGAGGAGCCGCTTCCGCGTTCACTCCCAATCTCACACAATCACACACACCTGAAGGCAATCACAGTCCTCTTATAAATGCCTCAGCCAAATAGAGCTTCAGTGCTCAGTATTGCTCATGACTAGTGAGAAACAAAGCGTTTCCCGGACTGCCTACCCGATATCAGACCTGTTTTGGGACCCTGGACTTCCGACCTTGCCTTTGCCCCACAGACCCTGTTCGTACATCGCCCAACCTTCTGCCTTCCCCCTGACGACGCCTTTGCCTAATCCCTTGCTGCTTTCCGAAGCTTGCCTTCTAGCCCCTGGCCCGCACCTGCATCCGCCATGAGCAGAGCCTGACAGTAAGTCCAATTGAGCTGAAATTTGGTACACTGTATCTTTGTCCTAATCTGTAAGGGAATTTCTAATGATAACACGATTACTTAAAAAATATCGGCCAGTCAGCTTTCAGGCATTTGACAGTGTTACCATTGAGCTATCAACTTCAAACTTCAACTGTATGTTCATCTATGGTCCCTTTAGTGTTCAATGACACTTGGAAAGTGCTGTCCAATGGGGGTGCTACTTGCAAACGGTGCTTGGACCCCACAGATCGCTACTTGAGGCTATATTTACTGTAATTATTGTCGTCTCAGCCTGAGACGCTCTGCCTACAGCCCACAATACTCCTGATGCATATTATTCACTTTTCTGGCTACAAGCGTCGCAATCTTGAAGGTTTCAATCTGATTGCCTACCCGCAAATCCATGTATGCACACATATGTGCACTGGTTTCTGATGGGTAAACTGATTTTCAGCAAACACTGACACTTTTAAAACAGTGAAAAAAATGTCATTAGCAATCTGATATCATGAGCAAATTGTACAAATTTGAATCAATGAGGGGGATGTGGTTGGATTTTTTTCAATTTCATACAAATAAAGTTGGAAGAAAAGCTATGAACACTAACCCCACCCCTAATCCTAACATTATCTTTCACATCTTTTGACCCAACTTGAGTCATATGAATGAGTGTGAGACCTTTTTGGTCTTTAGGTAAGTTAAACCAGACACGACATATTCCATAACAACTAAATACATCCATCTACAATTTTGACACTCACACACAGAGAAAGACAATGACAAAATCAGACTTCATCAATAGGCATTACGCTTCACACACACACAAAAAAAGCAAAAAATCTGAATGTGATATCCACATTCCTTGTGCTTTAATATTTACATTAGTGCCAGAGTGTAAGCACATCTATCTTTATGTAAGTATTTCACCTAAGGCATCAGTATTCAATGGGTGTGAAGTAGCATACACTATTTGTAGACCTTTGGAATAACATATAAAAATGTGTTAACAGGGATTGTTCTGGATGCTGTATCTTAGAACCTATTACATAGAGATTGCAGAATATCTTTGGTTGAGAGGGAAAAAAAGAAGACGTTTGTACATTTAACAAGTCTTTATGTCAGGGAATGTTCACTGACTGTAATACTGACATGTTGTTGTCCGCTTGTCATGAGCACTCAGTAATTCCCGGCTGTTAGGATGTTCAGTGCAAATTCTGGCTAGAATTGGACAAACTTCCTGGATTAATAGACACATGGCCAAGGAAAACACTCTAATCTGCTCCTTCTTTGGTCTTTCAAAGAAAATAAGCACAAAATTTAAAGGTTTAGGACATACAAAGGTAGCTGAAGCTGAATGACTCTTATTGAGATAAGTGGAGTGATTACTACTGGCTGAATTGTGTGATTCCATGAGTTGCAAGAGGCAAGTAAACATATTTTAACAGATATTATTTATCTGTGGGGAACTGCTGGAACCCCCCCTCACATGCCTCTGGTTCACTGTGCATGTTCCCACATAATTATGCTCACATTTCTCTTTAGATTTTTATCTCAACTTCCCACCTGTATGTGAAGGAGCACATTTACAATAAATGACATTAGAACATAATACTTTGTTGGGCCTTTTTAGTCCTATGGGACTTTAATCATCTGACTACAATTAATCTCTTACCATTCCAACTGCTTCTTTTCCCTCTCAGAACACACTGTATGTAAGCCCCTGTATGTTCATGCTTTTCGTCATTAATTATAGCCAGCATGCTGGTTCAGTGAATGCTGAGATGGGGAAGAGAAAGGAGGGTATATGATAAAGAGATGCTTTTTTTGCCGGTTATGGTTGTCTCATGTTGTGGCAAGTGAGGAATAAGTCTAGGGTGGGGATTTTTCAAAATCACATCTCAAAGTAATACATTTGAAGGCAATGAAAGATAATCAGTGCATGAAAAAGGTTACTATAAATTCAAAAGCCATTATCTTGTTTTTCCACATCATTTAACACAATTTTCGTGAGGACTTGATGATATTGGAAGATGTGCCGTATCATGCTATTTATTCATCAGCTATATCATGTCCTCCATAGATGTCAGAATACACTAGTATTGTCACACACAAAATGTTCCCTGTCGCCTTCTTTTTGTGGTTACCTGCCGAGAAGAATTACGACATTGGGAACAGAGAGCTGCTCGCGGTGAAACTGGCGTTGGAGGAGTGGCGGCACTGGCTGGAGGGATCAGAGCACCTCTTCATAGTATTCACAGATCACGGATCAATCTGGAAAATCTCCGAAGCACAAAGCGACTCAACTCCCGCCAGGCATTGTTCTTTACAAGATTTGCTTTCACCATCTCGTACTGCCCCGGCTCGAGAAATCTGAAGGCGGATGCCCTGTCACGCATCTTTCCCGCGCCCCCCCAGGGACGAAAAACCGATACCATTCTGCCGAAAACATGTTTCCTGGGAGCGGTCATATGGGAGGCGGGCTCAAGCTGCGCACCAAGCTCCACAACAGTGCCCAGCATGAAGAACCCACCGAGTGTAGGGACTGCCTCATGTCATGCATGCGGCAGTCGCAACAGGACACCCAGGGGTGGCCAAGACCCACCAGCTCCTCATCCCGAAATATTGGTGGGAAACAATGTTGACGGATATACAGCAGTTTGTCTGCTTGTGCGCCATCTGTGCCCACACCAAGATGTCCCGTATCATGTCTGCTGGCAATCTAATGCCACTGCCCGTGCCCCTGGTCACATGTAGCGCTAGATTTTCTTACCAATCTGCCGCTATCCGAGGGAAACATCACTAAAATCTAAATCTAAATCCCTTCGCCTGGTCCCTCTCCCAGCCTTGCCAGGGGCATTCAGAGCTGCGGAGTGCTTATTTCAGCATGCATTCAGGTACTTAAGTATCCCAGAGAACATAGTGTCTGATCGGGGCCCCCAGTTTGTCTCTCATGTGTGAAGGGGGTTTATGGAGAAGCTGGGCGTGACCGTCAGTCTCACATCTGGGTACCACCCACAGGCCAATGGTCAGGTGGAGAGGGTGAACCAAGAGATGGGGTGGCATTCTGTGCAGGGAACCAGGAAGATTGGGCCCGATTCCTCCTGTGGGCCGAGTATGCTCAGAACTCCCTGCACCACATGACCACGCACCTCACGCCCTTTCAATGTGTCCTGGGGCATCAGCCGCCGCTGTTCCCATGGAACGCGGCCGAAACCAGCGCCCATGCCGTCGATGAGTGGTTCCGACGAGCGGAGGAGGTATGGGGGGAAACACACCAGTGCATAGAGTTGGCCATGAGTAGGACCAAAATGTGTGCGAACTGACATCCCGATCTACAACCCAGGGGACTGCGTATGGCTCTCCACGCGGGACTTGTGTCTCTCCCACATTTCACATGTCCCTGCTAAAGCCCCTGTTTCTGGGTCCTCTGAATGAGGAGGTGCCAGCTAGTGTACCGCCGCATGGACTCGAGGAGGCGGAGGGGGAGAATAGAGTATTTAGTGGACTGGGTACAGTCCCGAGGAGAGAAGCTGGGTGCCCACACACGACGTACTGGACCCGATGCTCAAACAGGTCTTTCACGCACGGCACCCCTCTCACCCAGCACCCAGACCCAGAGGCAGGCCCAGAACCAGCTCATAGCCGGGAAGCCGAGGTAGGCCGGGGGCCATTGTATGCAGACGCCCTCGTGAGAGTGAGCTCTTTGAGGGGAGGTTCTGTCACACACACACCGGTCTCCCAGGACCAATATCGATATATGCAACACCTGTCCCATATCACACTTCCCCTATATCTACCCCAGTCTCCAAACATACAGTGCTCAGTATTGATGCAGATGACCTGCGACATACAAAGCATTTACCGGACTGCTTACCCGTGCTTGACCTTGACCCTGAGAACCTGACTTCCGAACCATCTTGTGCTTTTAATATCCCGTCTGCAGATTGCCCGACCTAAAGCCTGCCCCCCGATTCCGAGCCTGTCTAATCCCTTGACTATATCTGACTCATGCCTCCTAGCCAGGAGCCCGCACATCCAGCCGCCCTGTCTGAAGCCTGACAAGTACATTGTACATTGTGATGCGTAATCTAAACTGAAAATGTCCTGGCTTTAGCACCAATGTTTAATCCCTTCCCCAGTGAAAAAAAAGTTAATTAAAGTACACTAAACTTGATGATGCTATAGTACACTTTAGTGTACTTGCAGCCACATTAATGATTAATAGATTTTGTGTGCTAAAATGGAACAACTGTTTTTGTACTTAATATACTTTCATTGTACAAAAATAGTATTAAACCCTAACTTTAATTATGTTAAGTGTATTTAACCATACTAAAATTTAACTATTTTAAGTATACTTAGGTAGACTTTAAATATACTATGTTTATGTATTTTAATCCATGATTCTCATATACTTATAGTGAAAGTATTACTTGTGCATTACATTTGCACTTTGAGTATATTAGAAATGCCCTAAAAATACATATACATGGTAGTGATAGTATACAAAATTGTTCGCGTAATTTATTTAAAGCACAAAAATAGCACAGCGTAAACAACAATAACTGCACAATTATGTGGCTTCAGCGCCTGAAAGACCTCCACTTGCATGCAAAAGGCATTCATTGTGGTGCTTTTTAATAGGACGCATGCACTTACGGCAGGCGAATCCCTACTTGGCAGTATTCCTGTATAACATTAGCAACAAGCTAGTGATGGTAGGCCTGTTTCACACATACTACCGCAGCGGGACTGCTACAGCTTGTACATGTTGCTCATTCACACATGCAGCGTTTGCTCTGCGGAACGGTACAGCGGGCTACCAGAAACTACTTGTAACAAAGTTTTAGAATGTAGAATGTTTCTCTAAAACCTGATGCTCTTTTTTCTATTGCTCATATAGCAGGCTCCACTTCACTTAATTCCCTCCAATAAGTGAAGTCATTTCAAAGAAGAGCAACAACTTGTTAATTATGCAAATGCGGCAAAGTGCGGAGCCCAGTAGGTTGCTCAAGCTCTGTCATTTTGAAAGGGTATGGTGCAGCGCGATAGTGTAGCGGTCTGGCAGGGAACCCTTGATGCAGTGACAGGTCAATTTGACTGGCTTTGTGAACCGGATTCTGCTCTTCGTCTCGGGATATCGAGCGGGCCTAAATCCACCCCCCCCAGCAGGGCTTTGATTTATCCTTTGTTCTGCTGGCTCCTCTCTTGACACTTTGCAAGAATGAGAGATGCCACGCAATCATGACCCTTTCACACCCTGGCGGCAACCTTTGGCTACTCTGAGGCCGACCCTTGACCCTGAAGCTGACAGCTTGATTAATTGTGCAATGTTATGATTTATGAGTATCTTCTTTGTATGATTAATGGGGCAACAGGTGGCACTACCTCACAGCTAAAGGGGAAATATAGCAAAAGAGGGTACAGACAATGTAAGGGGTTGGTGTCGGGGATGGGGGTTTCATCTGACAATGGCTCCCACCTTGGTGGAACCATACATCATCTTGACTTTCCTGAATGTGTCAGGTCCACTGTTATTGGTGGTAATGCTTCTTGAAAAGATTCTTTTAAGAGCCTCTCTATGGACAGATGCATACTGAAGCGTCACATGCATTAATCTTTGTAAACTCTTTTAAGGGATACAAAAGGAAACATAAAAACAGCTGACGATGATGTAAAGATCGAGATGTGAAAGGGGAGGGGGAGTAGCCCAGGTCAAAATTTGGTTTCAGTGGAAATCCCTGAGTCAGGATGTACTGCAGTGACTTCTAGAACGCAGTAAAGGAATCCTGACCACCCCCTGACATGAGCACTGAATTGTTTAATCGCCACTGCCGCTCTCTTTAGCAACCATTGTCCTGGACACATTGCCACCACATGCCTCTGTCCTAGTGAATAGCACCCAGCGAGCAACCCCTAAGACCTTGCACTGTCACCCATGACATGTCGCATCAAAGTGTCCAGGCAAAGCTTGTTCTCTGACCTGACAGGCTAGCAAGATAAGGCTGGCTTTTAAGCAAGACACTAAGCGCACAACAGGAGCAAGGGCCCCTCACAGGTGACAGAATGAGGGGGTCATACATGACACTGCTTACCTCTGTGTCCAGCAGGTCGATGAGGAAGAGAATAGCTGGGCATTTGCTTGGGGTCTCCAAGCGATGGCTGAGCAGATCAGTCCTCTCTCTCCAAAGTGAAAGAGCAAAGGGAGAGGTGGCTTTCATTCTGACATGTAACAGCCTTGACCCTACACTTCAGACTCTGACAGACGACGGGAGATTGATGCTGACATTGGGGTGGTATCAGTATCCAGCCCAGTCACCTTAAAGAAAATGAAATATTGACCCATACAGATCAGAGGACTAGCGGGAGCATGGGCATGCCTGACGGTTACAGGGGAAATAAATGATATAACAAACTGCAAGCTGCAAGTCATTCTCTGGTTTACAGTCATGTCACAAATAACTCGATGAATATATAAAAAAATACAGATATTCTTGAGTTTGCCATTATTTACAGTTACCACAATGACACAAATCAATTGTTTCCTTTCTTCATTTTTATCTAAAAGTCAAAAACTATGTTCTTAAAATTCCTCTGCCATTTGAACAATTTCTTGAAATGCCAAACACCTCTAGAATATGTCTGTGACTTATGAGTCAAATATTTCCTCCCAATTTGGATGCTGCAAAATTGTAGAAAATGAAAGTGCCAATCGTTTAAATAACACCTTCTCCACAGACAGTGGAGCCTTCTGCTTCTCGTTTCATCTCTAGAAACTACACGATCACAGGATAAAACTGTAAACTGTGGTGTTTTCTATTGTTCTTCATCACTGAGGATTAATTATCTGGGTGCTGCAGAGGTTAATTTTGGTCCAAGTCTTTTCAGTCAAGAGGACCTAGAAGTGCCTATGCTTGCATTGGACAGAGCTGACCCAGGCACTGACCTGTGATATACGTAGTGACAGGAGCGTGAACATGGTCTGTTCTTCTGCCACTGGGGCTCCAAAGGGCCAGGAGAGCTGAGGAGCCAAGGGAGAATCAGAAATCTATTCAAGCCCTGCACAGTGACAAAGCTCACTAGGATCTCCCAGCCTCACACCCAGGATGCGGGTGCCCCTCTAGCCCTTTGGCTCCCCCTGCTACGGATGCTCTAGCTCTGCACACCGCTGGCTGCCCCATATGTTTGGGCTGTGCAGAAGGTGGTTTCTCGGATACTGTGGTTGCTAATTATAAATTTAATTTGCATTTTAATTAGAATGGTGGAAAATTAAAGCCTGCCAGCTGGAGAATTTCAAAAAGCTTCCTCCCTCTCCCTCTCTCTCTCACTCTCTCTCTATCTCTCTCCTCCTTATTCTCTCCTCGGCATGTATTCAAGACTGTGTTATGCTCTGTTTGATATTTATTTGTTTAGGTCCTACACCCCCTGCACTATCTCTCCCTACCACAAACAGTCTCATAAGTATTCCCTTTTATTAATTAAAATGTGCTAACCAGGTTTCCATGCTAGGCCTTCTCATTAATCAAAAGGTATTCCTTTCATACTGAAAAGCATGATCCTTCCCTGATCGAACTGCTTAACCATCTAACTGAGCTTGTTCAAACGAAGCATTGCTGTTAGGGCAGTTAATAACACTCAAATTGGTCTTGATATTATGTTTACAAGCATTCTCTTTAGTTTCCCATCTTCTTATATTTAACAATTTATTCGTTGTATGTGTAAAAGCACAGTTCTATTATTTCAAATGATGATAACAAGATGCTTTCAAATCCTGGATATATTCTGTGTATTCTGTGTTTCTCCCACTATATGAGTCACAGCATCTGTTACTGTAGTTCAAAACTAACTAAGAGCACCTAAAAACATAAACCATAGAGCAATGCACTGAAACCCAAAGTGGAAAATCTGCATGTGTGGGCTGTTCCACCACTAAGCTCCAGTCATTATTTTCCAATCTTTTTAATTTATCCCGCTCCCTTCACTTTCCCGTCCAGTCATTCTCTTTCTGTCTCTCACCTCCCCTGGGCATCCTTGTTCAATAATTGTCATTAATTGATTGACAGACCTGATAGACCCAACTAACCCGAGCCCCACTCAAATGTCTATTTTTTTAAAATGAGAGCTTGTACATCCAATGACCTTGTCAGGCTGTCAGCTGTCAGCCAATCAGAAGGTTGAGTCAAATGAATCCTATCCAGACCACATCTCTCTGGTCCAAATTGCGAGTAGAGCAAAGCCACTTTAAATGACATTGACACCTATGATGACTTTCTGTAGTAGAAGTAATATTAACATGCTATTATTCTAACAAGAATAGCAAAAGAAGCAAAAGTTTGGTGGAATATTAACATAGCTCGTTATCTCATTTACTAGGGGATTTAAGTATTACAAATATCAGAATGTACTGTTATGATGGAATGCTAAACAATGAGGAGAAATAAAGACATACAGCAGTGTATGAGCTGGAAAAAGTCATGTGACCAAACAATAGTACATGACTTATAACACAAAAATCTTTGAAAGATTTTGAACAATGGCCTTAACCATCTAGTCCATTTGGTTTGAGAATCTCTTTTCATCTCTTAAATACTCGGTAGCCTTAATAATACAGTAGCATCAGCTATAGTACTTTTATGTATTTAAATTTTTTATTTTAACCTATTATAGTATTACAGGAGTATAAAAAAGAGCAGTTGCTTCTATGTTTGCAGTTTATGTTAAGGACAGACATAAAACCATTAAACTATTGCAGCTGACACATTTTCCACTGGTATATGTGTTAAGTACATGTGATGTACTGACATGCTTCCAGGGTGTTTTGGCTTGGGAGACTGCCATCTTCGCTTTTGCACCTCTTTACAGGCGTAGTTTGATCTGGTGTGAATAACATTTAGACACACACACATTCTCATTAGTATTCTTTGGGGGGACGTTAAACAGTGCACACGCACACACACACGCACGCACGCACACACACACACACACACACACACACACACACACACACACACACTTACAAAGAGAGAGGGAAAGAGAGAGAGAGAGAGAGAGAGAGACAGAGCTCACCAGCCCTGCTCTGAGGGTGGCATTTGGCACGGCACAGTTACACCTGGTGGAAATCAAAACCTGCCCCCTCCACCCCCTCACAAAATTCATCTCTGCTACCTTTTGATCCTCAGTCAAGCATATGAGCTTTCAACACTGGGGATTTATCTCAATCTATACCTGGACAACCTTCTGCTGTCCATTACTAAAACAGCTTTTTTTTTTCTTTTCTTTTCTTTTCTTTTTTTTTCTCAAGGGCTTTCATGCCAGGAGTTGTGTGCTTTCACTGATGTGACTGAAGTCTAATTGGGAAGAGCTTCTAGGACTTTCAGTCAACTGAAATAACAACTTTATCCTTAGAAGGATAAAAAAATTAAATAAAAAAAAGAATAAGTTGCAGTTAGCATTTCACAAACTGAATCATGCTAAGTGCTCTTCAGTAACTTTTCATTCTTAAATAGCCAAAGTTACATGTTCACAGAAGCACAGAAGTAGGCTATTCCCTTAATACTGTGATGTCTACTGGCAACTCTGAACGTAACATTTAAAACTCACAGCAGACACTGATTGTTGAGATTTCACTACCATTGTTCTTAAGAGTCAACTGTTTCTCTTTTTATGCTGCCACACAGCCCTTAGAAAAGCTGGCATGAGATACCCACCACCCCCACACGCACACACACACACACACACACACACACACACACACACATACATAGATACACCCCTTCCACAGGGCACGCGTCCATCGGGCCGAGACTACAGCAACAGTGGCTATGTGTAAAGGCTTGGCAGGAGCCGCAGAGTGTCCCAGATCCTTGTGTGGACTGCTGTGTCTGTCGCTCTCCATAACAATCTCCCTGTCTGAGGAGTTAAGACATGCATTCTGTTACTCTCACCACTGCTCATTTCTCTCCAATCTGCTCCCGGCACAGTCTGCACTATGTAGCCCTACCCAGACTCTATGTCAGTACTCTGTCTAATAAAACTTGCTATGAATGTCCTCAACAAGCTTTGAATTACTCTTTTTAAGGTAGATTTTAGGCCATGTTGTAAGATGTTCATAATATGTTTATAATGCAGGGAGTTGATGACACACAATGACTGTATATGAGCAGTAGTATAGATTATATTTGTGTACTACTGTAAGATCTTCATGTTTTGTGTGTCTGTTAACTAGAAAGAGAGACTTTATCAATGACAGCAATGACAGAAAAAGGGGTGAAAGAGGCTGTATCTAGCAATGATGGGGAACAAAATCTGAATTTGAAACAAATGCCTGCCATGGTTGGGGGTAACTAATGAAAATCCATATTTTGGTTGGTTATTTAGTTGAGATTATTTTCACCCATTGTCAAATATTTGAATCTATGAAGTGGTTTGATGAGGTACAAAGACAGATATTTGAAGGGAATTTAACTTATTCAAGCAATTACATGCTTAACCGGCTCAAGATAATCTGCCATCCCTGTCTTCTCTTTTTCTACCTGCTCCAGTCCGTGCTGTTTCCCTCTCTCTCTCTCTCTCTCTCTCTCTCTCTCTCTCTCTCTCTCTCTTTCTTTCTCTTTTTCTCTCTCTCTATGTTTTCACCTAACAAGAGCGATGGCTTAGAGGCGAAGGATTTAAGGCACAAAGGCTTCCCTCTCAATAGAGCAAAAGCAGCAGAGAAATTAATTGCCGCTAACAAACAGCATGACTGCTTACAACTCCTGCATGCCGTTCGGTTACTTGGCCAAAAGAAAAGGGCTGGAGGAGGTCTAGCAGGCTGAGGAGGGGGTCCAGGCAATATGTTTTAGGCCATACTTGATCAGAGGTGATTTATGTTATCAAAACACACGCCAGAAGGCCCAGGTTTACATGCCTCATCTGGAGAAAGAACCCTCATTACCATTTTTATTGTACTAGTGCACTGGCCAGCTCACCAATTGAAAGTGATGCATCAAAAAAGCATTTTTCAAGTGTTTAACACCACAAATTCTGTTTTAAAAATTTGGCCTAACTGTATATATTTGTGTGCTGTACTTAGATTTTCTAAGACATTCTGTTATAAAATTGCATGTCAGATTAAATTTATTAAAATACATGAGAATTGAATGTAGGCGTACTGAATTGCAAGTTTAACATTTTTTAAATGTATATTCTATACTTTCACTTCCCCTGTGCTTTCTAACACTCAGAGTTTTGAAACAAGCCCCAAATTTTAGGGTTCAAAACCCCATTTGTATTCCTGCTACTCTCTGCACTTCTGACACTCTGCCGTGTGCTGGCCCACCTCATGTGCCAATTATAGTGTCCAGGGTGCACACGTCTGCCATGGAGCATGACAACAGCACTGTGCATACCGCAGGCCTCACACTCACCTTCTCACCGTAATCCTGATGATGACCTGATACAAAGGGTCACATACAGGCTAGGAGGCACTTTTTCCGCTTAGCATAAAGCTGTATTCTCTTCTCTATAGGCCACAGTCTATAGTGAAGGAGGTTGGATCTCAACGTCTTTGTTAAATAGATAGGTATAATAAGCAGAATTTGAAGGGTGTAAGGAGCAGCAACTTGATGAAAAGATATCACGGACATTTTTCTTAAGCACCATAGCTGCTTTTAGCATAGACAGTCTTGAATTGTGCCACACTGGAGATTCCACATTTTTCACTAATCATAAATTGACTCAGAGAGTATATCTGTTACAATTAATCATCCATAAAGTGGAGATCTGAAGAGTATTCAGAAAGGCATTAGCTTCTGCAGTGGTGGGATTTGGCGTGTATATGTGTGTGAGCTTGTGTGTGAGTTTATGTGTGTTTTCTGTGGGTGTGTGGCATGTTTGCCCTAATTCTGTTCCTTGCTTGCTCCCACTCCCACATGTCATGGTGCAGTCTGCCACCACCGGTGTGGCATCTATCATCCGGCCCAACCGCCGCTGTGCTGGACAAAAGCCGGGTTGGAGCGTGCTCAAAGCTATTTGCATTTTTGCATCTCATTGTGGCCATAATTACACAGCAGTGTAAGCTGCCCCCCCTCCCATTATCTCGCCTAACATTATCAGTGACGTTTGAAACGCACGTTTAAATGTCAATTATTGACTACAAAGAAGAACTGACCTTTGAGGAAACACGTTCTCTCCCTCTCTTCCCTCTCCCTCTGTCTGTTGTTCTTTCTTTCCCTTTCTGGGTGCCTATCCACCTCTCTTCATTGCTACGACTAATGATACTGTCTCGCTTTTTTCTCTCATTTATGTGTAGGCACCAGTTTGTTGAATAATCCCTGAGTTATTACCATTGGCATTTTTATTGATATAGTAAATGAATGTACATTATTTAGGCATAAAGTGTTTTATCCCTGTTAGCTACAGTATATATGGTTCTATATACAGCAAAATGTTTTCTACAGTATAGTTTGGCGACACATTGTAAAGGTGTATGGGGTATAGGAAAGCATGCTTGTATTATGCAGCCTTGGTTTAATAACGTGAACTAGTACTATAATATATCATACTGTAGTTGTGTAGAATAGCTTTGAATCAGCTTTGAATCCTACTTCACATTTGGTAATGGGAGAACTAAACACAACAAATACTACTATTACTATGCTATTTCCTCCTCAAATAACAATGGACAATGTGTTCAAACTGGGTGGCCTATCATTCAAGTTCTTTTTATGATAAGTACATCTAAAAGCATTTTCCAATTTTACAGAAACACAATAAAGACAACACTGCATGGTACAATCTCAGCTGAGGATGTAGATAACTTCAAATGGTTTGTCTTTGTTGTCTCTGATTACTGTTGCATATCAGGTTTATGAGTTGAAATTCGATGAGATCACAGTATCTGTGCCTTCATTAAATATTTACTTTTTTTGCTATGTTTATTACAGCGGCTCGGACCGATAAAGCACGTTTTATCAGCAGCTCCCCATTGAAACTATTAGGTATCTGTCATCTTGTTGGAGTACTTTTTTCTGTACAGACACCCACCTGAGTGTGTGAAGAGTGACACAGATTGATTTCATTGTCTTTTCAATCTTTAATCTCCGTTGTATCTCTTGGCAGGGAAGACAAGGTTTTTCTGATCTAAAATAAATAACAGATCAAAAGAGCTACATATTTACAACTCTAACCAGTCCTGTGTCTTACTTGACTGAATTTAATGAATAACACTATCATTTTTATTCACAAGGTGGCTGATTATTACACCTCAGATTTGCATCCTCGACCAGTGAAAACGTGTTTATTAGCACTTGCTATGTCTTTTACAGAGGCATTGCCAGCTGGGATGGTTGTTAACTGGCTAAAATGTGATGGAATGAATGAGTATGTACAGGAGTGCATTAGTGCAGAGCTGACAGCTAAAGGAACTAAAGGAGTTTAACAAACAACTTGCCTATTCTAATTAATGGAGACACAAGCTGACAGAACACATTTACATTTCATTGAATCTGTTGCGAAAAGAGAGGCTCCTTATTAGTCCTCCTTCCAGTGAATATGACATTAATTGCAGTTTCGTTCCAGAGCTGTTGGCTACCCTATTTCATGAAATTCCACGTACACCTGTGGTGCAGTTTTATAATTGCATTTTATAGACATGGGAAATTTAATATCTCACTCAGGTTATTGCATTAATTAAGTCAAAATGAGATAACTTATTCCCTTGAAATATCCTGGGACATTTTCACTGTCTTAAGATTTAAGCTGTACTCACCTATTTGAGCTGCACAATTACAACATTAATATTGTCTTAATGCTTTTGTTTTGTTTTTCAAACCAACCGGCTCAAGATATGTCATTAAGGCAATTTTACAGTACCTGAATGCAGGTAAAAATAACTTTAATACTCCAAACATTAACAATGGCCAAAATGTCATAACATAAAATTTTATATCATTACTAATCATTTCTAGTTTGCCCTTTAGTTTAATGAGATTTACACAAACCCCCTTCCCGTGGTTTCAAGACTCCAAATTGGTCTCAACACTCCAAATTCATAAGAATTCGCATGGACCAACTGATATGAAAAGTTACAAACTACTAGGGTTAGGGCAAGGGGTGGGCTTAGCTGTCATAGCTTTTCTTGTGACTTAATTTATATGAAATACAATGAAATAGCTCTTGCTTGGGAGTATTCCTACAAAATTTGAGTGACATCAGGTTGGTATAACAATGCAGGCAGAACTGCAATCTATTTTTTCAAATGCCTCAGTGTAAATATTCAAAATACTGAATTTTAAGAAAATCTGTCTGTAAAATAGTATCCTACAGCTTTAAACCGTGAGAACCATGACCCCAAAGGCCCTCAGATGACAGTGAATGCTCCCGCCCAGTCTCGGAGGAGCAACACTCGATCCTTAGTTCCCGAGTGCAGGACCACCCCTCTCCCCTTCTCTTCACTGCCCTTTAGGCCAGAGCAGACCCTGAGCCAGCCCTGCTTATCTGACCCTAACCTTGGCGTATGGCAACCTTGACCTGCACGTCACCCCTTCCCTGTCCTCAGGGCTACATCTGTTCCAGGCTCCCTGGGACCCCCGAGAGGCTAGTGGGACTGAAACATCACCTTGAGGATCCATTTGTTTTCTCACAAGAGGTCAGAGCCGGGTCGTCATTAGGACTGAACTTGATCCTCCCGCATAGGCCTGGGATCAGCGGCCCTGTGCTAAGGAGAGTCACTAGGCTAATGAGCACCAGCATGCAAATTTGGGTCATGCTTATTTGATTGACCAGGATGTATTTGTAACAATAAAGTCAGACGCATGCTATTAATGTCCTAATAAAATAAATTTTAATTAGAACTAAAACACAATCTTAATACATAAAAAATGTTTGGAAAAGCAAACGTGTAGGAAAATAGTAGTCGTTTTTTCCTGCTTTATTTCTCCTGATGAAGCAATCAAAGCCCTAGTGAAAAATGCAAATCCTCCCCAGTTATCCTTATTGCCACCATTGTATTCTAACTATTAAAATGTCATATAGTATAGCCTGCAGCAACAACAATACTCTTCATTTGAAATAATGCATACATTATGCCAGGGCCTTTTACTGCTCTGGGGATCGCTGTCATTTTGCCACCAGTGGCCTGTCCCGATACGATAGCTTGATTGTGATGCCCTTTATAATTTTGTCCAGTGTTTCAGCAGTACTGTGATTCCTGTGACCTTTTCAGGAGTTTCATCTTTTCTCTTTCCCCCCCAGAAACAGAATTCAAAGTCCGCAATACCGCCTGGTTAATATTAATAAGAAAGACGGAGATGTCAGCCTTTAATGGCTAATAAATTACAGCAGCTAGCATTGACTGTTAACTGTGCATTTTCAGAGACCTCTCCCCCAGGCAGGATGCCATATATTTAACGCATGATATTTTGATAAATCATGAAAGAGTGAGTGTAGGTCATCTGCCCCTCCAACCCCACTATCTCTGCCAAACGGATCAAATTTAAGTGAGGGAGCCACAAAGATAGGTTTCACACACAGTGTGCCGAGGAAATGAACAAATACGCAAAAAGGCCCGAAGCAGTATCATGTTCGCTAAGTACTTTTAAATGTATTTTCACTCTCTATTTCAATCCCATGGTATTATGTAGCCTTGAGTCAAGGGACAGGGTAAAGGTTACAACACTGAGGCATGGGACTGAACCTAACACCTGACAGTCAGTGTCTCTCTCCCACTCATTTCACTCTGATCCATCTGGTAACAGGGGAAAAACTGCATTGCGTAATGTTGTGTACCACTCCTGCCACTGGAAGGTTAAATGCTCACAGTAATGACTCACACTCACAAGCATCTCCTATCATTTGTTGATACTTGTTTAAGCCATTTTAAAAATGACAATTACAATGGTAAATTTCACAAATTGGATATACTGTATATCCATGCTTTTTGCCATTTGCTTCCTGTAATATAGCAAATAATCTGTCACTAATGCCGGCAACCAATGGGGAAATTCATGTGTTCAGAATTATTCTCAGATCAAATATAAAAGCACATGTGCTATTATGTTCCTATGTGCACTGTATGAGCATATGCATACTTGCTTTATGTCACTTTCATCTGTCCTACATACCAGAGTGGAATGACGCCGAATCTGGCTGCCACAACACAACCTTGAGGAGATCATATCTCAGACATAACTTAAGGTCACTTTCAGCTCAAATTTGTAAGGCTGCACAAGCAGTAGATATGGTTCATTGCATTTGGGCCATTTTTTACCCAAATGCCAAGCCAAACTTAATGTTGCTGCTTACAGTTGGACCACTTTTTCCGCACAGTCATTGCCATAACTGACATAACTGACTTATGACTTATGTGCCTAAACTCAATCATATTTAGTCAATTCAAGTCAAGTGGATTTTATTGTCATTCCTCCATATAACTCGTATACATTGGAACGAAATGTTATTTCTTCAGGACTATGGTGCAACACGCAACAATACAGAACTACATAAAGTGCAAATACACGACAGTGAGGAAGAGTGCAAAATATACATTAAATACACAGGACAATAAATACACAGAACAATAAATACACAGAACAATAAATACACAGAACAGTGCACGCTAACTAGATGGAACAACAGAATAAAATTGGATGTATTGTATGACAGCTGAGAAAGAGCTGAACATAGCTGTGCAGTTGTATAGTCATAGCAGCATATGACTAGAAACCAGTGCAAACTGTCTGTAAACTGTAAACTGTACACTATCAAGCAATTTAACTGGAAAAGCTGTCCCAGTAGCAGCGATGCACTAGGAAAACTGTCCCAGTAGCAGCAGGATGGGGAAAAAGTGTCCAGTAGCAGCAAGATCAGGGGTAAAAACTATCCCATAGCAGCATAATAGCATTGTCTCTGAGGGCATAATATAGTCCACAAAATAATATTAAAGCGCAGGTGTGCAGTGATGGTCAAAGGGGTGTGTGATCGTTCTGGGAAGGGTCTTGATTACTCCAGGTGGGTGTTGGGGGGCAGCAGTGTGTTAAGTAGTCTGGCCGCCTCAGGGAAAAGGCTGTTTCAGAGTCTGGTAGTGGTGGCACGGATGCTTTGGTACCTCCTGCCAGACGGCAGGAGGGTGAAGAGTCCATGAGAGGTGTGGGAGGGGACAGAATTGTCTGCTATCATGGTCAATAAGACATGCAGAGAAGGGAGAGAGATGAAGCTTGAGTATTGGCTAACTGATCACAAGGGACAGGTATGTTATGGCAGGTATGTAACAAAAAAACATATAGTAGGGTTATCTGTGTGAACTTGTTACCAGTATAGGAGGGTTATATGTGTGAATTTGTTACCAGTATAGGAGGGTTATCTGTGTGAACTTGTTATCAGTATAGGAGGGTTATCTGTGTGAACTTGTTGATTGTGCCACAGAATATTTTCTGTGTTTTACTGCTCCATAAAGCAGTTGGGGTGGTTCCTTCCTCTTAGTTGGCAAGAGTGGTGTTGACTAAGGTTTGACTAAGATCTTAATGATCGCTTTAACTTTAATCTTTTAAGATTGATCTCTGGATGTGGTTTTTCCACCAATTGCGTGGAGAAATGAGTCGGACGCTTGCGGCCAGTGATTGTATATTCACAAGTTAAAGCTGCAGCCTGTCTGACAAAAGATTGGACTATGATGTTGTATTTTTTTTATTTATCTCTTGCTGGGATCTGTGAATTGTGCTACATTATGGATAAATTTTATTTTGTTTGGTTACTGTCTAATGTTGTATATTTCATATTTGACATGGCTGGTGCATTGTTTTATCATTCCTTGTTGTATATTTTTATCTACATCCCTTTTCATCCCATTTCCATATGCTGTTTCTTAATTGTTATTGTTATATTTCTTTAATTACGGGTTTTTTTTATTAACTTTTTTTTCTGTTTGCTGGATTTACTTGTGTAATGTTGCTCCAAGTGGTGGTTTTATTGGTTGGGCTCTCATTGTTGCTCTCCTCTGCTTGTTTTCTTTCAGTGTGCTTTGTGACCTGTGTACAAGGCCGGGTCTGTGCTGACACGCAACTCTCCCCCTGGGTTCTTGTTGGAACTGCACCATGTGACACTGGTTGTGTCCAAGTTAAAATTCTCACTGTGTGACATGGTTTGTAGTGGCAATTAAGATATTAACCAAGTGTGTCTTAGCTGGTGTGGGTCTTGCATATGGTGTTGGGTATTTTGGGGCATTTGCTGCTTCTCTTTTTCTTTGCCGTTCACAGGTAGATCCCACGAAGATGGCATGTGGCAGCAGATCCGACCTTCTTGTCCATAGGGAGGATCTATTATGTCATTTCTTGGCACATTGCTAATGGGAACATAAGATATCAGATTCAAATCTATTATTTGCATATATATATTATTTGTGATTTCATTACAATTATATAATAAAGTTTGTATCTTTTGTCTGGAAATGTATGCCTTGTTACTTCATTGTTGTCCATGGGGAGACTCTAGGTTGGCCACATAAGGGTTAGTGCCATCCAGGGGTTATAACTGTTCTCTTACTGCTCTTGTAGTATAGTGGTTAGCCTTGTGCACCTATCACAGCATATAGAGAAGGACTCTACCTGCCAGGCACCACAACAAAACTCTCAAAAAGCAGGTAAAGATGTGACAAATCAGTACCATCATTCCATATATAACAACATATATACCCTATTTTAGGTTACAGATAAAAAGATCGGTAACACGATCTAACATTGAGTCATGCATTTGTTAACATGAACAACACATAGGCTACTGCATTAATAATGGTTAGTTTATGTTAAGTAAACAAGTGAACTGCATTAGTTAATGTTGTATTCACTCTTTTGTTTATGTATATAGAAATCATTATTCAATTATCCAATGTTACTTAAAAGCTTAATAGGCTATAACAATAATAACAATAATACTAATAATATAAAATTCTAAATTAATTATATATACATGTAAATGATGTATCAACATAAATAATTGCAATATATTAGCATATATTTTCTATATGTTTAACACATTTTTTTGTACAAGGAAGTATCATTCAGACCATTCTGTCAGTCAGGCCTGGATAGATCAGCATGCTGAAATGATTTACTTGCTCACATCTTCTTTCATTAGCCAAGTTTCACAGTTACTGTGTGTGATTTGCTCGTAAACGTCAAAAATTACTGGTAAGACATAAATGATTCCTGTCTCATTAAAAAAAAACTCCTGACAGGACATTACACACCTTGAGTGAAAACTAGAGGTGGCCCGATACCCCTTTATCTTTTCCAATATCGATGCAGAAACCTTGAGTATCGGCCAATACCGATCTGATATTATTTTTACTGCTCAGCTTTAAAATGAGCCATTTTAATTGAAGCACTTCATTTAAGATGGCCATCTAAAATTACCATACTCAAACTGCTCAAACACCCGACTACACTAGTGTAGGAAATACATAGCCATTTAACACGCAGCTTTTTTATTCAAATATACCCTTTCAAACAAAACACGTGTGCAAAATTAGACAATTTAAAATTAAAGAACTGTAATTCCAGTATAATGCTTATTCATGCCAAATATAATAAAATCAAAATGTAAACAAAACTGTTTCCAGTTAAAAAAACAACAACTTAACAGTAGAAAATAAACACAACGTTCCTGTATAAGGCTAAATTATTTACAGAATCGGATTGGATTCATTCTTTTTTTTCCTCTTTGATATCCTATACAGCACTTTCCAATACTGGATATCGGATCGGTGCCATCTCTAGTGAAAACTGATTAGTAATGTATCACTACAACCCAATAAACATTAGTAAACACCAATAATTATTTATTCACTGTATTTAATATACCTGATGTAAAGTGAAAACGAATCATCCTGTAGTAATGCGCCACCTAATAAACATTAGCATTAAGCCAATAAGGCATTGTTCTGTAATTAATATGTTCAATACAAAGTGGAATCCTATAAGAGATTTGTAACATTTGTAGATTAACAGAATTAACAGTGAATAGTTTCAGCGTGCTGGCCCATCCAGGCATGACTGACAGAATGACAGAATCTGAATAACAATCACTTCCTGGCAATACAATGCACAACGATGTATTACAGGTATAGAAGAGTATACACTAATATGTTGTAATTGTTTTTGATACATAATTTGCATGTATATATACAACTTAATTATTATTATTGGAGCTAATTATGCTATTAAATAACATTGAATTAATTAATTATAATTTATACATATATAAACAAAGGAGTAAGAACAAAAATTAACTAATAAAGTTGTTACTTGTTTACTTAACATAAACTATTATTAATACAGTTACCTATGTGTTGTTTATATTTACAAATTCAGTACTTAAAGCTACAGCGTGTAGGATTTTTTGGTTAAGAAATGAAAAAAAAAAAGCATTATTGAGTCAGATGATGTTCCTGAGCTGCTGTAATACCTGTAATAGTAACTGGCAGTAATTTACAGTCAGAAATGTCGGGCTCGAATTGGCGGGAAATTTCTAACGCACACATCATAAGCCCGCTCAAATACGTCAAACATCATCACACTCCAGGCACGAAAGAAGTCCGGCTACACGGTGACAAACGGGAGCCAGCAGCCAATCAGGAGCGAGAGAGTGTGAGAGTCCAGTAAGAGGAAAAAGGATTTAGGAGGGAAGTTTAACTTTTTTTTCTTGCTGAACAGGTAAGATATTTATTTGTTCTATAATTTGGTTGGAAGCTAGTGAATGATAGTCAGCCGATTTATCCTTGTTGTGGAATTTGTATCGTTACCCAGTTTAGAAATTGTTTTAGCTAGAGAGTTCATGATAGCCGGCTAGTGACTAACGACTAACAGGAGATGTTTGATGTGTTTATGTGTATTCTTGCATTTCAAACTGGATAACATTAGGCGAGACTGAGTGTTTCGAGCCCTCTGTGTGTATATTTTTCACTGATATAGTGTCTTTTTATTTTCTGGTTTGGGTTTTAGCTAGCATGCTTTTACTATCCGGCTCGAGCCAAACTTTTTTGACAGGCTGGAGAACAAAACACAGATTAGATAACAAAATACACAGAGAACACAGATCGGGTAATAAAAATACGCACATCGGAAACTACCAGACGCGATAGTTTTGTTCTCTACACTATTTTATCTAGCGAGAGTTAGCTTCTAGCTAGCTAGCTTCTATTAGCCACGGAGATGTGTGGCGCCTCTGGGAGAGCTACTAAATTTACCTGAGATTACAGCAGAGCAACCCTTTTCCCTTTAACCAGAGATCATATTTTAGCTAGCTACTGTTAGATGGCTAGTTTGTTCTGTAGATTATGTGCTGTTTATGATATGGGCAGAACGGCACAGTTAGTCTGGCTTCATACTTAATGTTAACTATGTGGACGGATCCTCAAGATGGCCGAGGTACGTATCCTGCGTTCATTCAGCACGTTGATTGTGCACGTCCCAAAAAATTAACAACGTATGCGTGTGGTGTAATACCTGCATAAATAGCAGGGGGCAGTATAGTTAAGCAATGCGCCAATCGGTAGGACGAGAAAAATTAATTCTCCGTTTTTGCGACAAGATTGGTTTAATGGCCAGGTACACCATCTACGTTGGAGCCGCTGATGCTGTTTCTGCCATTTTCTATATAAGGCACACATTACCATAGCCTCCTCAACTCCTGCCATCTTCACTGGTCGAGGAAGATATTCCGGTGCTGGTGATGATTTGGCTCTGACTTGTCTCCCGGTGGACAGAGTTTCTAATCCTCCAGATATACGGACGGCACGGAAGAGAGTATGATCAATGACGCTCATGTAGGTCTTACAGCGTGGCTTCGGCGAGAAACGGGCACTGCTATAGGTTCAGGCAGACCCCACTAGCGCCCACTAAGCTCCTATTGAAAGGTTTTGCTCTTTCATCTGGTTCCTCAGTAACTGTGACAGTCACGTTGATGTGCACAATAAAGTTTTTTTATTCTCATAACACTTCGCAGAGAGTTCTACCCACATCGTCGTCCTGGGCCATCCCAAACGGCATACTACCATACTAAATAGTATGTCAGTACACCATTGGTGTCATTACTATTTAGGCATACTACTTAGTGCGCATTATGCAGTTTGGGACACAGCCTTGAATTCTCTCTGAATGTGATTGACTTGGCACTCGCAGGCCGTGAGATTAATCTGTGCAGTGGAAGAGCACAACCCATGTTACGAAAGTAGCTTGCAATAAATCTTACATCCTGTAGCTTTAATGTTAGCTAATGTTAGTTAGTCAACACTTGATGTAAAAATTTATTTGTACAAATTGGTGTGTTAGGTGTCTGGCCCCATAGTCTGAATAAATCTGAACCTTTGGTGACTGCCAGTTTAATTTTCCAATAGATGCAGCCTGTGGTACTAGCTTCCTTCATGAGGATGACATTCATGGCCACGAAGCTCACACACATCTGAGAGCTTTTGCTGTTGGTCCTATCGTGGACATCATTTACTCATTCAAAGAAATACACACACACACACACGCACACACACACACACACACACACACACTCACATATACACATATACACACACTAGAAAGTCCACTGCTTTATGCATTCAATAACCCCACGCCTATAGCAAAGCACTGGGCTCCTTTTTTATCGAAATGAGTGAATATGCTGTCTTGCCATAGCAAGGCTGTGGTATTTGTATGGCCAAGGCGACCTTTCTCTACAGCCTCACAGATGACGCACACAACATGGAAAATTGTGCTCCTGCCGCAGTCCATAAATCATTGCAGCCATTTTCCCCCTTCCCTTTAAAGAGGTATGTAAATACCACTGTACTAGCCAGGTAAACAAGACTAACCCTTGCACAAATTACTTGAAAATTGAAGAAAAGCACCTTATTTTTCAGCTGAAATTGCTTTTGAAGCCCTACACTGGCACATGGGATGGAGCCGAGGCCTGGAATTATTTGGGCTGTGCTCTGTGTGTGTGTGTATGTGTGTTGTGTGTGTGTGTGTGTGTGTGTGTGTGAGAGAGAGAGAGAGAGAGAGAGAGAGAGAGAGGGAGAGGGAGAGAGAGAGAGAGAGAGAGGGAGAGAGAGAGAGAGAGAGAGAGAGAGAGAGAGAGAGAGAGAGAGAGAG
>JAOUQW010000034.1:18490276-18513523 GCA_028565825.1 Olivaichthys viedmensis | reverse complement strand
CCAAAACCCACACTCACCTCTGTCAGTGTCTCTCACAACCCCCCCCCCAAAAAAAAAACACAATCAAAAAAGGAGGAAAAAATATGCTTCCATTCAAAGAAAAGGGTTGAGAGGCTGGACGCCAGGGGTCGAAGGCCAAACACATTTTGAAAGCAAAATTCTCTTCCTTTTGCAACCTGTTTTCGCTACGCGTCTGACATCTCACCGGCTCTGTGTGTGAGTCAGGGTCAGCGACAGCGTCAGCCGTGACTTCGAGCTACCGGCTCGCTGAGCCGCCACCACCATGTGGTCCCAGGGAGCCTAAATTACAATGTGAAAAGCCTGGCTGACCGGAGGCATTCCTCACACCCCCCTTCCCGTACAAACATTTCTCCTTTCTCATGACAGTTCCACCGAGACTGCTTTATGTTTTTCTTTCATGTTTGCCACCCCCCTGCTCATTCTCTTTTGACTTGATTATTTAACAACATAGAATTGGGCCTGTCAAGACAGCGAGACGCTTGACTGACAACTGGAGGCAGCAGTGCAGACAACACGGGTTAAATTAGATTTTCTGCGTGTTCCCCTACTGTTGTCTGGAGGCATTTAATGCCCGTTGCCTAATGTGGTTTTGATGGATCAATTATCTATCATAATGTGAAGTGTAGCTAAAATAAAAACAAAGGGGAACATATGACACCTGTCAACATTGGGCATTAGCAAGAGGAAATTTCTCATAAAAGAAGTATTGGTTGGTTTGAATTTTTTTTTTAAATGTACCAATCACAAATTAGCACCTCAACATGAAATGTTATTCAGTTTGAAGTTACAAAAAAACCCAGAAATAAAAACAGACACTTTGATTCATATTCTCAATAGCATATAATAATAATAATAATAATAATAATAATAATAACAATAATAATAAGACCTAGTTAATCTCTCAGTTTAAAAAATCATAAGCGCAAGGATATAATACCAGACTGACAAATAAATATAATAATATAATAAGCAATACTGATAATCTAGTAATAATATAAGCAATGCAATGTTGCAAACAACTTTAAAAAAAAACACAATTTATGTGTGGCTGTGAGGCCTGCCTTAATATAACTTCAAGCATTAGTACAAACACTAGAAATGTGATTGTGTGTCATGTGAACGTGAGAAAGATGCGTGGGAGCGTCTTGACCACAACATGTGCCAGTGTCTCAGGCTTTATTGGGATTACCAATGGTATAATTTACTTGCTATCAGAATTAGAATAGAAGGGAGGAGATTTTCAGTTTTCTCAGAGGAATGCACTGAGTCGTCTCTTCAGACCCTTTTGAAACAGACCTGCTTGTATCAGACCCCCCTCATTCTATGCAATGATCTCAAAACTAATTTAGAGGAGCGGTTTAGAGTCCAGTGTGTGTGCGTGCCTGCGTGTGTGTGTGTATGGGATGTGGGAGATAGATAGAGCTGTCATCCTTCAAATTTGGAGGGGTAATCTCTAGCCAGGCCCAAGCCAGCAGGCTTCTAGCCTAAAGGGATTGATTCAGTGTCAGCACCTTTGGCTCAGGGGTCACTTTCTTCTCTAGTCTGCTCCCTCTG
Organism: Olivaichthys viedmensis; assembly: GCA_028565825.1. Classification (NCBI taxonomy): domain Eukaryota; kingdom Metazoa; phylum Chordata; class Actinopteri; order Siluriformes; family Diplomystidae; genus Olivaichthys; species Olivaichthys viedmensis. Next base: position 18,511,948 of record JAOUQW010000034.1, on the reverse strand, counting down.
ACAAAAGCAGATTTCTCTCTTTCTGTCTCCCTCTCATTCGCTCCTCACTCTCTCCCTCCTGGTTTTATTTCTCTCTATTGAAATCATCAGCTGTGGAGGCACCTTCATTTGAGATGTGAAGTTTTTTTTCTTCTTTTTTTATTAAAAAGAGACAGGGGAAGAAGAATCCACGGATAGAGCTGGGGATTGGAAACTGAGATGGGGTGAATGACAACTTTGCAGATTATTTCTTTCTTTCTCTCTCTCTCACACACACAAACACACACATACTGTTTTCTCAGGAGAGACTGATTGAAATCAGCACTTTGTCAGGGCTGTCACATTGCACGCAGCCATAAAACATGTGGGGATATCAATAAGCAACAGGCTCATGACAGCTCCTCTACACAGAGTGGATGAACTACAGGCCGGGGAGAGAGGAGAAGGTAAGGAATCTAGGGGGTTCAGGGAGAAACACTGTTACATTTCAATGTGTCTATTTCAGGTTTCTCCAGGACCCGGAGAAAAGATAAAGTCTAGCCCAGCTGTTGCCCAGTTCAAGTCCTTTTTTGGACAGCAAGGACACTGTGACCACTAACATTGTCAGAAGAACTGTGCAAGCCCTCCACATGTATATCCAATATCTAAAGTGCAACATTGATTTAACACATAACAATGTTTCTGGACAGTAGATTTTGGGCAGAGAAAAAACATCTGTCTCGAAATTCATGCAGTGTCATAAAGGCCTTAACATTAACATATCCTTCATCTAGCACATAAATACCTACTAGTTAGCCTTTGCTACCTTGTTAATGTAATAGAATATCATTGATGTGAAGGATGCGAAAAACTAAAATTACCCACCCACACAAACTCTCACAAAGTCTGCCTCGCACACAAGAAATCAGTAGGCTAAGTGGCATTTTCTCACTTCTTGCAATGTGATATAATTGGTAAAGCAAACACCCTGCACTTTCAGGTAGCTAATGGTCAAGAGAGAAGTGGCGATAGCGCAATGAAGTGAAAAGTCATAATCACGTCCACTGGCTGTCTTTTGTGGCTGAGCTTTGAGACACTAATAGGACTCCAGAGGGACAGCGTGCACCCTCACACCCTGCCTCAAACCTGTTAGCGTCGCTAATGAGCAAACTTAGCAAAGCCCAGCAAAAGCACTGAATCGTAACACTCAAACTAGCCTAATAAAGATCTTACTTTTTTTTCCATGACTGACAGTAAAAGTAATCATTTGGGGCAGAAACTGACTGTACTGTATCTTTTCAGATACAGTCACTGCTTTAATGAAATGTGAGTGCAATTTTAGCACAAAGAGATGTGGTCGTTTAGTGCAGCTTCGTTGCACATAGCAGAAAGTTTCTTCAGTGGTAGTTACAGTGTTTACATGTCTGTGGTAGAGGAAAACATTTCTTTGTGGACTTGAGCCCATCTGCCTGTCATGTGGGACCATTTTTTTTATATGCTTTACTGTCTGCTGAATATCTCTCTCTCTCCCACATTCTTTTTCTCTCACTCACACGGGCCTGTTCTTTCTCCATCTGTCTGCTGTCCATTGATCTGCCTACCCAGGCATCAGTCTGTTTAACATCTGCTACAAGTAGCTTGAGCTCAGGTAACTAGCTCTCTGCTCCGCACCGCTTATTGATCCCCGTGTCCACCTGCATTAACATCTGTTCCAGCGTGTCTTTTGTCAAACAAACATCTACCTTTTCACTTTCTCCCATTGTGCTGACAACAATCCTGCTGCTCCTGGAAAGTTCCCCCATTTTTAATACACAGTGACATATTCCCATGCATGTATATTCTCGTGGTTTCATCTGTAGGTAATGAAACTCAAATTTTCTTACTCTGTTAAAAATGGCCAGATACTATTTAATGTTTTTAATTAATGGTCTTGCAGGAATTTCAGCTTGATTAATATCTAGTTACAGAATTTTAGTTGGAAGTTGATTTACAATTTTGTTCAAATTCACACAAATGAAGTCGTAGAAAATGGTACAAACTCCAACCCTGCCCCTACCCCTAAAATTAATCTTGTATCTTTTCATGCGTCTTGAGTTGTGAACCATGTGTGAGACCATGTTGATACTCCAGTTCTGCAGTCCAAGGCTGGAGTTGGACACCACTGATCTGATGTGACTGGGTGCATGTTTTTTGCGAAAATCAGTGGTAAAGGCTCCTGGACTCTTTTTGTCAACATCACATTAGGATATTGTCTCTGTGTGTGTGTGTGTGTGTGTGTGTGTGTGTGTGTGCGCGCGCAGGCAGCATGCATATATCTAAGGGACAGCAACACAGAGAGACAGAGGGCCAGAGAAAAAGAGAGCAAGATAGAGAGAGTGAGTGAAAATCACCAGGCATCTTAAAATCTATTCAGAAATTTACCTTGGCAGGCTTACACTGCCAATAGGAAACACGGTTGCAATTTTAATTTGCTCTTTTGTAATGACGGGGCGTAGGTTAGTTAATTTCAATTTCTGATTTCAAAAGCTATCAAACAGCGCTCAGATGAGAAATCAATTTTCTCAGCAGCCTGGGCTTTGTGTCAAAAAAGTCGGCTGCCATTGGAGGACTGCCTATCACATGACCTAGCCAGGGATTAGTTCAGTAGGCCCATGTTGCAGCCACCTCAATTACAGCCTGCCTCTTGTAATTTACCTTTATAACATCTAATTCCCAGACAGAACTCATATTTAATTCATGAAAGCCTCCACAAGAGTAATTGTAAAATAAATTGCCATAGAAAATATCAATTTGTGACTACACTTTTTATTAGGTATGCTAGTGGCATTCTGTAGTGTCCTACTCCTTTATTTTTGGTGAAAAACAAAAAGATAAAATTAAAAGAGATGCAACTCTGCTACTGGTTCTAGACAGCAACTGTTTTCATTGAGAATAAAAGGATTCAAACAGAATACTTAAGACTTGCTATAAAAAGCCTACCATCTACTTGCAGGTCTACCTTGAGAGTTAATTATAACCAACATTTTTATAGTGTTTCTGATGGATCAATGGTGAAATATTAATGGTGGTACATGATGACAACTTATTCACTATGGAATTATTACAATTATAGTGCAGTCTGTACACTGCAGACTTTACACAAATACCAACACTTCTATTAATCTGATGCTTCTAACCCAGTTAGACATTGGAAACAAAGGAAAAATACAAAGATATTGTCTAATTGACAAATCATTAAACTTTTTTTTTTTTACACAGTTAAACATGGCAATTCATTGAATTTTCATGAAATCATTTTTTTATACAAATTAATTAAAATAGAAACAAATCTATACAGAAGTTCCAATGAGCTTACAAACCCATTCCATGTGGCAGATGTTCATGAATGTGGGCATTTATGGGGAAAAAACAAAAAAACAAAAAAACAACTCACCCTTAACAGTGCTGAGGTGTTCCGTGCGATGCTATCTGCGCACCACCCCCGTCTATAATTATTTGACAGTAAGGTTACTCTGCATTGTTACCATGACGACTGTTTGGGTGAGTCCTCCTCTAAAGCCACCCTCAGCTGTCATCTCTTCACCTAAAAGCTTTGTAATTGCTCTCATTTGCATACTACAATTAAGTGTGTTAGCTCACAGAAAGACAAATCAACCTTTCCTCTCACAACTGTGGATGGTATTATTATTTTAACAGTACACACACACACACACACAAAATGAAATGAATAAAACCTACATTTTTACATTTTATATTCAAATCCTTAGACTCTTTTCCAGAAAGTTATGCAGTTCCATAAAATATGGCTGAATATCAACAGATGCCATGGTGATAAAAGAAAAGGCCTAGTTGTATCAACAGCAGCTAGTGTTGAAAGAAATTGCAGCTGTGAACAGGAACAGGAAATACGCCGAAAAGGAACAGGAAGTAGCGTCATGTTCATGATGCCCATTCCATTCACACAAATGTTCATTCCATATACAGTATATCATATATCAATTATATATGATTTACCTAAAGAGAGAGAGGAAAAAGAGAGAGGCTGGTGAGGGAACGACTGTTTATAGCTGTTACAACACAAGTGATAACAGAAACTAGCTTGTTCGACAACATTAAATGTTACACAACTATAAACGGATAAAAAGTACGACGTGTCTTTCTTTAATAAATAAAAACGTATAATCGTTGGCAAATTGCTGTGGTATAAACAGAATAAAACACTTGGGGAAGTGCAGTTATTGGAAAATAATCATATTATATACTGTGTATATCAATGTTCATTCCATATATATAAAAGTTTATTATACATTATTACTTTTTAGTAATGGCACTAAAAAGCAGAGGGTACAACTCCCAATGTGACTGTCTCATTTGCAGTGTGTCAAAGCTCAGGGACTTCGAGTTGAGAGTTCACAAATTCTCCAGCTGAATTTTACTGTATTACCAATATCATGTGCTGCTCACATTTTCTGTTTTTGGTTTATAAGTGACACAATCATCTTGATATTTACAAGGGTTAGGGTTAGGGTTAGGGTAGGGATAATCATAACAACAGTCAAATTTGTAGTGAATATTTATACATTTATTATTATAATTCTTGTTTTTAATATGTATACTTGTTCATAAGAATCGACAATACCCTAAAGTCTTAATTAAAAATTATTAATGCAACAACTAAACTGCTGCTTTTATATTTTGGTTTTCAGTACATTTTGTATTACATGTATTGACATGGGCAATTCCATTCTAGTAAATGTTAATCTCAAAGCAGCCTACACAACAATATACAAGTTATGATGCAACCACTGAATATAGAGCCTTCCACAGAGGGCTCAGTTAAAGACTATGGCAAATATTGTAATAGAAAAATCTAATTTTATCTTTTAAATCCTGTGAAAGCAGGACATTAAAACATTAAACATCACAGCATGTGCCTAATAATTTAATGTAATAGGCAGTGCTGAGGGTTCTCCTACATGTGTGAGTGTGTGCAGCAGGAAGAAATGTGTCAGTTTGGTCTGATAGCAGGCCTGGGAGCCTCTGCAGTGTCTTGGAGAGCAACTCCCACAGCGCAGAGACACAATGTAGTTGGAGCTGGTGATTAAATGGAAAGGTTACAGGGCCTGGGCTGGCCACACTGTTTGTCTTTGCCCTAGACACAGCAGGATTCTAATGAAGAGCTCTTGAACTGTCAGTCAGGCGAGCCGTGACAGTGTTTCAGGGAGGACAGCCCATCTTTGCATTGAACACACACACACACAATACATTTGTACCCATGCACACAGACACAAATATGCACACAAGCACACATATACATACACTCGTACTGTCCTTAATCAGAAACAACAGACAGTCACACGGACATACACGCATGCGAGTAGACACAGATACTCGCTGACACTTATGCACACATACAACGCCCTTCGCTGATGTCCTATTAAAATTAAGCTGTCAGTCATATGGTACAACACAAATCAGTATCTTCTCATTTCTAGTTGTCTTGGACTGGAATGAGTGGCGCACATATGGCAAATACATAGAAGAAGAGAAAGAACAAAGGAAGGAAAAGAAAAGAGTCATTGCACATTGCATGTGCTTTTCTTTTCCCCATCTCTTTTTAATTATTTTAGTCAAAGAAGGGCAGAAGTCTTGCAGATCTGTCTTCAATGTATTAGAAAACATTACACATTTAGCCATTTTCAGTATCTTAAATACATTGTCACTTTCATAAAAATGCTAATCACAATTTTTTATTTCATTTAGACCTTGATACAAATTTTACAGCTACCAAAAATTATATAATACAGATTAAAACAAAGTGCAAATAGGTGTGTGAAATGTTTTAGCTATAACAGGGATCCATGTAAAGTTTTAGCTTCTCCAGACACTAGTAGAGCTGCTACTGGTTCATTTAGCTCCTTGGGGTTTTTATCCAGGTATACAGAGGGTACAAGCTTTGTCTGTGAGAGACTTACACCAAGACTTGTTCCTTTCATTCCTTTCAACAGCACCCCCTCCCCAGACAGTCTGGTCAAGCAGAAATGAGCTGTGCATCACATTTCATTTGCATTTATCCTGCCCGTGACCCCGCTCTTTTCAGCATGCTGTAGGAGCCACAAATTACACCCATCATAACTCGCATTCCGACGGGCCGCTATCAGAAAATTAACATGCTTATATATCAGCCGCGGGTTCAGAGTGTCACGGCACAATTATACAGTCATGCTACCTTCCCGGCTGGCTGGCTGACTAGCTAGGGCCCGAGGCCTGACACACACACACACACACACACACAGAGCTAGTGGAGAAAAGTCTGCAGGGCAGCCGTGTCTGTCACACAGAGAGCAGGCCCAGATAACTTTGGTTCAGATGGCCACGCTCCATGTAGCGCTATCAAACATCACAGGATGCAGCACTGGCGCTTGCAGCTAAATAGTTACGTGTGTGTGCTTATCTTGGTATTTTGTTGTGTCCGTGTGTGGGGGGAGGAGAGAGTGAGAGAGAGAGTATAAGTGACTGAATGTGTTCATTAGTCACTTAATTGAATTAAAACACAAAATAAAGGGTAAGCCAATGAATATTTTATTGCCTGTACAACCCAAATAGATTTTGAAATATACAGATATATATAAAGATATTTTATATGAAGCCACTACTGATGCCAGAGAACTTTTCATCTGCTATGCCCCCTCCAGCAACACACATACACAAACACACTCACATTTCCTCACAACCTTCTACCCAAAAGAAGAAAAAAAAGAGAGAGAAAGCTTCCGCGCCCGGTACCCTGGTGTGCTCCGAATGTCAAGCCATTAGAGGCTGTGAAATGAGGTGCCACTCATGAGTGATTATGCTGCTGGGCTTGGAAGGGAAAGGAGAACATATAGACCCTCACACGCTGCAGCTACCCTGAGCCTGAGCCCCTCAAATAAAGCCGCTCTGATAGCATGGCACACACACTCCCACACACACACATCTTCATTTCAACTAGTGCTGATACAGTATGAGAAAGGCCCTCTCTGACAATTCCACTGTAATCCCTTTCAAAGCGGCTTTAAGTTTAATGGAAAAGTTAAGAGCGCGTGCGTGTTTGTTTGTGTGTGTGTGTGTGTGGGGGGTTGCTGAGCGTGTTTGGTGAGTGTGAGGATGAGTTTTGGAAGAGCATTAAAAATCTGTGAAAATAAGGATAACACCAGTGTGGCCAGATCCAACACAAAATGTAAAATCATACTGTAATAAGAAAGTAATATTAAACAACAGAAGTATCAAACAGCAGAATTATCATTGAGAGAATTAGCAATTAGCAAGTTTTTAGCAAGTTTTGCAAAAATTGATATTTTAAAATAAGATCGTCTAACTAAAGGTTACAAGTGTACTCTGAAATGTATGAATATGTTTATTTATTTATTTACATTCTTGTATGCTTGTATCAAAAAGTTTGTCCCACAAAGTGGAATAATAACATTTCTCCCATCGCACAAGGCCCTTTTATTATATGTGTGTATTTCCTCATATTACTGTAGTCCATATACATTTACAGAGAAATTCCAATCAGCAACCCAAACACATTGTGCACCGTGCCCTTTCCTATTGCTCAAAGAGAATACATAAAAAATCTCACACTCTATTGGGCATTGGAGTCCTAGGCACAATAACATATTGCAAGCTGCCATTGTCGATCCAATCTGTGGAATCAGCTCACTGCTACTGTGGTTATTACTTGGAATAGGGAGGTATGAACTTGGTGTGACACACACAATTTGCAGTTGGTGCTTTAAGGCGCTCATCTTCCCTTCTCCCCTCTGCTCTAGCTCCCCTGACAAAGTCAATAGGGGGCATCCCTCATCTGTCCAAAAGACAAACAGCAGAATACTAATTAGATTTATATTCAGTGCCGCTGCCAACACTCACTGGCACTCACACAGAGCTGCCTTTGTCCTCCGAAGTTGTAACTAGCTGTGTCTCCTGGAGTGCACTTCTAATGTGTTAGGTCGCTTCGACATCCGAAGTGGCTGTACTGGGCTCCGCAGAAAGGTGCATGCCTGCTGAGGGCATGTTGTGAGAGGGTGTTGCAGCAATGCTTGTTGTAACACCTCCAGCACTGTGGGAGGGAGACTGACCCTCCACTTACTGCCTAACCCAGAGGCAAGACAGCAGGGCTCTCTGTGTGCAGCTCTCCGCAATCTGGGGGCCAGATGGCTGCAGGCTTTGGGCAGGTAATGGAGGTCTGAGAATAAGAGAGTCAGAGGGTACAGACTCTTTTCAAAACTCTGCTTAATACCCTCCCATGACCCAGGTACTGGCAAGGGTCATAAACAGGCAACCAGGCCATTCAGTCTGTTTTTACTCTGTCTTTCTAAAAAAAAAGCAGCTCACAGCTATATTAAGGCACTTAATTTATATTTACATTACAATTCGAATGAATATGTTACAAAAGATTCATATAATATTAAAGAGCAGTCTACCTTGACTGACATGGCGTAGGGTGTGTATTGGGTTTAACTGATTAAGTACAAACTGGCAAAACTGAGGTGGCAAATGTATATACATACACAAAATTCAATTATTATTAAATCATTATTAAATCTAAAATCTAGCCATTGATCTCTATATCCAGTCTTTATCTATATGACTGCAATTGGGTGCTCCATTTTTCATTTATTTCCCATTTCCGGCTTATCTGCATGTCTGTAATTGAAAATCCCATGGTAAGATAAACAATATCTCCTAAAAGTCAAACCTGACCAAGTGGTGCAAAAAATAAAATACATTCTTGACAGGCTTCCTGTGCTAAAACATGTGATTTACATGAAAGCAAATGTCTGTGTCATGTTTTTTATTAGAATGCCTAAGCTTGGCATAACTTCATCTGTGTGTGTAAGTGTGTGCGTGTTGGTGCTTCCACTTGCCACCTGGGCTTTAATAGCGGTGACTAGCACGCGGGAACCCAAGCGGGTCGTGCCCGGCGAGGTGAGACTGGCGCCACCCTCTTGCTCGGGGTATTATGTGTGGAGTGGCAGCAGGCAGAGTGACAGACTGCCCCCAGAGATGACACCTGTCACAGAGAGGAGCGCTGCTAATCTGCAAGCCTCATTTTGTCTGAACTCTCCGTCACCTCGCTGTCAAATCCTCATCTTCTCAGTCACTGCCAGTATCCCTCCCCTCTGCCTCACTCTATTGCTCCATCCACCATCAACCCCCGCCTTTAGGAACACCCAAACTACCACCACTGTGACCCTGCGCACATACAATGAGCAGACACACATTCACAATGTATGCTCGCATATGCACATATTCACATAATGCAACTATCAGGATAGATTTCATATTCCATTTGACGTTTTTTAGGACATGTCTGGTATGCCGGTGATGGGGCCAAAACTATGGTCTATCACTCACAATGAGCAAGTATCACTGCACAGAATGCTAATTTTAGCCATTGCAGGCACATTCGGCATAGATGGTGATATACATATTAAATTCACCTACTGTTTGAAACCCTTCTTTTTAGAAATGAATCCATATACTAAAGCAGGCTACACCATAGGCTTCATACTGTGTGTGTTCATTTAGGTGATTTTATTCTCACTATTATTTTGAGAAAATGATATGGATTGTAATGGGGAAAATTCCAATGCACATAAAAAATTATAACCTGAGCAAATGGCAAAAAAAAAAAAAAAAAGATGGGACAGTCCTTGTTTATTTATAAGATGCAATTCTAAAAGCCTGAGATGTACTGCTGAAGTGTGCAACAACAAGAGAAAGCACCATTCACAGCGGCACTGGCGTTTGTGGTTAAACAGAGTGAATGACCAGGGACTAAAGCCTTAGTCTCAGTGGAACCACCATCTCCACCCCCGGCTCAAATATCTGTTTTGTCCCTTTCTGGCCCAGTCTGTATTGTAATTATAATATAATTCATTATGTCTCTCCAGCACATGGTACAAAAGGGGAGTCCTCCCCCAAAGTCTGTTCAGACTGTTCAGGCTGACCCAACACGTCCTGTTTCGCCCTATAGCGCCCGCTTCTCAGACTGAAATACACCCTCACAGCCTCGGCTGAATAATGTCTTCTTCCCTGTGTTGATTAAGATATCAAGGTCCTGTTGACAGCTGGGCACTGAGTCCTGAGAGAAGACTAGGCCTTCAGAAAGAACTTGCTGCCCTGAACACTGCCACATAAACCTTAAAGTGACCATGAACATCACTAGAAAGAAAGAAAGAAAGAAAGACAGAAATAAATATTATATTTGTTTATATGTATATCTATATTTAAGGTTAAGTATCTATGATCATAGGATGGGAGCCAGGCACTTTTGCACATGGTGCTTGCAAATGTTTGCATTTTTATTTTCACTGCCTGCATTTTTGCCATTTTTTTACTGGATTTAAATGACAAAATGTCAGAAATAAATCCTTTTTTGTATATTTATTTTGCAACATTTATTTCTATGATTCTCGAAAATGGCATGCAATGAACACGTATATACACACTGGCTCTACATATCCATTTACACTGGGTGAAAAAATGTTATATCATTTCAAGGTCCAGTGTGGTTCCAGCCAATCCACTAAAATGCCTCCGTTAAGAGGAATTATCTTCTCAAAACACATTTTGTATGATTGTGTCCCAAAATGCTATTTCTTTAGGAATTTGTTGGGCTTAATTAAATTTTTTGGGAGAAAAAATGGGATGCTGCATCTTTGACAATGGGGAGGCTGTTCCCTATTGAACGTAATGGCTCAGAGGTTAAATTGAAGATTGTGTGGATTCTAAGGAAAGGAGCATTTGTTGTACCAGGGAGGGAAAAATTCTTATATAAACGGAAGCAAATACAGATAAATCCTTGCAAAAATACATAAATGCTACAGGAGAAAAAAACACAATAGAGTAAACTGCATATGTGAAGGACAGTGCCATGCAAAAACTGACTTGTGTTGTATTTATTTATCTATTTATTTATTTATTAAATAGAACATCTGGTTTAGTAAGAACCACAACAACTTATTTTTTATTCTTTTATTTTTTTGTCACTTTGAATTACACTGACCTTTTCTGTTGTTTAACGTAACAAGCGTTCAGTTACAATTGCAATTTCAAATTAGTAAGTAATTTAAGTATATATTGTAGATATCATTGAATCCTAAAAAAATTATCTGCTCTCCACCTCATTACCCACAATGACACACCTTTTACTTCTAAAAACAGTAATCCCTAGAATGTTGGCTTAATAAACATTTTATGTAGAAGTATGTTTTTAATTCCACAGTAATGTCTGATCACACAGTCTGAGCTCATGAATTGCTTTAGTATGACACTCCTAAAAACAAAATATGAGTTACACAGAACTGTCTATATTGAAAATAACGTAAATGTTAAATACCACACTGCTTGGTTTCATAATGTATGGTTGGAGGGGATCGTGTAGAGTGTCTTCTTCCTAACATCAACTTATGATGCACCTTGCAATTAACACCTGGTCTGCCAAATGCTGTCACAGCACTAGGGCGAGCTCCACTGGCATCCACTTCCTGTCCACGCATGCTAACTTTTAATATGGATTAATGCCTATCCTCGCCCTTCACACACCAGCTGCACCTTAGCTTAGGCCTGTGTGGTGGTGAGATATGCTAGGCCTTCTAAATGAAAGTTCATTGGGGTTAAGATTTCAAATGCATTCAGGCCCAGTGTCAGCTTTTGTGTCAGCTACTCTTTTAATAATAATTAAACTCTTGGATGAATGAATGCTAAGACAGAATACCCCCCATCTTAATTCGGCTCAGAATGAACACCTGATAAGGGAATCATTTTGATGGCCACCTGGGTGCTGAAAGATATCACATTAGCTAAGACCTTAATAATTGTAATAAGTTACTGGGGCTTAGAAAGAGGCCTTTTGTGTTACAGATGAAGTGTATTCAATTGAATATGCCCAATTTCCATAAATACAATGATAGTACATTTCATCAATAAAAATCCTGCTGAAATCATAGAAGCCTCCCATTTCGTATTAATGTATATTACTAAGATTACATGATTAATTAATAGTGACTGCTTGATGAAGCACTTTCATATGGTCATATGCTCAGACCTCCCTCTTCTCAGATATGTAAGAATCAAGTAAAGTCTGAAGAACATAGATTGGTGTTTCCAGCACTTTTGTCTTCAGCCATTTTCATCTGTGTTGGCTACTGGTGGATGTAAAATTTGTTTCTTAACTGGAATATATGCATTTTCACTGGTAAGCTGGTGTAACAAAAAAATAATCTAAATATGAGTAAATGATATGTATAATTCACAATATATATTAAGAGCACTAAGGATCTCAATGTGTTAGAAAATACAACATGTTCAGTAACAAAATCAGTAAAAGAATAAGATTTATATGCCACTGGTTGAGAATCATTAAAATATTGGTAAACTGTTATTGAGCAATAAATAAGTATTTCTTATTATTGGCATACATTATAAACAAAAAACTTAAATGTTTATGAATTATCTTTTTAAAAATGTTCAGTTCCTTGCTTTTTCCTTATTTTTTCTTCAATCTATGGATGTACATAAAAAATATGCATATTGATGATTCACTACAATGACATTGTCAGACCATTAAAATTATTGTGTGAATATTTCTCCCATGCTCCATTGTACATTTATCCCAAGCCTAAATATTTCCTTATATTATACTGCACACCAACCACATTCTAATTTATTTTTATTTTTTGGGGAGGGTCATATTGTTTTGCATACAGTGGTAAGGTATAAAAATTACATTATTTAATCATAATTCTTACTCTTAATAAGAGGTTCCAGGCTTTAACCCCATCTACAGCACTTTATAGCCAAATATGTTTAGGCAGCTTGCAAAACCACAGCTTTATTCAATTTCCTACAATACTAATAGGCAGAAGAACAGTGGTCAAGTGCAATCTGTAAATCTACATTTGTAATTTCTCTTAGCTGTTTTTCAATTTAAGGCTTTTATAACTTAGATGGCGAATAGACAAGGAAGTTGATATGAAACCCAGCATGTCATGTTCGCAAATGACTTATCCTTTACTACTTTTCATTAAAGTCTGTAACAGTATGTCAGTCACAAAAGCTATATTGATTAGATCTAAGTATAATTAAGCATGTGATATTATTAACGTTATTGTGAGCAGAAAATGCATCTACAACTGAGGTACAGCAAAAGTGTAGCACTAAAGCAAACGTATAGATCAAACAGAGACATTAGGCAGCATGCAATCTACAATTGTTTTTATAGTTGTCTTGATTCCAGCCACTCTGAATGCAATACAAATTGTACCCTAATGCCATGGCATGTGCATTTTTTTAAATGTTCACCAGTTGACTTATGTTTGGTGCTGCTGCAAGTCCAGATGCAATTAAAGCTAGTTACATTAACCTGTGTCCAGTGTAAAATAAAGCTGAATTTAAACTTAAAAAATAATTTTTAAAATGTGTCAAATAAAATGACAGTATACACAAAGACACTAAATTGCCAACTAAAAATATGTATAAAATGCCAACAAGCGAAATGGACATTATATTACATTATAAGTATAAGAACACGAATGGGGGAAACATGGGCATTTAGATGATATATGATAATATGGGGCAACACTGAAATATGGAAGACATGAAGGGAATATAATGAGAACAATTTAGAAAATATTTTAGATGGCTTGAAAGCAAATATTCTATTTTCTTGACAGAATTTTAACTCCGTACCACATAAGATGTGATAAAAAAAATCTGAAGAAACTTACGATTATGTATATGTTAGATATTCTAAATGTTCAGAATATCAAAATAATGTTAAATTATTTAAAATAAAAATATTTTATTGACCACATGAGATGTATCCATTATGGTTATCAATAGGCAAAGCTTATTACTATGTGTATGTTACATATTATATATTTTCAGAATAACCAAAATAGATGTTTCTCTTGCTCTTTGATAACGTGGATTTTATTTTCCAATGCATTCATATGAATTAATATGATATAAATCCACCAAGACCTCAAAGTGAGGAGAAAATAACTACAATACATGAATAGATGTATGTATGGCTTTATTTATGAAAGGCATAAAATTACATAAGATTACATAGGGTACTAAAATATAACAATAATAAATGTAATATTCATACATAGTTAGAAAGCTCATTCATTCAAAATAATGAAAAAGAATGTAAAAAATAATATTTACTAAAACAAATTCATACATGATGTTTGCTATTTGGCATTCATTTGCTGCTGTTTTGGATATAGACTTTGTACACACACTAAACAAGCTCTCAGTTTCCAGTGATCACAGTACAAACTCACAGTTCAGTACAACAGCCTACTGGACCGTCCCACTGTGGCTACAATGAAGTGCTCTTTGGCTCTCACTGTCAAGAACACGTAGAGAACTGTTAGGTGAAATAAAAATAGAAGCTAATCCCACAATTGACAGTTTCCAGCTGATGTCTGTTTATGGAACAATGGAGTTCACTCAGGCAAAACAGGCAAACCGCTGCCTCACACCTGTAACATGAGCCAACACAGGCCACACACTGGCATGTGTTCTCACACTCTGCACGCCACAGAGGCCGAAAAAAGCTATCACTTACTTATTAGGGGATGGGTTTCACACAGTGTGACAGCCTTAAAGCACAACTCACTATTGAATATTCCCCCAAATGGCACAGGAGAACTTTAAGCAACATGTGGGCCCCACACTGAAGACGCCAAATCTCTGGTGCTTTCAAGCAGAGTCGAATGGACTGACTGTAATAGTTTATATCTTTCACATATTCCTTACACAGACTAATGCCAAACCAAAAAGCTTACTAAATCTTGTTCTAATTCTGTTACTTTGATACCAAGTTATAAATAATGTATTAAAGGATTTACAACACTTACAAAAAAGGGCCGCTACTCAGCTGTTAAAGGGGGATAAAGTTTTTAAGAAGTCCAAAATCTGTTTTTAAAATGATTTAGTTTCTTCCTTATTTTTACCTTAAAGTCATGGTTGGCCAAGTAACACAGAAAAGCCTTGAAGTATACACACACATAGCTCCTTTCTCTGAGTTCCCTGAGCCTCTCAGGCTGGGCCAGGGGGAGTGTTGTTGGTTTATGAGAGGGAAAATAGCCCTAGCTGTCTGCAAAAGTGAAACGGGATTAAGGCCTTTGTCCAACCCACAATGGTGAGGGGAATTAGCAATAGTTGTAGGCACTTAGAGGGGCTCTCACTCCAAAGCTTATCCCAGATTTTGCACAATAATCATTTGAATATCAACAGTGTTTTGCAACTGCGGCACTAATGTATAAACTTCTCTCTTTTGGGTTAGCCCAAATCCCCCCAGCTGATAGTGTGGACAAATTTGGTGCACAACTTTGGTGCACATGCTTTTAAAATATGTTTTAAAAAATCTTTCATCAAAAATATTTTAAACATAGACTGCAATTATATTTCACACATCAGCACATTCATTTTCAGCAGTATTTTCTCAGTATAATGGTATCTTGTTTTTATTTCTGTGTGCATTTTTTCAGTTTTTTCCTTAGTTGTCCTTTTAAAACCAACCTTAGCTAACATTACCCAGTTGAAATACAGCCACCCTAACTTTCTGCAGGGTTTCTATAACTCTTAAAAACTCAGGTTCTTGTCAGCATATAGATAATAAATCATGAGACCGCAGTGTGAGTAGCAGCAGTATGGAAGCTGCTGGCATCTGCTTATCGGCCTCATTAGACTGTCCTTTGCTGGGGCTGAGACGGAGACAGCCACAGGGATCTCACAGAGGGGAGCAATCCCGCACTTCTTCTTCACCACAATATCATACAGCCAAGCCTAGAGGAGTGTGACGCCCCTCAGCAATTTCCCCTCCACAGAGATTGAGTGAGAGAAGAGAAAGAGAGAGAGAGCGGGAAAGAGAGAAAGAGAGAGAAGGAGAAAAAAAACAGTATTGTCCATATTACAAAACATTGAGTGAGATCAGCGGACTTGTCAAGAGGCCTTGGCTTGAATATGAATGATGAGAGGAGAGCAGGGTGGTCCGGGCTACTCGGGCAAGAGAATAAGCCCAACTGTCCTTGCCAACCTCACAGCAAGCAAATTAAACAGAGTTGAGACACCTCTGCTCAACTCTCTGATGACAAAATGAGAGAGGAATGCAGCATTTCGCATACATTGGAGAAACAAGGCGTTCATAGCAGTATATTATCAGTGTTGATTAGAAAAAAAAAGAAAGAGAAGAAAAATGTCATATTTTCTTCACTTTATTCTTAAAAATAAATAAATAAATATATATATATATATAGAGAGAGAGAGAGAGAGAGAGAGAGAGCGGGAGAGAGAGAGAGTTATATTTATATATTTATAAGTCGCTTGGGATAAAAGTGTCTGCCAAATGAATAAATCTAAATATATGTGTCAATAACTTTTTCTTTTTAAAATTATTTTCTATTCTAATTCTAGTTACTTATTTAGTACTTATTCATTTTTGTATGTATGTTTGGGCGCTCTGCTTTGTTTAATTGCTGTAACAAGCCAATTTTCTTTGTAGGATCAAAAAGGTATGCATCCATCCATCCATCCATCCATCCATCCATTCTTGAAGTTGTAGAGAGCTGATTCAGCTTGGGTTTCTTGGTTTCTTCCCTCACTTTAAATAAAGACATTGAGACACTACTCCCCCCACAAAAAAATCTCCCTTTCTCCAGTCCACACAGACGTATTCAATTCAGTAGAGTGTCTGCATAGTTCCCCTCATTCAACTGGTTACAATGATGCACAAGATGAATAAAGTTATCTCTGGATGTGAATGGGATGTTGCTGGTAGGAGGGGAGGGGGAGTGCCTGAAAAGGGCCCCGTTTGAGGGGGCAGAACTTAGAGGTCAGGCCCCAGCTGCCTGATCGGGTGAAAGGGACACCAGCGGGCTGGACAGGCCCAAGAAAACAACACAAAAAAAAGAAAAAAACAACAAAATCCCGTCAAATAAAGACATGCCACGGCAGACTCCCTGTGCAAAAAAGTTGCTGAACACTCACATTTCTCACAGAGAGTGCCATACATCAGCGCCAAATTTGACTTGTCAACTCGCACTAAGCAACTTTTTTTTTCTCCTTTACTTTTTTTTGAGGGGGGAGTTAACCATAAAAGGCCTAGTTAATTTGATGAAAACATCAGGGCTACAAAGGTAGGAGCTGTTTTGAATTATGCATTGTTTGCCATGTAAATTTGAGCTAAATTAATTTATAGTTATTTCATTATTTATTCATTAGTTTTTTAATGCTGCATAGTTATATAGTCAATTCAAAGTCTGAAAGTCTAAAGGAAAGTACAAAATGTTTTCTGGTTCCCATTTAATGAACATGAAAGACCTTGCAGAAAAAAGCAATAAAACTCCTAAAAGTATTGCCTTGTCTGAAAAAGTTGCAGAAATTAAAAATAAATAGATAAATAAATAAATAAATGCATTGCTGTCTTGAAAGGCAGACATCTGTAAGAATCCAAGTTGCTTTCCAGCCAGGCGATGTGTTAAACGTGTTTATGTTTGAAATGGTCCCAGACCAATATCTCTCCTCTTGGTTAAAAGGCACATTGATGAGGGTGGGGGTGGGGGGTCACATCTTTACTGGGGTTACAGCATTTCCTAGATGGCACTGAATTGCTCCAAGTTGGAATTTGCAGGGGGTAAGTAGGATGATAATCAGGCCATATTATAAGGAATTGATGGTTCATTTTCCCTGTCAGCAGTAGCAGCGCCTCACCCGAAGATGTGCCGACCTGTGCAGATGGGGTTCAAAGCCAATTTCCATGTTAAAAACTCCACACGCTCCAAAAAATCCCCTCTGAGTGAGGGTTTAGTGATAGGAGCAGAACACTGTACAGTCTGCTTGAGCAAGCATCTATGTTAGCCACTGCTCACAAAAAAGCCACTATTCAGTCTGAGTAAAACTGCTAAAGTACAGTAATAGGACATATGTTTGTTGCATGCGCTGAATGGAAGTAAATTACCAGGTAATATTTTTACATTTGCATTCAGACTGTCATGAGGCAAAATGCTTGTCACAAAGCCTGTGACTTTGCTTGTTAAGCAATAGACCAGAGCTGTCTCAGGTATTGCTTCAAGCTGTTATTTCTCCTTATTCTGTCTCTTTTTTTTTTCTTTCTTTCTTTTTTCTTTTTTAACTGCCCAGATCAAACATGAGCCATGAGGCTCCTGGAAGCTTTCTGGCTGCCAAAGAATCAGCTATTTGTCATTCATCATCTCCAACACATTAAAACTCGTTTGCCTTCAGGCTGCAGGATTTGTGCATGTGTGCAGTTTAGAAGGAGGAATAAAACCTCAGGAAAGCAATGAATATGGGATTGGTAAAAATGGCAGAAAATGTTTGATGATTTATGGGAAGAGTTCATGTGAAATGTAGAAAGAAATGATAGTGCCAGGTATCTCTTTCTTGTATCCTGAGGACAGGACAGTCTTTGCTCTTTTTTAGTCTCCCGTCTGCTGGATGGGTCTGTTTGTGTGTGATTGCTGGAGAGCATTTTACTGCAGCACTCTGGATATAATTATCCAGACCTAGATTCCACTAATTCTAATATTGTGTTAGGACTCCTATCTTAATTGTGATCACAAATTCCTAGAGAAAATGAGGAACAGAACGCTGTTTTTTTTTTTTTTTTTTTTTTTTTACAAGTTTTGTGGAAATTATTAATATCAAAGAAGGCAGCTTAATGTCAGGGGAGAGTGTCGTGGTTTTCACACTTTAGAGGAAGATATTAAGGAGATACTATTGTCTTGAGCTGAAATGTGACAGTACAGAGCATATTGCACTGCCAAACGGGCTGAACCCACTGCAGGTAAAAGGAACTATCAGTGTGATGACATATTAAACAGAGCAAACCTGCAACTTGGCTTTTTCTCATTACCTCTCTCTCTCTCTCTCTCTCTCTCTCTCTCTCTCTCTCTCTCTCTCTCTCTCTCTCTCTCTCTCCAAACCTTGAAGGCTGGTGACAAAACTCCCACCATGTAATTCTCTCTCCCAGGCTGCTTTCATCAAGCAGTTTGGTGGCGAAATATGAAGCCGATTTTATCTTGCTTTATAAATTCACAAAAGGCCCCTAGAGTGCCCCTGTGGAAAACATAGCCCATCACAGCCATGTGCCACCACTATCACTGATCTCCTACAGTTGATAACGCCACCTCTCCTTTTTAATGATTTGACAGCCATCAGACGCCTGGTCCAGCAGTCACGCTGAGGTTTTTAATATACTTTTCTTTATGCTATTGACTGTTTACACAGTGTGGACCAGAAGAAAGAAGGTATCTGCTCCTATCTCCCCCCTAGATTTATATTAAAACCAGGCCTTCAAGCACTGGCTCTGGGAAATAGTGATGTTATTCCTAGTCTAGTCCAGATAGGATTTTTTTTTTACTCAAAATTCCATGCAAATTAGACACCCTCCCACCTTGGCCCACCTGTGCTAAATACTCTTTAATATAATTACTAACAACTTGAAATTGAGTCTTTCTTTTCAGAGTTTGGCACTGCGGAAGCCTCATTTCACATAAGCTTTAAAATAAATAAGTTATTAAAAGTTACAATCTAAGTAAGTAAATAAATAAATAATAAGAAATGTTTTCACACCCTGGAAAAATAAATAAATAAATATTTTAAAGCTAGATGTTAGATGAAAATCAGTAGTTTTAAAAAATAAATTATGCTTTTACTGCTTGCTTTAGGATGACAGTTCCAATAGGCTTACAATATAATGTTACGTAAAAATAACAAATACACCTGCTTTGTACTGATTTAATACACAGAAAAATGCAACAGCATAGAATGATATCTACAAATGTGATAACAATACAATATCTTTCTTCTTCTTCTTCTTCTTCTTCTTCTTCTTCTTCTTCTTCTTTTTCTTGTTCTTCTTCTTCTTCTTCTTATTATTATTATTATTATTATTATTATTATTATTAGTAGTAGTAGTAGTAGTAGTAATAGTAGCTAATGATTTTGCTTTAAAATTATTATTAGAAATACACTGCACAATAAATTATTAGTAAATCAAATATTTTAACAGCAGGTTTTAACACACCGCACATTAGACAGACTTTAATTTTAATGAATTGTATTCTAAAGCAATTAATTACATTCTTAATATATAAAATATAAAATAAAGTATATTTTCGCAGGATGTTTATGTGTGCATTAATGTGTTTTAATTCATTATAATTATGATTTAATCATAATATTTGAAAACTTGACTTTGTAAACTTTGAAAAAGAAATCACAGAGGTTAATCCAAATAAGACATGACAGCTTGACATCACAGAAATATTTACACTCATAACTGTTTATGACAACTCAAGTACAACAAAGCCTCTGAAAATGAATAAATCATTAATTCCTTAAGAATTCATTTATTATTTATAGCATTTTAATTTTCCATCTTAGCTAATTAATTTGCTGAAAAGAGATGCTGGTGATAAAACAAAGTGATGTTTCATTTTTGATAGAGAGTAAGAGAAAATGAGTGCGAAGCCTTTTATTCAATATAGCATATAGGCTTACCATAAAAATACATTTGTATTATAATTAAGCCATTGGAATTTAAAACATATCAAAACACGTAATAAAATAATAAAACATGTATATAAAACACACACACACACACACAGATCTCTATACTAATAGTAAGAATAAGGCTAAGAATGAGAATAAGGCTAAGAAAAAGACATGAGAGTTTAGAGGGAATACATATTTATTATAGTGATAGCACTGAACACATGGCAGCCCCACATTGTGCTTCCTAGTGAAAGAATCAGAGAGCTCCGTTTGCAGCACTTTCACTCTCTGTGGTTTGACCAGTACGCCACGGAAGCACACTTACTCTTCACCCTTATTACATTTACTTCATGAAAAAGTTTGATATGTTCACAGAGTCCAGCGTCTTTCTTTCTTTTTTTTGTATTTTCTTCTCTCTCAAGATGTCGAGATGACAAAACCGTTTAACTGACTGCTCCGGGCTCAGTGTCAGCAGAGACTATATATCTACCCTTTTATATATATATAGGCTATATATATATATATATATATATATATATATACATATATATGTGTGTATGCAATAATCTCTGTTATTATGGTCACTCTCTTCCCGGTCTGTTAGTTCTAAATAACGTCTTTACCCGCAAAACAGCTTCATCTATTTTGCCAATTCATTATTATTCGCGATCATCATATATCTAAATACAAATCTTATCATTTTAGAAGTGACAGCTTATTACATCTGAACACGTGCTGATAAATTACAACCCGGTGAGTTAGCTTCAATTTTCCCACCCCATTATAAGGTAATAGCCTACTACACAAGACAAAACAGTAAGCTGACAGAAAATGCACACAAAGAAAGGAGAGCAGAGGAGAAAGTATTACTATCACTTATATTATTATAATGTCTTTCTTCTTCTTCTTCTTCTTCTTCTTCTTCTTCTTCTTCTTATTATTATTATTCTTATTATTATTCTTATTATTATTCTTCTTATTATTATTATTATTATCATCATTATTATTATTATCATTATTATCATTATTATTATTATTATCATTATACGAAATACAATTTAGTTACTTATTTCTTTTTTTCGTTATTCACATTCACCTTGTCATCTTTACCATCAGCAGTGGCTTTACCTAACCTAC
>JAOUQW010000034.1:18465639-18489422 GCA_028565825.1 Olivaichthys viedmensis | reverse complement strand
ACATTCACCTTGTCATCTTTACCATCAGCAGTGGCTTTACCTAACCTACTACCAACATCGGGGCTGAGAATTCATCACTGGTTGAAAAAATAAATAATAATAAAAATAATAATAATATTAGGAACACCCGAGTGACCTCAGGAAGGATAATGGTAGTGTGCCATTGATGCGCCATGAAGTGTAATCATCACTACTGTCGTCATTAAACTGATTATCATCCCTTTTATGGAATTGTCTCGTTTTATTTCGGATGATTTAAATGTTGTAAAACTGAATGGTTTTCATTTGTATTTACATCTTTACACATCAGGTCTTCCGTGTCTCCACAAAACCAGGCATACAAGATAAGTTCTTCGAATCAGAAAAGCTCCTGCGATGCATATTACCGAGAGAAAATATTGTTGCGTTTTTATCTTTTAAAATAGATAGACGCTATAAAGCCTCAAACTCCTTCAGCATGCACGTGCATGAAAGCAACATGTAGAGCTCTGGATCTCTTATTTGCCCCAACAAAAAAAAATAAAGAGGGGAGCTGCATGCTCTTTATTATTTGCTTTGATGTTGCCCTGAATAGCACTCAATTAACAATGTGGCTAATGAGCCCATTGAGGATGAAAGACTTCTCAACAGGTATGAGAGGACGCTGCTGCTGTTTCTACACTCTGAGAGCTCGGTGCGTTATATAAACTTCACAGCGCTCTTAACTGCAAAGCCCGCGTGCTAATATCACACAGAGAGCGGAATTAGAGGCGTGTTTGCCCTGAATGACTTTAAGATTTTATTTGACAAAGAAAAGATATTTAATTGAACGTTAAACTCGGCTGTCTTGAACATTTTTTTTTTTTTTTTTTTTTTTTTTTTTTTTTTTTTTAATTTAAATAAATGTATTTTCAAATGGAATTTGTGACAGTGGACTGTTGGATGTTTCTCGCAAATAAAAACAAACATGTGACTTTTGAAGCACTCCAGAAGAATCGACTCGATTCGAATCGCAAACACGAGCACAGAAGTGCGCGCCTTTTCTAAAAAGAAAGAAAGAAAAAGAAAAACAACGCTCACAAGAATGCTTTTCCCTCCTTAACCGACACAACTCTGGGCGTGATCGTAATCTTTTACGCGCTGTAACGTCGTTTATATTGCAAGTATATTACAATGCTCAAGTTGTTAACCGATAGGCTTTGCTTTGTAAAATGTGTCGCAAAAATGTTTTCTATGGTGAATGAGAAATTGATTTAGCAACATTGGAATTAAAAAAACATTTTGTTTAGCACTGTACTCGGCAAATATGGCACACGGAGACCCTGTGTCATCGTGCCGTCCTAAATGCTCCTCGGTTTTGGTCAGTATAAATAACTGGGGTTCTAATAACAGAGTTATATAGAATTATTAGACGAAAATTCCGAATCAATTGCCACTTACGGATCCAGGTGCAAGCGTAATTTAAGTAATTGTATTTAAGTTTATCTGACAGAGGTTTTATATATATATATATACGCTATAATTCATGATAATATCGAATTACATAGTTATAAGTAAACTAATAGCAATTTTTATATATATAGTCCCAACATTACTAAGGCTTCTTAGCTTGCTTTTTTATTTCTTTTTTATTTCATTTTTATTGACAACGTTGAGCCATAGACAGAAGAGGGTAAACGCTATAATTTATAATAATATCGAATTACATAGTTATTAGTAAACTAATAACAATTTTATTAGTTTGTGAGTCAGATGGTTCTGTGCCAAACTTTGTATTAAGGCAAATGGATTTGTTCAGAGGATGGGGCCTGACTGATTAAACGGCTCAGGGCAGCATGGCGTTTTAAACTCCCAACCTCGGCACTTCAGCTTGAACACATCTCTCTCTGAACAATTTTCCACCATCCTGCACCAGCCTCCTCACTCCTGGATACATTCCAGGTTTTGTAATGCTGATGTGCTTTGTCCCTGACATATTAGCTGGATGGATTTGACTACATGTCAGCTTTATCTGGGACTGATCACCAAATGTATACAGAAAAGTCTTGATGTACTAAATTTATGGGACTAAAATTGCATAGTATATAATTTTTTGGTAAATAGTTTTTTTTCCCCATCACTTCATATAATATGATCAATCCTTGTGCTATGTACTTTTAGTGTTTTATATGGAATATTCAGTCCATCTGAGAATTCTGTTTTAACTCCACACGCTCAGTATGTAATGATGTGCATCACACAGTTGTCCAACAACATGCAATTTTCTGTTTCAGTCAGCCACTTACTATACATTACCACATTCTCTGGATTCAGAATAAGTTGAATGGGGAGAAAGGGTAGCAGAGAAAAGCAGATAGCACCATTTGGTTTTAAAATAAAATACATTCAATTTGGAAAAGCAACAAAGCAAATTACATGGCATTCACAATCCTGCCAACGAAGACATTAAGATGATAATAAATAAATAAGCAGATAGGGAAGACAAGGGACAAAGTTATTGAGATGTTAAACCTGCTTGTCCAGGGAAGTTTCAGAATGTTATCGGGAGCCTCAGCTCGAGGATGACTGGAGGTGTTTTGCAGTGTGAATCCGCCTAAAGCTGGCAATGAAGCCGTACATGGCATATGCTAAATGCAGATAAGAGTGTATTCTAATAGATCTGCAGAAAAGTGCCATCAACATGGCTCAATAGAGGCGCTTTGAATGCACTTGATAAGTTGGCTTAAGCTGAATGAAGTGTCCCATGCAACAGCGAGTTGCTGTTTGAGCCTATCACAAACTTGCTGTTTGGTTAAGCCTCTGTCCAGGGGAAGGATTAGTGCAAAGCCTTCAGGATCAGCCTCTGTTTCCAAAATTGTTTCATCCTAAGTTGTTGTGTGCTCGCAAACACAGCCAATCCATTATTTATGGCATAATAATCATATCACATGGTTGTCCTTTTTTACTACGCTGTGAGAAACACTACAATTGCATGTTTACTGCATGAAATATAGGTATAGGATAAAATCCAGTGCAAATGTATTGAATTAACATTGATTTTATTTTTCCATTGTTACATTTGTATAATTCATAGGAACCTTTACATATACTTATTGATATATTTTTATGTATTTGACACAATTATCTGGTAACTTTGTATGTAAATGTAAATCTAAATATTTATATCTGTCTTACAAATTTAAAATAAATACTTTGGTACCATTTATTAGACTAATAGGCACTGATGAGCAAATAGAGGAAATGAACATAACAGTAACCATATACATTTGAGGTGTTGTTTAGACAATCGGCTGAGGGCAAACAGTGATTAAAATTTGAAACTGTTGAAACTGAACACACACTGTAGTCAAGTTAAACATCATAAGAGTTTTGATCTGTGGTGTGTAGGTTAAAACAAGATCAGTCCTCATTTGAACCTCTTCTGTTATAATTTTACTCTATTATTTTAATTTATATCTCAAATGAATGTTATAATACAGCCTCTTCTTTTCAATTTATTTTTTGTTAAAGTTAAATTAATACAATGTATAACACAATGTACTATGGAAATGTATTTGAAATGTATTAAATTATAAAGAGTAGTCTTCTAGTGTCTGCACGCTCCTCTCATATATGTAATTTTCCTGCCTGATTTTAGTTCATGTGTAGCGTAGGGGACAAGAAGGGCAGCTAAGCCTCTTTTAAGCTTCTCAAGCCTCTTAGCTGTCTGAAGCATTAGATTCTGTGGCTATACAAGGAAAGATGGAGTCCTCTCTACAGCACAAAATGTCTTCTCTGTCCCTGAAATACATTTCAGAATTATAATGTGAAACTAAAGATTGTTGTTTATGTTTAGATGTATGTGAATATCCACATTTTATAAGAGACATATAGAGAGGTGTAATTGATTTTAGTTAGGGGAATTTGTAATATGCTGTATATTATGCAAACTACATATATACACTACAAAGGTGATTTGTCTTAATGACAGTAGGTACTTTGTGTTCCATGCCCTAAGGCAACAATTTTACTTCCTCTGAAACCCATTTTCTCAGATCCTGAGTGCAACCTCAGACATTAAGGCAGCATCAGCAAAAGACTGCAGTGGGCAGTGTGTAGATAATAAACAAGAAATGAAAAGCTAACCAACGACTGACAGAAGTCACATGAAAGTAAGATTTTACTCTAAAGATCTGTCAAAGTATAATATAACACCAAAAATCACTAATATTGAAAGACGGACTTTGAATACATTTTTAATCCACAGGCTTCCTGTATGAGGATTTATGCCCTCCTAAGTTCCATGATTTAGGTACTACATTTAGTTATCAACTTTTCTTTCTTGCAGCAAAATTTGCTCGACGTATACACACACATTCATCCCGATTGAAGACCATATCTTTTCTTCAACACTGCCAATGTCTGGTGGATTTTTGGCACATTGGTTGTAAAATCACTTTGTCTCAGCTTAGCTTGTTTAAAGTTCAACTGTTTCAAATGGAGCGGAGAGAAGAAGGAGGCAGCGGTCTGCTTTGTGGGAAGCCTCAGGCAGTGAGTTTCAGGAGAGCACGATAAGTGAGGCTGTACTGATCCATTTTTCACAAATGATTTGTGTGCATGAAGCCTGAGCCTCAGTGATTCTGAGACAGAGCCGTTGTTTCATGTTTTTAGGACGCATGCTCCTTGTTCTCGTTTGAAGTCGTTGTTGCTCGTGGGAAGGAAGCGAGTGCGATGTGCTGGGGCAACATGGCTTCTCACATAATTTTTTATGCCTGCTTACCTTGGGGGCTAGGAAACGTGACTAGGGTATAT
Source organism: Olivaichthys viedmensis (assembly GCA_028565825.1). Lineage (NCBI taxonomy): Eukaryota > Metazoa > Chordata > Actinopteri > Siluriformes > Diplomystidae > Olivaichthys > Olivaichthys viedmensis. The sequence continues at coordinate 18,484,652 of JAOUQW010000034.1, read as the reverse complement.
ATCAGAACAGATAGTGGGAACATCTGGTAAAACACTATAGTTACCATAATATAAATAATAATACAAATCATCACCCAATTATACTGCTCTTAAAGCATTTTTCATTACTGTTTTTACTTTCTATCTATCTATCTATCTATCTATCTATCTATCTATCTATCTATCTATCTATATCATTGAATCAATCAATCAATCAATTCATTCATTAATTTATTCATTCATTCATTCATTCATTCATTTTCACACACACGTACAGTACTGTGAAAAAAGGCTTAAGCAATCTAAATATTTTATATACATTTTGTCTTAGATGTTTATTTTATGTCTTCTGCATTAGCGTGTCTTTAGAAAAGAGCAAATTTTAGATTTCCAAACATTCATTTTCCAAAAAATAAAATGTTACAGATAAATTTTGGTTAGTCATTAAAAAAGTAACATTTTAAGTAATAGACCACTTTTTAGATTTTACCTGCATAGACAGAAGCATGTGAGAACCAAAGTCTGCAGAAGAACTGTGGCAAGTTCTCCAAAATTCTTGGAACAACCTTCCAGCCGATTTCCGTATAAAACGGCACACCAGTAGGCCTAAGAGAATTGATGCAGTTTTAAAGGCCAAGGCTGGTCACACCAAACATTTATTTGTTTTAGTTTTTTACTGTTTACTGCTCTTTATAGCATTTTTTTATATTTAGGAACTTTTAATTTCATTATTTTCGAAAGCATTTTCGCTTTACAGAATTTCTTTACATGTGCCTAAGACTTTTGCACTGTACTGTATACTATATATATAAGTTACTGTTTTGCATATTAATATTCTATCTGACAAGAGATTTATGTGACTTACATCACATCTCACATCTGGCTGAATAGAGGCTTTCATTTGCAGTATGTGTAGTTAATGAGGTTTAACCAGGGTTCTCTCCTTTGGAAGCTCTCTTCTGCTTTTCCCATCACATACAGGCACATCCAGACACAGACCCTGTTAAAAACCACAGTCAGGAATTTCCAGCTCACATGTGTTTGGCATTAAAAAGCTAAAAATATCAGTTCACCACGAAGAACCAAAATGGCAAACAAAAAAATGTACAAATAAGAAAAAAAAGAAAAAATTAAATGACACCAAGCTGCATAATATTTTAACTTTATCAATCAGTAGTCAAGTGGATGCATAGCACCTGATACCAGTAGTCTGATGGTTGACTACATTTATAAAAATATATTTTGCTCAAGATTCTAGCCTACTTAACTTTTGCGTCAATCAATTTTTTTTCAATCCCATAGCAAAATCTCCAATAAGATCCTTGATATATTTTGTGTCATCTTGTGAAGAGTAGCTTCACTACGAGACTGCAATGCTATGTAATCAGCTTCTGAAGTAATTTTTCTATCACTGAAATTACAGTTCCTTAACTATCACTCCTGATGTAGTGTTTGTTTAAGTAGATCCAGTATTTACTCTTCATAAAGCTACAGATATTAAAAGGCTGTGAGATAAAATCTTGGCTTGTAGTAATTTATTCAGTAATATGGATATGTGTACAGTGCCAGAAAGATGTGTCGCAAGGCCATCTCTTTCATACCCCCACCTCCTAATAAGGCAGCTCAGCAGGCCTTAACTGTAATATATTTTACCAATAAAGCAGCTCCAAAGCCCAGGTGGCCTTTTGACCAGCGCTGGGTACCAAGAAAGCAGCAGGCAGTCCGTGCTAACTAGACTCTTCCATCCTCTCTAATATTAGCCACCCATCCCCTTGGCTCGTCACCGAGAAGGGGCTTAACGCTTGATATTTTCATTTAGGCCCTGCCAAGATGCGACACCCACACTTTAATCTTTGCGTTTGACGTTAAGCGTTGTGCTGGTGAGAAAGCCAGCTGAACTCCGACCTTGGAGCAGTGCTGTCATACACCGATGATGTGGCTGGGGAGTGGCAGCGCCTAGTCTGTCCTTGACCCCAACTATTGGCCAGTCGAAGCCTTTCCCCTTGGCCTTTTCTTATATCACTGACAGGTTGAAACTTCTGCTCTCGCTTGTTCTCCTCCTGACTGCTGCTGACATACTGCGATGAACAAAGCGGCTTTTGGGGTTTCACTCTCAAAGAAAAGAGAGTGAATCGTACCAAAATATGACCAGCCGTTGACAGCTATTGACCCCTAACCTCTGTCATGCCTATGTCATCTATGGGATTACAGTCAGTGATGTCTATATTCAAATATGCAAGTTTGCAAGAATGAAGGAGAAGCCATGTGCTTAACTGTGGTTTTTGTAAAAATTGATGTCTCATTTAACTGTATTCAGTAGTAAAACCATCTGGAAGTACATCAGTAATAAGCTAGTTTGTCTTTGAAAATATGGAAGGCATGATTGAGCTGAATGAGTAAAATACCGACAATGGCATAAGTTACACCTTCACATACAAGGGACAATCATTACATTACATAATAAATGTCAGTAGTAGGCAGATGCAGAGCTTATTCTTACACTTAGAAAACCTCAGCATTGAGAAACAAGACAGTTTGAAAGCCTGATATTGTTATGCATAATTCTCTCTCATAAAATAATGCCACACACACATGCACACCGAATCCCTGCTGCCACTTCTCCCTCATCATTTAGCTCTGTCTCCAGCCCGCTTGATTGATGCCGGAAAACCAATTGTTCACCATGGCATCCATGTCAGTCTATTACTGCACTTGGTAGTAATGACAGCCTGTCTCTTTAGCACAGATTATAGTGCTCTGTCTCAAAGCGGCAAAGTGTAAAGTCTTCCTGACCCGCATTGGGATGAGTGTAAACACCTTCATTTAGCCACAAAAAACAGAATACATTTCCCTGATTAGGGAGTCATTTTCTGTCAAACTAATCACGAAGTGCTTGTTACTGGCATGACATAAAAGAAATGCATTATTGATCTATCTAACTAAAGCAGGTAGTCACCAAAGGTCATTGCAAGGGCTCACTTCTAAAGTAGAACAGCTGTCTGCCTTTGAAGACAAACGTTATTACAAATTTGTTTTTGCATAAACATTAGAATGGACATTTATGCTGCGCCAGATGTAAGCATACATCAAATATAACAGACCGTCAAAAAATCTTGTAATATGGCTTCTTGAACAAAACAATATTAAAATACATCATTACCAAAAGTACCATTCACGAGTGTCATTACACAGAGTGTGGTCCATTTGCCATGGCAGGTGCACAGTGGGTTTTGTGGAGGGGACATGATGGCAGTGAGACATTTCAGGCCTAACTTGCACTGCACTGAAGGAAAACCTGTAGGCTTTTTCATCATTGTCAGGTTGACAGGTCTTCCTGAAAGATGGCACTCTCTTATATTTCATTTGTGCAGAAAGGGTATTGATTGTAATGGGAACAAATTTTCCCTTGTCATTACCATGTTGACCACTATCAAAAGACTAGAACACTGACTCCATTTAAGACTCTCTAGCATACTTGCTTCAGATAAAGCATATTGTTCCAACCCTCATTATACGCAACCAGACAACAAGCTGTGAGACTCTTTGATCAGCCCTTTTAGGCTAACTGGAAGCTGCATGCTCACTAGTGCAAAATATTCTTCTGTACTGACTAATTGAATATACTTGGCATGCCTCTATCATGACATAATAAAGCAATCTGCATATTTCCACAGGTTGACATTAATCAATGAGATGCACTGAGAACCAATAATATGGAAGACATCATAATTTTACCCCATTTTCTGATATAGTTTAGTTGTTTGTTGGTTAGTGCTCTTAGATAAAATTTACAAAAAGACAGTGACATGAGACTTTTGTTAAAACAAAAGCCACAAACTATTAATGAGACTTGTTATTGATGCTAATATATGTAAACATTATTAATTACAGACACATATCTTTCATCTGTGCCATTTGGCAGCTAAGTAATTAAAATGGGAATACCAGCAGTGGTGAAAGCAAAAATGATCAAAGGACTGAGAGAGGGAAAGGAAAAAGTCCCTTTCCTGAACTAGGCCCTGCCTCGGGCAACCGAGGCCTCATTAGAATCAGAGACACTTGGTTGATCACCAATTAACCTGATTTGCCCCCCTTAAAGGCCTTGCACAATGCTATTTTTTTCCTTCTGATTGACTGAGCTCACTGTGTCTTGATTTGGGCACAAGGTTATAAAGGCCATGGTGTGCTCTGTTACAGCGTTATATCACCAAACAACTCCAGAATCACTCTATAGTAAGTCAAAAAAACATGGTCACCTTTGTTGTCAGCCACAAGGGCCATTTGACAGGAGCGAGGTGAGGAATCAGAACATGTACCACGTGAGTGGACATAGAGAGCTTAAAACAGATAGGGAGAGATCAATAGTCACCTCTGTTGTGCCTTGGATATTGACCTAGCCTCCATAGAAAATCTTCCATTTTTAAAAGCACACTGAAGATAAGAGCCACTAAGATGACAGGCTCCTTTTAGTACCTTCTGTCATTTTACCCACACCCGTATTATGGGCTGTAACAGATATAAAATCATTTCTAGTATGCTGTGCTGGATCAAACACAAGATAATGCTGATCTGTAGGGCAGATCACATGAATCCAAATGTCCTAATATTTAACCCATAGGATTAAAAGAAGGATCTTCTTCTTTCACTTCTGGATGCTGGGTCACTATTAAATGCATACTGACACCAATGGTTTGATTCTAAAATAACCATTATGTATGTATCAAATCAATAATTCCATAGAGAAACTAGTTACAGAAAAAAAAAAACGTCTACAAAAGTAGTGATTATGAATCAGAAATGACTTTTTCATATCTATTGGATTCAGGTGGAGTTGGGAAGTTTGATATATGAGGTTTGATTTGTTCGTGTTGCAGAAATACCCTACAATTTTGTTATTCTAGCAATCTAGCAATTCTGCATTTCTGCAATTCTGCAATTCTGCAAATCTTCATTAACTCATTTTCATAGTAGGAAGGTACAGAGCCTATACTGTGAAATGTTTTAATCTGGTTTATAGAAGTATGGAAATAAAAAAAATCCAAACATAACGATAACTGTGTGATATCACAAACTAGATTTTTAACTCAATGAACATTTTAGCTTACTCATAAATATCAGCATCCAGTATGCTTTTTATCTTAAATCCAGAACTCCATACTCCATATTTCCCTTCTTGACTTGTTCTTACTAAAACATGACAGCGGTTTTCGTTTCGATTTCATATAATTATACAGTAAATTGCTGTTAATCACTGTTCTTCCCAAAAAACAAAAGAGTAGAGGTATGCACGTAGGCTGAGACCAAAGAAAACAATACTATGAATTAAACATGAATTGAATAGGATCATCTTCCTGCCTCTTCTGTAATTTGTGGCATTTATTGGAGGGAATCATTGTGATTTTGAATGATAACGGGAGGTAAGGTTTTTTTTGTCTCTGAATCATACAAAGTACCATATGATCCACTAATCACATACCATTGTTTTTGCTCAAACAGGTTGGTTAATTGCCCCTTTATGTATTTATTTATTTCCATTAGACTTTCCAATACCCAGATGAAGGAACACTATTTGATTCAAAAGTGAATTGGTGTTTTAGTACATCAATGAAATGTTTACCTTTTCTAGAAATAATGTTAATGAATTCTGTTTTTTAACCTTTTGTTTTTATAAATTCAAGAAGCTCATTAATGCAAATTCATTCATGTAATGAATTAGGATCAAAATTGCATCCCCCAAGGTTCATTGCACGAACTGAATAGAAAGTAAATCCAATGTTTCCCTGGCCAATATAACAACTCTGAGCATGTCACTGCCTTCAACTTAATGATTATAAAAGTCAACTTCATCATTATACTTCTGATCAAACTGTCCTTCAATATAGCACAGATATAGCTGACAATTAAAATACTCCTCCACTAACAAAATGCGAAAGCATTATTAGAGATGACAAATAGTGTATGCAATTACAGTATTTAAGCTCAGGTACCACTAAACAACATTTCAGTAGGCATTGAGCTCTGTCCGAACCAGAAAATAAATAGGTTATTTTTTGTTCACTCCTTGTTAAATAATAGGTTGCCTCTGGTGCTAATCTTTCATCAGAAATCTTTGTCTACTTTAAAATGAATACTGACATTTTTATTACCATATTAACCAAGTGCATTACCAGAGGCATTACTTGTCTCCCCTAAGATATATGTGAAGTTATCCAAAAAATAATTCAGTAAAAATAGTTGAGTGTTCTACATAGGGTGCATAAAAAAATATATTACTATATTCATATTTATTTTATAAATAATTTTTTCGTGAGACTTTTTGCTGATATTAGCTGCTTTTCACCATATTGGAAGAGGCTATCGACTTCTTACAACAAAAGGAAACCATAGCAATGGGTCAGTATGAGTTTGACTGCATTTTCAAATCATTTTGTGCAGGTTAGGGAACTATCTACCCATTAATCGCATAATCAAGCTCTTCCTCTCCACATGGAACCCAAGAGAAAATATAATAGCGAAGCTCTTGACTTTCTACAGTGGCAAAAAGTTAAGCACAGATTCGTCTTCAATTTATCTGAAACATATTTGCATACCTTATTACTCAGAAGCAGCATGGCCTTGATTTTTCATGGTGAGTGTTTTGCTTATACTGAATGATGTCACTAGCAAGAAAATATTCCTGTGGTGTTTTTGCTTCCCTTCTTTTGGATTCTTGCTTTGATTTCCAATTATTCAGACAAACAAAATTAACTTAACTTGACACTTCAAAGCCAGGTAAAACTACATACAGATTTTAAACTTCTGCAAAGAATAATAATTTTCTTTTCCTCCATTCAGATGCATGTGAACTGTCACCAACCGGGCTAGACTCAGTCATCCTCTCCATTCTCCTCTGTTTTTCTTTTCCAGCTGAGTGACCTCCTCTCTCTACGTAACCTAGCCATGACCTCTGACTCATGCAATTCAGCATTTGTCTCCAGTCCAGCGACCAGCAACGACAACCCCCCGATCACTGGAAATGTCAGCGAGGTGGTGACTCCCCCTGCCCTTGTGAAGTATTGGGCTATTCTCATCTTGCACAAATACAACACTTTCACCAAGGCTCTATCATCAAACCGCTCTCATTCACTTTCTATTTTCCACAGATGCTGTGCTATTGGGAGTTCTTTTTCAGAGAAAACTGTTGGAAATAATGCAAGTCAAAGCAAAATGTGCTTATCCCCAGCTTTTGTAAATTAAAGAAGATTCACGAGTGCTAAAATAGAGAGACTTAAGTATATAGAAAATCAAAACGCAATTCTAAATAATTTCAGATGGAATAAGTCTTTAAATGACCTTTAAACCTTGCAAAAATAGTTTTTACAATATTTTATTTATGAAAATACGAACTCTATTCTTTAAAAGTGTTTGCCATAAACATGTTTATTATCTTATCATGGATAATGCTTGTCAAAGAAACGAAAATGTGTGCAGAACATCAATAATGCACACTATCATTTTTAATACTGGCTTAATAAAGCTCTAATAAAAAGTGACTCAAGGACACATTTTATCACATTGAATGTGAAACAAGAAAATACAAGAAATATCTTTTATGTAAGGAATTCTTTTTCTTCCACTCCAACATTTTTCAACAGGCCCTGACAAATGCAAGATTGATCCTTGAAAATGACCCAATCCAAACAGAGGTGCTGATAATGGTTTGAAAAGATGGCTCTATTATGGGATAGTATTTCACGTTGGGGAGAAAATGCTTCTAATGAGCCTTGTTCTAAAGGCCTGTAGGCCCTGCCTCTCCCTCCCCTTACTCTCCAGACCTCCAGGGGTTAGTGTCTGTGTGTCAGGCCCCCATTGTTGTCTACCCGCGGATAATGTCCTTATTAATTGTACCTCTTTGTAAGGTGTCAGCTGCAGCCCACGATTGAGACGGATGGATCCTCTGGAGTCTGCTCCTGAGCCCTCCTCCGCTAGTGTATCTTTAGGAAGCACACAGGTGCATCATTTCTCATCCAGAAGCTTAGGCAGTAGGCCCATAGAACCCAGTGAAATATGATTCCAAAAAGAGGCAAAAGAGGCAAAAAAGAGGCATTCAATATTTATGTGTGTATATAAAAATCTAAATGTGTATGTACATAAACATACAAATAAAGACAGCACTGGATATGAAAATATTTACCAACAACACTTACTAGGAACTATGGCATGTTTTTTTTTTTTTTTTTTTCATGAGCAAAGGGGGATGGGATGCTAATATAAATAAATACGTAATAAATACAAATATAAATAAGTAAGTAAGTAAGTAGATAAATAAATAAATAAACACCTTTTACACCTTTCCAAGTGAAGGGCACATCTGAAGATTTGTGTTAAATGTCATCTAAAATCTAATGTGTAAAAGCCTTTTTCATCGTTAACATTTAGATGCAGGCTCTTATGCAAAAACATGTGATGTGGTTTTGAAGTTAGGAGGTTGACTTTCTTGGACAGTCACTTGCAAATTAGTGCACCAATTAGTCATTGGCTTGTGAAACAACATAACCGACTGTATGCCATTATGAAAATTTAGTAAACTATAGTAAACTTTGCTTTCTATGCAACTTTTCCCCTTTTACCCTTAGCATATTTCCATAAGTAGGCTAAAGGTCTGCAAAATATAATTCTCTTTTGTTATGACAACTTCACTAAAGTGTTAGGCTGCATAATGTGTATAAATGAATAGACAAACAAATAAATAAAGAATAAAAAGTTTAAAAAATGCTGAGAAAGGTTTTTCTAGAGAGAAATGTAAAATGTAAACAATCTAAATTTCTTAAAGCGTGTACATTTTTAAAACCACATGCTTAAATAATCAGAATGACCTCTGTATGAGTGATTAGGGTTTTGTTTCAACCAATGTTGTGTTGGAAATTTTATTTATTTATAAATGCTGAACATGATATAATCCTGAAAATGATATAATTTGATCACACGTTATTTCAGCAGGTATATTTTTTGTATACAATCTGCAGTATAGTGGCTTTGATATTTTTTTTTTTAAATCTATATGTTCTATCATGAATGAATGTGATGTACCATGTGTGTACCATGACTGCAGTCACCCAGCTGATTCATTTAGCATTGTGGGCAAATGGAACTGGCTGGAAGGTTAGAGAAGGTGATAATGCTACCCATGTGGTCCAAACTCTCCATAATTACCTGACCTGTTTATCTTAAATGAAGTGCTTGTGGTTTTAGAATATATGAGGCATAGGAACTAAGAGACTCCACTAGCCAATGCCCGGCCCCATGGTGGTGAGCCATAAGCCACTGTCACTTACCTGCCTCATTTATCTCTGTAATTATGCTCACCTGGGCCGCTGGCCTCCATCTAAATTAGTCTCAGAACACAGTTAGTTCCTATGGCAGTTGGTCTTTGTAAAAACAGCAGTGGTGTACCTTAGATTGTCCCAGTTCCACCCAACAGTAACCATAATCATAGCCATTTACTCATTCATAAAAGCTGGTGCATCAGCAGGGCTTGATTAATTACAATTTTCAAGCGCAAGGGAGCTGCGGGTGCACTCGGCAAGTACACTGATGGCCTGTGTGATGCCATAGCCTGATGTTTTTCATACACTTGTATAACTGCCTTTGCAGATACAACTAGTCGGACAAGATCTGACATTCTGCATATCTCAGAATCAGCTGCAAACTCATTCTCTAAAAACGTATAAGGTCAGTAGTGTAATCTATACTGAGATATGGCGAGGACATTTTAAGAAGGCATCAATCGGTGGGATAAGGGGACTCAAGTCTTTAAATTTCCCTCAATTACTGGGATGTTCCTTCTGAAAAACATATTATTTTAATTACTTGTGGCTTTTAGGCTGGTGGTTATAACTTAATACTAATTAAATATCTTTTCAATTGATTATTTTAGTTTGTTGCAAAAACATAGTTAATTAAGTGGACTGAAGCTTCCATTAGATCACCAGTATTAACATCAAATTCTTTACTCCTCATTAAAGGAAACAGAGTCACTTTAATTAATGCATATTAATCCCTACTGATGCTTGTTGCAGCTTGAAAAGCATAGATAGCTTTAGCCCGACTTTAAAATCATTTCATTTTAAATGTGCGAGTTTGATAATTGCCTGATTTTGTGGGCGCCACACAGAGGGGCCCCTTTATGGAAGATTCAGCAACCTTTTGTGTAATATTTCCTTCAGCTAATTAAAAAAAAAAAAAGAATGGCAGCTTTCTTTGTATTAGGTCATCATTGCATATATTTCTTAGAGTGTTTGGATACTTGGGTTCCTCTGTGGATAGTGTAGCATATTTCTGGAGTCGATAGGGGACTTACAGTGAACTACACACTATGGGTTACATGAATGCACATACAAGCTACTACCAAGGGGCACATTTCAAGTTACTAAAGTGCCTTTAAATGGCATTTTGCTTTTTATAATTCTGATCTGATTGTGACATCAGCCTTTCCCTCTCCTTGACCGGCTGTGTCAGAGGTTATCCACTGTGCCCTTGGTCTTGTTTTCTGACTGAAACCCTTTCTGTCTTGCTAACACATTACTCTCACCGGTGATAGAGAAAAGCAAACAACTGCCACCAACCGTCAAACATGACCCAGGCTCTCTTTTCCCCAGCATTGATATGCAGTAACTGAACTTAAGTGGCAAATCTGGTATTCTCTTGTGTTTCGTTTTATCTCACCCATACAGAGTCTGTGAATGATCTACAAACCTTTGGCGTCTGGAATAAAAGTGGAAATCAAAAGGTGCCTGCCCCAGAGTGCACCTTTATAGAATTTTTTCCTTCTGGTTTGTGCCATATCAGTCAGTCAGTTTGCTAGGAATGATAAGTTAAACAATAAAAAGTGATTATTCTGTTTGGGTGAGAGTGTTTGAATAGCAACAGAAGGGCTCATAACAATGGCTCTCCTATTCAGCTCCTGCTCACAGTGTTTTATTGTCAATTAATAAAAGAAGATATGACATTTTTTCTTTAATTTTATGAGTAATTTGAAAACCAGGATCAAAATTTGTGTCGTGAGTTCCTAAATATATTTACATCCTAAATGCATTCTGAAATTATTCCATTTACATCCTACATACATTTAGTCTGTTAAAATAAAACCCAAGTACTATGTTTTGTAAATCCAATCATACTAAGGGATTAGCAGAAAATACTAATTATTAGTAAGATGTGAGAAAGAATTAACATTTGAAGCCAAATGTGCAACTTTTTAAAAATGCTTTTTTTAAAACACTTGGTTACCCTGACATGAGACAAAGTGTTTGATCAATCATTAATATCAAAAGCCCCTTAGCCATCATGTTAACAGATATTTGATATTTAGTTATGTGATATTATTTTCTATGCAATTAAATAAATAACCCACATAGAACTAGACACAGGTCAAAGTAGACAGATGACCTTTCACCTTCCTTTGCCTTCTTTGGTTTGTCACCTGAATATAAAATACTGCTTTTATGTGGTGCAATATTGCATATTGAGTCTATAATATAGTTATTTTAGTCAAATTCCTTCTTCCTCAATCTGCATTGTAGTTTGCAAAGAGACAGAAATTGAATCTGCACATGGTTAGGACAGCACAAGCTGGGGCACAGTAGTAAATAAAGGATAAAGTAGAAAAGGCAGGGGGGCAAAACCCCTTTCAGATTCCATTAACGAAGGTGCTGCACTTTCTCTTTTTTCCTCCCATTGTCAACTGTTTTTGTGTTTCTTGAAGTGTAGATGAATTCCAGTATTTAGTCCAGGGCCTGCTGAGTTAAATTATGGTCAGTGAAGTGGTGGGCTGGGAGTAATCAATACAAATATACAGGACCAGTATGTAATGTGTGTACTCCTTAGCAGCAGGGACTCTGCCCCCAACTGCTCAGTCTCCTCAGCAGGTTAAATAAATATGATAGTGCAAGTGGACACAATGGATTATATGATATCAATGCAGAACCAGGAAAGTGCTATTATAGTCCCTTCCCTACTGTGAGCACTATTGACAAGGTTGGCTTTGATACATCAGTGGCGTATCAGTTCCTGAGACCATCATGTGGAGACTGGTACTCTCTCTCTCTCTCTCTCTCTCTCTCTCTCTCTCTCTCTCTCTCTCTCTTTCTCATTCAATATGTATATGGTAAAAAAAAAAAGGTCAATACAAATACCTTCCAATGCCATGCCATGTGCTGGATGTATTCATATTTTCACATTACATTATCATGTAACCCTAGTTGGTTAGTCTAGGTTTCTGGTTAGATTTTAGACTGGATTGTTAAATTAAACAGAACTCTAATGTAGATCAATGACTTTTGGCATGCAAAGCCAACATATTACTGTTGCTCATTAACATATGACAGTATGTGGTTATTTGACAGAAATCAAGTTATCTGAATTATTTATCTAAGTTTTTTAATATTACAAAAGTAGTGTAAACTCTAAAATGTTACTATGGAAAAGGTACTTATTGAAAGAATGCCTACTTAATCTTTCAGTCTGTGCCTGATTTGCCCATATGTAATACTTTTCTAAGATTATACTTTACTTTTTTAAGATTATTTTACAGTTTTTTGACCATATTTTCTTCTAGTTGTAGTCTGCAAAAAGACAGAAATTGAATCTGCACATGGTTAGGACAGCACAAGCAGAGTATGTGTGTATATGAGTGGCAAATCTGTGTGTGTATAGAGTATAGAGAGAGAGAGAGAGAGAGAGAGAGAGAGAGAGAGAGAGAGAGAGAGAGAGAGAGAGAGAGAGAGAGAGAGAGAGAGGGGGGGGAGGGGGTGATGTTTCTGTCAGAAGTCAATAGTCCAGTTGTTACCATAGACATTACTTATATTGGGGCAGACATCTTTTTTAAATAACTATTGGGTAGCTAATTCTCATTTTTGGGTAGTTTAATCAGTTCCTAATACAGATCATTTTTGGTTGGAGTTCCTCTTCAATGACATGAGACTGATGAAATATCACAGTGGTGCATGGCAGATGCACCGAGAACAGCTGTATGATGACATGTCTCTGCCACAGATAAAGGTTGATGAATGGACGTGCTATTTTCAGGTTGACCTGGTGAAATGACAAAGCTCAATTAGCTGGCTGCTGAATGTGGGTAAGCTGCCGGCAAGCTGCCCATACAGTAACTTCATAGCACTGATCCACTTCTAGTATTGATTAAGTCACTCTCTCAGCCGGTGAAAGGGGATCAAACGAGCCGTGTGTGAAAGGCATTATGAGCGGCCACTTCAGATAACCCGATATAGCCTCCACAAGAGGTTGCAACCACTACACGCCCTCTGGCTGTCTCTGTTTAAAATTCTTGTTAATTGTACTGTTTCTTTACATTTTTTCTCTGTCTCTTTCTTGCCATCTTTAAATTTTTGTCTCTCTCCTAGGCTCAGTTGTGGTTCAATGCTTCTTGCAATAACATTTACTTGCAACTGGCAAATAGTATTTATTTGCCTGATTTAATGCCTTTGTTGAGGGGTTTTACAGCCATGTTGCCTGTGATGAGCTGCCTGCAGTGGTCTCTGGGGCCTTGTTGGCCAAGCAGAAGATCTTTGCATGTGAGGGAGGCAGCTTGTTTGTGTGATTTGTGGATACATATCAGAAAGAAGGCAGTGGACCTGCATGTCAGTGTGCAAAAGCATGTGTATGTGAGTGAGAAAGTGAGATATAAGATAAACTTGTTGGGGTAAACACACAATGTATTATGTTTCGGGTCAATAATAAGTCGATAATACAATTGTGCTTGAATATGTACTGTAATACACCTATATTGTACTATTTAATTGATTGTAAAATATAATTAATTACAGTAATCATCCATTTTGAGCTTCCTATAAAGCATATGTTTTTTCATAACAGAAATAAATTAGCAGTCTCTGCTAAGGGCTTCATCTACTAGCCTACTCATCAACTGACTCTTAAAGTATTAACCGCAAAGGATTTAAACCCATTGCAAAAAAATTAAAAATTCAAAGTAAATAATTTGATTTCTAGTAGCAAACAGGTAACAATAAAAAGGTGTGTGATATCTTACTGGCTACTATAAATCACATTGATTCAACATTGATTTTATATAAAAGCAAGTGTACCGGTTTTGAAGAAACAGCTGGTCTTACCAACATTTTATAGCTATATAGTGAGTGCTGCAGCTTTCAAATGTTTTATGGATGATAATGACATCCCTGTGAAGACAGAATAATGCTACTTATTTCAAACTCTATGCCTAAAGCGCATTACGCATTCATATAATTCAGAGCTGACTGTGTGGCGGGTATCCGGGCCGTATACGCGTAATTAAGTATATGAATACTCTGCATACTCCCCCCTTTTCTCTGGTCTGATATGATCTAATAACATGCCACAAATTATTGTGTGCCTGCCTAAGCCTGGCACACATCCGCCTGCTTGGATACTTTAATGTGCCTTCATAGAGCTTTTAGAGAATTTGAAGAGATGCAATTTGAGAACGTAATGGGAGGGTGGGTGCTTTTAGCACAGGACATGTCGCTCACCGTAGTTGTGGGGCTAGCTGACATTTTGCAGGCATGTGATGATCGTGGATGCTCTAATGTGTAATGCGTTAAGTAGGACGAATTTTCCACGCACACATCCATTGCTGCAAGGAAAATCTCAAACACACATAAACAACAAAAGCTATTTTCCAAACTGTCTCTTGGCAAAGCTCAGCTTCTTTTTTCTCCAGTGCATGACTCCTGGGGAGAAAGGCCTGAGAGAGGTCAGTTGCATAAGCCTAATGGGTAATGTGTTAGTAGTATGGAATTTCCATGCGCATGTCCATTCCTACAAGGGTAATCTCAAACCTGCACTCACTACAAAAACTGTTTTCTGACTGTGTCTCAGAAAGACTCATCTTCGTCTTTTACCCAGCTCCCATCTCTTTTCTCTGGCGGGAGAAAGGCCTGAAAGGCAAGGCTTGGTGCCAGGTATTGGTGACACGGCAAACGCAATCCGCTGCCTCGGCCACAAAAGATTTGGGAGAGGCGCATTTGCATAAGGTCAGAGCCTGGCTTCTGATGGAAGTTATGCAGCATCCCCCTCCCCCTGTCTCTTAGCAACGCTCTTGCTCTCTTGGTCCGTGCGTTAAATTGACTGGTCCTCTCCTTTTCTTCCTTTTCACTGAGAAGTTCACAATAAAATGCCACTCTCCAACCTATGTCTGTCACCCAGAAGGTCATCCCTCTCTTTTTTCCCTCACTCCTCTCTCATTCTCCTTACCAGGCTTTCATCTCTAATTAAAAGATGGGTGGAATTTTTGTTTGGTGACCAAAGATGAGGGAGAGAATCGGTTAGGGTCGGGAAAGACCTTCTTAAAAAAAAACATCATCTATATTTTCTCAGACTGTAAATATATTACAGTTTTAAATAAATTGTGTAAAAATATTGCATAGGCAGTATGGTGGTAAATGGAAAGGGAGGGCGCATACTGATGGCACCCGAGTGAGAAATGACATTGGAAAGCTGCTTAATGTGAGTTCAGTATAGCAGCTATCACACTATAGTAAAGAAAGTGTTCAAAGTGATTCTCAGCTTTTTCATCTTAGAATGAACACATGCTTTGGGGAACCAAGGTCTAGATCAGAGAAATAAAAAGACAGATGAGTTAGCTGTTTTTGGTGCCAGGACTTAATGGGTCGAGGGAAGAGGGAAAAGGGGAGGGGTGGATCCTCACCCAGTCTGTTTTGGTGGGAGGAGGCGACATGATCCAGATGCTAGGAAGCGATGTTAATAGGAGGTCAAATTTGGACAATAGTCTCCATCACTGATTTCAAAGCAGCCTCTGTCAGCTGAGCCCATTTCTGACTGCTCTATCAAGCAGAATTGGACAGATGATTCAATTATTATCTTTTTGGCATGGTAGTCGTACACCATTACTTCACCATCTAACTAATCACCATCAACATTATTTGGACATACAGCATCCATCTTAGGCAATGATAAGCAGTAAATAAGGTTTAAATGCAGTGTGCAAATGACTGAAGGACAGTTGGGCATTACAATGTTCATCAATAAAAAGTTAATGAAAGGAAAGTGGCATGAAGAGGCAATCTTTAGCAACATACTAAAAACAGAAAGTTATTTTAATTATGGTGAGGGTATGACGATAATGAGGATGATGATGATAATGATAATGACATGATGAATGAACACGTGAACTTTGCGGTTTATGCAGGAAATAATGACCACCTCTCAGTTGTGCATTTCATGCTGTCAAATATTAGTCTTTCAGATATCTCAATGTTGCATTGTTAATGAGCTTTAGAAACATGGGCGTTTAAATCCAAAAGGCGAAGGTTCACGTGAGCTTAGCTTTACTTAGTCATGGTTGTTAAGCTGCACCAAAAACATAAAAAAGCAAACTCAGGCAGTGCTGCGTCCATCACCTCTTATTCATATGGAGCACGCAAAAGGTCCTACCAAGCTCCTCGATTTAGAACTGAACAGGGAGAAGGACAAAAACGACTATTTGATTTTAGTTTAAAACTGAGCCATTTAATAAGAGTAAACATCAGGGATCCCATTGTTCCCATTTTAATAACGAGCTAAAGTGGCATATAAATAAGCCATTAATCATAGATTTCAGTTTTATTTTATTTTCGAAGGACAATAATATATATATATATATTTTTTTTTTTGCATTTGTATAGGCAAACACAAACACTGCCATGTTGCTGCTCAGAGAATGTGTAGCAAAGTTTGAATAATATCACACCGCACAATAGAAATAGGCTACGATGGCATTGCGTAGCTAAATAAAAGCCTAATGACATCTAAAAAGAAATTGTGCAATTACAGTGACGGTTTATGTAGTATTGCCAGTTGTTGTTGGTTTTTTTTTTTTTTTTTTTTTTAATAATATAAAAACAGGCTGCGTACCATTAGACATTAGTGTGTGCGCGCGTGCGTGTGTGCGCGTGCGTGTGCGTGATGCTGACAGGTTGAGGCCTGGCTGAACTTGTGCCAGTCAGGAGGAGAGATGCTCCAGCGCTCTTCCTCTTGTACTTAAAGGTGATGCAAGTGTCCCCGACCAGCTGTTTAGCGCGGCGCTCCACCTGTGAAGTTTGTTCATGTGAAAGCCGCTAGTAAAGAGTCCCACCGGCGACCCCTTCACATTTTAATTAACTGCGAGCAGATGCGGCGAAGACAAAGGTTCAATAAAGGACAAATTGGAAATCATGACGGAAGGACAGAGGGAGGTAAGAAAAAGAAAAAAAAAAGGTGGGGAAAAACCTCCACTCCGCCATCCTGATCGCGTTGCCCTTTAAACGTGCACGGCTTGCATGGCGCACCCATCAAATAAACGATAGGTTTTTGCATACATTTGAAGGCATGCTGCTTGAGCCTTACACTTACTGTTCCGAAAATAATAAATGCACACTTCCAATCAAGAATCGCATAAACCAATACGACAGATTTTTAGGACCAATTGAATTAGAAGCAGGCCTATATCCAACCTAAACCGCAGTGGTTGTTTCATTTAGAGATTTCCATAATTAAATAGTTTCAATTTCAAGTTTCTTCTTTTTTTTTTTTTTTTAACACCATACAGGACTGTCATTAAGCCACCTGTCTCGGCAGACCGACAGCGAGTAACCCGTTGAATGACCTGTTACACACTGAAGCAGACAGATGTTTCTGACATCACACCGCTGTAATGTCGAACAGCACTCTTACGTTTTACACCGTGAAAGGAAGGTGACCGATGCTACTCTGTGAACCTCTTGACTAGGTACATTCACCGCTTTTTTTTCCTGTTCTAACTCTGGGGTGTGTGTAACGAGCGAGGGCAGCAGTAACGCACCAGTCTGACGCAGAAACGCATTTCAGAAATCTACAGAAAAGAAATGCAATATTTGATTTGTGCATTCAAACACTTTAGCCTTTCTAAAGTCTATTTCAAAAGTCAGTGGGACGTAGAGACATGAGCATGAATCCACAGCTTGGAGATATGGGCTGAGTTTCCCAAAAGCATCGCAGCACAACGATAATAAATAAAATTGTATAGCGAGCATCACATTAAACACTCTCTCCCAGTTAAGATGATCTTAACATTACGATGCTTTTGGGGGGAACTGGGTCATTGTCTACTCTGGCTACTAAATCACATAACCCGTTCATATTTTCCAAAAAGGCATTCACTGACCAAAGGGAGAAAATAACACGACTAATTGTTATTCAGTACTAGTCGATTAATCGTTTTAACTGTTGTTCTCCGCGTGAATTAAACCAAGGAACCCCACTCGGACGCACTGATTTTTGATAGACATTAGAGGTTAGGCTATAGTACAATTAGAAAAAAAAACCGAAAAAAAAAAAACCCCGAACAAAAAAATAAAATAAAATTGCAATAATAATAATAGTAATCATCATCATCATCATCATCATCATCACCATTGGAAAACAAATCTCCTTCTTAATTTTTTGTGAAGGCGTGCCAGCAGTCAAGGTGCAGATTCGATGGGAATAGGCTAGGTTTCTGGAAGCATTAGGTATTTTTAAATGAAAAGGGCTGCCTCTATGAGACATCAAATATTCCATAGGGATATCTCCACCCTGATCAATAGGAGGATGAGGAGTGCTCGGAGCTCTACAATTGAGTTCCTAAATGCGTTGGAGACGCAGCCTCTCCATGAGCTGTGGAGTAAGACTGTAATGATGGAAAGCCCTTGGATATAGAGAGCTGATTACATCGAAGAATCCCACGTTTATAAGCTATCATGTGAAGTAATCGCTCGTCCTCTCTGCTCTCCCTTCTAAACAGCCCGTGCTCTGCGATTCCTCTTGTCATTTTCCTCGCGCTCCTGTATCTCGTCGGCCCGTCATAACCTGTAATAAAATGGCCTTTTGTGCAGAGTTAAAGTCCAAAGGGCATCTGATTTATTTCAGAGTGACAGAAGAGGGTACAAGGGACAAGCCGTGGCTGTTATACTCCTCTCTCTCTCTCTCTCTCTCTCTCTCTCTCTCTCTCTCTCTCTCTCTCTCTCTCTCTCTCTCTCTCTCTCTCT
>JAOUQW010000034.1:18450422-18465539 GCA_028565825.1 Olivaichthys viedmensis | reverse complement strand
AAAAAAAAAGGGCATGACATTGCACAGAGGTTTTGTACGCAGCTCCCAGTTACATACAGTTGCTGCAGTGATTTCCTTAAAAAAAGAAAAAAAAAGGGCATGACATTGCACAGAGGTTTTGTACGCAGCTCCCAGTTACATACAGTTGCTGCAGTGATTTCCTCAAAAAAGAAAAGAAAAAAGGGCATGACATTGCACAGAGGTTTTGTACGCAGCTCCCACAGTTACATACAGTTGCTGCAGTGATTTCCTCAAAAAAGAAAAGAAAAAAGGGCATGACATTACACAGAGGTTTTGTACGCAGCTCCCACAGTTACATACAGTTGCTGCAGTGATTTCCTCAAAAAAAAAAAAAAAAAAGGGCATGACATTGCACAGAGGTTTTGTACACAGCTCCCACAGTTACATACAGTTGCTGCAGTGATTTCCTCAAAAAAAAAAAAAAAAAAAGGCAACCGGGTGCTAAAAAAAAAAGTTTCTTCTTAAAAATTAGAATGAAAAGAGATTACAAAATAGATTATTATTTTTTTTTTTTAGAGACACAAGCTTATTTTTGTTAGCCATTTTGGTTTTTGTGGCACTGTTGTCAAGTTATCCTTTGGTCATCTGCATAGGGTGAATTGAGGTAAGTGACACGTTACTAAGCCCTTGCAGTGGAACCGCTTGATAGAAGTCACATGACTTCATTCATGTGACATCATATAAGGGGATGTGGTAATCATCAAACAGGAAGTTGACCCCACAAAATGAGGTATGAAAAAATGGCATATGCTTTAGCTAGTTTAAAAAAGTTATAAAATTGTGATGACGAATATACTCTACATATTTATGATGTGCATAAGATGTACTACTGTAACAAAATAAGTAAAAGCTAGTTCAAATCATGTGCATGTGTTTATAATTGAATAATTTTCAAGATGACAAACATGTCTTAAAAGGGTTTTTCAAGGAAGTAAACACACTAACACATTAATCTGATCTAATCTCGCCCTTTTATAACCCAACCCTAACTGACTATGATACATTTATTGCAAAGTAGAATGGCACCAAGGGGGCAGGCAGAGAGATGCAGGAAGGCAGCAAGAGAGAGAGAGAGTACAGGCAAAATCCCCCCTAAAAAACAGCAGGGAAAAAGTACAATAAGTGGAGTGAGGAATAGATGAAGGGAGGTTTATGGAATATAAATGAATAATGGATGCAGGAAACACCCCACAACTAGGGTTCTTGGCCAGGGCTTGGAATGTGCCCAAGTCAACCCTGCAAAGGCGTGCTAAGGGGATAATACAGGGTCACAAGCATACTGCAGGGAAAAAGCCCATTATTGCTCAAGAAAATGAGGCCAAGCTTGCAGAGCTGATCAAGAGTCTGGCCAAGAGAGGGTTCCCGATTTTGAGATTCAGACTCTAGCCTTCCAGTTTGCCCAAGCCAATGGGATAAAAGGTTTTTCTGGTAGCAAGCAAAGGGCAGGCCACTACGGGTTTCAAGTATTTCTCAATAGAAACCCAAGTCTCGGCATAAGAAGCCGGAGGCCCTTTCTGTTACTTAGACCAACATCTTAATATGTAGTAGTTTTTACTTAGTCTACCGTGTTCATACAATATTAGAATATGTTGATGATGAATTGGTTGATGATGAATTTCAAATCCTTTTATTGAAATTTTATTTATTGATGTCCTGAATAAGTATGTTGCAAGACATTATGAGTTGTTTAAGCTCCACATTGACACAGACAACCACGACTTTACATAAGTTCTGAAATAAGGAATAGTCTTGACAGAAAAAAGTCTGAATTGAGGAAATAGAATTAAAAGGCAAAAAAAGTACAAATGTGTAGGAGAAATGATAGCAAGATATCGAAGGATGATTTTAAATGTGTCAGTGAGGATGAAAGTAAAGGCCTTAACCAATTCATATATGTGTCCCAAATTCCCAAACATGCTGTCTCAAATTACCAAATGTCATTAAAAAATGGTTTTAACAAAAGGGCAAGCTCTGCTTCTTTAGAATATGATATAAACATTTTTCCTTCACATGTGGATAGTCAACACCTTAAAGATTTTAGAAATGTATCATGTGTTGAGGTATTTTGTTTTATTAATGGCAAGAAAGCTTAAACAAGGTGGGAATTCAAAAACCGTCCCAATATAACTGAATTCACCCAATTAGTTTATGTTTTTTGCTTTACTTTGCTCTTAAAATGGGCACTTTATGAGTGTTTAAGAGTATATTAACAAAAATATGGGGAAAAATCACAACAAAGATCAACTGTAACAAACTCCACGTCTCAGTCAGGCTCGCCCTCGGCAGTGCGCTCCTAGTGCTTCGTCTCGCTTGAATATTAACACCTGCAGTTCGTTTCCCCACTCATAAAGGACTATTTAAATGCCACATGCATTCAGCCAGTCTTCACGCAGCAATGCACTGTCCATGTGCTCTCGCTCCGCCATGGCCTAGTCATTGGTCAAGTGATTTCCTAGTCTAGGTCTCTTATGTTAATCATATTATTTGTCTTACCTTTCGTAGCTTTATTTGTGGAATATTCTCTCATAGACGAGTAGAAGTAATTGATGTTACTTTTTGGTTGTCTATGGACCATAGTCCGTTCAGTCACTTCTGTGTTTTCTTTGTGTTATATATCATTGTATTTGTTGCACCTTTAATAATAAACAATAAACCCCACACTAGCATCTAACTAACCCTGGTTATCAGTCTTTCCTTGTTACACCAACCGTTATATGAGAGCTTCTCTTCTAACTCTCAGTTGTGCTCCCACTCTTCCCAATTGTTACTACCCTTCTCTTCTGGTCAGGAAGTGCATTGTCCTACTTTTCCATTTCTCCTTGTCCTCCCTACCTTCCACATTAGAGATGTGTTAATTTTTTCTTCCCTGGTGTTCTTCTAAGGCCTCCAGATGTTTTGTTGAGGTGTCTAAATCTCAGTTTCCATATGCATATTGCTCTTTCCACCATACTATAAGTAAGCCCTTTGGTGTGAACTGTCAGAAATGCTTCTCAGCTATGGGCTGTGGGTGGGCAACTGGCATTAGCAAATATACATAGAGAGGAAATCCACCCAGCAGCCAACCACTAATTCCCCATTCTTTACTCTCTGGCAAACTGCAGTGGCCCAGATGAAGGCTTCAGGAGTACTCACTGGCCACTTGGCCACAATATGTGTGAAGAGTCCTTGGTGCTTATAGGGATGAGTGCCCCATACTCTACACCTACAGCAGTGACATAAAACTTATATTTGTTTCATGCAAGCTATTACAACTTCCTTTTGAAAATTGTATGTAGCTGTGTGCATGACACAGCAGTACTATGTCACTGAATGCACGGATATGAAGACTGCACTTTGCTAAGCCCATGGGCATTAACGGTTTGCAGAAATTCATGGTGAGACTGGGACTGCAGGCTTCCCCTGTACCCTGGTTATTATTTCACACCTGGACAGCCTGTTTATTTCTATGAACATGCAATCAGAGTCATGGCCACATGGGTGGCACTGTTGGGTGACAGTTGTCACCCTTGAAATAAGCCTTGCCACCCTAGTTGCCCCCCCCCCCAATTCTGACCTCAAAACACATCTCTGAATCTCAGAGAGGTCTATTACTTCCTGCAATTCATGCAGACTCAATGAATCATATCTAGCTCAAGATGATTTAAACCATCATTGTAGCATTGCAAGTATTTTGATCAAATACCTTAAAATACCTTTTCACTCCATGAAAAGCTGGACACACCACTGCTCGCCGTCACTGAGATGGTCTAGTGGGTTCATATTTGAGCAGCAGCATGAAGACAAACGGCTGCAGTAGTCTGAAACGGCGTCTCTGATTCAAGAACTGTATTCTATGGACAAGCACAATCTCCACTACTAGTGCATAATAATCACCGTATTTATTTATTTGAACAACCAACATGTGAGCTCAATTTGTAAAGTAATAATGTGGCAGACTGGACAACAGACTTGCCTAATAATTAAAGTTAATCATTTTTAGTGTGAATTTAAAAGCACAACAATGATCAAACTACAAAATAATTATGTGCATAATAATAATAATAATAATAACAATAATAATAATAATAATAATAATAATAATAAAAACTCAGTTTGGGCAAAGTACCGAAATTAGCGGCCTCTGCCTTTTTGACGTAGAACTGCACACGCGAGACCTAAATAAAGAAATAGCCAGCATGGTGAAAAATGTACAATCGAGTTTACGTACCACTTTAGTTAAGAAGGGTTTTACGCTTGTTAATTAAAGAACATTCTTAAGATGAACTTCCGAGAAACGCACCCCTGAGCTTTAAAATAACATCTGAAAAAACGTCCCTCTGATGCGCCTATTCAAAAGACACAGAGCCAGAATGGAGGCAAGGGTGAGAGCAGGTGGGGTCTCGATGTTTCCTACGTGCGCTTTACTTCCCTCCATATAGATATATTTAAAAAAAGCGTTTAATGTAATGCTCACGCTACTATTTAACGATGATCTTTGTGCTGTGGTGCGATGAGAATCTCAGCCCTGAAGTCTTAATAGGTGAATGATAAAGTTTTTTACTGTTACTGTCCACACACACACACACACACACACACACACACACACCCACACACACTGTGTGCAATGAATCTGTTGAAATGCATTCAAGTTGAGCTAGGCTACCTTCTTCACTAATAAAACGACTAAAGGTGTGGACAGCAAACCAAGGAAACTGCATTGCACTGAGCATCACTGAAGTTGTAATCTTGCTCATTCTTTATTTGTAATTCATAACATCGCCTTCGTTCGTTTGAATTCGTACGAATTTCTCATGAGAGCTGGGCTGAACATATCAACTCAAACGTATCGCAGCACAAACATCATCGTTAAATGTTAGAGCATCACAGTGAACATTCTGAACTTTACGACGTTTTTGGGAAACTGGGCAAAAAAAAATGCATCTTTTGTGGTTTTGTTCTTTTGTCACATTTCTGACTCTGAACTCTGCCTAAACCAAGACTCCGTTATCCACTACAGTGGGGATCAAGTCGTAGGAATTTGTAGGACTTGTAACGAGCAAGAAAGCTACGACCTCTAACCTTACCCCTCGCTCCAACTTGAACCGTTTGCAACGTTTCATACGAGTCATGACCATTTTTATTTGCAGTCGTGAGACTTTGGGTTTAAACTAAAGACCTACTCCCCGGGCCTGTCCCCTTGCCAAGTGTCCTTTAGACAGACGGAAAAGTGCCACACTGCATGGGTGGACATCCAGAGGCATAATGATTATAAATACCCAGAGAATGCACATGTTCCGTACAGCCGGACAGGACAAAAACACGCGAAACATAAACTAATGATGCCTGTCACTAACATAACGAGAGATGGATTGAGGTTGCTTGGGTGGGTGTAGAGGTAGGGGGTATACTTACACTGTAAATAAAAGGACACAAATATATTTTTAAAGAGTGAATATCCATATCACAATTGTAATCTTTAATCACAAGAGGCGTCCATTTCAGGTCATTGAAAGACCAGATGCCTCCCTTAAGACGCATTTGGTCTATATTAAAATGAGGAGTGGAACATAGGCTTTAAAGCCAGCCATTCAGCTGGATGTAGGCATGGCGAGGGAGTCGCCCAAATCCTTTTGATGTTATCAAAATATCAAAAAGTATGAGCACAGGGGAGCTTTGACAAGGGTCATGGTCCTTGTCTCCATCTTGCCGTGTGTCGGACTGCGTTACTGGCCAAAGAGACCTGCGGTGTAAATGGGCTTCCACGCCTGTCATCCCCTTAATAGACCTGTCAAGCAATGGCAGCGCCTCAGGAGTGAAACTGGTGGCACATCAGCGCAAAAAGACATATGTGGGGAGGTGGCGAAGAGTTCATCCAAGAAAGAGGAGAGAAGGCGATGTCTTAAATTCGTTCATACGACTGCGGGCGTGGAGCGATTTCGTAATTCGGAAAGTTACGATTAAGGTTTGGGTCGGTGGTCGCAGATTTTAGCCGACATTTTTTAATCAAAACGTCTGATTTAGGTTACAATTGGTTGTTCCCTTGTTTTTTTTTAATTGATATATATATATATATAAATATTAAAATACAAATAACTAAATTGTGCGTTTGGTCCACAGGTGTCAACATCTGCTCTTCAGAAATTACTAAATAGCCTACAAAATACAAGGGGAAGTTACAGGAGACACTATATGGGGGCGATTGTAACTAGACAGCAAGAAAAATATGAAATATCAGCAAATCATGATGAATGCTACTTGCCCAATTCAAGTATTTGGAAATACAAACGTAAATGTATACAATTTATACATTCACGACACGTGCAACGACATAAGAATAAGAATAATAGTTAACATGAGATGTTTGCAGAAAGGAGGTCAGAGTAGTCCCAAGTCGATTGTTTTTGGTGGTGTCGTTTCTGTATATAATTGTAACAACAACAACAACAACAACAACAACAATAATAATAATAATAATAATAATAATAATAATAATAATGCAGGCCACTTTTACTCTTTTTATAACATGAATGACTAATATCAATAACATTACCAACAACAATAATACCCTATTATTATTATTATTATTATTATTATTATTATTATTATTACTAAAAGATGACAATAATTTAGAAGGAGTAATTTTCGGACCCAGATTATATGACTCCAAGCATGTAGTTTGTTATTATGGTGCTTTATAACAGGTGCATAACACGTGCTTTATTAAATCAAAAGTGAATTTTGTAAATCCCCATTATATAGCAAATTATTTTGCAAATAGAAATGTTTCTCAATCTCATTCGTCATCTTTCCTAGCCAGTAATTCATGTTATAAAAAGAGTAAAAGTGGCCTGCATTTAACGACGTGGGCCATTGCACCTATTTTTAAATACTCGTGAAGCCAGGTTCGAGTGTGAATAGTGTATGATCACAGGTGGTTTAATGCTTCATTATTTGTGTGTAGATGTGATCCGTACCAGTATCAGAAAATAAGGGTGGCATAATCCATTTACTTGGACTTGGCCACCATGGACAGGTCCCCCCCCCCACTGATAACACAAATAAATGTAGCGAGGCCGTTAATGGCAATGTCAGCGCCAAAAGCGGGTCATAAATCAAACCAAGAGGTTTTAATTTGTTTCATTGGGTCTCTTAATCTCAATCCACAATTTTCGCTTGTTTCTATAGAACTACAGTAGAGAGCGACTTAATGTTCCATGCACCTTAAATATGAGATTAGCCTGTGTGTTCGCCTTTTTTCGTTATCCAACCACCCAATACCACCAAATATCATAACTTGTCCAAATAAATGGTCTTGAGTATATAAACACTATAAGATGTATTAACAGCGGTATATCGAACTTCCTCTTTTAATCTAAGGCGTGTCACAACATTCAACCTAAACCTAAAACAAAGCGACAATGTGAGATGGTTGTGTAAGAGCGAATTCATTAGGCTTGTCCGGTGTGTGTGTGTGTGTGTGTGTGTGTGTGTGTGTGTGTGACCACAGGGTGCTCGCTTTTCGTCAGGTATGTCTAATTAGAGCATATTCAGAGCTTCTTTTTCTTTTCACACCCTTCAGGCGCCCACACAGATTCAGTGAGGCAAAGCTTAATTAGAGACACTGTTCCTTTAATTGTGGGCTACGTAGAGTAGTTATGAAGCTTTCTTTTATTCTTCTTCTTTTTCTTCTTCTTTTTATTATCCTCCTATACCCCGACGCCGTTACCTTTCTGTGGAAAAGACTGTGCTCGTGCCTTCCAAAAAAAAAAAACTCAACCCTGTTTTTTTTTGCATTATGAAAGCCCTCTTTTTCTCTCTCTGCCTCATTCGTTCTTTTCTCTCTCTTTTTTATTTCACTGATCTGAGCTTGATATGCGAAGGCAGCAGCGCTAAGCCTCCAAACGTGCGATTTTTCCAAAGGATCTCTGGAAGCAATCTCAGTCTGCCTGACCCCTGACAGCTGCAGATCTCTTTATTTCTCTCTCTACTGCCACTTCATTTGGTGGCAAAGCTCTCAGATTCACACCTCGTGCGGTCCAGCCCAAGTGTTTATTATGTGCATACACACAAAATACCCCACCATGACAAGATAAAAAAGAATTTAAAAAAAAAAGGGGTCCCACTAAATCCAGGCCGGCATGCGCAGTTTCACGTTTCCATCGGACCGCCATCGGTGGGTCATCAACGCATCCTTTTTGTGTGTCATTCAGAGAGAGAGAGAGAGAGAGAGACAGACAGAGAGAGAGAGAGACAGACAGACAGAGAGAGAATATTCTGAATAAGTAAGTCTATGCGATATTAATGTTGTTTTGTTCACTTATTAATGTCCTCTCTTTATCTTTCTGCAATCCTAAAATATATTTAAAAAAGAAAAACCAAATCACCACTATCCTTGTCAAAGCACTACAGGAAAAGTTCATCTCAACGATCAAAGTTTTCTTGTCCTCTGTTTGTCTGTATTTGTAGCTTAAGCCGTGGCCTACTGACCTAATTTTAGAGTTAGAGTCTAATTGTACAACGTCCAAACCTACCTCTACTTGATTTGTTGGCATATTGCACACTGTGCCCAATTACACAAACACATACATATAGAAACACTGACACAAAAGATCGTGCGATGAAATGTTTATTTGCATTATTTCTTTGAAAGCATTAGAATCTAGCCGTCCCCTCCCACTTTGAGGGTGTATATTTTGTGGGACCCTCCCTCTTGTGAAATGAGACTGCGGGCTCTGTCATTAGATCGGATGGCAAGGCTTTATACAATAATGTTTTGCATAATTACATACCAAAGACAGAATTGCCACCCTCAAATTTTATGGGTCACCAAGCATCCACAATTGCTACGTTATTGCCCACCGAAGTCCGGCCCAACCAATGACAAGGAATGAAAAAAATAAATAAATAAAAATCTACCTAATATAAGCTTGAGGGATTAAAGTTGCATTCTAATAATAAAAACGCAAAGAAGATTATTTCCAAACTTGTTTACATATAGTTGTAAAGTTCAGAGGACTTGTCAGAACTCGAAATGTACTGCACGCTCAATCTGCCTTTCTAAAGAGGGACCCCAGAAAGGGCAGATCCCTACCTCAATGGTAGGTTAATGCCATTGCGACATTAGGGCAAAATACAGACTGTGCTAACTGAATATGTGCAAAATGTAAAACCCACATTCTCTCTCTCTCTCTCTCTCTCTCTCTCTCTCTCTCTCTCTCTCTCTCTCTCACTGCATTGGGACTGCATAGACTGACGTTATAAGAAAAAAAACAAGTGCGACCACCTGTAGGCCATCTACGGGAGCAAACATAAAGAACAAAATGGAAAAGGAAGAATACATCTGCCACTCGTGATACAAGTCGAGCCGTTAAGCCTGTACTTGCGTCATCATTCGAATAATCATGCGAAACATTTTTATTACTACAGGAAATAAAAACCATCGACTTGTTGACGTTAAAACACTTTCCTCTTAGCACCTTTTCTTATATATATATATATATATAGTAATTAATGTAATTGAGGTTTTAAGCAAAAACAAATATCAAAACTAACATCAAGACAGTCCGAAAAAAAGTTTTGCTTAAAACCTCAATAACAGTAATTAGCAACGTGATGAATGAATTAAAGATATTTAGCAAAGTGTAAGTAGTGTTTACACTCGTCACACCAGAACTGATGCTTCTCCTCAGCCATGGTTCTTTAGCAAAACACTTGCCAAAAGGGATAACGAAATATAGGCTATAAATATAAAATCCCCCTAAAAGAGAGCAAAAGCAGTTGCATCCATATAAAAAATATAACCCGGCAGCTTTAAAACGTAGATTTAGAGCTGGAACTGGCCATGTATAGCTTTACCTTTCTTTCTATTTTACCTTAATGCTCATATTTTGGAATATTTATTTAATCAATTGCTCAATTGCAACATTCCTTGTAAGTAAATAAATCGTCAAGCATTAATTCACCTCGAAGGATGAGATAGGGGCTGGGAATTGAGTTGTGGTTGTTCAGAAACAGGTAGCCTTTAGTTTAATGCGATATATTGAGAGAGTTCACAATACAAAAATACAAAAAAACCCAGACATTTTAGTGAGTCTATACCATTGTAAAAATCAGTACCACATCATCATCATCATCATCATCATCATCATCATCATCCACCTAAATATCACGTGCAGAGGCCACCATAAAGACCCCAACATATTTACAACAGTTATTACATTTGCATTCAGAATTATAATAAATAGTTAATACAAAAATGTTATGCAGAAAGCTCCAGTTCACAATATTTGGACGTAAATACAAATGTTTATCTAAAGCTAGTAGATATTAATTAACAAATATTAAGAAACAACAACACACATCAAAAAGCACTAATAATAATAATAATGATAATAATATTAATAATGCAAAAAAGTAATAACATTTTCCCTAATACTAGTGGAAATTTATGTGATGGGTATGCATAATGGAGATTTTTATTAATAATAATAATAATAATAATAATAATAATAGTAGTCCTACCTTTTCCCAGAGACGTCCGACGTGCAATTCAGCAGAATACTTGAAGTCACACTTCTTCCCTGCTTAAATATAACTTCAGGAATGTGGGTGTGTCTGGTGACTCTGGTGCCAACACAACAGAGCTGTGCGATTTCAAGTGCTTCATCTGATATGATAACAAATAACTACCCTATGACTGCACCTGCCCTCAGTGTGAGGGAATTGGACGATACTTCCCGGAGTGCCAAGTAGTTCCGATCCTGTATGTTTGGAAATCAGCTGTTTGTTAAATGGCTCTAACACACCTACTAAACCTGATAATGAAATAATGAGTTGAATCAAGCGTATGCGTAGGTGTGTGCTTTTCTTATAGACCTACCACCCATCACATAACACATACTATTACACATGTCTGACTTTTAGATGTGCTGACATTAAGACGCTCCTGCGTACTTTGATTAGCTGGTTGTGTAAGATTTGGTCTGAAACTAAAGTCTGTAGGGAAGTAGCTCTCTAAGAGCAAAGAGGACCAAGGCTTGCTCTGTTACAGACATTCAAATGTATGCATATCATTTTTGCAAATTTCAAATAGGTGTCATGCTTTGATGACGGACTGACGGACACGAGCACGAAGCCGCTTGTGTCCGCCACATCATTTATTTAGACAAAACATTAAACTTTTCATACACCACGGACATTCAACAACATGACATGAAACAATAATCGACACGATACACTGACACACCAGGTAGAAATTACGATTTTGGTCACATCAAACATTTTTCAGATTTTTGGATAAATTGCATCTAAAACGTGTCTTGTCTTTCGATGTAGTGATAATTTTTTGTTAACTCAACAGAAATGTGTTTATTTCACTGTTTTTGTCCACTCGCGACCACTGCATTATCTGAAACTTAGCAACTTTAAAGAAGGTTTAGCTCTGCCCCTTGGCACAATCACTTCGTCATATATCCCTAAAATGCTTGGCTCCTGATGTATATGTAAATGTATGTGTTATTATGACACATGAGTAAATGTGGTTTATAAGGTTTATAAAGGAAATTTACATGAGTGGAAAATCATGAAATCACATGGCATTTTTAAAACCATTTTTCTCAAAATCACTTTCTTCTATATTCAGAACCAAAAATCTAAAATTCTACATTACTTGCATTCATGAAATGTTCATTTTAAAGCCTATTTAGAAGGATATTACAGAGGAATTTCTCAAAATGTTGATAATTGTAGGATTTATGTTGGATTTCATACTTAAAAATGACCCAAAAAAACAATTTAACAGCACTTGGTGTTTTCTTGATTAAACAATAAAAAAAATGACCTGCCAACAAACTGTTCTGTAAAAGTCTTTTGTCGTTGAGAGCGTCTTTACAGTGAAATAAACATTTTAATTCTAACATCATCCCAAGACTATATTTTGGTTTTATTAGGTATGCAAATGTATGCATATTTAATTCGAAAAAGTCTTATTTGCATAAATTAATGTCGTCTTTTTTTTAACTTCAAATACAAAGAAAACTTCTAAGAATTTCTTGAATCAACTGGCAAAGATTGATTGCAATTACTTATTATTTTTTTTAAATTACCCTATTCACCTGTGGTGTCTCCCCTTAACAGTGAAAAGACACATCAACACAAAATGTTCAACAGTTAAATTAGCCTGTGGGCTATTACTAACAAAGATACTTTTCTGGTGCCCTGCTTAATTTGCCCTTAGTTTGTCATTTGTTTCATGTCTTAAAATATAAAATATAGGCCTAGTGTTTATTTTCATATTCTTTATTTATGCTTCCTTATTCATTCAAATGCCTTCACACTTCTAAAAGTCACTTTTACTCTCTAATTAAGCTAACTCTCTCTTATTGTTTTGGTCCAAGGACATGTGATGATAATTGGTTATACAACATATATAGAACTTAGCCAAAAGTATGTGGGCACCTCTTCTAATTAGCGTATTCGGCTATTTCAGTAACACTTATTGCTAATGGGTGCACATTGGCAGTAGAATGGATCACACTGAAGAACTCAGTAACTTTCAATGTGACACTGTCTTAGGGTGCCACCTATCCAGCAAATTGCCACCCTGCTGGTGCTGCCCAAGTGCGGTAATAGTGAAATGGAAATGGCTAGGAGCAACAACAGCTCAGATGCGAAGTGATCGGCAAAACAAGCTTGCAGAACGAAAAAAATGTCTGTCCTCGGTTGCAACAGTTCCAAACCGCCTTTAGAAAAGACATCAGCAAGTTTCTATGGGCGAGCAGCTGCATACAAGCCTAAGATGACTATGCACAATTGCTATTGGACTCTTGAGCAGTGGAAATGCATTCTCTGGAGTAATGAATCATGCTTTAGCATCTGGCAGTGTGACAGAAGAATCTGGGTTTGGAGGATACCAGAAGAACGCTACTTGCCCAGATGCGTAGTGCCAACTGTGAAGTTTGTTGGAGGAGGAATAATGGTTTGGGAATGTTTTTCATGGTTTGGGCCTCTTAGTTTCAGTGAAGAGAAATCGTAATGCTTTAGCATACAATGACATTCTAGAGAATTGTGTGTTTCCAACTTTGTGGCAACAGTTTTGGGGAAGGCCCTTTCCTGGCTCAGCTTGACAATGTCTCCGTGCACAACGCAAGGACAATAAGAAAATGGTTTGCTGAGTTTGGTGTGGAAGTGGACTGGCCTGCACAGAGCTCTTACGTCAGCCCCATGTTTGGGATGAATTGGAACGTAGAGTGCGAACCAGGCCTTATCGCTCAACATAAATACCCGACCTCACTAATGCTCTTCTGGCTAAATGGAAGCAAATCCCAGCAGCCATGTTCCAAAATCCATTGGCAAGCCTTCCCAGAAGAGTGGTGGCTGTTATAGCAGCAAAGGGGGACCAAATCCATATTAATGCCCATGGTTTTGGAAGGAGATGTTCACCAAGCACATATGGATGTCTTTTTTAAATTTCTTAAATTTTTAAAAATTTATTTAATCTTTATTTTACCAGGCAAACCATTAAGAACAAATTCTTATTTACAGTGCCGGCCTGGCAAGTGGCACAAGACCACTTGAAATGGGAATAAAGGGGGTGTATGTAATGTTCGAGTGTCCACATACTTTTGGCCAGGTAGTGCATCACAATATTCAACATGCACAATGATGCTTTTGTGGATGCTCCAAAAACAAACTATACTATTTGAACTATTTGAATTATTTGTTCTGTGGCTTTAAGAAATGTTTTAAATGAACAAGGCCAGTGTGCACATATCTTTAAAGCCACCAAGCATCCTACATACTAGAGCATCACTGATATGAATTCAGTCAAATCTTCTGTGCAAACATACTTAGAACTCATTAGTAGTTCATTTGTATTCTATTATTGTCAAATGCATTAATACTTCCTGGTGTATCACACATGAACATACTCTACTGATAAAGATGGATACAATAAGCATCACATGGTTTAAGATTTTTCACATGACTGTATAATCAGGAGAGTGACGTGTGCATAAGTTCCTGCGTAAGCTCTGACTCACTATGAAAATATATCTGTCATATTTCAGTCATACTGGCAGTGATAGATTAACCATCTCATCAAGCTCACATGCAGAGTGATTGGATTGAAGATTGCTTCAAAGATAAAACATGGAGCCATGGGCAATACTTATCATTGTTGCCTGTCATCTTGACAGACAGAGTTGTCAGTCAGCATTTTTTCAAGTTTCATGTTAAATCAGCAGCTAAATTAGCACTGGTGGCTGAGTGGTTATGGCTCGGGGCCGCCAGGATGCCACTGTTGGGCCCATGAGCAAGGCCCTTAACCTTCTCTGCTCCAGGGGCGCCATACCCTGTGCTCTGTTGTATGTCGCTCTGGATAAGGGCGTCTGCTAAATGCTGTAAATGTAAATCAAAAGTTATATTCTCCTTTTGCACTTACATACCCAACAACCTAAAAAGCAGGTCATATTCAAGACTGCAAAAATAAACGAGGTGCATTGGAGCAGAAAGAAAAACTGTGCTGTGGAATTGCCCTATGCTGAATGTGTACTCGTGCTACTAACAATTAATGGAAGCGAATGGCCAACAATTAGCAGACGACATGGTTGGTACTAGTGACTATTCATTGGTAGCCATGTTGGCACGCTTGACTTTTAACCACATTTAAAATGTAAAATACTAATAAAGTAAATCCAAATTAATTGTGATATTGGCAGTGGTAACCATAGACATGGCTAAAACAGACATGTCACCTGCATCGCCTTCTTGGTGGGGGCGACTTTCCAGAGTTTGACTCCACTGAGTTGAATTGAATTTAGAACATCAAATAAGACTTTTAAGATCCCCTGACCAGTTGCTTTTAACTATTCTGCAGACTCGAATGAGGTTTAAAGGTGACCGGGCCTTTTCTGTTGCAGCCCCAAGATTATGGAACAGCTTACCCTTTTCTATAAAGGCATCCCCCACAATAGACACCTTCAAATCCAATTAAGTAACGTATTTATTCTCCCAGGCATTTGAGTTTTTTTAAGGTCTGAGGTATTCAATTCAATTCAATTTTATTTGTATAGCGCTTTTAACAATGGACATTGTCACAAAGCAGCTTTACAGAAATCC
>JAOUQW010000034.1:18433420-18448472 GCA_028565825.1 Olivaichthys viedmensis | reverse complement strand
TCTCTTTCTGATGCCATTGTTCTGAACGAGCTGAGAAACACATACACACGCACAATTACACACGCACATTTACACACACACAATTACACACGCACAATTACACAATTACACATGCACAATTACACATGCACAATTACACACGCACACACGCACATTTACACACGCACATTTACACACGCACAATTACACACGCACAATTACACACGCACAATTACACACGCACAATTACACACGCACAATTACACATTTACACATGCACAATTACACACGCACAATTACACATTTACACATGCACATTTACACACGCACAATTACACACGCACAATTACACACGCACATTTCCACATGCACAATTACACATGCACAATTACACACACACATTTACACACACACATTTACACACGCACAATTACACATTTACACACGCACATTTACACACGCACAATTACACATTTACACATGCACAATTACACACGCACAATTACACATGCACAATTACACACGCACATTTACACACGCACAATTACACATTTACACATGCACAATTACACATTTACACACGCACAATTACACACGCACAATTACACATTTACACACGCACATTTACACATGCACAATTACACACGCACAATTGCACAATTACACACGCACAATTACACACGCACATTTCCACACGCACATTTCCACACGCACAATTACACACGCACAATTACACACGCACAATTACACACACACATTTACACACGCACATTTACACATTTACACACGCACATTTACACACGCACAATTACACATTTACACATGCACAATTACACATGCACAATTACACACGCACATTTACACACACATTTACACATGCACAATTACACATTTACACATGCACAATTACACATGCACAATTACACATGCACAATTACACACGCACATTTACACACGCACAATTACACACGCACAATTACACATTTACACACGCACAATTACACACGCACAATTACACATTTACACACGCACAATTACACACGCACAATTACACACGCACAATTACACATTTACACATGCACAATTACACATTTACACATGCACACAATTACACATGCACAATTACACATGCACAATTACACATTTACACATGCACACAATTACACATGCACAATTACACATGCACAATTACACATACACAATTACACATGCACACAATTACACATGCACACAATTACACATGCACACAATTACATACGCACAATTACACATGCACAATCACACAATTACACATGCACAATTACATACAATGACACATGCCACAATTACACATGCACAATTACACATGCACAATTACACATGCACAATTACACATACACACAATAACACATGCACACAATTACACATGCACAATTACACACAATTACACATGCACAATTACACAATTACACACGCACAATTACACACGCACAATTACACATGCACAATTACACATACACATGCGCACAATTACACACGCACAATTACACACGCACAATTACACATGCACAATGACACACGCGCAATGACACATACACAATTACACATGCACAATTACAAATTACACATGCACAATTACACATGCGCACAATTACACATGCGCACAATGACACATGCGCACAATGACACATGCGCACAATGACACATGCGCAATGACACATGCGCAATGACACATGCGCAATTACACATGCACAATTACAAATTACACATGCGCACAATTACACATGCACAATTACACATGCACAATTACACATGCACACATGCACAATTACACATGCACAACACCACAGTACAACACAATACTGTACAACACAATACAACACAGTAAAACAAATACAATACTATACAGTACAGTAAAACAAATGCAGTAAAACAAATACAGTACAACACAGTACAACAAATACAGTACAATACAACAACACACACAACACTACAGTACAATACAACACAGTACAACAAATACACAATTACACATACACAGCACTACAGTACAACACAATACAACACAGTACAATGCAATACAGTAAAACAAATGCAGTACAACAACACAGTACAATACAATACAACACAGCACAATACAACACAGTAAAACAAATACAGTACAACACAGTAAAACAAATACAGTACAACACAATACTGTACAACACAGTACAGTACAGTACAATACTATACAACACAATATAACCAACGGTCATCAATCGATTCCGATCATCAGCGAAGCGGTCATCAATGAGGAATCACACACCAAATACAAACTGAGGACCTTAATAAAATCATGAAACCCCATGTACCATGAGGTACAAAATGACGCAAAAAGGACCGGGGTACTATTATTGCACAACTACAACAACAACAATACTACTACTACTAATAATAATGATCAATAAAACAACAACAATAATAATATTCATCATCATCATCATCATCATCATCGCCAACATTATTATTATTATTATTATTATTATTATTATTATTATTATTATTATTGGTAATGGTGGTGGGGGGTGGCTGTAGCTATCTTGTTACTTGCTTTCATAGTATTGACAATACGACAATGTATCCTTAATGTCCTTAATATTGAAACACAACTCTTTCGCCTATTATTATTATTATTATTATTATTATTATTATTACTAATGGACCGACATTTGCACAAAATGCACGGTCAATTAGACGCTGCTAAAACTTTGGAGGTGGCAAGCGCGTTAGATTACGAACATTTGACAATACAAATGAACATAAATATAACAAACGCATCTGTCAATAAAAATCCTGACTGTTTTTGGAAGTCCTAATTCATTAGGGTTCAAGCAAGTTGCTGTTTTGTGTGAGAAAAGTTTTGTTGAGGCTCGGTGGCAATGGAAGGGGTTCTTTTTTCTCAGCAACGAGGTTTGGGCCGATCGCACGATGCCATATTGACTGAACTAATACGACACAAAGTTCTAAGCGAGCTTTAAGGGGCCGATTCATACGGTTGGTCTCCCCTCACAGAGAAGAAAATGATGTAAAATTCTAATTTGGAGAATTAGGAATAATGGAACTGAACTGGAAAGGTGTGACCGCTGCCCGTTTTGCCATTTCGCGCACAAAACAGACGATGGCAGTATTTGACATGTAGCCTACATGCACATTTTCAGTGCTGCGTTTCACTGTTAATTCAGATGTGCGTGTAGCTTCCACAAAGATGGTTATAGCTTTAAGATGGAAGAAATGATGCATATAGTCGGGGAACAGCACGGGTTCACCAAAGGTGCTATAATAAAGTATCTTATCGTTATGGGAGCTGCATCCAAAACACAGAAAAACAAAAAGAACAGATATAAAAGCTTGCATTCTAAACGAACCCCACGATTTTCTATTATACTGATAGCTAGTCGTAGCTAGACGTAGCTTCGACCACTTGCATGCCAAACTTTGTGCAATGTTTGCAAAGCCAGTCCCATTTTTAATAATTTCTCTCTCCGTCTACCACACAGGACACACTCGCAGGCATGCTCGCACACACACAGATTCCTCAAAAAGTGTAACAGACTAATATACTTGACCAGCAGATCAGAAATGACAAAACATGGCAAGGCTTTTGATTTCAAATTCATAAATTATAATTTAATACCAAGAACAAATTTACAGCAGAATGCTTGTTTACAATAAGCTAACACAAACAAACAAGAATTGTTTTCAACTATAAACTTCCACACACACTCACGTATATCACTTGCAATTAATAATAATCAATAATAATAATAATAAAAAAGTATCTATACGTTATCAATACCCTGCAGTAATATATTCTTATATATTTATATAAAAAGGTGGGTCAGTTTAAACTGTTCATAATTACAATCATGTAGCATTCTCTGGTCCATATGTGGCATGGGAACAGCCCATGATAACTGTTCAGTCAACTACACAATATGATCCCTTTTTATCCAACCACAACATGGTGTCTTGTGTGTTGAAGAAAAGCCTTGTAACAAGGACGAAATTGCAAGC
Organism: Olivaichthys viedmensis; assembly: GCA_028565825.1. Classification (NCBI taxonomy): domain Eukaryota; kingdom Metazoa; phylum Chordata; class Actinopteri; order Siluriformes; family Diplomystidae; genus Olivaichthys; species Olivaichthys viedmensis. The sequence goes on along the minus strand of JAOUQW010000034.1, from coordinate 18,444,461 downwards.
TTTCACACTTACACACACACAAGGCATCTGTTACACACCGAAAAGGAGCAGGAACACTAAAGTCAAAATAGCCACCCCTTTTCAAACCAGCTCACCCTGTTAAGTCTTAGCCTATCATTGAACGTTTTGTTTGTTTCTTTTTTTTCTTAAATACAAGAGCTAGTGTACTGAATGCACAGATTATATCTATACAGTCAAAAACATTTACATTTATATATATCAAAGGTAAAATAGGTTAGCGACCTGTGGCCATGCATTCACAGTCTAAATACATGAAAAAAAAAAAAAAAGAGAAATAAAAACCAAAAACATTTGTCGTAATATGTATATACATTACAAACAGAATTTTCAGTGCTACTAGCTAAGTCTGCCACTCATTTTTGAAGACATTTGTTTTACCGAAAAATGGCAACCACAGTTTTTTTTTTCTTAATCACATATACTTTTTTTTTTTTTTATAAGAAAAAAGTCCTTGAAATGAATTGACCTATATTTACAAGAATACTGACTCTAATTGTCGTTTCTCCCTCTTTTTTCAAGTGAAATACTCAATCATAGGACTGAATTGTAAAATGATTCCCCACGTTGTCTAGCCTAGACGTACAATAACGTTTAAATAACAAATCGGTGACTTCGCGCTTTACAGGCACTTTTAATGCTTAAAGTGTGTTGGGGAGGCTTTTGCGAGCTGTTCTTTATAATACTGCTTAGCTGCTTTGAAAAAAAGAACGAGGACCATCTATCTTCAATATAGTGTAATAGGCTTTTGCAATAGTCCACCATTGCGATGATTTCGCAAAGTGAACGGACTTCGTGAAATTCAGATCTCTGAACAGATGCAACTTTAACCGTTAAACCAAGTAATTTGTTCTACACATTACACTTCAAACCACATACAGCTTAATGAATGTAAGAAGCAATGGACCAGGTCGCAGCTTCTGAACAACCGCATTAAACACACACATAGCGTACAATAGAAAAACTGTCCAGTGACGACAGCTAGTGTAATATCCTAATAGTTTTATGATGGTTTTCGGGCGTCTGAGAAATGCACAGAACAGTGGCAGGGATATGGACACCCTGGTGTATTAGGACTATTCTGGGCTTTAATGGGCTGTTTTGTTTATTTGAGATAGAGTCCATAAGTCGCTATTCTCGTTCATTGTTCATTAAGGGACAGCAAAGAGTAAGTGCGCTTGCAGCATTTATAACCTTATCCTATATAGCTGTAGATTTACTTTTAATTCTTGAAGAACGTCTTTACAACTGTTTTATAAGTCGTGATTATCAGAAAACAAACAAAAAAAAAAAACAAAAAAAAAAAACACCAACGTTATACTACAAAATCACATAGGCCGGTTTGGAACCAGAAAGGAGGTAAAAAAAAAAAACTCAAAAATAGAAATTACAAAACAGCGATAGATACATGGACACAGGACAATATAGCCATTTGGGGGAAAGAAGAAAACGGCTTATTCTTTTCTTCTAAATTTCACCAAATTATCGCTTTAAATGCACTTTAGAGTTTCCTTTTCCCGGATGGATTGGCAAAATCCTTTCTGTTTTTGTCCCTTTATTCTGTTCGTGCTTTTTTCTTTCTTTCTTTAATTTTTTTTATTTATTTTTTCTCAAAAAAAGAGAAGAAAAGAAAAGAAAACTTGTTCAGAATGACAATGAGAGCAATCTGTAGCCCCCCCCCCCCAGCCCCCCTTCCCCAAAGTTTTCAAATTTGTAGATTCACAGTCATTTATGAAAACGTCTCTCTTCTGTGAAAGTAAACTCGTGTAACAGCCGGTTCCTTCTACAAAAACAAAGCGCTAACTAGTGGAGTCGCAAAACCCTCTTTTTTTGATCCTTCCTTTCCGCTTATTGAATGGACATGTAAGGCCAGTTAAAACTGCTCCCCGACAGCAACATATCCCGGATGAGGGTTTCAATTGGGGTTTTACCTACCAATCGGACGAAAAATAATTGCTCTATGACCGAAGAAGACACTGTGCGCAGAGAAGGCAGACGTAGTAATAACTTTCCAAATCGCGTAGGCTGGTTAGGGTACTGGCTCCGCACGTATTCCTCCAGTGCACACTGCGACTTCTCCTGCAAACTTTCGATGTGGGCCACGTCTGACAGACCGCAAGCATCTACAAGTTAAAAAGAGACAAATAAACGGGCATTATATGAACTGCAGGCTACGCCGGCTCCATTGCACGGGCATCAATCATCGTACTGCATTGCTGTACTAAAATATCGGGCTCCATATTGTCAACATGCCAGCGTCATCATCATTCGGCTTTGATGTTGCTTTGATGTCGTGCGCGTGCATAAAGTTGATCCCTGCAGGGGAGAGTCATAAAAATACACGCGCGTCCAGGCTATCGAACGACGTCATAGATCTGTCAAATTTAGTCTCGCGCTCATAGTTAGCATATCGCCCATCGTGCACCAGGGCTTAGAAACTGCATCAATGCAAATGCGATGCATTACAATGTGAATAAAAAAAAAACAACAACACTATTACGTATCCCCCCGACATCGGTTGTGGGGAAGTGGTAGAGCAACCTTATGATTTAAGAAAAAAAAAAAAAGTTTGAAAGAAACTTGTCAAATGCATTCTCAATCCGCTCGAGGAACACTGATATTTGAACGCATGCATACGTGAAATGGCTATTGCCCAAGTGTGCGTAAAGGTTTATGTTACTTTAATGGAGCACTAACTCCACATGGGGGGCTCGACCTGACCTATAGATACAGTGCTTTCTAAAGCCACTTGAAGACAACACGGTGAACTGAAGCCCATTTCCAACCGAAGGCAAAATGTAGCCGTGTCCCAGTGCATGACTGCTTACCGTCATTGTTTCTTAACAGACGAAATGCTATTTGGAAATGTGTTTAAAATGTTTTTTTTTTTTTTTTTAAAAACAAGTAAGAAAAATCAATAAAGAAACTTAAGCAAAAAAAAAAAAAATTGTCGCCTATAGTGGCCTGTTTCACCAATAGCCCACAGCTTGCACAGCGTAAGTGCAGGCTACATAAATATTCTTCAGTCGCGGATTTACTTAAGGACATATTCGCTGTTAGGTTTTTGAGAACTGTGCAACCACACGCGTTAGGTCTGTAATGCACAAATAAAGAAAGGAAGTAAGGGTCATGACCCAGCTCTGGAACGAGTCCAGCATGTGTCTCGGATCCCTAGATCCCTCTAACAAAAAAACAAGGAAGAACTGTGAGCCCCCTTTTACCGCATGGAATGAAATGTGTCTCCTTCGCGCCCGACGCGACGCCAGCACAATTGAACTAATCATGCCGCGTGCGTTTATCATAACTCGGAGCAATATATCAATTCGAACGATCAAGCTCACAGCGGAAAGTTGTGCTTAAATCTGTGTAAATAGAGCATTAGGCCTTTCTTCCTCTTCCTAGTAGGCTGCTCATCTTCCCTCCCCCACCAAGCGTGACATCATTAATATCTGTCATTCCAAATAAATACAAATAATTGATTGCACCTAAACCCCGAATTATGTGAATGGTAAATATTTAAAAATCGAACTAAAGCAACATTTAGGCTACGCTCTCCCCTTTTACCGCACTTTATACCGTATACAATCTAGCGACAAGTATTTGGAATACATGTTAATATGATCGTAGATAACTCAGAAAGCACGTGCTGTTAGTTATAAAATATGTCTTTTAAGGCTGAACAACGCACATGATATTTTTATTTTGCATCCAGTATACTTTGTAGACCTAGGACTAGCTTACTAAGCATAAATGCTTCTTTTTTCTTTTTTTTTTTAACTGATCAGTTAGCACAACTGCTAGATTTGATTGGTTCTTATACAAATATATAACGTTTACACACACCTAAATGGGTTAAATGAATTATTCCCAAAAAAATATATTAACGTATAAGCTATCAGAGCTACATCTTAGTGAAGCAATTTAGTGGCCCCCCCTAAAGTCCTAAAATCTACCCCCCTCCACTTATATTCACAAATAAACACAGCTAGAAGCTAGTGTACGTCGTAGATTTTGCAAATGTGAAATACTGCAATAAATAAAGGAAAATAGCAATAAACACTGATCTACATAACTGATTAATTTGAAGGGGAAGGAGAAGAAGAAGGAAAAAAAAATCAGTGAAATTCGAAACTTACCCGTGGTGAAGAGCACGATGGCTTTTAAGCAGCTGTATTCGGCAGAGTCGACGTGCAATGCTTTGAGCTTTTCAACTTGCTCCTGGAAGATCCTAATGTGGTCCATAAAGGCGACCACTCTGTCCGCGGACATGGGGGAGGCATGGAGGCCTGCGGCGGCCAGCAGAGGAGCTACATGCAGTGGCATGGAGCACTGGGCCGCGTTGAGGACGAACAACTCACTCCAGGTGAGCCTGAGCAGAGCCACCTGGTCTGTGATCTGCAGGTCGGGGAAGAAGGGAATATTCCTGGCCCACTCCACGGCACTGAACAGCATGCGCGCCGCCAGTTCGCAAATGTTCTCGATGCCCATGATGTTGTTGGGCTGCATACACTGGCTGCCGTAGCGCGACGTTGGGTAGGGCTCCGCTCGCAGCAGCAGAGAGATATATCCCGATAGGTAGGAATGGCAGTGCAGCGGGTCCCCGTTCGTCAAGGCGAACTGGCCGTGGTGAGGCTGCGTGGGTGGCATCCTGCCCCTCTGCACTGCTGAAAAAAGAGAAACTGCAGATATTGATGTTTGAAATTCGACACATCAGATGGCACCGTTGTCGTTTCCGAGCTGCGCGTGCAACTAAACAGCTCAGAACTTCCAAATACCTAAAAGTTCTACCAAATTGGTGCGCACCAATAATGACCATTTTGCTCAACTGTGACACAATTCACATTCAAAGCATAATGGCAATACGGTGACGGCACAACCCCTATATAATTGACCAAAGTTAAGCCCAGCGTCTCCAAACAGTAAAAAAAATAAATATATATAATAAATAAAAATCCCTAGCATTTATGAACCACGTCAGCACGTTGCTTGAAAATGGATGGGAAACATTGAATTAAGGCTTGGTATTTTTTTCAGATGTAACGACACGAGCCTCGCGAAATATAAAACAAAGAAAGGAACGGATGCTAACCCTTAACCTACTTAGCTCGCGTGTTACTCAGTGCACTTATCAACTACTAAAGCTGAACAGGACTGCCATGGGGAACACCGAACCAAACACGAGCGTGTCAGACCTAATCTTTAAACGGGCCACTTTTTTTCTCTCCCCACGCCTGCGGTCGGACTTGCCACCGCAGCCTGGTGCGTGTTTGTGTGCGCGTGATTTGGACACGGCCACGTCGCTATAACCGTGTAGTACATACTGCAGTGGGATGCATTTCCAATCCAGATGCCTACCATTATTTTGACGCTAAATTGAAGCGAAAGCCCTTAAGTGCGATCGCACTGGTTATACGCACTGGGCGTTATAACGCGCGGGATAAGGGGGTTTGCTCGAGCACTATTAGCTCCGCGTGGAGCGTTATCGAAGGGGGCTTCCTTTGCACGCGCCGGCCGGGTTGCCTATGGAAGTCGGAGGGAAAACATGGGGGGAGAACCTTAGCATGCATTGGCCCACCACACACACACACGCACACACGCACACACCAAAAACCAAAAAACAAAAACCGACAAGGAAACGAGAAAGAAAATCTTAATACCTTCCCGTCTCATGCCAACTTTGAGGCATTTTTTGAGACGGCAGTACTGACACTGATTGCGGTGGTGCTGGTCGATGGGACAATTCCGGTTGGCGCGGCACGTGTACGTGAGGTTGCGCCGCACGCTGCGCTTGAAGAAGCTCTTGCAGCCCTCGCACGTGAACTGGCCGTAGTGCTTGCCGCTCGACTTGTCGCCGCACACCACGCACTCGATGTGCTGCTGCTGCTGCTTCTCCGACTGACTCTGCGACGTCTGGTTTGTCGGCGTGGATTGCGCGTTGCTGTTCGGCGCTCCTTGAACCGGAGTCTGCGGGGTCGGGGGTGCGACCTGAGAGGCCGCCAGGTTCAGCTGGCCCGGCTGAGGGGTCGCAAGGGTTAGTCCGCCTTGGGCTTGCGATGAGAGGGCACCCTGCGTCTCGGCCACATCGTCCTGGGAGCCTCTCCACACTACCATTGCCATATCTAATCAGTCAGCGTTAATAAATAAAACTTTGTGTCGTCCGTGTTGCTTTTTGTTTTCTCTTTTGTTGGTGTTGGTGGTGTTGTCGTTGTGCCTCGGGTTCTAAAGCAACGCAGCACGGCGAGGGTTCAGATCGGGGCTGAGATATAATGCGCGGCGTATAGGCTTGGTTATCCCACTGGAAGACAAAAGCGTAGCCCGGGTTCTGGACTCGGCAGGGGTTAGAACCGACACGAATACGAGCCGAATCGCAGTCCTGCTCTTAGAGGCCACGTCCAGGGGCGCCTGCAGTCATCCATCCAGGAAAGCCGTGTGTGTGTGTGTGTGTGTGTGTGGTGGTGGTGGGGGGGGGGAAATAAAATAAAAATAAAAAATAAAAATAAATAAAAATAAAAATAAAAATGGAAAATAAATACGGCGACCCAAAGAAGACCAAGAGTCTTGCAACCGAGATGCGGCCGATATAACTTAGCGCCGGTCAGACACGCGGCGATGAAAAACAGCTCGTGTGGATTACAGGAACTGGCGAGCGACGCACCAAGTGTTGAAGCGCTGCACACAGAAACCAGCAACTGGCCCCAAATATCGCCTCTTCTTGCGATTGCTTCTTCAAGATCGGGTCGCGCCAGCCGCCGCCGCAGAACCAAGCCTGCGTGCTCGAGTCAAATATGAAGTCAACTCTCCGGAGCGGCAGCGATAAGGAAACCCAAACCAAACCCAACCGAAAAAAAAACAAAACACACACACGAGAGCACAACCTACAGAGGCTCCTTTTGCGCGCAGCAGAAATAAGAAGAGAAGAGGACGGAGAAGCAGAGCGATCAAATATGATAATAAAAAAAAAAGGGGGGGAGGTTAGGAAGTGATTGCGATTTGGAGGCGCTGGGCTGGCAGAATGCTTTCTCTCTGATCAGCTCACCGAGCTCTCTATATAGTGAACTTTGACACGACTGCTGCAACTTAGCACACGTTACCATGGAGACGGCTGGCCATATATGGAACGGGCCTGCGTTTGACTGGTCAGAGCTCGCGGACCGCCCCTTTAGCCCGATTGGCTAGTCGTCACTTGTGCTACTTGGTGCTTTGCCAAAGCGAGGAAAAGAGGTCGAGGAGCCGCGCGGTCCTAAAGCGAGTCCGCTCGGACGCAGCACGATAATCGGAAGAAGAAAAAAAAAAAGCAAAAAAAAAAAAAGCAAAGCACGCATTTATTTATCATTAATGCGGAATAAATGCGAGGATTGCGATAGCGCTCCTTTCCCGCACTGGTCCTGCCAAGGGTTTTCCTGATATTTTCAGTTTTATTTTTTTATTTTTTTTAAATTTAGTATGTAAATAGGTGGCCGGGAAATGAAACTCTTATTATCAACAATCTTATTATCTAAACATCAACTCCGCATCACTCAGCTAATTCAGTTCACGGTTTTGGTAACTAACTTCTTTAATAAAAAAATGCGTACCGTTGTTTTCCTTTTAATGTTATATGTCACCGCCAAACTACGGCGCAAAGTGCAAAAATTTGAGATCAGGTTTCACTAGGCATCGCCCGGTGTTAGTCTGGCTCAATTCTACATCGAGTAAGCCTATATTATCATGGTTCCGCCATAAATAAATAATCACCAATAATACTTCTAATATTTCAGACAGATTAGGCTACGTTACTACTTAAGTATAGTGTGGGAATGAGTTTGCAATTTGCATATTGCTCTAAAGGCTTCTGTGATCCACACAGTTTTACGCGAGCAAGATATGTAAGATACATCATATTAAATTCATTTGACATTACAGGACATGCGCTTTAGCATCCTAACTGCTTATCCACAGCAATATTTCTGATCTTATTACCCCCCACTCCTAAGATATACGCAATGTTTTTATTGAATACTCCTTTACATGATGCGCATATTCTTTGAATGTTTACTTGTAGTAGCAATTCGGAGAACAACTTTTTGTAAGATTGTCTGCTCTGTCCTCTTTGTGAGACGCATAGCCTTCATCACCAACTTATGTATCAACATAATTTATTAGTAGCCTACTACAGTTGAACTGATGAAACATCAACATGATTGTTTTCATACGGGCGTAAAACGTTTTTTTTTATTCTTATCATTCTTCTTATTATAATTATAACTATTATTACTGTTATGGTTATTACTGTTATTATTGCTATTTTCATTTTTGTTTTATTTTGTTTTTAGTTCTGCAGCAACAACGCTGAATCTTAAAACCTATAGCTGGCTTGATTTCCTTGAATTATAATCGTGGTGTCGTGATTAACGTTGGTGGACTAATTGGCTTCCAAATATCCTCAAAATCGGTGATTTATGTAACGATGCTACGCGTGAAGGCTATGGTTTTTCTTTTTTTCTTTTTTTTTGTGGCTTTCATCAAAAACTACATATGCTGTAAGTATGAATTTAGTCTTCCATCCTTTGGGCCTCGGCATCACAGCAATATCTTATTAAATAGTTTTTATTTATTTATGTCTTAATGAATCACTGTAATCTAGCCCAGATAATAAAAGTAATAATAATAATAATAATAATAATAATTAAAAAAAACCCCAGCATTTAAAACTATACTAACATTTAATTACTACACTGCGTTGAGGAACTTTAGGAATGGCACCCTACGTTAAGCAGAACCGTGGTACCTCTACTGCTGATTAAGCAAGAAGGTCCCAACGTGTGTGAACGGTGAAGATGAGTGTCTCCCATTTGGCTGCTCAGGTTGTGTGTGTGTCAGATCAACTTCTAAAAAGCCCCTCTGGTTTAAGGGCTACTTTGTGCATCCCCGGGGGCTGTCAGCCATGGGTCCACTGAAAAATGTACAGCTCTAAATCAGAGCATATGCCGCCAATGAGGAAGAAACGCTGAAGACTTGGTGTATGACAGTATCTGGGTGCCCCCTAGCGTATGGATCATTTCTGCCTCAAAATACGCGCTTTAACGTGCAAGAGCCATCTTAAATAGAAAACGGCGGTCTACGGCTGCTCGTCTCTCGCTTATGCCCAAAGCGACGTGCGCCCGTTTTTAATCTGATCAATGCTTTTGATCAACTCGCTTCTAATCGACATGGACGTGGCAGAGCCACGCGTGTACGTACACCTTCTTCTTTTCTTTTTCTCTCTCTCTCGTGCGGAGTGCTTTTTGCTTATTTTACAATCAGTTGTTTTTTAAAAAAACCTAAAAAAAAAAAACCCAGTGAGCTTCGACTGCGAACTAAAATTCCTTACGCACACCGGACACGCGGGAAAACGTTTTGGAATGTACTCAAAGCCGTTTGCGGTGAGTGAGGTGATATATATATATATATATATATTTTTTGTTGTTGTTGTTGTTGTTGTTGACATTATGCGTGATGAACAGCGGATGCATGCTTTCGTTGTTTTCGTTTCTTATTGATGAGAAAGCTAAGACCACGTTCAGCTCCGGGTGCATCACGCAGCAATTTTAATGTGAAATCACATGGACGAGAGCCGACATAAAAATAAAAAAATATATGTATTTTCTTCCCACACTGCTCAGCTAATATTTCGCGACACAATGCAACCATGCGACGTAAATTGCCATGTTACTTTACCGTTTCTGTCAGGGCTAGTCTCTAAGACTATTCAGTTATCCCAGTCTCCGACGCAAAATGTACACGGATTACAACAAATAGGCTACATGCAGAGCCATAGAGCGTTATGAACATGCATAGCCTCCGAAACCTACCAAAAGCATACGATGTCGATTCGTCTTCCCCGTAGTGCATCCTCTCCTAGAGAAAATGGACTTAGTCTTCTTTCTTTCTTTGTGTTTTAACGGTGTGCTTGGCGGGGCAGACAATGTTGTCTTCCCTACAAATTAAGGAATGCACGAGAAAAACCGGTTCCCTCGGTTTATTAAAATGATTATGCCCCCCAAAAAAAAAACCAAAAAAAAAAAAAAAAAACCCCAAACACATTAGGGAATAAAAGAAGACGAAAACAAATAGACGGACAAAATCAGCTCAACTTTCCTGCGACGCTTTAACTTTGTAAGCCTATTATTTAGTACGTAGGTACTAAAGTGGTTGTCTTTTTAGGCAGAGGTGGAGAAAGTGTTGGTGGAAAAAGTGACAAGATGGTCCTTTGCGTGTTTTTCTTTTGCACGGAAGGTAGAAACGCCACTTGCACTTGCTTTGTGTAGGCTGTGGGATCGGGAGAGGGAGGGGGAGAAGCGGCCAGGAGAGACACCTGTCTGTTTATGGGGACATTCTCACTCTGTCCATGGCCAAGTTCAACGAGATTAGGCTAAACTGTAACAGACCAATTAAAACGCCTTATGCGCATTAGATGGAACACAATACAGAGAATCAGAAAACAAAAGTGGTCATCCTAAAAAGACATGTCAGCAGAACTGCAAGATGTAGGTACACCATCTACAGATAATTACCTATAAGTTACTTTGCCTGATAAAATATACACCCATACATATCAGTGTGCAATATTACGATGCACGAATGGGAAAAAAAAACCCCCAAGAACTGTACAGTCAGTAGTCTAAATTCATCATTGAGCATTAAACGTTTCTATCTCCATGCAAGATGCTGGAAAAGCCTAAGAAACACACTGGTGAACCAAGGTTCACGCTTCAGGCATCTCACTGATACAGTTTGATATCAATAGATTGTTTCGCCTTTTGAGAAAAAAAAAAATATATATATATATATATATATTCAGCAAACTATTGAGCAATACGAAACTCTCGAACAAGGGTTCATGGAAATCTCTTTCGTCAGCTGAGCTGTTCTCGCAGTGGCCTACAGCAAAGACAAATCAAACACCCCGTCCTAAGTGGCAATTAAATGTTCCCGGCCCCACGCGTGCCTATAACAGTTTTTGGAAAAAGCAGAAAGCAGAAAGAAAGAGCAGCATGCAACACCA
>JAOUQW010000034.1:18420430-18433320 GCA_028565825.1 Olivaichthys viedmensis | reverse complement strand
CCTGGAGCAGGGAGGGTTAAGGGCCTTGCTCAAGGGCCCAACAGTGGCAGCTTGGCGGAGCTGAGGTTTGAACCCAGTAGCCCAGTGCCCTAACCACTGAGCCACCACTGCCCTGAGGTGTGGCTCAGTAGTTAGGGCACTGGGCTACTGACCACACATTATTGTGAGACCATGTTGTAAGTTCATGCAAAATGGTAACACTGCTAATAACGCAAAGTTAGATTTCCATTTACTCTTAGCTATGTTAGCGTTTTTAGATGGACTCCTTTAAAACTTACATTTCAGACACCAGCCAAAAGTCAAGAAGCCATTATCACAAAGACCACACTAGAACTATACCCACAGATATGGCCTGGGCTTAGGCTTCAGGTGAAAAAAATCCAGAATGACCTTAATCTGAGTGGCACATTTAGCACACGAAACCAGCTGTCCCAATACCTCAAAGTCACCAAAGCCCATTAGGCTGGAATGATCAGTTTAGACACTAAAGTCTGACCCAAAACACTGACTGATCAGTGGCACGCATTACCTTGCGCTGAGGTCTAGGCATATTAGGTCATGCACCGGCTAATCCCTCCATCAACGTGCCTTCCTTATACTTTCATTCAAATCTTCGCCACTGGGGAGCCTCTGTACCCTTTGTTAAAATAGTGCAAACTCTCAGTCATGCCAACCCCCCCCCAACACACAAATTATAATCCTTTGCGTATTTTATGTCCCCTTTCTCTCTCACTTTTAATCTTTTCACAAGATCGGTACACTGGTGAGCACAGAGTGTTAACTAACACCACCATTTGGCCCAGAGGGGTCTAGACTTCCCTTTATAAATGAAACATAAGCAGAGGGCACACTACTCATGTGGGTGTGGCCATACTGTCAGGTTTGAAAAAACAGATCCCCCACCTCCCATACTAGCAGAGAGACCAGGTTTGTGCCCTAGTGTCCTTCTCTTATACCTGTGTCAATTTGCAAAACGATTAAAGTCAAATAGAAATTTGCTGAGGGGAAACCTTTCCCTGTCCCCTCAAATACATAAGCCCTGACACCAATTACAACTAGGGTTGATTCTAATGAAAGCTTCTTCTACATAATGAAGACTAGGGCAGTCAACATTCTCCCCAAGGGGAAACGCTGTGAGGACCTTATTAGCTAGGCTTGTTTGCATTTTTCTTGAATAATTATCGTTTATACTTGGTCAGTGCCGTGCTTTAATAAACTTGGTTGTCAATGACCAGTGAAGTGTTCATGCAAAATGTAGTTGGCTAGTATGGCTATGCCTTTACCTATAGGCAGGTGCATAACAAATGGAAAAGTGAAAATTGTCTTCCCCATAAAATAATACAGAAACAGTCAGAGGAGTGCAGATTTCCTCCCCTGTGAATGAAAGTGCAGACATACACTTGGGAATATGATCTTCCAGAACTCATAATGCTAGCATATCTATGCCACTACATAGACACAGACATTGACCTGCAAGTGGAAAACCTTGTATAGGATTCCAGCATGGTGACTCACTGGCCTATGTAATTGCTTCCACATTAGAGACGCCCTTCTCTCTCCCTTTTATGAAAGTGAATCCCCCTGTAACAGCTCCAGCAATACAGCCATGTGTTACCAAAGCGTTTGGTTTACAATTGCATTGCCATAATGCTGTGGTTCGCTGGTACTCTCCTGAAAACAGCCTCATGCTGGACTGCTTCCTACTCATGCCTGTGGAATCGATTTGTAACAGTAGTATCATTCTAAATGTGTAGTAACAAATGTGGCAGGTATCACTGTACTCAAGAACCAAATGCTTCATTCACTGAAAAATCAAATTATATTATTGTAACGTTCATTACAGAATATTTACCAAAATGTAACCAACAAGCTTAAACTATTTAATACTATTTAGTACTATTAGGTAACTGAATAATTAGGCCGATTATATGCTGGCAGCTAATCAATAGGTAGTGGATTTTCAAACGGCTTTTTACAACATATTTGGAGAAATTGGGATACGTTCTACACATTCTATTCCGCAACCTAATCGGTTAAACATTTTGGACCATTACCATCCCAAATGCAAAGACCCGTTAGGAAAAAGGCATGAGTTAAAAACAAAACTGTTTAAACTCGAGTGATCTCATAGCAACATCTTAATATACACTCAAACAGAAAAAAAAAGTTACAAAGAAGTGCAAAGCCATGGCTAACTTCAGTATCATTTCTATAAGGTGCATAAATGTTTTGTCACTCTGTGCTCCATCATGGAAGAGAGCCGGCTTTGTTACTTGTATCATGTTCAATTTGCATTGTGTCTGCAGTGCGCTGCCTGTTGGGGTGGGGGTGGGGGGTTAGTGTACACAATCGGTGATGTTATGCAAGACAACGTCCTCCATACACCACAATGCCACTTCCTCTACAGCTCAAGGTGAAAACAATAGCTTAAACAATTGGACACTTTATTATATCAGTTTACATATCCAGGACACAAAAAAGTAAGCAGCCATTTCATCAAGCTAATTGCCTGTGTGTTACAGGGAGCAAACTTTTTTGCCATCACTCTATTATGCAGCCTTTTTTTTCTTAATCACAAATAGAGCCCTTGTATCCCAGAGGGACTTGCATTCTAATTTACAATTGAACCGCAGACCAAAGCTATCAATCTTTCACAGACAGTGCTTTTTTCCCTCGCTCTCCTCTTTTTTTCTCCCAACAGTGTAATTGTGCCAACATAACAACAAACAAGAGGAAGCAAAAGAAAGGCAGTTTCGAGGGATCTGCAAGGAAGATGGCCGAGCTCATCTTTGCTGTGAAGAATAGAAGAATAGTGTTGAACAATTGTAAATTGTGTAAATCTAACACTTTCTTGGTCTGTTGTTAATGCAGTATAGTAGGGAGAATTTAAGTCCTTTGTGGGTCCTCCAGCTTAGGACAGGGTGTGGGGAAGTACCTTCGGACACTGTATGACACACTGTTATCTATAAAAATAAACAAACATATGTCACAGAGCTAAAACCAGTAGTAGCAGCCATCTTGAAGCTGGAATAAAGTTTGGTACTCTGCACTCAGACTCAGTAGTTGTGGCTTTCAGATTTCCAAAGGTAAAAGATGGAACTGTACATTTAAAGTGATTCAGATGAGAATATATTTCCAAACTATTTATTTTTTTATGAAATTGTTAATGTACAAATGGCATTACTTTTGAGAAGAGGGTTTGATGATTTAGACATGCAGTTTGAACAATGTTAAAATGAAGCTAACTTCAGACACCAAAAATGTCTTGGCTATTCAACTACATTTGGGTTAAGGGAAAATTTTTCCAAATATCAATTTCTTAATTTCTTTAAGACATACAAAGACTTTAAAAAAAAGGTAATATAAATGGTAAAATCAAACACTCTACCTTATAGATTTTGGTACTTTCTAAGTTTACATACCTTTTTTCATGTGTGTGATTCCACTGTCAATAGCTTTTAGTAAACTATAGCAGCTGTGATGTTCCCCCGTCACAGCCCCACCCCCTCCTATTGTGGTTCTTGCACCTCAGAAGACTATACAGCATGTCAACAGTGAATTTTACGGCTGATCTGCTTTTTGTATACATATCCATTTTTGTACACACATGATTGGTGCTGTTCACAAGCCAACAATCACTAGGTTACAGGGGGTAGCAAAACCACCAGATGACAGTACAGTATGACAGGCCATAATACTTGGTGTAAATATTGTGTTTCAAACCAAACAAAATTGGATTCAAAACCAAAAAGGCAATCAAAACTGTCTTTTCTTTCACACAGACCACTCAGTCTTAGACATGTCAAGGCCATCCCTCAGCTGCTGGGGCTTAAATTAAAGCCTAAGAAGGTGATGGGGGGGATGAGCTTAAATTCTTACCCACCCAGCGGCACACCCTGTCCTACCTCTCGTCCATAGAGCGATGCGTCTTGTCATTAATGAGTTAATGCGAAAACTCTCAATGTCATCGGCGAAGATAAGAGGGAAGAAAGCGGTGCATTGTACACATAATGACAGGCTACCCCCGCCTGCCCCCGAGATGTCACAGGTCAGCCATGTTAAGAATGTGTGCGCCCAATCATCTACTGATCCTTATCTGCGTGGCCTGCAGCTAACCAAGACATGGGCTCAATCAGATGAATGAACAATGGGGGAAAGGGGGGCTGTGGACTTTTCTGTTCATCACATGACTCTCACTATACCAACACATTATGACACTGCCAATCAATAGATTAATTAGGTCCATGAACCACATCATGGGTAAGTATTCTGGATTCGTAGGAACTGTGGAGAGGGGCGGGGCATGACCTTACAGTGAACTATGTGAACCACAGTAACTTGCCTAAAGGACATTGGAACTGTTCTCAGGTCTTTCAGCTTTCAGGTGACTTAAGTATGAAGCACATTCATACCTAATTCAATTCAACATTATTTTGGAGTGGGCCTCTGTGTAATATGCATATATATTTTAAGTTTGAAAAAACTATCAAGACGATATGCCATATCATATTAAACTCAAACTAAGCATAACACTCCTATCTCAACAACATGCACTGACAGTTTACTTGTAAATGAAAGCTTTGCCCAAGTAAATGATATTCTATCAGGTGACAAATTATGGTTTTGCCTGACATAATATGGGGGAGTTATAAGGTTAAGGGGCTGAATTCCTGCTGTCACAGGCATCGTCAAACCTGACAAATTGTATTATAAACAGTTTTGTGAAATCCACTGTGGCGAGGTGTTATTTTGCTATTGGTCCCCAGCGTGGCCATGTCTCAGATTCAGGTCTCCAGGTAGACAATAAGGCCCTCCCAGGTCCAGTGGTATTTTGTCTGCTTCTACATTATCTGAAATCAAACGCTCTATTCTACTCCCACAGTTCCACGTGGAACAATCAGCACTGATGTGGGAATGCATGTAAACTGCACAAAAGGGAAATGCTGACATTTATACCCAGCAAAAAAGGGGACAGGAGTTATAGAGCAGAGCTTCAAGATAGAAGACTATGGGGTGGGGAGAAGTAATGACACTTTAATAGTGGGGCGCTAGCTCAGGTAGCTTTTGATAATGGGAGGTGGAGAGTCATGTAAGCTAAGCGGCTCAGTGTGTGTGGATAAATGGGGGAAATAGGTGAAGAGGGACTAATAGCTCTTACGGTAGCTTAGGGAAAGGAAAAGAGTGTGATGTTATCACAATGCAAAAGTGAGTGGAAGAGACTGAACCTAATAGTTGCGGTTAACATTTTAGGTACTTGAGTTAAAGGGCCTGGATTGCTGACAGACACAGTGAAGTATAAGTTTCACGGGCTGTGTTTAATCCATCAATATAAGTTGTCAGTATTCCATGATTTATTTATTTAATGCAAAATAAATGTCTCAAAGTGTTTAAAAAAATTGTGCTGTGAACATTTGCACACAGAATGATTTCAGGTTAGTTAATTTGACAGTCTAGTTATAGTTAAGTTTTATCCTGCCTACTCCTGAAGGCAAAGCGAGAAAGAAAAAATAGAAAGAAAGAGTGTGAACAAGCAAACAAATAAGAAAATACAAGTGAAGATTTTTTAGAAAGCTATTCAGCTAAAAAAAAATTTAAGCTGAGGAGAAATACTTTCCCTGTCACTTGCTGAGTTTTAGTTAGTACAGTATATTGATAGCATATAGAATCTCTTGGCTATTTGAAATCGTTATCCAAGAGCCTGTCACCAAGCCAACAGTTTACCTATAAGGTTGCTCCTGGCTTTAGCAAATCCTATAACATGAGATTAGCTTATGTCATTATCATGTCTGTAATGTTGTTACAGTACTGCTGTGTGTAGCACTTAAAGAAAGACAAAACTTCATGATGAATTCGCTTGTAAAACAACATGAAGACATGCCTTAACACTTCAACAAATAGCGTCAGTACACACATTGCCCAGTTTTATTCTGTAATAAAGTTTCTTTGTTGTAGTCTATCTTTATTCTAAGATTAATTAGCCATTAGGACTTTTATGCATGTCTGAATACTATTCCTAAAGCCAAAAAAAAATGTCAGCTAAAAATTTGCATGGCATACACTGGCCTTTAAGGTACAGAAGTAGTAATATTCATAGGAACTTTACCAATCCAAGTTTAATCAAGAGAAGAGCCCAATGAAATCTTAATTTGATCAGTTATTGAAGGCTAGGCTTAGGGTGGGAATTCTGTCTTCAGTGGCAACTAACTATTCATATGCACAACATGTGTGTATGGACATGCACATTACTTTAGGTTTTATACCTGTGTTTGTCTCAGTGGATAAGCACAGGGGTTAAGTTTGTAGTTTCCCCACAGCTGTATGTGTGGCACTAGGTTAATTCAGTTGACCCATGTTTGTTTTCTTATTGGCTAATGTTCCCAGAGCTCATGAGCTCCCATTCTGTGAATGGATTCTGGGCACTTCGTGCCTGCAGCACTACTGGTGTAAGATTTTACCCTCTGTCCTGATGATACGGTAACCTAACACTAAACCAAGACAGGCCTAACTAGATTCCACTGTCTGTCTTGCACAGTTACACAAATGGTATGGTTTCTGTCAGTACCATCAGTGTTTCATTTCTGTGAGCACTTAAACAGAGGAAGTCTTAAGTAGTTAGTTTTAAATATGTAAGTTAAGGTCATATGTACTTCATGTAAAAGTTTACATTTGACGTGGACCATGAAAGGAAGTCTGAGTGACAGGGCTACATGAAAAGAATAAATAAAAAATAATGTTTGATAATGCACATCACATTAAAAAAAAAGTGTGGTCTTTATTTGTAACTTCTAAGCTTTTGACTTATAAACTGCAGGTGAATTGCATTTGATTTGCTTTGACCAAGTATATAACACAACCTGAATGTCAAAGAAATCTATATTACATGGACCAAAAAACATGGGGTTATTCTTTGAATATTATTGTTGTTTGCAATGTATTCATGTGACATATTTCCTTTAGACCACATTCAACTTTGTTCTATGCACTTTTCTGAGTTAAACATTGATTCTATATTTCAGAGGCATTAGAGTATATCTTTAACACTCCATTACTTTGTTATTGTGTTTCTGTGACAGTTCAAATATGGTTTAAGATGTGGCTTTTAGAACTTGATGGGTTTTAATTGTGCAAGACTGTGGCATAAGAATACATTGACATGTTAATAACAGGGCAACAAGTCATAAAAGTCAGTGAACTGGCTTGAACTAATTCAGAGAAATGTTGATCTAATGCATTTTCCTTTCTCTCTCTCCACACATATTGAAAAGCAGCAAGGCATAAAGTATGAAACAGCTTCCAATGAAACCTCAACCTCTAAAAGCCCAGAATTCATAGAGCCTGACAGGATAACTGGGGGTGGGGGGAAGGCTGCCAGGGAAAAGGAAAAAAAAGTTCAAAGTGAAACAATGAGCTAACTGGCTTCAGTCATTGCACTTTGTGACCTATGGGCTTTTCCAAAAGACATCTCCAACAATAAATGCATTCATTAATTTGAATCAAATAGGAGGTGTGTCATTTCGAAATACCCTGGTGCTGAGCAGCTACACAGTTAGCGGCAACAGCTAGTGGCGCTCCAGTCCAGCTGTGCAGGGTGTTTTATTTCTGAAGGAGAAGCGGCTAGTCACAGGTGCGAGGGCTGGCTTTGTGAGGTCTTGAATGGGAGAGGAGGAGCAGGTTGTGAGGGGATATCCATTGCCTGTGTTTAATCAGAGGCGGTCGGATGGGATAGGATTCATTGCTCTTTGATGGAGAGCGCTGTTATGAAGATGGACAGTCACTTTGCTCTCTAAGTGAAACCATCGTTTAGCCTCAATTCGCAGAGAAAAGGTCCATTTGTTATCCACCACGGAGTGCTGCAGAGCAGGCTGAAGCAAGGCTGGGTGGGAATGGCATGCATTTGCCACACAATTACACCACTCAGGCATACATTTGGGTGTAGTAAAGAAAAAGAGAAGGCATGGAATGAAAGGATGTGCATGTGGGTGTGCAATGCTCTTTTACTGATTTACCAAATATCATATGAGGGTGCATGTGTGTGTGTGTGTGTGTGTGTGTGTGTGTGTCTGTAAGCACACCTATAATTAAGCGGTTGACAGTGAAAATACAGGCATTGCACTCTAACTTTATAAATGATAATTACTTGATGAAAAAGGAAACCTCTGATCAGGTAGTATCAGCTAGGTGAATGGCTTCATGTAAAATTGTTTGTGTTGAGGTTCAGTGGCCATGCAGGGCAATTGAAATGTCACTGTGGGTGACCCTGCTGAGTGCGTCACTTGTAAACACAGACAGTTTGGGAAGGCAGGTCAGGTTATTAGAAATGACAGTGGACCAACAGGACCGAGGAAGTAGAAATCACTGCCTCCATTAGTTATACTGCCCGAACATGGTTTATTAGTGATATCCTATTGTATTCATCACTGCAATTTAGCATTTTAATAATGCTCTCTTACTATTTATTAATGCACTCCCAAAATCGTCATATTGAACCAAAGCATGTACATGCTAAGCCAGCATGCATCAGTCATGACGAACATGTGGAAATCTCAGTGGTCTCATGTTCACTCTGCAGATAAATTCATTGAGTTCCATGACTAACTGCAAAGGATGGGCTCTGCCAATGAGTTAGACAGTATGAGCATGACGAGTGTATCTGGAGTCCTAATTCCTAACTCAATCATCTGCTGGTGATGGAAATTGCATTATGGATCATTCTGACAAGACAGCCCGCCCCAGCCTTGAACATGAATTTTGACAGGGATTTCAATATGCTAAGGAGGAGTGTGTCAGCAAGGTTAATACACATGATAAAGAAGCCCTGAGTTTCTATCTGTTTTGCCTGACTGGAAGTCTGGCCTTTCCAATGACAATCAGCAATAAAAATGCAAAGGAATCTATTAGTTTAATTAAATCTGGTGATGCATAATGACTTCTAATTTTTAAGAGTAGGCTGACTTGCACCTCGTGTACTTCACCATCATGAAGTCATAGACTAGCATATTAACACACACAGGTTTGCACATGCGCAATCATGCACACACACACACACACACACACACACACACACACACACAACCTAATTTATAGCATTGTTGGCCAGATGATGAAATAAATCCAGCATGTAAATTGTGTAATTGTTGCTATTGATATCATGCTGCCAGGTTTCTTCTTCATGTATGTGCCTATATTTTTCACCCATGCTTAGCTACAATGATTCTGTGGTTTGACATACATATACTAATTAGTGAATTACTCAATATAAGACATTATAAGTTCATCAACCCCTTACTTCAAGGACCTGTCTGCGTGTCCAGACTTACCTTCCTCACTCTCGTAACTAAATAACTCCCCTATTAGTTTCACTGTAGTTACTGAATAATTCATGGTAGTTGCTAAATAATATGCTTTAAGATGAATAACTGAATAATAAGCTGGGAGTTTAAAAGGTTAGTCTACTTGCATGGGCCCATTTCCATTCCTTAACTGTTTGCAATAGTATTCAAAAAGACACTTTCAATTACCTTTGTGTTGCAATACCTTTGGGAATGTCTGAGAGTTGTCAAAAACTTAAAAGAGGTGTTTAACTTTCCTATCAGCATGTCCTTTGATAAACTCTGAAGAACATATCCAAAGAGTGGAACAAAACTTGCAGTGCTACAGTCTACTCCTCATTCTTTACATATAAGTAATGTGTTTTCAAACTGCTTGAGAGGAGCACCAAAATGTTTTATACACTAGATTAAAAAAAAGAGAGAAAGAAAAAAAGCACAAGTCAAGAAGTTGACAGATTACTTGTGTTACAATATAACAACACTAAGTATATAATGTTGTATATAGTAATCTCTCAAGTTCCCTCAAAAAAAAAAAAAAAAGCAACCCGCTAGGGACCGTTAACCATGCTCTCTGTCCATACTGACATTTTCCCTTGGAATCCACAGCCTGTTCCCAACCTGCCTCAGAAGGAACACTTTTTATGTTTTCTTTCCAAATTCCGTTTTTGTTGTATGTGTGTTGCTAACTAACGCTGTCTGACATGTTATGTGAGGGAGTGTGGTTTCACAGTGTATGCGCCTTCTCAGGCCTAGGTTACTCTTAGCACTTTTTTTCCCTCACTCTGTCCCAGCTACAGTGTCTGGGTTGTGTCTATAAGTTATCTCCAGCTTTGGCCCACTGATAACAGCCCAAGTGTTCAGGGTGTTAGCACTCCCTTAGTATCTATTACAATTAGTTTTTGATTAAGAGACCCAGCTTGGCTGTTTGAAGCCTTTAATGTTGTGTCAACTTGCTGATGATGGAGAGAGCAGCATGGACGCCTCCCAGTAACAAAGAGGTGGGTAAAAAGCTTCAAGTGAACCATTTTATCTTCTTAATGGAAACCAGATGACCCAATGTGTTTCTTCTCTTTACTTTTTTTTATTGCAACCATGTTTTTTTCTGGGTGAAACAGACTTATACAACTCTCCCACACCCGGTTATTTATGCTTGGATTTTGGTGGTTGTATTTCCCTGCTCTGTCAGTAATGTTATGTTTTTTCTAAACTTTACTTATCTCCCCTTTAGTTATTGGGTTCATGACTGTAATGTAATGTTTGGGGGCTTAAAAGAAGGAAAAACATCTCATTTTATCATTAAAACCAATGTGGGTAAAGATACCTGAGTAAAGGAATTAACGCAGAACATGATTTGTGCTGCATCCTTTCTGTGTTTGAACTGGCTGCACAGATAAACACTTTATGTCTGACAGTGGAATGCTCATTTTAAGTAAAATCATTTGGCAGAAATATTTAAACTATCAAACTAATATAATTGTGCAAGAATTGATTTCTTTAATCACAATAAGAAACTGCTAAAAGAAACACCCACTTACATTTCACTCTAACTACCTGTGTTTTCAGTTTTTAGATAAGGAAAAGTTGTATTGAGTTTGAAAGACACACAAACTTATAGTTCTTATAGTTCACCTGTTGCTCAAATATGATCTAAGTTACTTAATATGTTTTGTTTGATTCTAAATGGAATGTTCACATTTAGATCCTATAGTGAATGACATACATACACCAAAGATCATAGCTTGATGTGTCTCTGTGTTTTGGGGAGGTCACTTATAAAATAGGAATTTTAATTTAAATCGAGCCTAGAGTTTGCAAACATGAGGTTTTTTTATTTTTATTTTTAAAGCTAGCCACTGCTGTGAGGAGTCTAAACAGATGTATATATTTTGTCTTTAATACAAGATTTGACACACCATGAAAAATTGATGATTGATGACTTTAATGTGTAATCCAAGTGGTTCAAGACTACCATGCAAATTCAATGCATATTCTACAGATACATTTTGTGGAGTTTATTAGATTCATCAGAACCTAAACCTGAAGTCATGATGCGTGGATGCGTAATATGATGTTATTGCATATTTGCACTGCAAATTTGAATATATGTGGTCTGATTTTCAGGTCTTGAAATTCAAGTCTTGAAAATTCAGTTTTTTAAAGACCTGAATGTGGAAAAGAAAATATACGCTTTGACAGTTACAGTGATGTTGGGGGAGTAGAGGAGAGCTATTGTTTTGCTGTCACTACTTATAAAATTTGTAAAATTTATCACTGTCAAACATTAAGCGGACTTACTGTAAATTGTTTATAAATAACAGGCAGTCACCCCAGCTTGAGAAAGGACTGATGCAACAAGCGTGGTGATGATGACTACCTCGTAAAGTTGAAACCTCGTAACTACTCAATATTAGGTAAAACCTTGCATCTCATTTAAAATGTATTTAGTTAACTAACTTTATAAAGAAAGGATTGTCATTTATACAGTCTTTCGAAAAGCAATCCTTTCAAGTTTTTAAAGTTACAATAACAGAAGTCAAGAACGTTTTTTTCCCCCCTCCATTTCAGAAATACAGAGGCTTCAGTATAACAGCGACACATAAACCTTTGTGTTGGGATTGACCAGGACTGAGTTTGATTAGATGTTAAGGCTAAGAAATAAATAAGGAATGTGGTAACAAAAAGGGTTAGATGGGTGGGATGTGTAGAGTGTGGGAGCTCATAGTATGGGAGGTGAACATGACAAGGGTTAACAAGCCATGATATACATGACACTGATAATAATATCCATGCAACTGATAATATCACTTCTTGTAACATCCTTGGTGGAGTATAATGCAATATGAACAGAACCTTCCATCAAAGAGTCTATAGTATCAAACCAATGGCATGGTTTATCATTTTTTGGTGTAATCAACGCTTAAAGAACAAAAATACAAAAGGATGCTTAGTAGGGGGAAAAAAAGCACATACAAGGGATTGTCTGGGTCATGTCACCACATAGTAAGCCTGGCATTTCTTTTTTTGTTGGCCGATACTTTCATTGACTGAGCTAGAGAAATTGCCCTGAGAATCTTTGGTTATTTCAAACAATGGGACAAACATGATTGAACTGCTGAACAAAAGACAAGGGTTCCCAATTTTACAACAAAAATCAATGCCCTTTGTCCATCAAGGACTTAATCTCTGATTTTATTGTGTATGTGTAGGGGGTCCTTATTTTAAAAAAAAATGTAAATGAATATTTGAGAGTGCAATTTTAAGGCAGACAATTCTGGAACAGGGGAAGCAAATGATTACAAACAAAATGAATGGCATTAGAGTTGCAGAACCTGCACTTGAACCACAAACTCTTTTCTGAAACACACACACACGAACACACACACATAAGAGGAGGGAAGGCTCTGGCTGATAAGTTACAGCTTGTGCAGTTCGACTTAGTTTACTTTATCCCTGGGCTGGAAATGACCTTGTGAACTTAAGAGTTTCTCTCTCTCTCTCTCTCTCTCTCTCTCTCTCTCTCTCTCTCTCTCTCTCTCTCTCTCTCTCTCTCTCTCTCCCTCT
>JAOUQW010000034.1:18387719-18399652 GCA_028565825.1 Olivaichthys viedmensis | reverse complement strand
CGGGAGAGAGAAGGAGGGTGGGGGGGAGGGGGGGGGGGGGGGGGGGAGGAGAGTTAGTGGTATACATATAGAGAGAGAAAGAGAGAGAGAGAAAGTGGGAGGGAGATAGAGGTGTGTGTGTGTGTGTGTGTGTGTGAAGTTTCCTTTAATCATTGGACTGCATGTTAAGTGCAGGGTTGCGTGTGTGTGCGCCTGTGTGTGCCTGTGTGTGTGTGTGTCTGGCAGTGGAGGCCCATGCTTATGCAGTGCTCTTTCACACATCTCAGTCAGGATTTCACAAGCTGTCACTCCTCTTTTGAAATCCAGTGGGGTCTCTCCCTTTGACTCCCCTCTGTCCCATAGAGCTCTTTCACAATGTCTTTATTATGTACCCGCAAATTCTTCCTCCAAATTTCTCTCTTCTTTTCTCGGTCTTTCTCTTTTTTGCAAGGTATTAAGCAAATGGTCTAGAACAAGAGAAGATCCAAGCCCCAGTGGGAACTATTGACTCATAATCTAAGCTTTTGATTTACACCTGCCATGACATTTTTCATTTTAGAAACTACAGACTGTCATCTAACACTCGCAAAGTGACTGCTTGGTGAAAAAGAGTGTGAACGGTGACTGAAACACAGCAGTGTTTGGCATGAGGGATGATAAGGGGATGCTGACATATAGTTTGCATTCTTGCTATATCTGGTGCCTGTCTGGAATACAAACATGCCAAATATAGAGTGAGATCTAGATGAGGTGCCGGAGCAGGAGCAGTCAGTTGCAGTAAGGATTAAGGCCTGTATGGGAGGGAACGAGTAGAAACTTGGCTCTTAGCTCTGGGAGATTTCAACACATTGTTAATCGGTGTGTAATGAGGAATTTAAAAGCATTAATGCAAACACAGAGGGAGCATCAACTCCACAGAGTGAATGTGCAAAGCAGTGTGTAGCGTAAGCCGCTGTAAAAAGGGTTGATGTAGAGATAGATTTGTACTGTAAAGTCACCAGGATTCATTGACGTTTTCCCAGTAGGACGTTTTAATCACATTGGTTTTAGTCGGCTTAGTCAAGGGAGCTTGTCTCAGATAAAACATGATTTTATGGCAATATGAAAAGCAACAAGTTTGTATCAAATGGTAAAACACACAACTGTCAATTGTAGCACAGATAGTGAGATTTTAATATATGAAATATAATTTTTTTCCTGAATGCTCAAGGTTTGTGTTTTCAGGGTTTTGTAGGGTTGTGTTGTGGCCTTACAGGTCACATAGGGGTTAAATTCCACTCTGATTCAAGTGTCTGCTAATGATCTCATTATCTCCCAGATCCATTTATGGTCCCATTCCAGCAACATCGGCTGTATCAGTGTAACTACAACCCTACATGAGATCATGGATCAGCTCTGCTGCAGAAGAGCACATTTCCCCCTTTACCACTGAGTGCTCACACTTAAGAACAGCTTATTCAGTTTTTTAACAAGGGTGAGAGTATATTGCCTTTAAATGCTGAAACTCTAAATATTCAAATTCAGATTGATCCGTTAAACTAGAAAGGTCTGGAAGAAAAGTGCTGTTTTTAAGAGGAATAAAAAGCAACATGATGGCACTTAAAAAGAAACAAGATTGTTGTCCCAAGGATTGATATGGAGTATTTAAAAAAAGTTTCATTCTCTTGCCATGC
Source organism: Olivaichthys viedmensis (assembly GCA_028565825.1). Classification (NCBI taxonomy): domain Eukaryota; kingdom Metazoa; phylum Chordata; class Actinopteri; order Siluriformes; family Diplomystidae; genus Olivaichthys; species Olivaichthys viedmensis. Next base: position 18,398,000 of record JAOUQW010000034.1, on the reverse strand, counting down.
GTAGACTGGGTTTGCATGGGGACGAAAAGCTCCACTTTCATTGCACTTTCATTGCATTTCTTCACCCTTTTTGTGTTCATGCTGCCAGGCGCTGAGGAGGCATCTGATATTGACAGAATGCCGGGGCAGGGACAAGCTGAGCGAGAGAGAGAGAGAAAGAGAGAGAGAGAGAGAGAGAGAGAGAGAAGGGCCAGTGCAGGGCCTTGAGCCGCGCCAGCTGCACCCTGTCTTTGAGGAGGGGATGGAGAGAGGCGGCTGGTCGCGGACGCTGGCTCGTAAACTTTCCCCTGCCTCTCCCTTTGATTGGCCTTGAACATGTGCCTGGCCCTGATGTCAGGAATGCGTGGCAGCTGTGTGGTGCAAGTGCCTTGGCTCTATGAACGCGGGAAGCGCACGGGGCTCAGCTTAATGAGTCAAACTCAGACTAACCTGGGACACTCCAGTGCATAACTCAGCCTTGGGGCTGACAGGAAAGTGGGAGGGGAGAAAAGGGGCTGGGAAATGTATATAATGGAGGTTTAACCATTTGGCTTCACACTGTAATTGGCTTAAATTGTCTCGTGACTCTGTGCATGTGTGTGTGGATGTATGTGTGTAGGCTGGGGGAAAAGAAAAAGTTCAGGATAAATGTGTTTTATGTGTGTCTGTGCATTCAATGTGTTTGTAGGAACACAAACAACAGATCACTTCTCCACACTGCATCGAGCAACTTCTGAAGCATGCTTCATTAAAACATAACAACTTTGTATCACGGGCCACCACTGCCCTGAATAAAAGAAAAAAATAAAGAGAAAAGCTGAGGGATTGGCAGGAGGCCAGACTGAAGTCTTGGCACTTTGAGAGCAGAGGGAGACTCTGTTCACTCCTGATCTGCTCACATTAAAGTGAGCATCTGATCTTCTCACACTGGAAAAAAAAATACATACAAGTACAGTGCCACAGAACCATGTGTGGGAAAAAAAGATATATTAATCAAGCGCCTCGCAGACATTACGCTCCACTGGAGAACAGGAGCAACTTTCGAGTTTTCTCCAACCAGTTGGTACGTGTTGGACCGCTATTACAGCAGCAGCAACAGCAGCTTTTTGTCTAATTGTATGGCAGTTACAATGAAGTGACTGTAATGTGAATTTAAGATTATTGTGTTGTACAAGGAAAATCTCCCAACGTGAAAACAAATGGTGGAAAAGTGGTTTTGCTGTTTTACAGCAGTTTGTTATTCTAGATTCTTGTAGGTTTTTTTTCTTAACTTAAGACACCCACCCACACACACTCCACGGCAAACAAATGCTTCGCACCCGCAGGTCTGTGTTCAGAACACACATTGTGCTGAAGGGTAAAATTACAAAGGTGTGGATACATTGTGGATGGGAAATCCCTGATGCAATAAGGACTGCTTTGATAAATCTCTCTCTCTCTCTCCCTCTCTCCTCCCATCTCTCTCTCACTCTCAAATCTTAAAAGCAGATAAGAGGTTAAGATCCCAAATCTCAGCAGTTTTCTAAAGCTGGCTGCAGGATTACTGTTAACGTGGGTAGTCTCTGTTTCGAACGAGCGAGCTGAGAAGGCAGCTGAGGAGCTGACAGAGGACGAGGGGAATCTGCCCATTTGTTTGAAAGAGGGGATTAAAAGGAAAACGCAGTATTCAGGAGAGTAAATAGGGAAAGGGGATTTGGGCCCTTTTTAAATGGGGCCATGAATAAGCATTGATACGTGTGTGTGTGTGTGTGTGTGTGTGTGTGTGTGTGAGAGAGAGAGACAGAGAGAGTCATAGAGAAGTAGCTGTAATGCACTCATGGCTTGCATTTTTTCAGTTTGGTTTACGCAGATTAAAGTTTGCCAAAGTTGGGGTTCTTACAGTGATACCATATTTATTCATTAAATGTATTATTTGTATAATTTATTTTAAATACAACATACATACATTTACCTTACTTATTATTTCTTTTTCATTTTTGTTTATTTATTTATTTGTTTTAATTCCTGTCCTACATTTCGCTTCCTGACGCTCACCCTCCTCGGCGCTCAATATGTTGTTTAAAACCTAATCAGAAACCAACTTGTCCCCGGCTATTTGTTTTCATGGGTCCCTGTGCTTGAGAGTTCCCAGATGTGGTGGGAAGGTAGGGAGTCGATTGTTTATACAGCGGCGAATCTTTCACAAACACACACGTTATATCAGCCCCGCACGGCTATCTATCAAGGGAGGCTGAAGTTACAGTGCTTTTCTTTTTCCTTTTCACTCCCCTTCTCCTCCTGAAGCCGGGCAGATGCGAAAGCCCTTCGGCTAGCGAATTACAACTCCCACCCCACCTGCTGAAGGCTCAGACGCACCGACCTGCCTCCGATCGATCGCTTGTTGTTGCAGCTGGGCTCCGCTTGATGGTTTATTTAAGCGACTCCACATGCTGGCAGAGGGAGGGGGGATGTAGGGATGGAGGGATGGAGTGGTGGGAAGCAGCTGAATACATAAAACAGGCTCTCAGAACCACTTTGTGGTCCGGGGGAAGAGTAAATGGAATAATAAAATCCAAATGGTTTCATCCTATTTTCTGGGATCGTAAATCCAGGCAGTCATCGTTTACCTTTATGATCAGACGCATGGGAGGGGAACGTCCACTTTGTGTGTGTGTGTGTGTGTGTGTGTGTGTGTGTGTGTGTGTGCGTGGGTGTATGTGTGTAATTGAATGCATGTATGTGTGATTTTTTATATTTGCAAAGGCAACATACCTGAATATGAGGATTTGAAGTGTCAGTTAGTCCTTTGGGGAAACAATAGGTAATTGTGTCAAAAAAATGTTAATACTTTTATACTTTGAGCTTATTTAGGTCTGTGTTTGAGTGTATATACATTTTCAAAATTTGCTGGGCTGATATGTCTGGAATTGAGGAAAGGGCTGAAGTTAAAGTGCTAGTTTGACTTTTGAGGAAATAATAGTTAATCGTGTCATATTAGCAGAATCAAAACTCAAAATTTTTTAATAATTTCAACTTCATATTTTTATTGATAAACTCTTTGGATTTGACTCAGGTAGCCAGGAATCAGGGTAATTAAAGCTCTGTTCCAAGAGGTTTAAGTAGATCATAAGCCTATCAAAGCTTTCACAGAAATCTGTGTACATCTGTATGCCCAAAATAATATAAATATACTTAATACTTATTATTTATTCATTTGTTTGTTTGTTTGATTCGTATTTGACTTCAGGTGGTGGGTGCAACAGGATGATTTTATGCCATGATCTATCAACACAAATCATGAGCCATGGTGGGCTTGGGCTGTTTGTTCAAGAAAATTAGCTGGTGTAACTGAAGAATTGTAGTAAAACCCAAGCTGCATGTCTGAAAGTACATGCCTTACAGTTCACTGCTGGCTGTAATGACGCTTTAGCAAATGAAGAGGCTCACTGCCTATTAAAACGCACTCTTGCATGGCTGCACAACTGCTGAGAATGCTTTTAAGGAACTAGAATGTAGTTTCTTTAAGCTGTGTCAAATATTTGCAAGGTTTCACCTGGTTCCTCACCATTGAGGCTGTGATGAGTTTGTTATGTCAAGTATGAACACTGTCTTACTGAAATATGCTTGTCCACTGTTCATTACTCATAAACGGGGAATTAAATCTTATTCGTTGTCTCGCTTTATTTTTCACTGACTGTATAGAGTCGATAATCCTTAGCAAATGATTTTGCTTTTTAACAACATTCCACAAAAATTGTCTTCTTTATTCTTATGGTTATTGGCCTATAATAATAATATTATAATGGTAGTATCTTAGACTTGTCCCAGATAATCGAAGATGAAACCGGCAGGGCAGTCCTAAGCCTAGTTCTCTGCATTTTATGAGCAGATAAAGGTTTATGGGTATTCTCTCAAACAGAACACTGCTGTAGAAAAACAGTGTTTGCTGCATGGGATATGCTGCTGGAGAGCATGTGCTTTTAGACTGTACTTTCGAACATAGCCATGGGTCTATGTGTGTCTATGTGTGTGTGTATATAAAGTGGTGTGTGTGTCTGCATATGTGTGTATGTATATGTAATACTGTGTGTGTTCATCCTGACCATGATGACTACTCCTGAGCTTGCAAAGGCCCAGAACTGTCAGCGAAGTGTCAAGGTTGAGTTGTGACTTTTCCTTGCCATGGGGTCACAGAGCAGCACCACAGCATTTCCTTCCCATGAGGCGAGGCGAGGATGTGTGCTGGACTTCCCACTGCCACACACACTGACAGGACGCCAAGCCAGAGGAAACTGTCCACAACTTTTACTTTATCGCCTGGGCCCGGCTTTTCAGAAATCCTACGCTTCAGCAGAATGACTGATGACTTTTGAAAAGTTGTGAATGAAAAGTCGTGAATTTTCTCCTGCAGAGTGATTGGGGCACAGAAATTAGGTCTGCAATTTGTTGACTGTTTGTTGACAAACTGTTTAGGTAAAGACAAACTGTGGCTTTAGTTGTAGGGTTTTAATGGCAGTAAAACAAGGGTTTTGTGAACTTTATTCATTACTTTACTTACAAGTATGGTGAACAAATCAAATATTAGAAGCTTAGAAGTTTGCAGGCTCTATTTCGGCAATTGACTAGGTTTTTGAAAGTAGATTTATTTCAGGGCTGGATACTTTTTAGGTCCAATGCTCCTAAAAGTTAGGATTTTTTTTTTGTTTGTTTGTTTAAGGTTTAAGTATCTTATAATGTTATTTTATTTATAACATTGTTTACTGTTTATAACATGTTATCAATTAACATGTAAATAAGCAAAATTATAAATATTAGGTTCTGGGTTTAGTTGTGGGAATTATTCAGAAGACAAATATATATGGAGCAATGGAGATCTATATATAAAAATTATTGTCAATAAACTAAATTCCCCTTTGTTCTAATAATCATTCACATTATTTGTGTCATGAATTAAACGTCATGGATCTATTAAGGTTCAGGACAAACTTTACCCAAAGAGCATAAATGCAACCCTATAATGGAAAAAGTCTGCAAGGACAAATTAGGTTGTACTTCTTTAGCTATTATTACAAATTAATATTACTTTTTATTTTTATTACACAGAAATGCACTATTATTGTATACTGTGCTCATACTGTACTGCTCAGCAGACTCTAATTTAAGTTTACAGTCCTATTAAAAAGAACACTGCACGGTTTTGTCTACTAACTAGATGCAAAATATGACTTTCATTTCATATAAAACAAAAATGGACATAACTATAAGCCTTTCCAAAAGTGCAAGCAAGCAGGTTGGTGGGTCTTATTTGCTGTCAATTATCAAAACAGTTTCAGTTGACTGTTGGAGCTGTTGGGAACAACAAAGGTATGTGTTGCAAGCAAGCCAGATGCTGGGATATTTGGGATATTTCTGTAAAACCCCAGGAGAGGGAGCATGCCCCAGAAAACGCTGAGGGATGATAAATAGTACAAGAGTTGTTTAGACAGACCTCAGGTTTAATGCAGCAAAATGCTTTGAAAGCTAAACCTTCACCTATTTACAAGGCAGCAGTGTACTGTATGTGAAAAAAAAGAGAAAGTGAAAATAGCTGAAAAGTGTTTAATGTTTCAAGAGCTGAACTGTGTGTACATACTGTAGCACAGTATGTTGATTATGATATCATGCAATAGCAAGCATGTTAGATATTTTGATCTTTTAAATGTATTTTGATAGCTTACAAACAATATGTCAGTTAACAGATCAGCAGCTTTACACAGGAATAGCTCAATTTTTAGAAATTGTGCACTTGATTTGCAGATTGTCTCATTTCTGGTGAGTTATGCTTATGAAAACAGGAATAGAGCAGAAATTGCTCTATTTTAAAAATGCCTTTAACCTTGATTTATACTGTTATGTGTGTAAATGTCACATATTGGAAATAACTATTACTTTACCTGGAATTAACCACTGCCTTGTCGATAGCATTGAGAACTGGGCCAAATCCGACCTTAGTCTGGTCATATAGTGAGAACTATTGTACGGTGATTACAAAAGGTTGGGGTGAAAAGGTTTGTTCCTGTGTAATAAAGGACACTACTATGGTGATCTACCCCTGTTGTCCAGAGACTTGAACAATAAAGTGTTACAATGTCACAGTATCAGTTCGACTTTCTGAATTATGACTCACCTCCTGCTGCTATGGATACCCTAAAGTCTTGCACTTCACAAAAACAGTTTATGCTTAACACTCACCTTCCTGCTTCAGTGTATAATCTTACCTGGTTACCATAGACTTGCACTTCCTAAGAACTGCTGCTGTAATGATAAAGACTGTCCTATGCTTATCTCCGGACTTCTATTCACAATGTAATCATACCAAACATTCTGTACCTTTCAACACATTTAGTTCTGTTTTCTGTTTTTCTCTATATGACTGTCTACTGTAATGATTTATAATCCCACTATCGGGTGTTACTAAGAAGATGATGGGTTTCCTTTTAAGTCTGGTTTCTCTCAAGGTTTCTTCCTCATGTAGAGTTTTTCCATGCCACTGTTGCCTCTGACTTGCTCATTAGGGATCTAGATCTACATCCAGATTTCTGTAAAGCTGCTTTATGACAATGTCTATTGTTAAAAGTGCTATACACATGCATTTAATTGAATTGAAAATAGAGCTATAGTTTTAAAACATGTTACATGCTTTCCAATAAGAGCATGTTAACTGTTAGTGCTTCTGTGATAAGCCCAATTTCAGTAGACAAAATGGGGGAAAAAATGCACCATAAGCCTGAAGAGGTAAATTCTTGCCAGAGGTGTCAACAAGTCATCACTTTGCAAGTATAAGAAAGTCCAAGTCATTTAGCCTCAAGATTCAAGCAAGTCTTAAATATTACATATCAAGTCCCAGGTAAATCCCAAGTCAATGAGCCAAAGTCATGTCACGTCCAATGTCTCAGTTTTTTGGGCTCCAACTTCAATTTTTTCCCCATCATCTTAATTCTTATTTGACTTTGTGGCATTGGTAAAATATATTACAGATTTAAAAAAATTAAAAAACCCTTCTGATACCTCATTACTGTTCTGATAATGTTTGGTTTAAATACTGCAAATGACAAAACAAGTAAAGCCATGAGGCTACACTGGAAAGATAGCACTTTAAACGTCAAGGTAAGAAATATACGATAAGGGACCAGTGTTAAAAATACTTTTTTCCGTAGTCATCATTATATTGTGCAGCCACTTTTTAGACCTTAGCATTGGTAGTAATACGTTAAACAGATTACATAAAATATAGAGATGACAAAAAGGCCAAGAAATAGGCTGCAGGTTTTCATACAATCAAAAGCATTAGTTAACTTAGCCACTTAGTTGGTTTGACATCATTCGCAAAAGTTATCTTACTAATGCCACATCTCAATATGATATGTTAATATGTTAGCTAACTTGGTAAGATGAGATTGCTGTTGGGTAATGTTGGCTAGCTACCTTTTGGCACTAATTACCAAGACAAAGTTTGTCTTCTGTACCCAGTCTATTGTAGACTATAGGTGTCAAAATAGTAGCTAATGCACAAAACTGCTCTTTGCGCTACACAGACCCTTTAAATTGACAACTATTATATTAAAAAACAATATAATCCTTGATACCAGGCAAAGAATGAGAACAACACAAGTATATTTTACAAGTTTGGTCAGCTAAGATTAATGTTATAGCCAACTAGCAAGCTAGCTAGTATTTCCTTTCATGTTGTTTTGGTAGTGAGGCACAAAGTTTAATGTTGTTGCCATTCCATATTGAATTTGTCTGATACATTTTGTGCAGAAGGCTCCACTATGTCCGTTTACAGTTTTGAAATGTTTAAACTCAAAAATCACTGCAGGACCGAATTATGATTTTAAGCATGCACATTAGCTGTTGGCTGTTGGCTGGGTCCAGGTACAGGTGGCTCATCATTTACATCTGTTGTGGCATTACTGTCACCCAAAGGTGGATGTTTTAAAAAGCACCTTATATCCATAATTGTCTTAGCATCAGCCTGCTAGCTTGCTACCTGACAAAATGGTTGAATTGACACAATATGTTCATACAAAAAATGACTGAAGAAAACGTCTCAACAGGGTGTGTTAAAAAAACATTTGGTTAACTACATTTAAATGACACTAAGCTTTTTTGTTAACTTGTTGTTTTGTTAACTTTTTTGTTAACAAAGCCTACTAAGCAAACAGAAAAACCCTGACTGACTAAACAACTGATGGTTGGATTTATAGCTAATTCTGGAAATGCACATACATGTTAACATGGCAGGGCCACATAGCAAGGCATTGCTTATAAAGTCAGACATAATAATCTTATTTATTGTTAATTAATATATTTATTTTAATGTTTTACAGAAAAAATAAACTTTATTTAAGATTTATTTTAGTAAAATGGTTTAGCTGCTGGTGGTGGTGCAGGGGGACTCCGCATCTCTGATACATGCAATCAAATTCAGTCAACTTTTGACAATTCCTTTTGTGTTAATAATTTCACAATATGGTTACAATACAATATAGTATAGAGTATCAAGATGTTTTAGGAACGAGTTGTTTAAAGCATAGACCTCTCTAAAACATAGGTCTCACATATGACAGCAGTTGCCAATGGATGCATAACACATTTAGGCTACTGGCCACTTGATCACTGATTGTGTCATCACTTTCTGTTCCTGCTGCCCATTTCCCCCCGTTACCACCAGGAACATCAAAACCTTCCTGGATTTGTGACAGGCTTTCTAATTACCTTTGCTATTTACGGTGCTCAGGCAGTCTGCTACTGATTTCTCCATTATCTTGACAGTCAACAAACTGGTCCCATTAGAACACCGGTGCGTGAGACTCGCCTGGGGCGGCCTCAGGCTTCGGCAACCACAAATCGCTTCTGCATTAAAAGTCACCATGTAATAATCGCCTAAGGCACCTGGTTTTCTAGGGGATGGAGGGGGGTTATCTCTTTTTGCTAGCCTTATTGACTGACCCTCATGTTAGGTTTGAAAGTGGCAAGCTTTGAAGGGTCCAGAAAAGGGCCCAGATGCTTCTCCACTGGACCTGTGATCTCACGTTAGGCTCTCTGCAGTTCTTGCTTCACATGAATGGGAATGCAAGGCAGCCCAGCAATATAGAAGCAACGAGAGGGAATTTTGTGCTCTGTAAACAGACAAAAATCATTTTTTTAGTGTGCTGTGAATACTGTTATCTCCTGGGACTGTGGGAGATTACTCAAACGACATTTCACACTTGCATACTGTAATCTAAGTACTTAGCATTTTTTTTTATTTTCAGCCTTAGTCTTGCAGTTCTTGCCTTATGTCAGTAGGATTGGAAGGGTGCGAGAAGCAACCCAGCAGTGTACAAGCAATTAGACAAAATGTTTCTATTGTAGTATCAAAAAAATTATTTAATGGTTGTATCTAATAATTTTAGGCTGTTTGAGTTCCGTCCTTTGTCCCATTCTTGTATAAAGTCTGGTGGCGCTTTCCAAGACACTGCCTAGAACACAATTTACCTTTCTCCAAGCAAAACCAATGTGCATAATTAACAAGTAGAGAGTGTACACTACACAAAATACATTGAGTTAGCATGCTATGGCATTACTGAAAGGGCTGTGTACTAGCCAAGCAGCTGAATTTGCACACACTGACCTGGAAAAAATGTGACTTTCCAGGTCATGTGTGTACTGTGCCAAGGGTCATCCTCATTAAGGATGCTGCTGTTGAACATGTGGATGTTCTGAAGCAGTGTCTCTCTGTGTCTTTAAATACAAGCTTCTCTTTGGCACAAGACAGTGACTCCTGTCCATACAAAATGATGAGTACTAGAAATTGTCTTTTATTAAAAGACAGATTTGGTAGATTAATGGTGTCCTTTTAACTAATTAAGATTTATTTTATGTATGTATGCATTTATTTATTTATTTGGATATTGCTAATTAAAGGTATCACTGTAGAACTGTCTCTATTATTATTTTTATATCATAATATATCGCATTAAATATCGTAATATCATGCTTTGGATGTGTACTGCTTTGGATGTGAAGATACTGTATGTGGGATTACGCATTATGTGTATGTATGTGTGTGTGTATGTAATGATCAACTCATCATAATATTATCTTACTATTAAACCATCTTAATAAATTGGTTTTATAGCTAATTCATTAAATAATAATCAATAGCTTATTTGGTATAAATTATAATGAACATCTTTCATAAAAATGCTACAGTTTGTGTATATACAGTCAAGCCGGAAAGTCTGCACACCACTTTCACCTTCTCCACGTTTCATTACATTACAGACTTATTCTACAGTA
>JAOUQW010000034.1:18374076-18387619 GCA_028565825.1 Olivaichthys viedmensis | reverse complement strand
ATTTCATTTCAATGTATACGAGGTATATGGAGAAATGACAATAAAAACCTACTTGAACTTGAACTTGAACTTGATGCTGCAGCTCATTGTTGTCCATCAAAATATACAGAAAGTGAGCTGAAACTACAGACAAAAAAACCCGTTGATTTTGTCCGATATCAAAAGATGCATTTTTAAGCAGGGGGGAGGTGAAGACACACACCTCCAAAAGATGTTCATCCAGGACCCATTCCCCTCTGCAAATATACACAGCTGCTTTCTGAGAATCCTGGGATGTGTCTACACAGTCGGGCCTGTGGCCTAATGAATGTTGACACAGGCTGATTCTAAATCGAATGACATTCTCCTGATTCCAACTCTGCAGTAGAGTATCCAACAAGCCCCAAAATTCTGTGACGGTAGTTAACAACTACACCAGACATAATCACCTTTCAATCACTAAACTTGATCTAGAAACTGTGTTGTAAGTACAAATGTTAGACTGAACCAATATCTTGTAAATATGGTGACCATAGAATTTCAGTATATGGTGCAATGACTGGTTAATCACACAAGGTTGTTCTAAAATGTTTAACCATCCTGTTCTGTTGAGTACTTACAAAGTACATTGGCCACTTAATTTAATTTATGTAGCAATACCATTGTAAAATGTATTTTAAAATCTTATATTCATATCAGTTATAAGATAAACAATATTTATGGAAATGTACACACAAACCCCCTTCACATGCTTCAGTATCCTCCTGATGGCAGGTGTGTATGCACAGGTGAGTGTAAATAACAGAGGTCATGTGACGGAGACTAAAATCACGTTTTTGATTCATATTTACAAAGACCAGTCATTTTTAAACATATTTTCACCTTCAAAAGATCTCAACTATTTCAGCTCAAAATGACTTTTCTATTATTCCTGTGGTAAACCCACATTTAACCCACATCTTTCTGTCTGCCACCAGTAAAATAGATGTAGCTGGTACAGTATAAAAGAAGAAGTTAAGCGGGAGAGTTGGGATGTTGAAGGAGGAGGTGAATGGGGAGAGTTGGGATGTCTCTGTCTCAGCTGTTACTGGACTTCACTGGTTTGATGGAGATGAGAGGACACAGGGCAGGATGATTGATGAACTGGTGCTCGGACCATAAAGGCTCATAGAGAGTGCAGGGAGGTAATCAAAGAAAGGGCGTCTGCGGGCCAACCGACCCCCTCAGCAAAGACACACACCGCACCCAGAGATGAGCTTGCTGCTGCTGCAGAATCGCAACGCAATCGCGAGTGCTTGACAATGAAATTCTGAAGGTCTAACAGGAGGCACCTTACAGGGGTCATGACCTACTCCTATATTGTGTGTTTTGTTTCTTGGAGTCCCTACAACCAGCAACAAATTCACCTCCCCACGTTTTTGTTCAGCCAGTATGTGTGTATGTGTGTGCGCGAGGATTATGTTGCGCCACTGTTTATCTGCTCCTGACCTCTAGCTGGCAATTCTGCACTTGATAAGTGAAGGGCTGGTCTCATGATGTGTGCGGCGGCAGATATCAGCTCTGTATCCTTGTGAAATTGATTACCTGGTCCAGGAGGCGGGCAGAAATAATAAATAGAGACAACACGAAAGGCACACACAGTGGTGCTGGCTAATGGGTGACACCGCCTCGGCAATTACGCCACTGCCCACTTAAAGAAGGGGTCGCTGAGGGCACTAGAGGGGAAAAAGGAGTTATGGGTAATCCTTATTTGCTCCTGAGGTGCGAGGGTGTAACGGTTTGGAAACCTGCTGGGCGCATGTGTGTGTCTGTATACATGCGGTGAGAAAACATAAAGCTTCATATGTCTCAGTTGTGTTGTGTGGTTGGTGCTGGTAGTGGGGAGGGGCCACTGGGATATTTATGTCTGGCTTCTTTAACTGTGTGTGTGTGTGTGTGTGTGTGTTAGAATATTTTTATTTAGGTATTTTTTAATTAATTTTGCTGCATAAATAGGTGGCTTATTGTCTGTAATTATTTTGTACTGCTAAAGCATATATTAAAGCATATTATTGTTATTATCATTAGTAGTAGTAGTAACTGTTGTTGTCATTGTTTTTAAAACTGCAACTGGTTTAAAAATAATAAATAATCTTTGTATTATTAAGTAATTTGTATATAATAGTATACAATTCTAAATCTCGATTAATAAGAATTAGCTTAGTGTGACTTTCGGTAAACAGAGAAGAAATTATCAGAAGAGTCATAGATGCTAAATATTCATGCTAAATACTTAACTTTCCCTCAGTATCTTCGCCTTTGCTCCTCTGCAGTACTACTATCTCTAATAATACTACATTACACACATCTAGGCTAGGCTACTCTTTGGATCTGTATCAAAGTAAGAAAGAAGCATTTTTTCAAATGTAGGAATTTTGTGTCTAAAATATGACGTGTAAAATAGTGTTAAGTCTAAACAGCCATCTTGAGAGGTGCCAGTGAATAAGAGATTAACATCAGCACATAGACTATAGTTCAATTATATGGGATTGCATGTTAAAGCCTCTGTAACTAATTTTTGGCGATCTTGCTTCCACCAGACTTGGCCATCGTAGGGCAATTCTTTTCTGAATGCTTCATTTTCCACAGCACTCGTCCTTTTCGTAGGCCATTTTCTTAGGATCATTGTACCAATGATCCACAGTGGTGGAACCAGAACTTTTCACCATTTGTAAGGACTGTTTACATAAAGTGTTCTTTAAAAAATCAATTACAATTTGTATAAAATATTTTGAAGAAGAGGAGATGGGTAAGGGGAGTCCAGGTTCACTCATCTCCTGCTAGCTGAAGGTCACAGTAGCAGACAGGCCAAGACTGAGTGACTATTTTGCATTCTGGGAAGAGATAGCCAGCCCTGGGAGAGAGAAGCCCTTTGAAAACCCTCTGGCAAAGATGGATCAGTAGGGTTAAGTTTTTGTGTGTTATTATAGCTTTTTATAATAAATTTTTCCTGTTTCATTTTTTCTAGTAATCTTTTTTTGTTTAAATCAGTGCAACATAAAAACTGTTCTTGCCAGAACTGTTTATCAAACAAATCTGACGAGGACAAACTTGGCATTGTTGAATTGTTGACTTATTTTTGGATAACTCAAGAATTCTTACACAAAGAAGCATATACAAATTACAGTGGTATTTACCAGTCTGCTTGACAAGTGCATTAATTTGAAAATCAAAAAAATTTCTTTGATGTTAAGGAAAATTTACTTTTACCGTTACTTTTATATAAATCAGGTTCGCTCCTTCGCTCCTGTAAATAATGCATATTTAGTGCAGACTGTCCAGGCTGCATATGCCCTGCATTATCACAGCCATGACACACAAACCTGTCTGTCTCCTGTTGTCTCCATGGCAAAATGTTAGCACATTTTGCACAAAGGTGGCACTAGGACACATTTTCTAATTTACATGTATTCAAGGGCCACTAACTAACAATTATTTTTTATAACTGATCAATCTGTTGCCTATTTTCAAGCTTTATAGACTAAACTAATGGTTATTTTATTCTTGTAATGACAAGAATGAATGTAACAAATAAGAAAGTATCAATTTAACAAAAAAAAGACTCATTTTAATAATGACGCAAGTACATGGCAAAATGCAAAGTGTGCTTTTCTCTCTCTCTCATAGCCTATATATGCTTCTGAGGGAGTATTGAGCAAAATAAAAGTTTGGACAACTAGTGGCAGCCAGTTTTGCCTGTAATTTTCTCTGGTTGCCAGTTGCCAGGTCCATGGTTATCCGCAGAAAGGGGCTACTTTTGAACTACCGGCACAGGTTGATTTCTTTTGTAGAAATAAATGATGGCCTAAAACCTGCCACATGACACTCATAATAATAATATATGTGAGCTGGAGGCCTACTGAACTGAATTTAATTACACACGTCATAGCTTATTTTGTACATAGCAGTCTTTTCATTTCACCTTGGGAATCTAATGGAATATCAGCAGTTGTATGAGTTCCTCCCCTCTAGAATATTCTGATGGAAAATAACTTTATTTATTAACAAATTTCTCCAGCCCACAGTTTCAAAGAAAACAATATTCATGTTATTTGCAAGTGGGCACATTGAAAAGCAAAAATACTACAGCTTCTGTCAATGTTTTTAAACATGTGTATGAAAAAATCTCATGAAGTTTTAAAGCAAAAAAGATGACAAAATGTATCTAATTTTGCCAAGTTCGCTGACTAAACTCTCAACCCCAAAGAGTTAATGTGTTTGAAAACACGCAAGGTGGATCAAGCTTTCCCTAATATGACGACTTACATTGGGTAGTATCCAGAAATGTGAATAAGATGTATTGGCTTGGTCATTGTCCTGACCTTACAGGATCCCTAAGCTTAGCCACTTCGAGAGATCACTTACCGACTGGACATAGCTACTTACTGGACATTAACCTAAGATCTGTTATTACTATCTGTGTACTTTCTTTAGTATTCAAGAAAACAAGAAGTGTGAATTATATTGTATTATAAGTCTGGGTGCTATTTCACCTGAAGTTGTCATGTGTTGTGTGAGAATAGCTATAAAACTACATTTTGGCCTCAGGAGGGATTTGTTATGGTTCAAGAAGTCCTCAAATGCACTATTGCAAGCATTTGAATGTCATCAAAAGTCAATGAGGTTCATTAAGGGAGGGGAATATTTTTCTAATTCCTTTCTAATTTGGTGTGAGAATGTCAGAGTAAATGCTCTTCGCAGTGCTTTCTGAGTCTGATTTCTGGAGACATTTAGTAATTGAGACGATGCCCCCTCTTGAACTGGCAGCAGGGTCGCGACTGTGGCCCACCTCTTGGCTGACCTCAACATGTCGCCCTGCAGCCCCAGCGGGCATGTTTACAGTCTGCAGAGCTCTCTCTTTCTCATTCTCTCTCTTTTTCTTTCTCTCTGCCTCTGTCTCTCACTCTGCCAAGAAACATTCCCTCAGCCAGCTTATTAATAGCTAATGAGGAAATAAAGTGGAACACAGAAGAAGGTTGAATTTGTGTCACATCAATGTTGGAAAAATTAAACATTCTGATAATGATTCACTTCCTTCAGCCACTCAAATGGCCAAATTCTTCGAGGTAATATCTGAACAGTATTCAGTTTGTACAGTCAAGAGAAACGTTACTTTTACCGCATATATTCCTGCCGGTTATCCCTATTCACTCTTTGGCTATGTGCTGTCTTTGTGCAGCGGTTCCTATAGTTAAGAGAATGTCAGGCACGGCTCTTCCTACAGCGTAATGTTGGTGTTAAGAGTGCCTCGGAGACTTGGAGCTGGCAGTTTCAATGAAGAAATCTGTATTGCTGCTGGCTGGCAGGCAGAGCTTTGTATCTATTTGTTCCACTCGTCTGACTCTCAATGAGATTAATCAGCTGCGAAAAAAATTGTGAAAAGGGGTGTCGCCCAACCCGCCCATACCCAAGAACCCTCACAGCATCAGCGCACGCTCATACACACACATACACATCTCAATTCCCTGTGCATCGCTGTGAGAGTCGAGGGTCTCCCTCTCCCCTGTTGCCTCTTGGATTATCAAGTACACTTCAATTACGGTGGATCGATACACTTCTGCCTGCAAAGGGGAGGACGAGGGAAATTAGACAGACTTTGGGTATGGCTGTGACTACAAAGCAATGGATTAACACTGATATGCATCTCTTCATTTACATCAAGAATGGGCCCCCGTTCACTCCCCTCAGTCTACCCTTAGAGGATGCAGACTCACACATGCACACACGCACATGAAGGCCCTAATTGAAAGGCGACTTTTGGAGAGATTGCTTCTTTAAGTGCTGGGCAAGGTGAGGGCAGCCCTGTCATATACTGTAGGGGAATTAAGGTTGACCATGCCTCTTCGAAGCTAAAATGGAGGGGTCTTAACCACCCTCAAACTTAGTATGTTAAAACGGATGACTGTTTATTGTGAAGAGGATGTGTTTTGGGTACAGGACTTGCTTTTAAAAGGCTGACCAATGCTTAATGCGTTCGGTTGGACAAAATGTATAATGTGAGTAGAATGCCTTTTGATGACATAAATATGCTACATTTGTAACAAGCAAATTGATGCTAATGCCTCACTGTTGCAGATGGGATATGTCGTTAGGTAAATTAAGGCCTTAATTCAAACACGAGCAGACTCAACAATGTGCAGTCTTGAGTCTGAAACAAAGGCCCGTTTACATGCGTCTCAAGTGATCGGATCACAAGTGGTCAGCTAAGAGGTGCATACCGTTTACACCTGACCACTTGTGTTTGGATTTCATGACTACTTACATCACTTCCTCTGGAGAGTCAAAGGGCGCCGCACACTTTAACTACATCCTCAGCCCAAATGGAAATGAGGCATCTAGCGCTCCAGCCACAAACGTCGTTCCTAATCCATTGTTTGCTAGCTAGCTACTTATCAGGTTTTAAACCGTCGAGTTAGCGTGCTCCCCAACCATGTCCCACAATGATGACGTATTTTCCGTTTAGGGAGGTCCTTTGATGTTGTCCGGGATGCTTTCAGACACATTACCGTTTACACTACAAATACAATGTGGCCATATGCATCCCTGACCACCTCCGAATGTTTACACTTAGCGCTGACCGCTTGTGATCCGATCACTTGAAACCCATTTTAATACCAGGTGTAAACGAGGCCAAACAGACTGAGCGAGAGTGAAAACAGAGGAAGAGATAAGAAGAGGCTGGATCCCTGAGCAAAGTGTGAATATCTCTAGTGCCTGGCTCAGGGTCATAGGGTTCTGTCTTACTCACCCCCCGACCCAACAAAAATAAACAACACACACACAAACATACACATACACACACATCCCCTTGCTCTCGCTGTCTCTCCATCCTTCCATCCCAACATTATTCCTCCCCGCAGAGGCCATGAAAACAGAGCAGCACCTGGGTCCCTCTCTGTCTGCACATCCGGGCTACCATGTCCCACAGATGTACTCTGTTTATCACACCACACACACACACACACACACACACACACACACACACAAAGACAGCTCTTAACACAGCTCCTGTGACATGTAACAAGCATTCAAATTGTTCAGAGTTCAAAACACTTCAACTTTGTGTTATCTCACACATGAGAACACCATACAGTATATAAAGAGCCAAAAGATAATCAAGCAAGCAAAGAAAGCAAGCAAAGACAGCAAGCAAAAACATTTTTTTTGCTCCCAACACACCTGTACCAGGTATTCAGTGATGGCTTGGTTTAGGAGTGTTGGGAGATATGCGAGATTAAAAATGTGGATTTTCTGGGGGTCTCTGAGGACTGGTTTGGGAAACACTGGCTTAATTGTTACTGCACACGTTAAGGTTTTATTTAAGCTTGTATGACAAACTCTATTAAGAGCCATGTCTAACACAGTGCTATCTGAATAAAGACATGTCGCAATTATGTTTTGTCTCATCCTGCTCGAAAAAAGTCGAGATGGACTGCTAAAAAGGTTGAGTGGACAAGTTAATCCTCCGTAGTCCTCAGCAGTTTTGTTGTGATTGCTTTAATTTAGTTGTCTGCAAAGTAAGAGGCCTCAGGTTGCAGGGGCCTGCTGAACCATATCGCCTCTGTCCTCTGTGGGTCAGCGTCGTGTTACGCCTCCCTTCGGAGCCGCTTCAGAGCCTCACAAATGTCCCTCAGCCTTTCGAAAATAGAAATGCCTCTTCGCTGAAAGGTTTTCTCTAGACATTAGCTTGACCCCCCCTTCCCCCGCCAGCCTTCTGCCCCCTCCTCAGTCTCTCTCTCCCCCTCTTTTCCTGCTGCAATCTGCCCTGCCAGCTCCCACGGTTTGTCTTTGGAAGTGATCCGTCCCCGAGCATTCGGCAGAGCCACTCCATGTTCACATCCCCCGAGGGGCCTTCCCAGCCTGCCCACTAGCCCGCGCCTTCCTTTGTCAGCCAAATGGATACCAATTAAATCAACTGTTCTCCAATTAGGATTTGGAGAGAATCTATCTTGTTCAGTGTTTCGAAAAAAAAAAAAAAAAAATCCCAGGACCTGGCTCCCCCTATCTTTTTTGTTGCCGTCCCCCTCCATTCTCTGACTAGCCCTTTTCCTGGAATCAGTTACAGAGAAAGAGAGAGTGCTTATTTTCTGCAATACGACACTCCTTTTTGCATCGTTTTGTCTCTTTTTGTTCAATATGTTAATAGAGTGTTTTGTAAAGCATTAACAAGATTGTAGGTTTTTCTCTGGTCACCATTACTGTTTTATGTATTTATGCAGTACATTAGCAATATTATACTTTTTCTCTGGTCAAAATGACCTTTTTTCTAATCCTAATTGCAAGTTAGGAATTAATTTACCCTTGTTAGCCAGTTTGTGCTTACATTATAACACAATGGTGCAATAAACGATGGCTGTCACAAACAGGCTAAAAGTTAAATGACCATTATGGACCGGAATACTCTTTGCTAAAAAAATTCCTAAGCAGACATTTTGTCACTGATTAATAATGACCAAGGTTAAACAATCTGCGTTTGATAATAGGATAAAAAGCATTCAGGGAATGCCAGTGACTCTACAAAAAATTTACCCCTGTTATGCACCAATAAATTCTCCCACAACTGCAAGAAAGGGAGACCTTCTGTAATTAATAAAAGAGGGAGTGTGTGCACCTCTGTGTGTGCGTGTATTCAGAATTATCTTAATATGGAACCATGGCGGTTGAGGTGCTTGGATGCGGGCCACGTCATTATTGCCTATTAGTTGTGTTGAGGAAGTATGGCCCATTGTGTTCCTTACGAGCGGGCAACACCCGCTCCTGCCACTCGAAATCACATCCAGCTAAACAAACCACCCAGTGGAGCTTCCTGCCGTGATCTGATTCAGACCAAAAGCCCTGCTCTCTCTCTCTCTTTCTCACTTCTTCTCACTCGTTCTCACATGTTGCTGATTTGCCCTGCTGCCTGTCTCATCTCCAAACTGATGAAGATTTTGTTATTATTTGTAATCAAGCAAAAAACAAAGCATGAGGCAGCCCTAGTTTACATTAGCTAGCTGATGCCCACATCTGACTTTCGGCTTTCCGAGTTAAATTCAGAACAGGATTGAACCAGCAACATTGGTTGACTTAGATATTGTAAGACCTAAAGTGATGCACATCAGTTTAGCACAGCCATTCTACATTTAAGCAGACTGATCAAGCCTCCCAAAATTGATTTTACATAATATGAATTTATCTTGAAATATTGCCTCTCCTTAACATGGACAACAGTGGTCTCAATTTTGCGCCATCTGGAGATCATCTGACAGATAAAAATTGGTAGTCGGTCTATCTCATTCGTACAATTGCTTGAATGCAAATTTTCCCTCGCCATTCCCAGATGGCCCCCTACCTTTGACGTGTCATTTTTATTATGAGAAAGAAGCAATAAATGCCCCTTTAAGTCCGTTACAGAACAAGATGGTAAGTGATATTATGCAACAAGAGCTTGACCTCTGCTGGCCCCTTCTAGGGTTTTTAGCTACAGTGCCTGTGTGTAGGGTGAGAGAGAGAGAGAGAGAGAGAGAGAGATAGAGAGAGAGAGAGAGAGAGAGAGAGAGTGAGTATGTGTGTGAAGCCTTGGTGAATATATTTCTTCTGGGAACATGGAAAGGCTCTTTACTCCTCTATCTGCAACAGCTGCTACCTCTCTTTTTTCTTCGAGCAGTACTGCAACAGTAGAGACACATATATCATGGAGCAGATCATGTGGGGAACGTCTTCTTATCAAAAACTATAAAACATGCACATAGTTAATGTATGAAGTATGACTGAGTAAACAAATGAAATGTTTATGTTGAAAAAGGCTGCCATTTTTATGGTGTAATTGATGCTTTGTAATGTTACTATTAACCTTACTAATGAGGGTACAGAAGACAAAGGTCAAAATGAAAGGATGAAAAATAATAATACATGGATTCTAGTTATGTTACACTCTCCCTCTCATTATAAAAGTAGTTGAACTGCCCAGCAATCCTGTCCATCCACACAGTATATAAATCAATCAGTGGATTTTAGCTCATGGGCTCTTTCAGGACTGTAAACTGGGAAGGATGTCTGGGATATAATCATTACAGATTGGGAGACTTGAGGGCCAACAAAAATAACATCTGTCTCCAGACATCCATGAACTTCCAGAGGCCTCTACCTCACAGCTGAACTCCAAAACGCTCTGGTCAGGAAACCATCTGATTGTGCATTTAATGAACCCAAAAGTGCAGTCCGTGTTATTCCAGCTGTATTTGCAGGCAGGTTTTAAAGCGTATAAGCACAAAGAGTAAATAATCACCAGGGCCATAAATGCCAACTGATTGATCCATTGTACTGTACTGGGTGGTGACCGCACATGTTCATACATGACATTTACTTTTAGATCTAATTATACTACAAGGTAGGGCTAATTGCCAACTGCTCTTCTGATTTGGAAAAAAATATGTATTGTAATATGATGTGAACAATGAATAGCAACACAAACTTCACTCTATTTTCAATGTACTGCAGAGTTTCTTTGCCACCCACAGCTTCAGCCCATGATTTCATGAAAGATAAATAAATGAACAATCAGTGCATTTTTCCACTCACTAATTCCAAGAGGGGGAGAAAAAAAAAAAAAAACAATTAAAAAGCCCCTCTTCTTCCCATCCAAACGATTCCCACGCATTTCTTGGCAGAGGATCTCCTGACAATCTCCAGAGGCCTTGCTTCTTTTCCAGTCCGAGAGGAACTTGTCAGGAAAAGGTCTACATTTCCCAGAGAGGAGTGTGGGTGAAAGTGAGAAGAACACAACATGGAGCAGCAGTGGGAGGTGGGGGGTTGTATGGGACCAAGGGGGGATGATGAGAAAAGGGAAAGAAAAGAAAAAAGAAAGCTAGGGTGTGCCTTCTTGGAGAGAGAGATAAGGAGAGATGGATTGAGGAGGAGCTCCTTTGCACCTCCCCAGCAATCCAGTAGGGAGAAATAGCCAGAGGAAGTGGGAAAGGAGAGGAGGAAAAAAGGAGAGAAAGAGGTGTGGCAGGGTAGGGCTGAGAATAAGAGGAACATTCACAGGGAAAACTCCATCCAGACCACCATCATCTGACTTCTGCACTCTCGAAAGCGAGAGAAAAGCAGAGGAGCCACTTTAAAGCAAAGTGAAAGAGATTGGGAGCCTATAATCAAACTATTGTTCTTGTGAGCCTTGACCCAGGGTGCACGAGTGCATGGCTAATCAGTTTAACCTTGCGATACCAGACTTGACTTTTTGGCAGTTTCACATGATCTGGGAATGACAGCAGTGCCAGGAGAGTGTCATAGAGAGCACCATAGCCTGTGGTACAGCAGGGCCAAAAAGCCCCGACCCCATAGGCACCCTGACCTGGCAGGGCACACCTCTGCCCGAAGGCCTGCCATGAAACCCATCAGACAAAGGCCATCTCTTAGACAGCTGCTCCTAACCTCTCCAACTGGCACTTCTCTTTTGGAGATGACATTATCCTTATTCTAATGAGGGGGTTTACCACTTTTGTTTTTGGATCAGACCCGAGTGGTTGCTGTTTGACCCTACGAGGATGGCCCAGGTCAGGGACCATGACAGAAGTGTCAAAACTGATTTGGAGTGATGGGTGAACCAACAGGTTGGACAGATTGGCCCATATTTTGCTGCCATATTTTCTTTAACAAGGAGGGGATAAACAGGCTTTTGTGCTATTTAATGGCAGATGACAGATGAAAAGTCTTCTGATTGATTGACATGGAAAAAGAGTATGATTTTAGACGTGAAAAATCAACAGCAAATCAGGTGACCTTGTCAGTTCTATGGGAATGCAGCACAATGACAATACTTATATAGATGTTCTTTTATATGTTACCAATATTTCCACAAAATTGTAAGAAGTGGTATATTACTACATTTTAAAATATTTGCTATATCCTACAAAAAAAAAACATTCCTACAAAAATCAATGTTTCATGCACAGTTGAAAGTGAAGCACTTCAAATCAAGCACAAATTTGACTTCTTTGTTGCCAGTCCTCAATCCTCATAACTGGCACAAATTAAACACAATATTCAACTTTACTTTTGTCTAATCAATACTTATAATGTAGAAGTCTGCAAAAATATGATATTTCAATGTTTTACTGAAAGTCAAACCTCTGCCTTAGTGTGGCTGTGACACACGTCCACTCCTCAGCCATTTAAAACTCTTCTTCTCAGCAGCTCTTTAAGAGCCTCAAGCCAATTACCCCCGATGAACGCTTTCAGCCAACGCGCTGAGACCTGCCAGGCCTTCTTGGTCTCCAGCCACTGGCAGAAAAGCACACTTCAGTTTGTCTTTATTAAGCAACAAGCAGGTTTAATCAACGTTGGGGGAGAGCCCTTCGCTTTCCTCTCTCTAATGTGCCATTAGGCTCCATTCGGAGAGACTGCAGCAGTTGTCACCCAAAGTGGAGAAGCCCAAAGTAATCAATGGTAGTTAAGAGCTGTAATTTATCACCATGCCACAGGCAGGGTGGAGGAAAAGCAGGGACTAGTGCAAGCTGGGAAAGATGGGACGAAGGGATGATGTGACGACAGTGCCATTGGACAGGTCAGAGCACAATTACTCTTCATCTCTCTTAACTTGACCGCTGCCAAAGGCCCGCTTCAACGGCACCATTATCAGGTTTTATCAATAGCATAGAATTAAACGTCATTGATTTCTGGATAGGTGTTGTTTTAGTCTTTGCAGATCTTTGTTACAAACTAAGAAAAAGTAAAGATAGCTATTTTTCAACTGGGGAAAATAGCGTTGTCCAGGGGTTGATTTCTGATAAATACAAGAGGAGGATAGTTTTGTTTCACAGATCATGTGCTGAGAATTTTTCTACAAGGCAGCTTTGTGTTGTCTTAGTTTTTTTTTAAACAATCGTTTCTTTTCTTATCATTGCCCACTACGGAGACTGTGGGAGAGGAAAGTAAAATTCTTCTGGGTCATTTTCACTCCATTTGAAATCTGACTGATTGCAAAGCAGTGGAAATTATTGCATTACAACACTGATAAATGGCAGTTCAACTCTATAGCAGTAGGTTTAATTAGTTGTGTAGTTAGTGATAATGATGACAAAGTGATAATAAAAAACAGAGTTAAGTATTTTTTCACTATGTTAGACAGTGTAAAGTTATTAGAAAAAAGTAAACAATGCTCACAGGAGAACTTGCCATCAGCCTGACAGAAAGCATTGACTCATCAAAACTCTCACAAAGAAAGCGTAAAGGCCCCCAAGCTAAATGACAGACATTCAGAAGACTGTGACAAGAACTACAGAATGGAACACAACCACAGTCCAACCCCTTTGTGGACAGAACGGGCCTGCTCAAGAGAACAAACAAGAGCAAATAGATTCTTTTAAACAATTTCCATGACAACAACAAAACAGGATTCACATTCTTTGGGAAATAATAATAATAATTTAAAAAAATATATATATATACACTAATATACAGTCAAGCCTGAAAGTCTGCACACCCCTTTCACCTTCTCCACGTTTCATTACATTACAGACTTATTCTACAGTAGATTGAGTTCATT
>JAOUQW010000034.1:18334551-18345762 GCA_028565825.1 Olivaichthys viedmensis | reverse complement strand
GGCGGAGCTGAGGTTTGAACCCACGACCTTCTGATCAGTAGCCCAGTGCCCTAACCACTGAGCCACCACTGCCCTAAACCTACAACGCATGTAGATGTAGGTCAAAAACAGTTGCATTAGTGCTGTGCAGAAAATCTGTACCACATGCACCTCGGCATAATATAGTGACACAAAGCAGACCAGAAATGCCTCCCCAGTAGATGGTGAGTTTAAATGTTGACACACATAATGCTGCCTTAATAATCAGATAATAAACATCTTTCTCATCAAGCCAAGAAAAACAAAATCATTAATCCGGGGACTGCAATTTACTTTACTGACCTCGTATTGATTACACAATGGCTGCTACACAAATATCAAAGTTAGTATTGATTGGAGAAAAGGGGGGTGCAGCTAGATCCATAACAGCTGAGTGTGGGAGAGAGAAACAAAGTGTTGAAAGAAGGAGGTAGGGATGAAATATGATGTCTGTGCTGTGGTCAAGCCATCACAATAAAGGTAGCGCAGGGAAATGATTAGATGTATTAATTACCCAAGCTAGCCCTGAAGTGTGTTTGGAGTGGACACCAAGGCTCAGAGGGAAAACGGCCAGGAGGAGGGTTAGTGGCAAAAACACCAGACACCAGAGAGTCTGTCTGTCTTCTCATTCCTTTGGTTGTTTTTCTCTTAGACGTTCCACATGCTGCTTAGGCCTGGGGCTCTGTGTCTGGCTGATGGGGGAGATAAAACCATGTCTTTACCTTTTCTTTTCTTTTTCCTGTAGTAGAATCAGAGATATACATTTGTTTTAAAGTGTAAGAAGGTTTAGAATAACATGGTCAGAGCCATCACCTTATGAGGAATAGGTTCTGATAGCATTAGCAACCACTGTTCACAAGTCTTTGATATCAAGATCTCAAGTCCCACAAGAATGCTGTTATTGAAAATCACAGTTAGGAACAGCAGTCTCAAAATTGCAAATTGGTAAGAATTCACACAAGCCGACTCGTATAAAACATCTGGAAACGTTACTCTTGTTCATTAGAATAAATTTTGTGTGAGATTTTTTTGTGTGTTTGGAATAGTTGGCCAGATAAAAGCAAACACTCTGCCAACTAAGCCCTACACACTAATCTTTTGAGTTTGTGACGTATGGTTGTTGAACATTATTTTCATAAGTTCTCAAATTGCAGACTCAAATGTCCACATGGTTCAAAGCAGGGTTTCTGTAACAGTTTCATCATCTGGGGTTTCACTCCCTAAAGGTAATCACAGATATTCTAAATCATGACCAGGCCAGAAACTGGCCTGACAGTGAACCCTAAAGCTTTACTTAAGCAACAAAGCAGAATGCACTGAAAATCTGAAATGACCTGTAAGTTTTACAGTTCACACAGGAATGCACTGTTAAATTTAAACATCTGCTGTCCCTTCATCAGCTATATGTTGTATATATATGCAGCCTGTCATTTCATAGATGTCACTGAAGTTCACAGAGTAGAATCAGAAATCTTGGAAATATTTCGTCAATCAAAGAGCTAAAGACTAAAGAGTATGTGAAGATCCTTGACTGAAGGAGAGAGAAGAAAGCAATATTCATTTCCCTTTATTTGTTATGAAAAATTATTTTAAATGTAGGGATTAGTTAGCAAGAACACCACCGTTTCTTGGTGTTTTAGATGTAGAGTTTTGAGGTGCTTTGTGAGAATGTAACATCGTTCTCAAATGACACCTCATATTTCCCAAAACTATGTAGCAATTAACGATCAAGTTAAAATGGCTTCTTCTTTTTTTTTTTTTAAAGATCTATCTATTGTAAATTGCACAATTTTTCAGAAAGTAAGCCCTGATTAGTTACACAACTACTGACATGCTAGTGAACTCTAAAAAATACAGTCAATGAGAAGATGGCTGTAATTCAAGTTGGAATTATCTATCATTACTGAGAATAAAGGAACAACTTTATAAAAATGAACGAAAAACATCAGAAAAAAGGAATCAAGACAAAGATTGAATAGCGCTCTCTTTTCAGAAGGCATTTTTCCAGCAGCTTGATTCACACCTGCACGCTCTCTGTCGGGCTGGGGTCGTCTGTTGCACGGCGGGAGGATTTGGGGATGATTAATTGCGCTGTCTGTTGAATGGAGGTCTCGAAACAGCGGGATCCTCTGCATATGTAAATACAAGCAGTCTCCACTCAGCACTGAGGAACAGGATTAACAAAACGACTCTGCTCCCTGATTCTGACCAATTCACCAATCTTTTCTATTAGCATTGACAACCCACAGGCGTGAGAGAAATCCCACAGCCCTTTTATCTTCCCAAATAAAAAACACATTAAAATAACAGACAGCTCCCGACGTGCACGGCAGACAAGCCTGTGAAATCTAGGCCTGAAGTTTAGTACCATTTTTAGCTTTGTTTCAATCTTTGTTAATATTGGCACTAACACTAAGCTTGTTATTTGTTTTATGCTGGTGTGCAAAACATATATATATATATATATATGAGGTTTTTTTCTACTATGTTCTAAATAGGTATTAATCGTTGTGTACTAAATGGATGTTGAGAACTTCCATACAAATTTATTTTGATGCTAAAAGCAGAAAGAGTCAAACTGACACGTTTTATTCTATAAATGTAGCTGGAGATGCTTTGTCCTTGACCTAATGCTCTGTAATAAAAAACAATCCACTTTAACACAGGTAATGTGCTCCAGACACATATTAGAGAAGATCATATGGGATCTAATTTGCAAAAAAAGGAAGTTGATTAAATTAATGATGTTAGGTTGAATACAATAACTACCTCTTTACCTTAAAAGGACCTGAAAGGCTATTACAGAAAAGAAAGTCTGGACACATAATCCAAATAGATATCACAACATTGTGTATATGTATTTACATTGTCCTGAAGTCCACTCTTGACTTGCTTATAATAGCATAAAATATCTGTCTAGGGTTTGAGATTTTTTCTCTTTGTGGTTTGAATTTAAGGCCCTCAGGGGACATTTCTAATTGTTGTGCATCCTAATTTGAAATTTATGGTAACACTTTTGTGCTACAATGGAAAAGAAAGCGAGAGAATGAGGGATTGAGTTCTTATTCAGAAGTCTAATTAGGCTTGTAAGTTATGAAGGGAGAATGCAGCCAAGTTGTAGTCAATAAATTAATGCTAACTGCTTCTTATCCCCTCTTAACCTGCTCTTTTTGTACAGATCCACCTCTTGCTTAACTAAGAGTGAAGGGATTTCTGTATTCCCCTAATAGCCCATTCATTTCTCCTGGATATGTCCCCAGGGTCCACATCACTGCAACAATTATTCATTTTGGCCAAATGTCACAAAAACTACAGGTAAGTGTGTGTATCACTAGAAGGAGATTCATCTTCAAAACCCAATGGAACTACAGAGAAGAGAGAGACTTCTTAAAGCGCTGTGCACTTTTTACCGTTTATGGTATTGATCGTACACAAAGGAGATAATTTAGACCTGCAGCTTTTTTTTCTTCCTCTGGACGCCAAGGATGTTAAAAAAATTTGTAACACTTTCATCAGAGGAATATACTTCTCCCTCTCCGTGTGACCTTTTGAAATCCCACTGAAAACTGAATCGGCCCAGAAGTAGGAGATATCATATTATCACTTTTCGTGTGTGTGTGTGTGTGTGTGTGTTTTTATTCTTTCCTCTTTTCCTTTCTTACTGGAATCTATAGTTCTTTGTGGCATTTGGAAAGGTCAGACATGTGTTGAACATCCTAGCTGCTAATGTCTATAAAACTTCTCTCTTTGTTGATAGAAGGAAATATGGCCCGGTGGTTTCTCTCTACACAGGATGGTAGGAAGTAGCATAAGTATGGCGAGGAATGCAATCACAGTCCTGTCAGACCGTCCCTTGTGTTTTTTTCCCAACTTGGTTAAGGTTGTTAGATTATGAGTCATTTTGCCCATGTACTATGCAATGCTAAATAGCAAGTGTATGCCCCTTTATTAGATTTCAGCCTTTGAGTCCTTTCACTGCTTAATTTGGTACACAGTGCACTTTTTTACATTTACATTTATTTATTTGATGGACACCTTTATCCAAAGAGACAAGTGAGGCACAATAAATAAGTCAAGGGCAGTTGTAAAAAGAACAGGTTAGAACAAATGCTGGTACTTGTGCCACACACACACACACACACACACACACACACACACACATACACACAGGTTCGGCAAAGGTTTGCCCTTGAACCACATTTACTGGAGACTTGCGCTTCGCTTTGCCTGTTGTGGTGACTCTCAGATGATCTTCCAGCTTCAGAGCTCCAGTGCAGTGGTGTCTGCGGTGGAAGGGCCATGAATTACACTATGGATTCATTTAATTTTCTTTATGGTACCAGTGAACCCCATGCTCACCGCTCTCCCTCAAGGTCATTAATCCATACATGCAGCCTTTGTTCTAACCCTGCTGACCTGTTCTTTACAGGTGTGGGTGTATTGTGGATGTTCATGATTATTCTGAATGTGATAAAACTTTGCATAATGAACATTAAAATAACCTGGACGAGAAACATGAACAATAAGGCTTAATACTCATATATTATTAGAATGTGTCTATGAAAGCCTGCTCATATAAACACAACTGTATAGAGATTAGTCCACAGTAGATGCTTTGTCCTTCTTTTCATTGCTAAATGCATTTGCCAATTTGTTAATATAGCAGCACAAAAAAATCTTTAAAAGCATGTTATCCTGTAAAAAAATTATTTGTAATCCCTCACAAAAGCTAAGTCTACATAACCAGCAGGCACACGTACAGCATACACATTGGGATTGGGATTAGTGAGCACTACACCTTAAATAGAGGCACACACATACGTATATGCAGTGCTGCTAACCTTTCAGAGCTGCTAAATCACTGTTTTTGCCTAATGTGACAATTTTGTATTAATTAGCGATACACCCCATATAGTTTAACACACTATTATTGATTACCAACCTCACTTAACTCGCCTTGCCTTTGCAAATCCCAGTTAGTTAGAGGCTCTCTGGAGTGTCCCCCCACTTTAGCATTGTGCCACTAAATGCATTATATCCTCCCAGCTCCATCTCTCATCCACTCGCTCTCACCCAGGGAGCCTGAACCAAATGCATAATTTAAAAAGTCCTTAATCTGCGATGGCATTCCCATTTGGTAGCCAGCAGACTGCACTTTATGATGTCAGCTTTCTTCCACAAAGGTCAATAGCAGTTTCTCTCGCTCTCTCCCCCTCTCTTTTGCTCGCTCACTGTGAGGTCTGGTGTAATGCGCTTCATGGACTGGAGTCATGACACCAAGTGACATCATAACCTTTATGCTTCTCCTCCGTCTCTCCTGGTTCAGGTGTGTCTATTTTTAAGGTTGGCCCAGCACTGTATTTTATGTATAATATATGTTTATTTCTAACGAAAACTAGAAATGTTGTGCAGAACAGCAAACTGAAGTCCTTTAATATCTAAAGTGAATGTCCAAAAATAATTTAAATCAACAACTGGATTGTGTACATGGAATCAGTCAAGAGGATCTAGAGCCATGTAACACACCAAGCTGGCTATAATTCACTATGCACGATGTTCTTCATCCACCTCTCGATCTCAATGCCAATGCAGGAGGCATCACCTCACACACCCCACACACATATCGCACTGACTCTAGGCAAGCTGAAACCAGCATCCTTACTAAACCCATAAATCTAAAGAAAATGCTCAGGACCCAATGGGAGCATGGCACTGAGCTCCACTGAAAGGACATCAGATGACACCAGAACTCCATCACCGAAAGAATAAAAAAGATGTCGCCTCACAACAAGCCTGTGATGAAGGGTTCCTGAGCATGGGCCAAAATTAAGACTGTGTAACAAGGTCCCGAGCTCCGGGGCCTGACAACCATTTTCTTCTGTATTTATCATTCCTCTGTGCCATCGGCTATTACGGGTGAACTCGCTGTCCCACGGCAGGCCTGGAATTTATAGATGCTCCATTATTAGAGGATTGCAGGGAAGAGCGAGTGGGTGGTTTGGGGGGAGGGGGGCGAAGCACTATGGTTTTCTGAGGATGTTGCAATTGCCTCCTAGATTATGCCACTTGACAGGTTTGTCATCGCCGCACACGGACAGGCTCCTCCGAGTGCTCGGATATCATTAGCTTCATTGCTTCTAATGTGTGTGCTCTCCTCCGCAGCCAGACAGGTCATATATTGTGCAAATAGGTGGACAGGAGCTGAGTGCCTGGGATTACTTGGGGGTGGGGTGAATGGTCGGTTTATTTTTGAGATACCAGGGACTATTCTGACTTCAGTTGTAAATTCATGCCTGTTCAATTTTATTTCTTTCACACAAAAGCTAAAAATGTTATTATTCCATGTGCTGTGTAATTTCTTTTGGACAACAACGGGTTAACAGCCTCAACATTTTTGGCCATCGGTTAGGAGGGCTGTCAGTGTGAGCGCTTGTCAAAAACAAGTCCGTGACCTTCAATTACTTTGTATTTTAACATTAGCATCAGTCTGTGTTTTCAGCACTGATTCTGTCTCAAAGCTAAGAGCTAATGGCATATTGCACAGCATGTGCCAACACATATTGGCCCACTCTGACAGTCAGGGAGAACAAGGCAAAGTAACAGTTAGACATCCCTACAACCAGAGGCCATGCCATTGCTAGCCAGACTCAGCAGAATCTTCCTCTGTCAAATTCTGTTGCCAAAGAATAGTTAAAACGATTCGCCTTTAAAGGCTTTTTGCTGTTACCACCAAAATCACCAGTGATTTTCTCCATAATTTGCATCTCCATCCATACTACTGATATTCTTGTTTTCTTAAAGGCATAATGTCAGCACTTTTATTAAATGGCCAAAGTAAACCTTCTTTAAACTGGGGTGTTAGTGTGGTGATGGATTAATTACACTCATCCCAACTTATGGTAAACAGGGGCCCAAGCTAAATTGACCTGGTCTTTGCTCTTGAGACATCCTGCAGAACCATACAAATTTTTTCTATAAATACACAGCTGTCTTTAATTCAAAACTCTACTATAACACTGTCATGATTTGTCATAGACAGTGAGAGAGGCTTATGGCAGTGACACTGTTCAGTTCATACATACTGATTTGTGGACATGATGGCTCAGAGCGCAGTGCTGCATGAAATGGGTCAAGTACTCGTTATGTAATGGGCCATGCTAAATGAGTCTAGCCTCTCTGTGTTAGCGCAGCAGTCCTGAGTCATGAGGGCTACACATATGATAATCACTCAATTATTAGACCAATCTAGTGAGATTTTAAAACATTGATTGGACCATGGCATGTCCCAAATTGCTCTTTATTGTCAAAATTTGTTTTTCCCATCCAGTCATGATATTTTGCCAGATCTTCTGAACTTGCTTGATACTCTGCACCTACATTATGTTAGGTAAAGTATTCGTGTTCATGCCTTTGGAATAATCACATGAGATGAGCACAAACTTTGATATCTACAAGGAAATATCAGTCCAGGGTGGCTTTTGGCCTTTACTAACCGGACTGGGACCCATTTGCCCCCCCTCCTGTGTGAATCCACTGGCACAATCCTATGAACCTGATGGAAAGAGTGAGATAAAGATCCGCTGAAGCCAGGAGAAAATGGCCGTTCCAGAAAATCTGGTGAGGGAAATTAAAGCAATTGAGGAAGTTGCTATTTTTCTGCGCCAGACGTGAGTTATAGGGCCAAGACAGG
Source organism: Olivaichthys viedmensis (assembly GCA_028565825.1). NCBI lineage: Eukaryota > Metazoa > Chordata > Actinopteri > Siluriformes > Diplomystidae > Olivaichthys > Olivaichthys viedmensis. The sequence goes on along the minus strand of JAOUQW010000034.1, from coordinate 18,338,054 downwards.
GGGGTGTATATTTTTGTTCGGATGGAGAAGGGAGTTGAAACGAGCGAATATTGCTGAAAGAGCGCCGCTCGCATTCAGGCTCAGACAAAAGCTGGAAATGAAATAACTTCCTTTCCTCAGGAAAACACTGCGGCTCCTGACAGAATAATAGCGCCGGAGGAGTGCTAGAGAGGCCTACAACGTTAGCCCACAAACACAGGAAACCATCCAGCCGCCTGCTCAAGCTGTTAAAAGCACGCAGGCACACTCACAAACATGCACAAACACTCGTTCTAGACAAACACAGGCAGGCTGTGACTCTCACTATATCATACCCAGTGCCACATGCACTTATAACACCACAGGCACCACTTATACTCACACACACACACACACACACACACACAAACACAGAAGTGGGTTGAAAGTCCTTGGAATGGCAGGGCATTTAGTTTTGATTCAATGATAAACAATTCATCTCTGACCTTCATAAATATTCACAGCCCATCCAAGCCAAAATTCTGAATTCCTTGGGATGATCCTTTATCTATGGGTCTATGTACTGTAAAATCTCAGTTTAAGGATTTGTTAATTTGGTGCTTAGGAGAAGATACATTTTTTGCTTGATAAACAGTTTAAAAGAGTTTATTGATAGTTTCTTTGCCATTACCTAATAATAGCAGTATTCACCCATTTATGGATATGAACAACTACAGAATGATACAGGAAATATACACTCACCGAACACTTTATTAGGAGTACTATACTAATACTGGGGAGGGCCTCCCTTTGTAGCCCATCCGCTTCAAGGTTTGACGCATTGTGCATTCTGAGATGCTTTTCTGCTCACCACAATTGTACAGAGTGGTTATCTGAGTTACCGTAGCCTTTCTGTCAGATCGAACCAGTCTAGCCATTCTCTGTTGACCTCTCTCATCAGCAAGGCGATTCCGTCCGCAGAACTGCCGCTCACTTGATGTTTTTTCTTTATTGTACCATTCTGAGTAAACTCTAGAGACTGTTCTGCATGAAAATCCCAGGAGATCAGCAGTTTTAGAAATAGTCAATCCAGCTCATCTGACACCAACAATCATGCCGCGGTCAAAATCACAGAGATCACATTTTTTCCTCATTCTGATGGTTGATGTGAACATTATCTGAAGCTGCTGGCCCATATCTGCATGATTTTATGCACTGCGCTGCTGCCACACGATTGGCTGGTGAGATAAGAGTGAGAAGGTGTACAGGTGTTTCTAATATAGTGCTCGGTGAGTGTATTGAGTGCCTGAAATTAGCTTTTTTAGTTTTGCATTGGAACTACAAAGCTAATGTTTCAACAAGTAAGAGAAGTTTATAGCCTACAGTTTAGCATCATGCAAACTGCATGCCTAAATCATTACACACTAGTCTCAAACTGAGTCAAGTTTAGTATCTTAGACGTATGTGTTTTCTGACACTTTTTGAAAAGAGAAAAAAATATTTTGCACAGTTAAAAACACTAGCAGCCTTGTTAAAGTGAGATTCACTTAATTCCTCACCACATAGCTTGGTGTCATTCCACACAAGCATTAGACGTGATTTAAATTATAATTTATTTCCAATGCGATTTGTAAATTCAATTTAATTTTACTTTATGTATAGTGACGCCGGGCCTAATAAGAGGACAACGCTGCAATTTGAGCTCCACAGACAGCACCCAGGATAGCAATAGCAAGCACACAGACAGACTGGACAGCTAGCTCCCCAAACAAAAACAATCCCGCATGCACATGTGGCAGGGAACAAGCACAAGCACGCACTGCTGGAGGACAATGATCTGGAGGATTCGTCACAGCTTGCTTGGAAATGGAATAAAAAGGCTGCACGCCGTTCTCGGTGTCAGAGCTGTAGCAGACGCTGAGTACAAAACACTCTGAATCTAACATTCTCTCTCCCTCTCCTTCGCAGATTCCCTGAGGCAAGAGTCACGCCAAGGATCACACCAAGCATGGAATCGACAACTTGCACAAGCACAGACCACACTCCACCCACATCATCCACGTTCACTTTCTTCACCCATGTGTAAATAAACGCACCCCTTCAAGGGTTTAAATCCACATCTGTTTCATGACGCAGTCATAAAACAACTGCTGGAAACATCCGTGCAATAACAACGGGAAACGCAGGAGTTAGCAACATGCCTGAAATTGCTGACAAAGGATCTTGTAAAGTTGCAAACAGAACAATCACTCATCGCTGCAGGGGAACAGCCACAAGCTGCCCACTGTGGACCCGCTCAATACTCTTGGCAGAGGGCAATGCTGGAGAATAGGCCCGAACCTGATGGTGAGCAAGCTGAGACAACTAATCCTTTCACTGATGTGTTTCAACAGGTGCATACGGAGAACCGAAAACTGACACAGTTGGACACAGATCATGGTAATTGGGGGAAGCTTCCCTCAGAATACTTCTTTATTTGGGAAAACCTCTTGTATTTCCTTGTCCAGCACAGAGGGGAGCCAAAATTGTGCTCCAAAATTGATGCATTCATGCACCTAGCCCATGCCCACCCACTTGGGGGCCATCTGGGGGAAAAGAACACCATTGCACGTATATACATCTTGGTAATGGTGGACTATGCCACTTGCTACCATAAGGCTGTGGCACTAAGGAAGTCCATTGCCAAGACCTGTTCCTTGACCTGTGTGGGGATCCCCAAAGAAATCTTAATAAACCAAGGTACCCTCTTCATGTCACTAATGGCTGATCTGTGTAGACTTCTCTAAGCAAGCCATCTGCGGACTTAAGTGTATCATCCTAAAATGAATGGTCTGGTGGAGCGCTTTAATCAGACGCTAAAAAGAATGCTCCAGAGGGTGGTGACCAAGGACGCTAGAGACTGAGAACTCCTGGTCCCATATGTGTTGTTCGCAGTTTGTGAGATGCTTTAAGCCCCAAATGGCTTCTGAACTGCTGTTTGGCCAAGGACCACAGGGCCTGCTGGACATTGCAAAGGAGGCCTGGGAGCAGCAACCATCCCTCTACCATTCGCTAATTGAGCAAGTTCAACAAATGCAACAGCGGATCGAGAAAATGGGGCATATTGTGCAGGAAGACATGCGGGAGGCCCAGCATGCACAGGAGCAAACCTACAACTGGCACTCGCAATTCCGCAAATTTCAGCCTGAAGAGTCATGGTCCTGACCCCCACAGTGAACTGTAAGTTCCTGGCTTACAGTTTAGAGGATTTGGAGGATCAGTTCAAGGATATTTTTACCACCACCTCTGGCCGCACCCCTCCAGGAGTCCTCATCCGGCAGCAGTCGAGTGTCAAGCTATAGAAGAGGAGATCAAAGATTTCCCCAAAGAGACCCAGCCCCCAACCTGCTTCTAAAAAAGCGCTGTGGCAAGAATCACACTGAGAATCACACAGAGCACTGAAACGTCAATTTACATGAGCACAGATGACACTTAAGTTCAAGTTCAAGTTCAAGTAGGTTTTTATTGTCATTTCTCCATATACCTCGTATACATTGAAATGAAAT
>JAOUQW010000034.1:18323912-18334451 GCA_028565825.1 Olivaichthys viedmensis | reverse complement strand
CCCCGCTCTGATACGTGAGTTCCACCTGGATCACCCCGGCCGTCCCGCTCCCAGACCCCGAGGCAGACCCCGGCGTCACGGGCCCCGGTCGTCGGGAGCCGACCCTAGAGGGGGGGGTTCTGTCACGGCCAGACCTGACCACCAGAGCACTACTGCCCCACACCACCAGAGGTCACCTTACCAGAATTCTAACACTTCCTGGTCACATGAGCACACACCACTAATCAACACCAGTATAAAACACACACAAGCATAAACACCAACCACTGTAAACTACAATGGATTCACTGTACTGAAGATCCATCTCGTATTATTTAGCACAGGATGTCCCATCAGAATCCGGGTGTTGTCTGATTTTCCTCAGTCCTTTAAGAGATGACCACTGACTGATAGATTGGGCCAAGAAACACTTCCAGCACAGCTGCTGTGGTATCAATGGAAAGCAAACTTCAGGTCAGGGGTGTGATGATGTACTGATATGGTGGAATACTGTAATAAGTTAGTCTAAAAGTCCTTTTTTAAAGAACAAAATCTGAGCATTTCTACATTGTTCTAATAAACTACTGAGGACTAAGAGTGATCTTCTTATAAAACCTTATAAAACATAAAAAAAATATGAATATGAAAATGAAAATGTGAAAATATGATCCTATGGCTATCATACCTTACGTCAAGGTTTATGTTTTACAATCCATATACATGGACAGGGATCATTGTGTGCATTCTTTAAAAATCCTCGCAGTTTTACTTGAATAAAACTGTTATTTCCAGACAGAGACAATAACACGGCCATGCACTAAACTAACATCTTTATGCACCATCATCCATGGCCATAAATCAAGTCGATCTAGCAGGAATTGTGTGTCTAGGAGTATGTGACACAATGTTGTGTTTCAGTTAGCACAACCAGTGTTACCCACACCCTGACATCATCTCTAGAGAGCAGTACATATCTGAGACAGACACATACACACACACACACACACACACACAACCTGGCTTGAAACCTGACCGGTCCCACAGCAGGGGTGGCGGCCAGGTCTGATAACTAAGGCGAGAGCTGAGTTTGGGATGTGGCTCTCTGGCCCCACACCCCACCCCTATCCCCTTTGACAATACCTCAGTAGGGTCTTCTTGCATTAGATGAGAAACAAGGGTGTGTGTCTTACCTGTCCCCCACCCACGCACAATTTTCCCTACGGGTGCTTTAAATTCTCCCATCCCAAGTTCAGAGTCGATTTGTTATCAAATCAAGCGTCAAGCCCCTGATTCATTGCTATTCAGCACTCTCTCTGATTTATATGCATAATGTAAAACAGATGCCTTATGCGATACATATTTATGGTGAGCCCTGCTCGCACAAGATTTATTATAGCTTCTTTCATTGGGGTGTGCGCACGTGGCGCTATGATGACTTGTATTTCCTCTCAGCTGCCAATGCCAAACTCATTAAAAAGAGGTGTGACTATTAATATACATTGTAATACTGACAGCTCCTAATTTATAACCCCTCTGTCGAGTTTTTTATCTCTCTTCTCCTTGTCCAGAGGGAACACTTTTTGTGGTATGTAGAGTATGGGTGTGATACAGTGACACAAGGTGTGCATGTACTGGATGTATGTATCTCTGTATGTCTGTATATGAATGCAGTGTGACTGTACGTGTGTGTGTGTGTGTTTTGAAATCATGTGAGCTCTGTTGCTCTGAAGTGGGGTTTGTTGCAGGCCCTTTGTTTGTGCTCTATTGATTTATGGGGCTCTCTCCCCTCGAAGCCTCAGGCTTTCTAGGCCCTGACTGCCCTCTCCTCTGTTCCTAGAGCAGTGAGAAAGCTTAAGAGTCTGGGACTAACACTGCAAGCCTCCTGCTTATGGTATACTAAAGAAAACTCTTAATATCTGTTCTAAATATTATGTGCTTAATGATAAATTTTTATAGTGATTTGGTTCGTTTGCCTTCAACATTCCAATCCAATACCTAATAGCTATGTAACTAACACAGAAAAATATAATGTATAGATTGTTTTCAATCACATAGCTTAACTAATTTGATTATTGAATTTGTTTAGTCATTGGAGTTTATTATTAATATAATAAAAATTGTGGTAATCATTAATGCTTTCAGTGTAAAATCACCACCTTTTAATAAATGTACAGTATTACTCCCAAAAATGAATAATCCTGACATAATTGGCTGAATGAGACTATTCTCGACATATGTAGCTCAAATTCATGCAAAGGGCTTATATTTGTTCTGTGCCATATTGGGGCTGGGGATCCTGGCTCAGGCCACTAATTGTGCTCAGGCAATGTGCTTTTGAATGCGGATGCAGGCTAATGATATTTTAACCAGCAGATCCTCTATTGATAGGACGGGGTGTTCCCTCTACTAAGACTAATGAGAAAAGGTGGGCTGTTAGGCTCTGCTGGCGAGCTATTCACACGCTGAGGGAGATGGACACAAAAAAAGAAAGGGTGTTAAAAAAGAGGTCTCAATCCCAAAGGCCTGTGATGGGTGTTTTAGGCCACGCTATTGTGGTCTAAGCCCTTCAAATGAGGGAATATTGGGGTGCTTAACTCAGCCCATCCTGGGGTCCTTTATGCGAGGTGGGTGACAGCTAGCTGTGAGAGAAACCTCCCGCGTCCATTTTTTCCTTTTCTGTTTCTTTTTTCCACCTTTCCTTGTTGGAAAGAAGCCGCCGATCAGGGGCCACTGGTGAAAACTCCTTTAAGAGGAGGCGGTTCCCACCCAGGGAGATTAGCAGCTAGTAGGATACACATGCACTCCTACTCAGTACTCAGTTCAATCTCTCGTTCTGACACAGTTAGTGATACTATTAGTATTACTGAGCACTGAACTCATACACACCAGTGACGAGCTAGGAGAGAGGGAAGGAAACGTCATGTAGTGGCCTGCCCTCTCTCGCTTGCACCATGTGAGCCAACTCTCCTCAACACATGGCCCCCAGGATCAAGTTCTACAACCGTGCAACACAAGGTCCTGTCACCATACTCAGCTTACTGGGGTGGGCTGAGATCACTCATCAATATGTCACTCCACTTAGTGCCCTGTGACTTGGGTGCGAATGTATCTCTTTTTGTCAGTAAGGATGAGGCCACTGAAGTTCATCAAGTTTCAAGTCCAAATACGACAGGCATGCATAAAATAGTGTATAATGCTTAAGCTCTTATTAAATTAACAGAGAAACTGGCAGCGATAGAGAGTGAAGCAGAAAAATGCTTTCAGTTTTGCACACATTTTCTGTCTTGCCTTTTCCGTCTGCTTCTTTAAGTGCACAAACTCTTATGAGCTCTTAATGCTCTTATATGTTACACGATCTCTTAAATTTTAGCTCAGGAGGAGGCAACAGGTCCCTGGGTGCGAAAGGTCCAAACAAGCTATAGACCAGATGTATAATGTTATTTGGTCAAACTGGCAAACACAAAAGGGCCAAAAACAAAAGGCGCAAATTAAGGGAGACTCTTTCAAAAGTGTGTTTTCAAAACAGCCCAACTGAGAGCTCAGATGCTTCTCCTCTCTCTCTCTCTCTCTCTCTCTGCTCTCCCTCAGCATTTGCCCCTTTCCTTATATTCTCTCCATCTCTTTTTCTCTGCCTCTCGCTTCCCAACCTCTCTCTCTCTTCTCTCCACCCCCACCACCCTCACCCGAGACTAAATGCGTCAAAGGGGGAGGGGAAAAAAAAAAAGAAAAGAGACCATTTTTGCTAATTAGTCGAGGACTTAGCAGGCGCGGGATACGCCGCCGCAGTTTTTCATCTGCTGTCCATGGGCTGTCGCCTGCCCTGTGAAGTTGAGCCTGTGTGGTTTAAGAGCTTGAGAAAAGGGGAAGACCAGGCACACACACACACACACACACACACATGCCTCAGTGGAGATCCTGAACGCTGCTCCATTGGGGGTAGAGCTGAAAATGGAGGCAAACTGCTAGGATTTTGGGGGAAAAAAGAACTAAATAAGAAGTGTAAATGGTTCCCCTACTTCAAGCCAAAGACAAATGCTCAGAAGAGAAATCGGTCTAAGTCCAAGATAAACTGGGCCTTTTCTTCCTGCAGTCACACTCAAATGATCACAGACATACTTTCGCTCAGGACTTTGTAGTGTTGGAATAGGAGTCTCTCATTAAAATATAATGAATTAAAAAAGTTTATAAATTTAAGGAGCTAAAACATGCTACTTCCTTTACTACCTTCACAAATTTTAGAATAATTTAGTTTATCTTAAATAAACATATACTGTTGGAATTATGCAACTATTTGTTCCTGTTTAAGAAATACTAGAAGAAACAATCAGATTCCTTTATAGCCCATAAAACAGAGCATTATTAAAAAAAAACATTAAAGTGATGTTTTGTTCCCAAACATACGCTGACTTACAACACTTTATCATAAAACTGCACATACCTGTATCAAAAAATATCATGCTTGATTAACAGATAAGATCAAGATATTTTCAACTAAATCTTGAAAATAATTCAAATGTTCTGCCTCTGCCTATGTTTTTAATTGTGTACATCCAAGACTGAAATTGTTTATGTATTTATTTAACTTTTTGAGTTATTTAAAATGTCCTGAAGTTTTGTATACACAAACAGCGCAGCATCAAAAGATCTTGAATTAAGTGGACATTTAATCCAAGCACTTACTCAAAGGTTTCCATATGTGTAAACTAAAAAACTAAAATATGTATCCATATTGCACCAATTCTGCTTTAATTCTGATTAAAAATATTTGTGTTAAATAAAGGTTTAGGTTGTACTGAGCTCAGAATGCAATCAGCCTAAAATTAGCCTGTACTGAACAATCATATAGTTATTGAAAATAATTTATCCCTTTATGATTAGATCTTTCAAATGTTCGTAATTAGTAATTAATCTTATTTAATGCAAAATAAGTATGTTGAGAATATGGGTATTACGACATATTACAGTGAAATGTCATCTACTATTTTTGTGTATATATTGCTTCGTATCCTTATTGACACATAAACACAGTTGAGCTGTTGGGTTCAGTAAACCAATTAATGCCCTGAATTTAGTTTTTTTTTTAATTGTGACTGTGTAAGTATTAGTTGTGTTTGTTGTTGTTAAATTTAGGGCATTAAATTGATTTACATTTCAGAACCCAACAGGTCAACTGTGCTTATGTGTTAATAAGGATACGAAGCAATATATACACAAAAATGTTGTAATACCCATATTGCATATTATATCAACTATTAGAGAGACTCAGGAAGGATGTTGAATAACAGATCCTGAGGAATCTATAGAGAGAAAGCAAAGCATTCAGTCAAACAACGGGCAGGACAGTAGAGAGAGAAAGAGAGACAGGGAAGACGGGGAGAGGGAACGACTGCGGTATTCCCTTGAGTTGGAGAAGTGAGGGCAGGAAGTGAGTGCCGAGGAAAAGTAGATCCTGAAAGCCAAGGTTCAGTGATCAGCAGTCAAAAGGGTCAGCGTGTTTCCAGTCGCCAATAACAACAATGCTTTCTGTCTTTTGACAATGGCACCTTTTCATCTTATGTTGCCCTGGAGTAGTCAGCAAAAAAAGGGGGTATGGCTGTTGGCAAATTTACCTCTTTTTTTTTTTTTGATTGAATTTCCGAAGTGGTTGTATGGCTGTATTATTATTTAGTGATACAAATCCAAAGAAGGAAGAAAAACAACAAGACATCAAATGTTTTTGAGCTTCCGCAGCTTTTTGATTTTCATTCCTTTGTAGTCACAACTGCTGTGTGTATATCAGAGGGCTGTGTGTGTATATGACAGTCTTCCTATTAAACCAAGGGCACTGAAGATATTCCTCACTATCACCAAAGCCCATAAATGTCGGCGACCAAAATGGAAGCAATGCCATATGTCAGTTATATGGTGCTATAACAGATTTTAAGAAGTGGGGTAATAGAGCCGTTTACCAGATGCTGACAAATGACAAAAGCAAAAAATCTCAAAGCCTGTTCACGTTTAATTTAGCAGTGATTTCCATTTTATTTTGTCAGATTTGTCAGAAAAACACTTTTTTCCCATAATTTATATACCTGGCTCAGGAATTCAAAGATGACTAGAAATGATAGGTTAGAAGGTATATGGAGAGAGAGAGAGAGTGAAGCTGGTGGAGAGGCATCCGTGTTTCCTTCGTTTTTTCCCTTGTTTCCCTTGAGATAATACAACACAGGAAGCGAGTGAAAGATTGCCAAGAAAGAGAGTAGTGCTAAGTCAGCCTCTGATTAAAATTTACAACACTAATGGGCTACCAGTGAATAGAATGTGTGCGACTTGCTATGGGTGCTGATGAATTCCTCTATAATTTCAGTTTTGTGCTCAAAAGTGTTGTTGACAGTCCCATTCAAAGAACCTGCTCAAAGCCAATAGATTAATCCACACACTCCTCCCAGCTCACACACATGAGAACATTCTTCTCACAGACTCATTTGCTAACAGCAGCTCCTGTCATCAGATAGACCGGAGTAGACGAGCTCTGAGAGAGAGTGAGAGAGAGGGGCAGAGGCTGCTGAAACAGGTAATCATAGCGGAGATGATGGTTGAGAGCACAGTTCGAGCCTGAGTGACAGGACGAAAAGCGCTGAGTAATCCCGCCACATTAAAAGCAGACAGGCTCCGACATCACAAGACACACAAAACAGCAGGGGAATATTCGAAAGCAGCCACTTATGTCATCTCTCTGCAGCTGCCACTTACTGATAGGCTAAAGCTTCTATTCAAATGACAGCGAGCATGATTGACGGAGTTAACAGTGACTCTTGGCCGAGCAATGAAATTAACCAAGGCAGTGTTATCATTCTGAGTTGTAGTTTATAATAATGAGGAGGATGTTTTTCTTTATCAGATTTATATTAAAAACAAAAGTAACACAAGATGTGTTTTACTGCTAAAGTGAACTGAAACGCATTCATTTGCACTGCATAGAGAGTATAAAAATTCACCTATTAAAAACTCTTTTACCTAAGACTAAGTAGTATCCACTACTTAGATTATATGCAATCCACAGAGCACATACTTTCTCCATAACAAGGCATTGTTGTAATTCAGAGTTGTGGCTGATGATGATGAAGATGATGCTCATGACAATGATGGTGATATTATACTTCATCAAATACTAAAAACAAAAGTAACTCAAAATATTTTTTTCCTGCCAGATTTAACTGAAACTTCACTGCATTTAGATTATAAAAATTTACTTGTGAAAACCTTGTTAATCTGAGAACATTTAAATCACAATAAAAGAGACACCAAAAGAGCTCAGGCAGCATGTTATCCACAGAACATAGACCCGCTCAATATTAAGGCAATCTGTCATTCTGAGGTGTCGGTGACGATAATGATAATGACGATGAGAATGTTTGTTTTTTTATACTTCAACAGGTTAATACTAAAAACAAAAGTAACTCAGACTTTTTCTTCCAAATTATGCAGATTGACATTAATTTACACTGCATATAGATTATTTTTTTAAATAGCGATGAAAAACTCTTCTTCTAAGTCTAGGACCTGTTCAAAAATTCCATTCTACTTAAAAAAAAAAGCAATAAAAGAGACCCCAGACAGTATGTTATCCACAGACTTCGAATAATCACCCATACACTAAAGTGGCCTTCTTAAAACCCATACTTGCTATATGAGAGCAGGCAAACTTTATTCTACACAAATTCAACACTTTATTCTTCAATGCAAATCCAGCAAACTATACAAAGAGCATCATGTCCCCGGCTTGTGAGCACATCCTCAGCAGAGAAAGAGAATAAGAGACTGAAACTGCAGTATAACTGCTCCCCCTGGTGTGCAGCAGTAGCAGCACTTAAACAAGGGCACAGCTCGCAGACGGGAGCTGGTGAACCCAGCTGGCTTTTAGACGGCTGGATGAAAGTGGGGAGACACTAATTCTGTCCAGAGAATCCAATTAAAGCATCACACCCATTTGTGGGAATATTTCTCACCCTTTCCCATCTTCTGCGGTTGTACCACAGCCACTCCAAAAACACAACAATGGATCAGTATCTTTGCTTTTTTTTTATTTGAGGGAAAAGTGTTCACATTACAATGAACATTGTAATCAATTTTTTAAACAAATGTTTTTATATTTCTATATTTTATTGAAAAAATATATATGTATGAAATGAATTTGAATTTTACACTCATTATCTACAGTGCAAACAGCATGTATTGTGCACATCAGCGTGTAATGAATGTATACAATGTTTGGATTAGCACCTAATTTAACTCGTATTATTTTCATATTTTATTCTAACCTGGCTGTCCTTTTAAGACCTGTATAAGTAGAAGCTCTGAATCTTGTTAGATTCCTGTTATGATTCATTAAAATGCCTTATGATTTAAACCTCACTCAGGGACTTAAGGGGACCAAAAGTCCTAAAAATGTTCCAGAGTTACTAGGTCCCTGAAGGGTTAACACACATGCACCACATGCACTCTCATTCTATCTCTCTCTCTCTCTCCCTCACACACACACACACACACACACACACACATGTACCCTGCCATCCAGAGTTTCCCAGTCTGGCTGTGCATACAGATGCACTCATCATAATTCATTTAATCCCATAATTCTCAGCAGGCTAATGCCCCACAAAAGCCTCTCAACATCCTTAAAGAGTTAAATCATCACTTTGGGAAAGGCATAGAAGAACTGAGAGAGAAAGGGCAGCTCATGACGTGGAAAGAGCCTGTGTGTGTGTTGTAATTTTTCAAGGATGACTGGAAGTGCTTGGACCGGTCCCTTCAGTCAAGTATGTTGCCATGCAAGGGATTAGAGGTGTGCCAAGCACCAGGTCTTGACCTGCAAGCCTGGAAGCCAGGCGGTAACCTGACCCCTTACCAGGTGTATGCCTTGGGGTCAAAGGGTTGAGAAAGCACGCAACTCAAGACAGTGCCTCCATAAAAGCCCATGCTGCTCCAATTAACCATTCCCAAACCATTTCGCAGCAGCAGACCTGCTCTCCGTCACGCCAAGCTCTGCTTCCCAACACTTATACACATGGACAAATACATAATGGAAACAGAACAGGCCAATGACAAATAAATTAAATGTCGGCTTTATGTGTTCTTATAGAGAAAATGTTAATAGTGTGCTTATGCCCCTTTCCACCCCCCAGTGCAAGACTCTGCTTTTACTTTCAAAATAATTTATAGCACCTTTAAAAAGCTCCATCTTCTGCAGCCAGAGACCCATAACTGTCACGTGAGTCAATCATTTACCCACTGATCTCTGTTAGGTGTTAATGGGCAGGAGCTAGAAGCTATACAAAACAGAGCGGAATGACTTACAGTACACCTAACAGCATTTTATTTAGAATGTGGGTGGTGGGGGAGGAGCAGTATCATATCATATCATAACACATTAAATGGACTGCAGCAATTTAATTAAGAGTCCTGTCTGGTACATTACACAATCACAAGGGGATGGTGAGTGCAGATCTCATAACACTAAAATGATATTGCTTCCTAATATTGGCCAGCTAAGGCAAATTATAAGCATTGACTGACATGCACTACCTAATACAGCAAAAGTAAAAATTCACAGGGGACTGTTGCGTTAGCTGTGTGTCTAAAAATGGCATTTTGTAAGATTCTGAGTAATGCTTATACATTGATTCTCCACTAATCTATGTTTCCCAGCCCATAAAACCATGCCCTGAAATCTCTGCACAAGTTTGTATAATATTCTGTGGTGGAATAATGATGAGTTTATATATTATATAAAGATTACATATATTCAATAAATGCAGCAATAAATTGCATCAATTGATGTGAATTATTATTATTTTTATATATATATATATATATATATATTCATATTTTACCAATGCCATCTAAGTAACACTTTAAATCAATCCAAGTTACATAAAGAAAATAAAAGAATAAAAAAGTCCAGACTGGTCCAGTGGTTCTGATGCACACACACACATCCATCATCTTGTGTATGCTACACTGGTTCTTATCTGTGTGAGCAAAGGATAAAGCGGTTCTCATCTAAAGCTCAGAGCTGAACACACCTCAGCCTCGTACCTACTCAATCACTCCATCTACAGAAGCAGTAAGCAAACATTCTCTACACTCTTTTTATAGTTTTCATTCAAAATTATAAAAAGAGTGTATGTAAAAAAAAAAAAAAGGTATAATAGTTTACCTCACCGTTAGGGAAGGAAAAAGTTCAATATAAGAAACAAAATGACCATAGGCATGTTTGTGTGTGGCTATGTGTAGTATGGATCATGGCTGAATGAGTTAGGAATGGGGTGCATTTTCAACACTTTGTGCTTTGGTGCCTCTCAGCTCTTCAGTGGGAGCACATAAGTTGTAATGTAACACAGCGAGCTAATCTGCCTGGCCCTCTCCAGGCTCGGAGGGTTAATTGCAGAGGCTTGCCCTTGTGCACTGTGTTTGGATAGGTGCTTCTTGTAGCAAACAGACAATCCTTTGTGCTGCTTCACTTTAATCTATGACTTCATTAGGGAAGGAAATGGGAGTAAATACAAAAAGCCATTGTCT
>JAOUQW010000034.1:18291514-18312047 GCA_028565825.1 Olivaichthys viedmensis | reverse complement strand
ACAGCCTTATTTATAATAGGTGAACAATGGCTGCAAGTTGATTAACTTAAACAAGCCTCTGATGAGTAGATCAAATCTACCAGAGTGTCATCTGAACATGTGTTTCAATGGAAGGGATAAGACTCAAGGAAATCTGACCTTTTGTACAAAGGAGTTAATGGTCAATGTCACAACTTTGCTTCATATTTGAAAGGTGACCTAGAAATAGGGCAGAATCTTGAATATTTCTTCATTTTACTTGGCATAACTGTTCTTTGTTTTTAAAATACTAAAACTTAGTTTATTTCCATGAAAATGAAGAGAAAAAAAAAGGATTTTCAATGTGGTCTCAGAACATTAAAAAGCACTTTTTTTCTACCAAGCAAACAAATTATTGGCAATTAATGTTTGGTGAAGAGAATTATAGCATTGAGCCTCTTCCTGTAATGGCTAATAAGGTTGGAGACACTTGTAGAGGGATTTTGGACCACTCCTCCATGTGGATCATTTAAAGACGCTTTATATTCTTAGGTTTGTACATGTGAACTGTCCTCTTCAATTCAGACCACTGGTTTTTAAAAGGGTTCAAATCACGAGACTGAGATGGCCATTGCAAAACACATTTTGTGGTCCCACAACCATTTCTGTGTTGAGTTGTATGTTTGTTTGGGGTCATTATCCTGTTGAAAGATCCATATATGGTCAAGGTTTAACCTCCTGGAAGAGGCAACCAGGTTTTGGGCTAAAATATTCTAGTATTTAGCAGAATCTTCACTAACTGCAAGAAGCATCAATGATCCACCACCGATGGGTATAAGGTGCTTTTCCTTGTATGCAATCCCCTTTTTTCACCAGACATGCCGGTGGTGTGCTTGGCCAAAAAGTTTCATTTTGGTCTCATCCAAGCACAACACAATTGTAGTTCCAATGAGGCTTGGTGAAGTTCACGCACTGCGATTCATGGGATGCTCTCAGAAAGGGCTTCTTCAGTAATGGATGATAAAGGAATCAAACATGCATGCAACCTCATATTTATATCCCAGGGGAACAGAACGGTCAAAGACAACAATAGAGTTCCTGGAGAGCAATAAAAAAAATGTGTAATTGTTTTAAGATGACAAATGGTTTGCATTTATTTTAAATGTTCTTTAGGAGTGTCATTAATTTTACCAGAAATGTTCTTGAGGCTATTATGTATAGAAAAAGTTATAATGAGAATGATTTTTGTTAGAGGAAAGGTAAGTAGTTTCTTTGTCGTGTGTGTGGTGCGAGTTTGACTTAAGGTAAAAAAAAAAAAACACTGGTAAGAAATGTGATACCAAGATACAGTGTTGAGAAAGGCTTACTTGCTTTGGGAATGTCAGCACAAAAGGTGTGTGTGCGTGTGCGCGTGTACGTGTTTGTGTACGAGACAGCAGGCTTTGCAAGAGTCTTACTTTTCAGTGCTCCTCCCGGTGTGTTACTCATTACGACGCTGAGGCACTTGCACTTGTGGTTTTTATACCAGATGATTAAAACGCCACACACACACACACACACACACACACACACGCTGTTGTTCTTCCAGGAAGCCTTGAAGCTGTAAATTGGACAGAGGTGTGACTTGTGCAGAGTGTGTGCATTTGCATTTGAAGCCTACTTCTTCTCATTAAACTTCCCCTTCTATCCCTGATCCCCAGACTTTTCTCAGTTTTACCCATAAAAATGCAAAAAAGTTTACCTTTACCCCACTGCCATGTGTCTATGGGCCTTTTATTTTAATTTAAATTAATTAATAAAGCCTCGTTAATGACCAAATGTTTAACTGTCTACAGAAGAAGAACAAAGGGCATTGTCAAATGAAAACAGAAACGTTCTCCCATCTGCGTGTATCTGTGTGTGTGTGTGTGTGTGTGTGTGCGCGCGCACACATATACGCCTGTGTCTTCAGTTACCTGTGCTATGAATAATAATGCCTGGACTTTAAATAGGATTCAGTAGCAAAATATTTAATAAACTGGGGTGTCAGAGACTCTGCTTCTCCTTTTTATTTAATAATGTTGTTCAGGCTTTGGCAAGATGCTGATATACAGTTAACCCCAGAATTATTAGCATCCTTTAAGAAAATGGGCAAACATTAAAGTATAAAATAAACATTACACATAAAGATTAAAATGTTCCACTCAGACAACTAGAGAACCTATTTTACTCGAACAAAAATCATTCTCATGAACTGACACTCTTAATTAACACTTTCCTACTGGTAACAGAATATGCAAAAACGTTTGTGGTGTGTTCATATTGTCACGGTCAACCCCGACACCACAGACAGTACCACCCCGCACCGCCAGAGGTGTCGATCTCCGGAATACTAGTACTTCCGGTTCATCGGTTCACATACACATTTCCAGGACACGTATACACACAAACAATATAAATTCACACATACGGATAATGACACTTTGCAAAGTTTTGCCGATCCTTATGGAAGTCATCACTGAGCGTTTTCTGGTTAGATCCTCTGGTTTTGAACTCTGCTCGTCATACGGACTACGTCTTTTGTTTCGCCCTACGGATACCTCTGCCTGTGTGTTTGCTTCTCTGATTGTTGATACATACACCTGTATTACGACAATGATTTGGATTTTCCCTTTTTGGTGTAATAAAGAGTTCTGCACTTTGATCCATAACGTGTTTTGTCTGGTCAATCATGACAGCTGGGAAGACTTGAGAGATTCGAAGGACTTAAAAACTGATGGTAAGGTTGCTTTGCTTCTGCTTGACGTAATTATTTTGCTTGCTATGTTTTCACAATTTGTTATCCTCCTAGAAAAAATTATTATCCTCTCCAACTATAACATTATAACATACAGTACATGACATATTTAGCTAACGTGCAAAATGCTTATTCTGTTCAGACTTACTTGTTATCTGTAGTTACATAACAAGATGTCCGCTGGTATTAAGTTGTGAGTTTCATTTGTTTGGGTGTAGCTTTTAAAAGCACTAATGTAGGTACAGACCTTTGATCCAACCACGCAGTTGCACACATATCCAGTGGTGTGTCTAGACGTGTGGCGTGTATTTTGGAGGGGGAAGCCCGAGAGTGGCACAGAATTAGGCATGGGGACCATCAATGAATATTAAACTTTGACTTTCATGTTAGAAATATGATAAGGTTACAGAACACAACATAACTACCTAAGATGCAGAATTCTCATGACCCGCCCTGTATCGCCCTGTATAATTGTGCATTATGCCTCCATTCTGTTTGTATGCTGGTCAATCATGCATGTGTAACATCATTGACATGACAAGCTTAGAAAGGTTAATTAATTATACATAGTTTCAACATCCAGAGCGATTGACGATGAGGTAATTTGTTGTGGTAACAATCCTCTTAGGAGACTGAGCAGCTATATGTGACTGAGAAGGAACTGACTTTGGGCCCAATTTGGTGTGTATAAATAATAGTGTGGAGTGCAGTGGAGATTATTTATTAAATCCATACAAGTTTCTGTCAATTAAAATAAATGATAAGATGCATGAAAACAAAGTTTGGTTTATGCTGCTGATGTGCAAGCAGGATTATTTAGCAGCTCATTATTATGTTTAAAATGATTATGTTTGAAATATTGTAATATTTGTAATATAAGTTAGTGCTGCAGCCAAAATCATTGACAGCTATGAACAGGAAAATGTACTGAATAGGTGAAACTGAGGAAGCTGGGCTGAAATATATTTTGCACTTTTTTAATAGCAGCATGCAAGATTGTCAATCTAACCTAGCTAACATAAATTTCTAAGCAGGTTTTTTTTGTCTGATCAGTCCCAAAATCACTGTTGCTCTCTTCTTCATTATTTTTCTTATCATTGCACTGTGCGTGTGCATGTCTTTAGAGGAAGTGGCTTTGGTCAGAGGTTTGGATGGAGGGTGTGGGATTGAAGGAATTTACTAAATCTGGCAGAAGTTAGCAAAAACTGATAGTATTGCTTACAGCAGCTTTAATGTCACTTAAACCAATGCTTAGGCATCTCTCTTCACTGTGACCCAACCTAGTATGTCAATTTATTTTAGTTACTTTGCCATTTCCTTTGAGAGCACTTGTTCCAATACAGGCACACAACTATGTGTTCTTGTTGCACAAGGACATAAACACGCCGACCCTCATTCGCCCTCTACCTCAATGCTATTGCTCTGCCCTATTGTGGTCCTGAAAATCAATAGGAGTTCAGGATCTAACTATGGTGGGGCACAGATGTATACATGTTCAGCCAAGGACAACCAGACTCAGTGGATTGGTCTCCTGCCATATTGCTTTTGAGTGACAACTACCCTGAGAATGTGTGAGAAATTTGCTTGCTCAGGCTGTAGGAAATGAAAGAATTCATAACATTTCAAAATCGTCTCTTTTTCTCTTACACATCCATGTCAGTTCTTTTCCTTTACAGTAAACTTGCATGTGAACTTGAATCCATACATGCAACAAGGTGTTTGCTAAATGCTGATATAAGGGTTATACGCCGTAGGAGGCGTGGATGAGCTCCCAGACGTTGTTGAAGGCGTGGATGAGCTCCCTGACGCCGTAAGAGGCGTGGCAGAGTTCCCGGACGCCGCGGAGGGTGGCCCCCGGGTGTCCTGCTCTGTCCCACCGCCAGACCCCAGTGAAAGCGTCGTGGCACTTCCCCCGGGCTTCGGGGACGACAACGTTCCTCCGCATCCTGAGCAAGGGGAGGACGTCGTAGCACCGCCCCCGGGCTTCGGGGACGACGACGTTCCTCCGCATCCCGAGCAAGGGGAGGACGTCGTAGCGCCGCCCCCGGGCTTCGGGGAAGACGACAATCCTTTGCCTCCCGAGCAGGGGGAGGACGTCATCACTCCTCCCCCAAGCGTCGGGGAAGGTGAGGCCACGCGGCCCCCGGACACCGCGCTGGGAGGCCCCCGGGTGTCCGCCGCCGCCGCCGCCGAGGACATCTGCGGCCCGCCCCAGATTTTCGCGTTTGTGTCCGCACCCCCGCGCCGCCAAACCGTGACTACTGAAGGGTGGCTTCAAGTAGACAGTGGGTAAATATTAATAATGAATTTCCACATTAAACTATTCATATATTGTTATGAACAGTCAGGGCTGTTCAGGCAATTATACAATTTATAGTTACATTACAGTTCATGTCTGATAGGTTAAAATTATAATTCCAATATAGGCTATGTTAGCCTCAACTCACCTGTTGAATTCCACAATTGAGACTTTTTTTTTTTAGGTATATATTACAACCATGGCTCCTTACTCCAGTGCAGGATCCACAATCTAGAGCAGAAGAGTGCTATAATGTTGCTCACAAGTGGGGTAGGTCCGTAGTTGAAAGGACCTTAGGAATATTAAAATCAAGGTTTCGATGCCTTGACAGGTCTGGAGGATCAATACAGCCCAAAGCATTGCCTCAACATTATTGATGCTTGCTTGGTTTTGCCCAATATGCGTGCATAATCCTTTTGTTTGGTACAACTTGCGAGGTCTGTCCATTTCATTTTTAGAGGTTCTTCCGATCATTATTAGCCTGCAAAACAGTGTAACATCGTGCAGTAGGCTAACCAAGGCAAGCTTATTTAACGAGTCATAACAAGTGACTCTATTTAACCGAAATGGCACACATACTCCCAAATGAAACCTTAATCTGATTGAAACATGCTACACTGAATTTTCACAGACAACAATATGAACATGGGTGTGCATTATAGGACATTGAATTATTGACTAAGAAATCCTATTAAAATATCTTGATAATTAAATTATCTAAATTAAATGTTTTCCTTTTTTAATTGAAGACTCTCAATAATTATGCCTAATATAGATTTAAAATATAGGCTTAATGTTAAAAATGTCTTCATAAACCGTCTGTTCACCTTGTGCTGACTGCACGAAGTCAGGTGAACTCAAACAATAATCGAGTGACTGATTATGTGCCAACGACGTGAACGTGCACTGTGAAATGCGTTCAATGTCTGAAACTGCGATTTTGTGTGTGAAATGCTCTAAGAAAATCGGAACAAAATAAACGCACGTCTCGTACGTCGCAAGATTCGTGAAACGAGCCCCAGGTTGACAATGCATGGACAGACCGCTGCAGGATCAGAGGCAGAGCTCACACAGCAAGCACAGCGAGCTAGCCGGTGTTCTGAACAAGCTCTTATTGAAAGTGAGAGGTTTTAATGTTTCACCTAGTACTCAGTAACTGTGACAGTCACGTTGATGTGCCCAATGAAGTTTTTTATTCTCATAACGCTTCTGTAGTACTGAGGAGATGGCGATAGCGGCAGCAGATAATTACATCCTCAGATTTGCTTCGGCCGCATCCCCCATGGTGTCCTTACTACTTAGTGTGTAGTATGCGGTTTGGAGCACAGCCTTATCCTTGAATGTGTATAAATTTACTTGCAGCCGTTAGATTAGTCCATGCGACTGAGAAAGGCGAAACACAACCCACGTTGCGAAATGTTATAAAGGAATAGCACTTTTGAAGCAGAGAGGGCAAAATTCTTAAATCTTCCAGCAGCTTTAAGAGAACATGCTGTTTGAGACAGTGCATATAGAGAAGAGTTTCTAGAAAAGAGAATGTCACATATTTGCACCATTGTAGCCAATTAGGCATACATCTAGCTATACTGATAATGATGTAGCTAACTTTATACTTTATGTCATTACACAGTCATCTGAATCTTGCTTTTGTAAACTCGCACCATTTCTCAATGTTAAAGCTAACATTCACTCGCAGTGCATTATGGAAATAGCTGCAGTGTCTCGGCCATCCAGACTACACCGTATAAACACATAAAAATAACAACTGTCAAGTCTTGTTAGAACAGATTTTATGTTTTCTAGCATTTGATTCTGACTCTGGAATGTGTTTTCTCCTATATAAACACCACCATTTATAAATAACAGTATGAGAGATATAGACTTAGTAAATGGTGGGTGGATGCTGGATGAGGGCATGTGGCTTTGGCTTTGATGTGGAGTTGTAAACACCAAGAGTAATAGCTCAAAGACTAACAAGCACTCACAGCCCAGCGTGTGTGTGTGTGTGTGTGTGTGTGTGTGTGTGTGTTGATGTCACAGAGGGGAGAGAGTCGCATAACAGGGCACATTCATCAAAGAGAGGCTGATCAGATGGAACCTAAGTGCAGTGTCATCACAAGGAAAAAGCTTGATAATCACTCACGTTGAAGTGGGACCTTTGCAGGCCCAAGAAATCAATAGCAGTTTCTTGCACAGCAGCCCGAACAAAAACTATGGTAAAAAATATTATGTTGATAAGACTATGTATATATACTACCATTACTATATATTACTATGCTGACTTTATAATTCTAAAATAATACGAATGCTGATCTATATTCAAATACCTTTTATTCATGACTATTCATAAAGTCATGAACAATTTGAATTAATGGATAACATCCATCCAAAAGTATAAAACAACTCAACAAAATTTTATCCAAGCCAAAAGCTTTAGTGTAGTTATACACTATCCAAAATTTTGTTATATATCTGTTTACTAACACTATTTAACCTTCTTTGCAATTTGCTAAAAGGTAGTTGTTTATGCATGTTAAAAAGCATGAGCTTTACCTTAATTATTATTTGATTAATACAATAAAATGTTTACCCATGCAAAAGTATTCAGGCACAAAACAAATGTCAATTTTACCAATTGATTTTGCGTTGATTTTACCTCATAATTTTAGTAGTTCCACAAACGCATACAAGTGTGAGCTTTTTTTATTTTGAAAGCCAACAGTCCAAAATCCACAATTTTTGCTCAGAATCTGTTTTTGGGTGCTAGTGTTTTCTAGTTAGAAACACTACAATATACAATATTCATGCTATATCGTGCAGCCTGGCCCCATAATAAAAACAGCACATTGTCTTTATCTCAACTTTTAGCCCTACTGCAGCAGCAGGCACCCTAGCAGTTGGTCATAATTCCAAACTTCATGAAAGTACTATCTGCCTCTGCGAATAGGAGTAAAATCTCACTGGGCTAATAAACTATTTTTTTTGAGTACAGTGGTAACTCATCTTTATGTTAATCTGACACCCAATATAGACACATGTAGGGTGTATTTAATAACCATTGTAAGAAAGCACAGAAATAAATGCTACACACTTCCTACATGGTGCCTGCGAGTCACGCCTGGTGTGAATTGAAAAGCGTTGCAGTGCAGCTATGTAAAAAGGGCATTAAGGTAAATCAGAAGCAGGTTCAGTAGTGTACACTGACACTATGGCAAAGTCACCATGGGAAGCGCAACATGCAGAGGGAATAAATTAGTTTTCTGTTTTCTCATGCTTTTTTGACTCAATGCTATTCTAGAACATAGCATTTATATAGGCTAATTCCTCTTCTCCATGATGGCAATATATTTGGTGAACCTAGTATTTAAATAGCTTAGTTGGGCATTTTATTGATTATATTAATTATATGATGTTCCATGAATATGTGTCAACTGATTCACATGTCATAATTGAGTTATTCTTATTTATTACAGGTAAAATAATCAAGTCATTAGTTAATAGTTGTTAGTTATATTTACTTAATTGTTGAGTGAAATAGACTATTTATGTTTAAGTAGGGTGACACAATAATGTACATCCACAAAATGTACATTGTAAGAAATTAGACAGGACTTTTAAGCCTTCACTTGAAGTCAGGCTGTTTTGGATTTTGCAATTGCATAAAAAGTGTATATTGGAAGGCAGTAACACTAGCGCAATTTTGGAGTTGGGCTGTGTCTTTCGTGAATGAAACAAAGATGGCTGTATTAGATGGATATTTAGGGGCACACGCATATTATTTGTTTAATTACATTTTTTATTAGGGGTCCAAGCAGAAAAGGTTCTTTTAACCATCTTGGAATCTTTAGGCTTTTTCTTATTATTATTCTGATTCCCATTTTCCACTAAAACGCGATGGGGAGCAAAGACCTTAAAGTGTAGAAACACCAAATTTGACAGGAAGGTGCAAAATCCTCCCCACTACTTAGCGAACTAAGGGGACCCGCATCGGCCTGATGATGGTGCTATGGCACAGCGTTTTATGTTTTGGCCCATATCTCATGAACCATAAGTACAGTCAAAATCCTTTGGACCATTTTGCTCCGCCCACTTAGATTTTGAGCTAATTTGCATAATATGTGAAAACTACTTTTGCGAACTAATCCTAGGATGTTTGGACCTAATTACCTTTAAGTCAATGTATAGCAAATGCTATTTTACAACATACAAGTACAACACCTGGTAGTAGCTTACAAATAGCAATTAATAGGCCTGTTGCTAAGGGATAAATGCAACAATAACTATGTGAATAAATGTAGGCCTATGTGGTACATGCAATAAATAATCATAGTCATACCCACAATAGAGTATACAATAGAAATACTGAAATAACAAACATTGGCTTTCCATAGCTAAGGATGTAGCATTAGCTATACTGTAAATGCCATCAAGGTACTATAACTGCCAAAAGAACAGTAGGCTAAATGCAATCCAAACATAAACATATATTTGAGCTCTAGGTCCAAATGAAAGACAACCAAACTGCTACATGCAGACGTGGAGACCTTAGGGCTGATTTATACTTCTGCTTCTGCGAATCTGTGATCATTTCACTGTGAACACATAATGTGAATGTGTGCACTAGAGGCCAGTGTTGCATGTACCAAGCCAAAATGTACAGAAAATGTAAAACGAAGAAGAAAGTTTATTTCACTGTAGTATAGATAATAGAAGCAATATTATGCTAAAAGGTGTTTCGCATTGCTTCCATTTTTTTTTTCCACTCATGGCTTTTATTCTCTCATTTATTTATACCTTAAGGGTTTTTCTTTACCCTTCAAATACTTGCCATGTATCTTATTTCTTAGGATGCCATAAAGGAAAAATTATTTAAAATGGTACTTTAACAAGACAATACATTGCACATGAAACATGCTATGCACCCAGTGTTGACTGGAGAGCAAAGAGACATGAATGGACAGAATGGAGAGGAAAAATGAGGAGGGGAAAAAATAGATCGATACTGCCCAGGAAATAAGGTAGAAAAGGTTATTTACTTGACATTGATCCGTTGCCTCAGCAGCAGAGCCCACTCTGCTTCTCTTTTGTTAACCTTTAAGCCCGAGTGTACTCACAACGACATGGGAGTAAACTAACAGGTGTAAATTATAGATCGAAGGAGGTTGCAATACCTCTGTCACTGCCTGATGCCCATGTAGTTACAGCCCTGAAGAAATTTAAACATCAATAGGGATAATAAGGACAAATTTATCACACTCAGGTCCCGAGTGCCTCTGATGCCTGCCCAGTGTCCTGAGTAAGTGCTCCTCAGGCCCAGACCTGATTGATTCAGACATTCTTCTTTCCTCTGAGAATGATCGATTGTGACACAGCACATTTATTTACACTCATTGTGCATGTTTTTTTTTCTTCAGGAAAATACTTCAACTCCAGCCACGTATAGGGGAATTCACATGTACACAATTGATGCTCTTAACAGACTTTTTGCCAATCATAGATGCACTATGAAATTTATCTAGACTATATTTGTATTAATGGATTGAAAAACTACTCTTTGTCTATATGGTGCCATCATATAGACGAATGTAGACATATGGATCATGGAACTTTTTCATTACACTCTTAGAAAAAAAAGGTTCCTCAAGTGTTTGGATAATTAAGGTTTTTTTTTGCCTCCTAAAGGGCTTCTACTTCAGAGCACTCTCTGATAGGGAAACCCTCTACTATAGGGTTCTACAAAGAAAATTTAAGGGTTCCCATTAGAGGAACAAACCGAAGAACTCTTAAGGGTTCTAGATTTAACATTAATTTCTGAGAGAGTACTATTAAAGAAGACCATAATGTGTACATATTCATGGTATAAAAAAATAAATACCTAGCAATATTAATTAACCATTTTTTGGGTGTGTCAACAGTTAAGTTTTACATGACATCTCCAATGGCCTTAAGCTAAACACAAAGGACTGATAAATAAGATGCTAATCAGAGCCCAAGAGAATATCACATAAATCCAATCAAAGAGCCCTAGGGTGCCTTTAGCAAAACGCCAAGGCACCCTGACTTTGTAAATCCTAGCAGCCTTTCCCCAGCCAGGGGTGCTGTGCTCTTCTGACCTTGCCGCTACTTCTCCTCGCCGGGAGACATGTCTGGATCCTTCCCAGCCATCATCTTGCAACATCGATCATGTTTCTTTTTTGTCTGTGGGAAGGGGATGGCATGAACCTGATGCACTGGGTGAGGGACTATTTGTCCTTCCATATGTTGCATCTTGTAAGCCGCTGCCCACCTTCCTGCCAAACTCTGTCCCATGCCAGGAAAGACCACATGTTTCCACAAAGCAAAGTTTGGCAAGTGGTCAATTGGTAGGGATGTAATTTTAGGGCTATCCAAGCATCAACTAGGCTGCACAGGTCAACGGGAAAGACTTTAAGAGATGCTTGTAAAGCATTTAGTATATTACGGTGCACTTGACTTTATTTTTTGAATGCATATTTTCCCAATACTTTATAAATGGAAAAAGGTGCATTTAAAAATAATAGCACTTTTCGATAACACTACTAACATTACAAAAAACCTTTGGGTACCTATATTGGGCCTTTATAATGCATTCATAAACATTGCATTAATCTTTTGTAAATTAATGCTTGATCATTTATGAAAGGCTTATGTCAAAACTTGACGTGATAGTGTCACAATAAGAAGGAGTCGACAGGATACAATAGCAAACTCTTTATTCAACAAATCCAAAACGGCTGGCAGAATCGTGGTAAAGCCAGGCAGGGGTCCAACATACAGGCAAACAGTGCAATGGAGAGAAGGACGGAGACAAGATTGAGGAAGCAGAGCAATAAACTAACACCAGGAATAAACACAGAGAATAAAGGCTTGGTAATGCACAGAGACGGGAAAATTTGTGAATCCGGACTGGAGTTGGTGAGGCTCTGTGTGTTACAGACAGAGGTTTAATGTAGTATATTACTTTGTCAGAATATTTTTATGGTTAGATTGTTTTTTTTTTACTAACAGCACATATTTGAAAATTTAAGACATTCTCTATGAAGTATGCATTTCATTCATGTTCATTTAGCTGATATATGGTCTTTTTTAATAAGCAAAGTTGTAAAAGGTGTACATAGTGCTTCATAACTGTGTTATAAATGAAAATTGATTACCAATTTAGTTTGAGGGCCTGGCAATCATTCAAAAAATAGAATTTACAGATCGATAAATTACAGTCTTGAACAGTCTGGCCATAATGATGGTTCTTCTCTCTTCTCTCTTTCATGTGAAGACAAAGTCACATAACAACATGAAAAAAATGTCGCCCACGACTTTTGACATAAACCTTACATTAATACTCCAGCATTACTTTATAAAAGATGCATGCGATGCTTATGTAGGTACCCTTCAAATAAAGTGTTTTTACAGTCTATGAGGTTCATCTGATAGAATAGAATGCTCCTTTATTGTCAAATATACACATACAAGTACAGTACATGGAAATTGATTCTTCGCATATCGGTAAGCTGGGGTCAGAGCGCAGGGTCAGCCATGATACAGCACCCCTAGAGCAGGGAGGGTTAAGGGCCTTGCTCAAGGTCCCCCAACAGTGGCAGCTTGGTGGAGCTGAGATTTGAACTCATGACCTTCTGATCAGTAGCCCAGTGCCCTAACCACTGAGCCACCACTGCCCCTGATGTGTTCATAGTAAGATTATCAGTATTAAATAAACACTGTATTTTTATTTATGTATTAAATAAAATTACAGTATGAGTATATCTGAGAGCGAGTATTTAGGGTGTGTATTCAGTGAATAATGTTCACTGAGGGATCAGGCCCGTGGAGTGAGGTAACCCCAAAAAGCCAGGGAATTTGTTTTTTCTCTCTTTCTAAACTGCCTACATCTCACTTCCTGGAAGTACCTGTCCCTCTCACTCACTCTCAAGGACCCAGCCAATCTCCCTTTGTAAATAGAACTATGTTTTATAATTCACTCTCTTTCCGAGATGACCGTATCAATAATGCAGGGAAACCGAATCTATCTGGTGCGATGAGATTATTTTTCTGATTTGGCCTGACAGTTATGGTAATAGTTTGGCAAACAATCTACTCTGGTGACAAAGACCACAGATTACAGCTGTGTTAAAATCGCAGTGGCCTAGGAGAAGTCCATGATTGATTACACGTGAAGAAACAGAGGCGTGCAATTTGTCCCCCAAAATCTCAGCTGCTTTTAACTCCACTGATACGAAAATAATCTCTTTTGTTTCATCCTATTGGGGAAATGCACAATATAAACAAAACGGGAAAACATAGTGGGCAACAAGTGTGCCAGTATGGATGAAAAACAGCACTGTGCAGATTTTAGATAACCTGAAAACTCTTTTACTCTGTATTCCACGATCCAGGAAAAACAAGAATTGTTTAGCTTAGAAAGAGGCTTATGTCATGTTAAATTGAAAATGTACATTGTTAGCATAACAATAATGTTCTCTGGCTTCTGTTTTCAAAATAGTTTCTATTTTTTTATATGTTATTGGAGGATTGCAAGGTGGAAGAGTGGAAGAGAAGAGATTTAAAACACTATATAGTCTCATCATTCTAGACCAATCTAAAGCCACAATTAAATGCCTGAACTAGCTAATAAACTAACTCTTTTGTATCCAGGACGTATGTTTCCGGTTAAAAGTGGTTCAAGAGCTATAATAATCCCACAACAATAACATGCCTTAGGCCAATCAAATAAAACATAGCACAAAACATCTACTTCCTGCACTTGCCAGTCATCATGACATAATTATGAACTAATAAGAAATACATTATTGTAATTGTTCAATTGTTGTTTAAAGTCACATTCTGGGTTTGGGATCTGAGGTTAGATTAAAGTGAGGATCACAGGGTGCCTTTTTATTTTTTAAATTAGACAGCAATAATGCAAATACAAGTCACAATCTGCATCCAACAGTCTAATATCTTCTTTTTTATTTCTGGTTGTTTTCTTCCCAAATCACTGGCAGGCATACAATTAAGAGGCTCATGTTTTATTAATGATGTATTTGGTAACACCAATTGGCTAATATGAATTTGCATGTTTATTAAAAAGAAGACAGTTATGATTAATGGGATTCTGCCATACTACATTGAAATGAGAGGAAAACTGGTTGGTAAGGGGATCTCTGATTACTAATAGAAGTGAATATGCTTGTTTTAATTTGTACCCTTACTATACATAGGAATTCATCATTACTTCTCAAGAATAAAACAAACTATTTAACAACAATATTTTACAAAGAATGATATAGTTGCATCAACCATATTATTAGTTAGCTGAGTGACTTAAATTCCATATTAGTTCTCTATTTGAGCACTACACCTACTCCAGGTTCTAATTTGCTAGCCTAGTACACCAATAAGAACTGTAGACAGGTAGCGACTGTACAACATTAGACACACAACTGCTCTTGCCTGCTTCATTATAAAAATGCTACAGTAAATATTCCACCCATGGCACAAATTAGGTAGGAAGTTCCATCTATGAATTTAGAATGGGGTCATATTAAAAACCTAGATCCCAAGTGGGAAGAAAGAAAATACAGAGGCTTGAGTGGACACAGAAGTGTCGCTTGCCATCTATTCAAATTTGTCCAATAAAAAAAAGGTTTTTAGAAAAGAGAGAGAGAGAGAGAGAGAGAGAGAGAGAGAAATAATAAAAAAAAATTCTTGACAACAAGGACATTGTCAGATAAGTGGAGAAGGGCAGTGAGAGAGCTATTTAGAGTACTAGTAAATGGCCTTTTTACCATTCTGTCCCCCCATCACACACACCCATGGCACCCTCCTCCTCTGTTTGGGGATGGCATTAGAGACTGGAGACTGACATACATTTTTTATAGCTTCATAAAGTCGGCCAATGACCAGGTCACCCTTCTCATAACTAGGGAGCAGAACACTTGAAAAAAGCCATTCATCACTGTGAAAGGGCCTGCTTGTCCAAGCGCCTTCAAACATGCGCACGGTCTGGCGAGAGATGCTCAGCGCAAATGCTAACGCACTTCTGCCGCTAATGCCAGATGACCTTCTCACATCTATTAGTGGGCTGCCTGATGCAGAGGGCACGCGTGTGCCCTGCTTGTCTCCGGTTGAAATCTCAAACGCAAATACAAATACCAGGCGTAATACAACATATCAGCATAGCCATCACTCTTTTTCTGCGAATGAAGGGTAACACCCTTTTGGAAGACAAGGGCCTTATACTGGTTTAAAATAAAGCATAGGTTGCTTGTTGTTGGCAAGATCGATTGATGGGCAGTTAAGATCTGTGACTTTAGGGTGTTAAACTAAACATGCTGTTTATTGTTGATGTATCAGTGCCACTAGAGCCTACTTCTTATTTGTGCAATGTGATTTAGTTTGGAAAATGATTTAAGAGACATGACATGCTTTTTAAGTACGTCCCCTTTGATTTGGCAAGGCAGAAGGACCTCCAATACAGGACTGAAACACTCTGCACAGAGAAAACTATCACACCACAGAAGCCCATTAGTGGGCAATTAGTGACAGCTGGTGGGTTGTCAGACTAGTAATGGCCTCAAAAGGAATACCCGTGGAATACAGAAAACTAGAGGGGGGACTTGATGAGAGACTGAAATGTGAGTCTTGAAGAAAAGCATCATGTTAAAAATGTATAGAATGGACATTGTGTTTTGTTTTTCTTTTTTTTATAAGCACAGGGATTTATGTCAGACAAATGTTTTAATTTACTCAGTGAGTCAAATGTCTCCAATAATCATTCAGTCACAACAATCTGACACAAGTGTCCAATCCTGCCAGATAATAAAAATGTACAATTATTGACTCAAAATTATCATTTAAAAGAACGCCTTATGTTATAATATTCAATCTACCCAGATAGCATGGGAGCACAGAATAAGTGCGGTGCATTTAACTATTAAAGAATTCAATCACAAGCATTCTGAGGATGAACTCTCATTTATGTCACAGGGAATTACATCTCTATAGAACAAAGGAGCTGAGATACATAAAAATAACACGAACACACAGTAAGGTTGTTTGACTCCTTTTTTGTATTCTTTTAAGATGGTAATTCTTAGACTGTCTGTAAAAAAGGAAGCAGGGGACAAGGGTGGAATTCAGCAGGCTCATGTGTATCAGCTCACTCTCCTTTCTTGCCTGTTTTTCATTTCAAATGGTGAGGCTGAACTTTGAGAGACCCAAAAGGCGGGTTAAGGCGGGGAGGAGAGATATAAGTCCTTTAATAATTTATTTAAGAGGTGTGGGGGGTGGGGGGTTAGCCAAGGGGAACAAATAGTGTTTCTCCCAGAACCAGGACCTGTGTGACCCTGGCCTGACGTACCTGCAGCCCCAGCCCCATCGCATTAGCGAAATTCTTATTTGATGGCATTTTAATATTCTGCCTTGATGACTTTTTAGCAACATTTACTTTCCAGGGTCTCCGGCGCTTCCCCCGGAGGAAATGAGACATGTCAAAACCCATTACGCAAAAATCAAAATTTAAATACCTCAGCTGTGTTCGGGGTAATACACACGATCTGCACCACTCAGAGGCAGGGGCGCACAAACACTCATCTGCTTGCCACCTCGTAATGAGTCTGTTTGATGGGTAAGCGATTTGTGGGTCACCAAGCATACGTTACAGATCCAATTTAACCCTTGATTGCTTGTTCTCCGGAGGACCCAGGGAAATGTGTTATTGAAATTTAACACCAGATCATTTCTTATTCCCCCCACCCCCCTTTTCACTCACCTCCCCTGTCATGCTTGCACAAAGGTGTACTAACATGCCTCCCCGTGCAGCCTGGAAAGGAGTGGAGGAGGCCGAAACGCAATGAAGGAAGGAAGGAAGAGAGAGAGCAGGTGATAGAGAGAAACAAAGACAATTTTATGCACGAGTGCAAGTGCAGCCTCCTTCCAGGGTCTTGCTAAACACCAATCCAATTAGCCCCCGAAGACGCAACAGCAGTTTCTGACTCAATTGAGTTTTGGCTTATCCCTGTCATGTGATTTATGACTTTTACAATGCTGTTATTTCGGCAGCAGTGTCATCTGCATGTAAGCACTGAGGGGTTTGTATGACAGATATGCCGCGTAGCAATTTCACAGACCCAAGGACTGAAGCTGGCATAGACAGATAGGACTGTGTGACAGTGGATGTGAGTTAGTCCTTGTAAGAGTTTTTGAGGTGGAAGCATGTAAATGGCTTGCATGTTTATCCTGCAAGAGAGATTGGGCTAAGGGCTGGATGACTCAGCATGACACTTCACAGGATATGAGGGTGACAGTGGACAACAATGTGAGGAAGCAGTGACATTATTAAGTGAGCTTCCATCTAATCTTTAACCTCAGAATGTCAAATGCAAAGGAAGTCAACCACCAGTAAACAATTAGACGACGGCATTCTTAAGTCTACCTCAGCCTCACCTAAAGAAAGAAAACATACATGGTGTAGAATGCCTAACATAATAATAACAGCACTGTCTTATCATTCATTTACTTATTGTCTATAACAGCATCTCCCATTCAGGGTCACGGTGGATCCAGAGACATTTTCTGGAAACACCTTCTTACTTATTGTTATTGTTGCTGTTGGAAAATAAATAAATAATATTAACAAATTAACAATTACCAATTAGCAAATTGTTATATAATTAACAATTTATTATTTTTATTTTTATTATTATTATTATTATTATTATTATGGTTACTATTTCCTTTACTTTGCTTTTTTATTTTATTTTTTTCTGGAAACCTATAGGCACATCTGTTCTTTTGAAAGCCTCTCTCTGTTAAACATCAAACACTAAGAACATAGTTCTGTAGTGGAGGACCACAGAAAGTCGAGTCAGAAATACCTCTCTTGTTTCTGTATCCTTTCAGGCCCCTTTGATGGTGAATCAAACAAAATGGAAAATGTTGTGTTTTTTCATGCACTCTTTTGCCCAATACTCTTTCACGTTTGTCTTTTTCTTCCCTACAAATGCCATTTGTTCTCTCTCAATTCTCTCAAGAGTTGTTGTGACTTCATGACTAATGAATCAGTCCAATGTAGGACTTACAGAAAAATAGCATATTTTCCACTAACTGCTGGTACAGTGATGCAGCTACCCCAGGGATAAAAAAATCATGAAAAGACAGTATCACTATTTGTAGTTTTCAATTATTCTCTTGTGCTGGTCTTGATCATTGTGCTCTACTATCTTCTGAAGTAGCAGTATTGTTTCTGCTTTTTTTTTCTTTCTTTTTTTTTAGCTATTTGAGCTTTATGTTTGAGGGGCCCATAAGGGGTTCTGATCCATGCTAGAAAGATGGAGAGTGGGCATAGCTAAATAGCGGGGGCGCTAATTGAGAGCTCAAGCGAGCTGGTTCACTCCATTCAGAGAGTGCTTGTTATTAGACCTTTCTGCCGAGGGAGAGAGCACCAGTGGCGCTCATGTGTAGCCAAGATTTATGCTAATGGGACCATGCATATGCTTATTCCACATATCTATATTAAAGTTAATAGACTGTCACATTGCTTCTTAACCCTAGCCTCCATACATGATTACCTTTGCTGATTTCTTTGCACAACGCCATATAAACACGGGGCAAGGATTTTTGTCAACGTGTCAGTGGGTTTGTTTCCGGTGGCGGCCAAAGGTTCCCATAATCGGAGTGTAACTTCAGGGACTCTGCCATAAACGCCTGCCTGAAAAGAGGAGCTGTCCCTCCCTTGAATGCTGTAATGTTCCCTTGACTGCCAAGTAGGCCTCTGGATTTATCACCATTCTACTGCCAACTGGCAATCTACCGTCTGTGCCATATACTGGTAAAGCTAAGTAAGTACATGTGTTTGTAATTATAATGCTTGCTGTTTGGGGCACCCAGTTTTATATTAACAATTTCTCACATATATGTCAGCATTAAATGATCAGCTCTGTGAAATAAAAGGTTTGAATGGTGCTTCAGTTTGGACCATTAGGTTCCTACATATTGATGCTGAGACTTTTGCCATAAAAGGTATGGCCCTGGCACTGAGCCCTGTGCACTATGATAATTGTTGAATGAGCTGACAATGGGCAAACACAAACTACATTTTGACAGAGCAAACATTAATAAAGGTCCAATAAAAAGCCAATTGGCTTGTAAGACAGATGTGGAAAAAGGGGCAAAGAAAGAACAAAAAAAGAGAGAAAGAGAGAGAGACAGACATGATGGACAGCAGGGGCATTTATTGGGTTTTCCCTGCTCCTGAATAACCCCCTGAAACAAGTGGTAGTAGACTCCCCCAGCATCCCCCACCCCACTGCAATCCACTTTGCCAGGCTCTTGACTTACAAATTGCTGCTTTAGAGTTGGTTTCATTGTAGCAGCTTTCTTGGGACCCAGGGAGAAAAGGGGCAAAGAGGGGGACTAGTGAAACATGTGCAGACACGACACTTACTTTCCCCATGCAATACAGTAAAGAAGGGCTTTGCCTAACAGTTGGCACATTGTTTCCACTTGTCCCCCAGAGAGACTGGCCACAGCATTGTCAATGACCTCTCTCTCTCCACTCACTACCCTCCCATCTTTTCAATCTACTTGGCTGAGTTTCAAGTAAGTCATGAAAAAAAGGTAAAATGCTTAGGACCTAAGCCCCTCAATAGCTCTTCTTAATTCCTTCTTTAATATGTCAGACAAAAATATCAGGGCTCTTTAGCATGCCAATGAGGGCGCTAAGAGAGAAGTGTTCCCAGTGGAACGAGGACAGGGGAAGGGCAAGTCCATTCTGAAGAGAGCTGTTTGTACTGAGGGCTGCAGAGTAAAAGGGCGGATAACTGTGTGTTCCTGCGGAACTTACTTGGTCCTTTCAGGCACAATCACACAAAACCAGAACTGTTCAACTCAGGTAAGATGATCAAGGTCTCAACTGTTAATAACTGAAATCCATTTATCTCTATCAAACAAGACCACATCTAACACTATTCTTTGGTTAGAACTTGCCATATTAAGTACATATATAGTTGTAATATATGGCATGTTTAAATGGCACAAACAACATTACACGTTTTACTTCATTTAGCAACTCAAAAAGCATTACTTAAATAAGTGCTCACAAAAAACATCATTTATTGTTTATGTGTAATGTACTTGATTTAAGTACATTACTTTGATAATTGTTCTAAAACACATTTTTCACCACATTGGCCTCAGATGAATAACTAATTTATGACTTTAATTCAGCTTCTCAATCAGAAATGACCGAATACTAGATTGTCAAATGTTACAAAGTGGAAAATCCTTGAATACTTAAAAGTTCTGGGCCAAAAATGGAATTTATGTGAATTTTCCCCTCAACGCAAATATAGTATTCGGTCATTTCTGATTGAGAAGCTGAATTAAAGTCATAAATTAGTTATTCATCTGGGGGTTGGTCAGTGTTATAAAAATACTCACAATACCTACAATATTCTCCGAAAACCGTATTGTAACGTACCTTATCA
>JAOUQW010000034.1:18244228-18260429 GCA_028565825.1 Olivaichthys viedmensis | reverse complement strand
AGTCAGCATACAGACGACTGAGCACCTTTGCCACAACCATCTGACCTGTAATAAAAATATGAAAGTATAAAAGTTTTATTTGAGTATTTTAATTTATTATCTAGTTTGGAGGGAGATGTGAACAAATGGTAATAAGAAACCCAAAAGTAAAACACTTCACTCACTGTGCAGGTTCTTGGCACTAATGGCAATCAAAAGACCCATCTCATAGCACAGCCTAACCTCTTGACTTCCTCCCCTATCTTTGTAGCTCCTGCCTAGCCACAGCAGTGTCTGAACATGCTCTTCATCTGATATGCTCTCAGAGAGAAACTGGAAGAGGTGCAGAGATCTAAGCAAGAAACTCTCTGCCAGGCCTGGAGCCCCTACCGATAAAGCGAGACAGCCCAGATTAGCCAGAGCCAGAGCCTCATTATACTTGTTCCCATTTTCCTGTGAAATTACGAGAGCACAATGAAAGCTCCTTGCTGCTTCTGTGACTCTTCCCTGTTTGTGGAGACATAGGGCAAGTAGGTTGTGGACCACACCACGCTGTGTTGGACTGTCTGTTTCTTTCAGGGATTTAAGGAGAGATTGCAGTGTAGACTGGGCTCTCTCTGGTTCCTCTGTAAGCACTAAGAGCCAGGCCAGCAGCACTGATGCCTCAAAACCCTCCTCATCATTAATGCAGCTCCCTGCCTGCACAGCCTGTTGGGCACAGAGCACTGCCCTATCCAAGGCTCCATACTGCTCGTAGACACTAGCCAAACACAGACACAGGTCTCTCTGGGTCTTCAGGTGTTCTCCACAGTTGGCTATAGACAATGCCTGTTGCAAGTAAACCACCACCTGGACTGGGAGCAAAGCAGAGCCATCCCTCCAACGAGGATTCAGCCTGACTGAGTTCTTTAGGAAGAGTTCAATCTTTTGAAAGGCATCATTCAATGGATGATCCTGACCCGAATCTAAACTGAGAGAGGATAGTGCAAGGTAAGGCAGATACTTCTTGTGATAGACCCTGCATAGTATCCAGTTAAGATCAACTGGCCCTATAGGTCTTCCTTCCTCTGCTGAGAGAGTGATAGTAAGGAACTGAAGTCTTTCCACAAAAGGCAAGGCCTCTTCAATCTTTCTGTTCTGCAAGAATAGACAGAGGATCAGATAGCAAGTCCGTGCTTCAAGGTGCTTGTCATTGTCAACCACAGCTTTGCGTAGAATGGGCTTGAGCAGTTCAAACTCATCCAGGGAGCAGAAGTTATGGAAGGGGAGGCACAGTATAAGAGCACTTGCTTTCTCTAATGTATAAGGTAGCTTGTCTGTCATCCTCTGCTTCAGGTAGACAGCTGTAAGGTTTGTATACAGAGCGATCAGCAGAGGTTTGTCATCAAAGCCCTCTACAGGGACCTTCAATGCCTCCTCAAAGTAAACTCGTGCCTGCGAGTACTTGAGCTTTTTGGCACACAACCTGCCCAGAAGGAAACAGGCTCGTCTGTGGGCCCACAGCATCCTGGCTTTCTTTGCTCCCTCTCGCAAGCGCTCCAGATGCAGGAGCACCTCATTCATCGGAAGACCACCAAAGACTGTGTCCAAGAAGGAGTAGGAGAGGTCGTAAAGTGGCTGAAAAGAGTCCTGGAAGTGGTCCAGGTTGAGAAGGGTTAGAATGGGGTCAACAAGCTCAGCCTCTTCAGTTTTCCAGATGCCTTCATCCATATAGGGTGGATCTAACTCATACTCATCCATCTCTCGGAAAGTGTCCTCCAGGCTGAAGGAGAAGGCTTCATGGTCCCTGTCTAGGCAACTCTGAGAAGCGTAGAAGGATGGTCGAGGGGAGGAGTGATAGGGTGGGGTATCACTCTTTTGCAATATAATGCTCTTCCTGGCATCTTCTGAGAGGTTCTGTTCTGGGGGATTATGCAAACAAAGTTTATATTGAAACATCACAGCAAGATAGATAGATGTACACATTTACTATGCTTTCATAAATGAAAGCAAAACATTTTACCTTGCTTGGGTTGGTTTCTGATGTAGGTAAAATCAGAGTCATCAAGTCTGCCTGAAAATAAATCAAATTCCTTTAAACAAAATTGCATTAAAATTATAGCCATCTCCTCCTAAACAATGTCAATAATCTGCCAGACAGACGGTGTTTGTGTTTCCTACCTAATTTGTAAACGGTGCTGATGCCAGTGGAGAAGAGTTTGTCCAATAGGCCAGTGTGGCACTGTTCATGGCAGGGGTTAAACTGTGAGAGCGCCACTCTCTCCTCCTCACTTAGAAAGACCAATTGTCCACTGCTATGAGGGCCCAACAAAGGCAACATTATCAACCACATGACTCCCATTCTGACTGCTTCATCACATAATCGCATAACTAAACCCACCCCCCTCCAAATGGCCAGAAACACAGACACTTAAGGTCAACTGAAAAATAGCATGATAATTGTTGTATACTTGTGTTCATATATATGAGTAACATAAATGTAAGTTTTAATTTTATATATATTTTCTTACAGTGGTTTGACATGCTCAGGTTTTACATGGGCCTTGTGGACAAATCCTATCTGTCCACTAGATAGGTGTCTTCCAATTAGCATGTTCAGGGAGCTGATGAGCAAGCCTTCCACCTCTATCAGATCTCCTTGACTGAAGTGCAGTTCATCTTTAACCTTTGGGTAATGGTCCACCACTGCTACACACGTGCCTGTTACTGGAAGGAGAAGTTACAAAGGACCTAAGAGTCTTTATATGTTAACAGAATAAGTTATAACAATTGATTACAAAAGGTAATCATAGCACTCGATGGCTTCAAGTATATACAAATACATTATTGTGAAAAACCTCACCTATTGGCTGGTCAATTAGTCTTTTTGTGGATGAAAACCCTCCTGCATTGCCAGGGTACTTCCTAAGA
The DNA here is from genome assembly GCA_028565825.1 of Olivaichthys viedmensis. Classification (NCBI taxonomy): domain Eukaryota; kingdom Metazoa; phylum Chordata; class Actinopteri; order Siluriformes; family Diplomystidae; genus Olivaichthys; species Olivaichthys viedmensis. The sequence goes on along the minus strand of JAOUQW010000034.1, from coordinate 18,257,540 downwards.
AACCACCTTTTAAACACAATGGACTGGTTTTGTTAAACCAATATAGAAATTGTGTCATTGCCTCTAGGGGTTGATGAATGATTTTGCATTGCTTTAATGAAACATGTCTAAGCAGGGAGAGTCAATGTCACTCACTGGTAGAAAGGGTAGGGCAGAGGTTGCATGGCATGAACAGGCACTAGACCATGCTGACCGGTAGACAGCAGTGTTCCCTCCCACATGGACTCCTGTCCAATATCCTTGACCATAACAAGGTCATTCTTCCTGTAGGCCAATTCCTCTCCCTCCTCTGTACACTGCTCACTGTTAAGCAGAGCTTTGGCAAAGAATGAACCTACAAGCAAACACAATACAACTGAGTCTTTCACTTTACACTCTGTTCCTTGTTATATTTCTATTAGTCTTTTACCATTTGCCTGTATTATCCTGCTTCTGTCCGTCATGCTGTTTTTCCTTTATCTTCCTCTTTTTTTCTTTTCTTTTTGTTATATAAGAATTGATGTCTTAGAAGAGATGTCTTAGTTCTTCCAAAACAACTACCTAACTTACAGGTATAATCAAATTCAGGATAAATCTTCTTAGTTCTTAGGTCTGTTTAGCATTAGGCCTGGGTTAACTTTCTGTGTGTTTCTGTTGCTTCAGATTAAACAAATGCATAAAAGTAAGTTATTTAGAACTAATTCTGCAATCATAACAATGCTGCCAGAAATGATTTTAGGAGACACAACAGAGCCCTGTTTGTTCACAGCAAAGCAAAATGTTATGACTACTAACAAGACAAAAAGATAATCTCTCTTCCTGAAAACCATGAGGGCTTAAAGAGTCTTTATTTTGAACCATATTTACTTGTGTCTTAATTGGCTAAGAAAAGGGATGCCCCAATTGCCCCAAACTAAATTTAAGTATTTAGCATTTCTGTTGAAAGATAAATCTTAACACAATGGTGATGGGCCTCTTACCTTCTTGAAGTAGGAGCCCCAGATAGAGGGTGGCCAGGTGTTCTTCATCCACCGTCACACAGATCTCCATATCACTGAGCATCCCAGGGTCCAGCCAAAAAGACTGGTCACACAGGAAGTTCTCCAAGCACCTTGCCACATATCCTGAGACACACCACCAACATTATATATTGTGGTAGATATATGTTTCCAAGTATATAAGCATATTATGGCTGTCACGCGCGCGGCTGAGCTCGGGATATGGCCATGGCGACGGCCGCCACGCGCTTGTGTTTTTGTTCGCCTGTCCCTGTCACGTGAGTCATGTTAAATGTTCCCAGCTGTTCCTTGTTCGTCCTTTGATTCCTAAGTGTTTAAATACCCGCCTGTGTCCGTCCCGTATTGTCTTCTGTTTTGTGTGTGTATGTGTCTGCACGCCTGTCACGGCGAGATTACTTGAAATGTTTGTAAACCCGATGTCTGTTAAACGTAAATAAACATGTTAAGTGTGCAAAGCGGCTTCGCGCTTGTGTCCACACCCCGGAACTCGATCATGACAACGGCGCAACTTGCTTGTGCTGGCTCACCTAGAGCCAGGTATGTGGAGAACTTCCAGATTTCCTCCACAGTCTTAAAAGTGATAACAAAATGGTCTTTTTCGGCATGCACTGAAACCAAGCGTGCAGACAGATCCTGGAAACAAAGGACAAAGAATCATTGCAAATGACTGAGTACTGTGAAAGCAGGAAAGCATGAACTGTTCTCTGATTCTATTTGGCACAGATACCTTAAAAAAGCTTACCTTAAAAAGCTGAATTACATCCTGGCTGTTGCTTTCTACGACCCTCAGTCTGGTGCGCAGCGCCTCCTGCAGCACACTGTCCAGCTCCAAATTGGAGCGCCTTCTCCCGCTGAACACCAGTATCACATCTGGTAAATGAAGCTGACTGTTAGAAGCCAAAGTCCTATTGTTTATTATCATAGATGGCTTACACAGGTAGGGCATGGCAAAGATTTATTTTGTGACTGTACATGGGCTTGGACCTAGCCATAATGTTATGTCTTGCACTGACAGCATAGTCCTTTTTTGTGGGCACAAAATCTCTGCTACACTCGACTACCTCTGACAGGATGTGATTAGGCTGGGTGCAGACATTAGAGTTGTCTGAAAGGGCATTAGCTCTGACAGTTTGCTGAATCAGGCCTCCTACCATTACTGTCCATTATGGGAACTTTTCCACTCAGGTCTATATGGCAGTGGAAATCTTGATGCAAATACCTGAAGAGAAGTGATCTCCCACAGCTAAGGAGACAGTGCTGGTTGTGCTGAGAGCTTCCTTCCTCTTCCAGTAACTCTCACCAGTAATTCCCTCACCCTCCACCTCAGCCTCTGTCTCCACTTCTTCTCCTGCGCCAAACAGAAGAAAGATTCTTCAGTACAGCATGTCTGGAAAAAACTTATCATGTATTGTGTTTGCATTGATAATTAAATGAACTTTTGACAGCGACTGTTCAGTGGTTTGGTAATCAACAAAAAGTACACGTCATTAAAAGTTGATTAATTCTGTAGGAAAAGGTTGTGTCTGCACACATTTAGAAACATTTGCTTTTTTATTAGGGTAAACTAATAAGAGCAGTACTAGAAAATTTCAAAATCTTAATACTCTATAAATATCAGTCCCATGGCCTTTTTCTCTCAGGATGTTCAAATGGTTCCACAGCACATAATACAGTACATAGTACAGAACACACAGTCCAGGCTACAAACTCAGATTATGATGTTAAGTTGTGTAGTCAGTTAGTTAATAAATTAGTTAAACAGAGTCTATTTAATTACAAAATATACTATATTTTAGTTTTAGATGAAACCTAACAATGTTCTTCTTACCAGTGGTCATGACATAATTTCCTTGAAAGAGCTCATTGGCTCTTGTTAATGTGTATGGGGGCTCTTCCCATAAGGCATTGAGATCAGGAGTTGATATATCTATGGAAAGGGGAGTGGAGGCTTTAGTCAGAAGTTAAAGCAGATTAACTGTGTGAAAACTGAAGAAGCTTTTAATGGACCATTATGAACAAAAGGGCATTAAGGGAAAGGGTGATTTCATAGTGCATCTGGACAGGCACCAAGATAGCATCACATCGCTTTCAAAGGGTGAATACACACATTAGACACAATACACTGAGACAGAGGATGCATGCACTCTCTGGTAAACCAATTTAGGCAACATTAGTTTCCTTCATATCAGTGCAATCTGAACCTGCGCTGCAAATTAGTGCCATTTCTGCAATCACTCAGTGATTTGGGACAAGTTGTATTATATGCTATAGTTATACTGATATGATCTCTGCAGGTAGCCAAGTCGTCAATCAAATAAATTATACTATTAATTATGCATGAGTGAAAAGCAAAACAAGTTTCATTAATCACACAGAAAACACCGAAGCATTATGCTAGAGCTTTCACAACACAATATTAGTTTCAATTACAGGGCAGAAGAACAATACAAACAGGAGAACACATACATAGCAGCCTCAACAAAGGTCAAACTGTAATATGCATTACCTTCATGGGTAGGTCTATTACCCATGTTTTACGGAAATACACTGACGTCTGCCTGTGTAAGTTCCATTTCATTGCAAAAATTTATGTGAAACAGGGTAGGACCAACCTGAAAGTAAGAAGCAGTTTCTCAGACACGGAGCTGGACAGCAGCAGCATGCCATGATGTGGACAACAAACTCACCTACTCCACCAAATCAATGACTCTAGTTTAAAAATAGATCCAATGGAATAGCTAATCAGGATAAAGACTCCTGTTTCTCTAATTCCCTAGCGCACATTCTTACTCTCTTTGCCTATGCATCTGCATCTTGAGCATTCAATCTACACTCTCACTTGTTCTCCACATCCATCCCCCCCTCCCCTCTCTGGCTGGTCTGCGAGTGTAATGTACAAAGAGCATGTTGCTGCTGGCATGCTGGTGTGGGTTGGTCAATGGCTCTTTATGCGAGAGGGGAGCTTCTGTAAAGTAATTATTCTGGCCCTGGATATTATACAAGCACAATAAAATTAAAAACTATTGCCAAACAGACGATGACTTTATAAGTATATCCCTGCATGTTTGACGAATTTTCCGATTGTGTTTCTCCTCCTTTCTGATTCTCTTTATTCTTCCTGTCTGGGTAAGCAGTATTTAGGCTGACAGCTTCACATTGTCCATGCCAGGATGTCAGCAGATCCACATTGTTTTCACCCAATTTCTTCTGTAAACTTCCAGAAGAAGTGGAAGAGACCCAGCTCTCCAGCATCATCTAGTGGCTTCAGTACACCACAGTGTAGATGAAGATTTTATTCTATGTGTATTGTAAGAGGATTCCCACAATGCTGTGTTGTAAACTTACAGAACCCAGAGCCCTATAACATAATTTACACAAATCCACATGATAAATTACATCATTTGAGAGATTACATCTTTTTAGTCCTCTTTTTTGATTACTTTACTTTTTTATAAATTTTGTCTTTGCTTTAGTTGAGACAAACTGACCTTCACTGTCACTTGTGCTTTTCTCAGTCTTTTGCTCTGATGCACTTCTAAATGAATAATTCTCCATACTTTGCGGTGTTTGTGTGAAAGCAAAATATGTTGGGTCTAAAACAAATTTTTGGCAGGAGACTGCCTAGCTACAAACAGCAGACAGACATGTCTCCACATATGTCAAGAACAGCATTTTGTTATACTTTGTATACTAATGGTATTTTGCCTGTCACAATCTAATAATACTCAATTACACTAAAACACAGGGGTTTGTTATCAGGTTAGTGGCATGATGATGCAAGTTATGCTTTATAAAATAAAAATGTCTAAAAAGTCTCAAGTTATAAGACGTTTGTCAATTTGTTAGAGTGGGGATGTGTGCCACTGTCCATGAATAGAGAGGGGAAGCCTGTAACTTGAGTATGGGCACTATGTTTAGAATATCTCCCACATGGGCCAAATAAACCAGCAAACAAGCACAGAGAGACTAACAAATCAAAACTTATCTTTACATTGTGATAATTATGAGACATAGAAAAAGGCAAATAAGAAAGTGTGAAAATAGGCGAATGTTATTATTTGTTATTAAAAAAACTAAGTGAAACAAAACTGAAAGTGTAACTGCCAACTGAGTAGAAAAAAACAAATGCGGCACGACCATAACACTGCCGTGAAGTTCAACCAAACCTTAAACACAAGTATGTAGATAGAAAAGGAGACTTATTCCCACCGTCCCTAATGCTCATCTTGCTATCCAATAAGCCGACAGTTGTTACATTGTACCTCTATCCTGCTGGCTCCCGCCGGTGTATTTGTCCTTCATGTGCGCACCAGTAAAAAACTCATGGTCCTCTGAAAAGCCCCTGTAGGACACTGTGTGTGTGTGTCCTTGTTGCATGCATGCTGAAGAAAAGAGACACTACACAGAGGAAGTATATATATAAACTCCACCTCTAAATATCATTGTTGCTCCCTCCTTCTGCCTCAGTATCTCCCTTGGCTACTCTGATCTAATCTCTCTCTCTCTCTCTCTCTCTCTCTCTCTCTCTCTCTCTCTGTGCGTGTTTTGGCTCACAAATGTCCTGTTGGACTTCTCAAGTACTTACAGTAGAGGAATACAAACTAGATGAACACAAAACTTTAAAGAACATTTCAAATAGATTTTCACACATAAAATCAAATCTTTTCCTCATTCCTTCACTATATCCCCTCCTATTTAATGACAATCCTATGCCTGTAAATAGAGCATGTGGGGAGGAATTGCACAGGTTTTCTACAGCTACTAATACAGCAATCCATCTGGTTTAACTTGTTCTCTGTACATAACAACCAGAGTCTGTGAAGATACAATCACCTAGATTGTGGGTCTAGACCCATCTGCCTAGACCCACACCTTGTTATAGCAGCATTCCAATCCAGCCTTTAAGTACTTTTTAAATGATTGATTAAATAATGTTTAATAACATAAGACTTCCGGTGTTCCTTGAACTACTCCTATTTTAACAACTGACCTCTGCCTGGAGAATCCCTGTACTTTATGGTTCTATATCTGCAGGGTAGATAATAAACTATGCTCTGTCACTGCTATAGCCATTTCTTGCATTGCCTTGCTGGTTAAATATAAACCTTGAAAGGGGTTATGTATTCTGAGGTTTCTCGGTACGCTATTAGATAAGTTTCCTTTAGCAGAAAACACCAAGTCATGTGACTGGCCACTTGGCTTGAGATATTATGCAGTCTCTGGCCCTGTTGTAGATTAGATATCACAACTGTGGGACTAAAATTCCACACGCAGAGGTATCAGATGAGCTGGGGAAAGGGCTTATACAACTCACTACTCATAGAAACACAATTCACACATACCATGGCTGCCAACAAGCCCTGTGCCCAAAGAATGTGCATTGACTTTATATGGAATGCAGCTGAGTCAGTGCTGAGCCTGTTTCTTTGAAGTATAGGTTTGGTTTCATGGTAAAATATCTAATGTAGCATAAACACAAATCTTTAATAAGAGGCAGACCTTTTGTTTTAATATGAATATATAGGTATAGAAAAAAGACTATAACAATACATCGAACTTCTCTAAGTTTTTTAATACTAATTGCATTTACTTTCTTAAAAATGAAGCCCCCTCTTAATAAAGGTCACATTAAATAGTAGCTGACTTTGGTATGCCAGTTTGCCTACTTTGTACAATATCTTACCTATTGTTGTAGTTTTTTTCTGTGCCTTTGGCTGCTTTTGACTGCTGTTTGGTTAAAGAAGGATATGCCCCTATAGTAATGGCAAGTTGCAGAGCTGGGAAATATGACAGTCTGGTGTTACTATAAATGAAGTCCAATAACAGGCCAGCTGAGAAGTTTGCCTCAGGAGTTCAGGGAAGTACCATTCCATTGCTTCTGTACTCTAATGCCCGGAAGTCTGGCTTCCTGTTGTTCAGTGTTCTTTCATTTTTCTGTTATATATGATTTATATATTTATATTAATATATAAATCATATATAAAATACAATAAGAATGTCAGTGACTCACTCTGCCATTCACTGTCTATATGTAATTATCCATGACTATGATCATTACCCTGACATAAATAACGTTTTCAATTCTAAATGTCATGGCCAATGTGTAATAGGTGTAGATTGTTGGATTACTACAAGTAATGGTGAGAATTTCAAATGGACAGATATTTGCTGATGAATTAGAGTAAATTCTTAAATCTGTCCATATCATGGGCTCTTCCAAGGAATTCAGAAGTCAAATTTAATCTTTATCACTTGTAAAAAATTCCACCTGACGGACGGTTAAAATGTTTCAGTACATATATGCTTAACAGAAATTGAATTCATAATTCTGTCTCAGACAGGGAGTGAGGGCAGCTGAGGAGAAAGAGGTCTGATGGGTTGTGTACCCAACAAAGTGCTGGTACTATCAGAGGATAAGAGAGCATAAATGGGGGAAGAACATTGCTGATCTCTGATTTGTCTGTCTCAGTCACTAGCCTTGTGGCCCTGTCAAAATGTTTGACTGTAGCTGGAAGATGCATGGTCAGGCAGAGAATGAGGCAGTGTGGGAGGGAGGCAGTTGCTCTCATATCCCTCCATTGTCCTGTTTCCTCTCTTCCTGATGTTCGTTGTTTTCTTCGGGACACACTGTGGACACACTGCGGAACAGAACAGTCACAGAGATTTCATATAACATGTAGAGAGAGGACAGGCAGCACAATAACTGTTTCCTGTTTAAAGCTGTCATTGCAGCCTCAGTGTCTCCACAGAGGGAAACAAGAGGTGCTAATTAAACCATAAGTCTTGGGTATACTTATAGTACCCTGAGTGAAGACAAATAATTGCTAAATATTATTAATGACAAAGAAGCCATAGTGTTAAATCATTTGTTAAATCAGTTTTAAATGATGGCAAAGGCTGCTAATAAGCTTTCCAAATTCGCATTAGCCAGATTTATGCTACTTGTGCCTCCTCATATTACTGTTCCAGCCTTTTATATGTGCTTATACTAGGGTATTTATTTCCTCTTGTATAAAAACAGTAGAGAATAAAGCAGGAAGGATTTGGGTTAGACCATGGCAGGCAAACAATATACATAATATACTGATGTAATAAAACACTGCCCTCTGGAGTATCCTGAAAGTAATTGAGATATAAATTACTGTGCAATCACACCTTTCATTTATTATATTTGGAGGATAAATACACAAATGATTCCTGGACAAGATGAATATGTTTACAGAGTAAGCACACCGTTGAGTAGACAGAAAGCTTTATATTTAACACAATGTCACAGTGTGCTGATTAATTGGTAATCACCCAGGCTGAATCCCAAATGGCTTGCTATTGGATATATCGTCCACCGAATAGAGTGAGAAAGCCATTTTTTTTATACCTGATGTAGGTATACCTTCCTATGTAGGAAGTATGGATCCATAAGAGAGCCCTTATTCAAAAGTAACTGCTGGGCTTGTAAAGTGGGGTGATGGTTGTTTTGGGACTTTTTCTTGCTTACACATCACACGTAAAAAACATTTCAGCCCATAATAGTCCAAATGTGTCTTTAGACGGTTCAGCAATAGCAGTCTCGCGCACACGAAGTGTTTTTTCTGCCTCAGGTGTCTTACCGTTGAAAATACATGTAAACATAATATTTGCTTAATATTCTGTGGTATAGGCTAATAGCATTATAGCATAGCTGAATTATGTTTTCATCTTGTATCATATATCTGAATCATCAAATTATTCATAATCCTCTGGTAATCATCTAATAATCATGTGAATAATCATAATGTACTTTTACCGAATTCTAGCCAATATTATGTGGGTATGGTATTTTATCTTAAAGCTACACAGTGCGTAGGATTTTTTGTAAAAAACAAAACAAAACAAAAAACATAAAACAAACATGATTATTGATTCATGGGAGAAAAAATACTTTATAAAATGATCTTGAGCTGCTGTGAGTTGCCCTGACAATCCTGTAATAGTTTTGTTAGCGCTGTGTCAGGGGTGTGGGTTGGATTTGGGGGTAAATTTCTATGCATACCTCATACGCCAGCTCGGATACATCAAACGCCACGCTTTGGGCACGAAACAGGTGTTGTGCCGAATTCTGACTTCCCGGCAGAATCCGACTCCCTTACGCAATTGTGTATGTGCAATTGATATGACTCAGCCTTCTGCCCTGGTAATTTTATTTGCATTTCTATATGACTTATTTGCCTTATAGATATGACAGTAGAGCCTAATCTTTTTGATAGAAGAAAAGTACCCTTAAGTACACTTTATTGTCTACTTGATAAGAATACAAATTATCCTGTGTTCATAACGCTCTCACAATACTTATTGTTATGACACATTCAATTTACCAAGTGCCACACATGCCATAAAACATTGAAGTCCAATAGATCAAATATGCATTTACTGTAATGACATGTGTTGGGGTTTTTAATGCAGTTATGGTGTTTCTTGTTCAGTAAATATAAAGATTAAGAGTTATATACAAACAAACCAGCAGAAATCGTGAATATATATAGGCTGTGCGTCTATATAGTGTTGCGAAGGGAGTCTTTCAGAATTCGGCACAACACCTGCAACCAATCAGGGGCGAGAGAGAGAGTGAGAGCTTAAACAAATGGTAGTGAGAGAGTGAAAGAGTCCGATATTATACTATAAGAGGAAAAATTATTTAGGAGAGATGAAGTTTAGCTTTTTTCGTGCTGAACAGGTAAGGCATTTATTTGTTCTCTAATTTGGTGGGAAGTGAGTTAATGATAGTCAGCTGATTTATCCTTGTTGTGGAATTTGTATCGTTACCTAGTTGTTTAGCTAGAGAACTCATGATAGCTGGCTAGTGACTAACGGGTGTTGGTACATCTTTTTGTATTTCAAACTCAGTTATATCGGGCAAGATCTGTCTCTTTTTATCCTCTGGTCTGGGTTTTAGCTAGCGGGCAAACACTATCCGGCTCCTGCCAAACTTTTTTGACAGTCTGGAGAACAAAATACACAGATTAGGTAACAAAATACACGGAGAGCACAGATTGGTTAAAAAAACTAAAACATCAGAAACAACCAGGCATTATAGTTTTGTTCTCTACACTATATTTTACCTAGCTAGCTAGAGCTAGCGGGCTAGCTGCATCTATTAGCCCGGAGATGCACAGAGCCTTGGGGAAAGCCCATAAATTCAGCCACGGTCTGACGCGAGCAGTGCACTGTGAGATTTTTAACCCCACCCAAACGCATGTTATTCTGTGACGCAGAAGCCAGAATATATATTTTATTTACATGTCCAATAATTTTTTTGGCAGTTACTTTCTGTCAGTCCTGAGAGTTCCATCTCAATGTTTTTATTAACGATAAATATGTTTTATAGAAGTTATTGGATGATATTTATCAGAGCGTGGCTGATCTAACTAGCTAATATTTGAGTATTAAAATATTGTCCAAGCCATTTAATCTAACGATGTAAGTCATGATGTATGATGATTAGTTAATTAGCTGGTATTTTTGTGATGAAGTATTAATACATATGCTGTCATTTTTGGTGTAAACGCACAAATCTAATGCTTAATTATTTTCTCATCCATAAATCTACAGTACCCTAAATGGCATAAGTAATACTCAGTGCCCATGTGAAGTTGTAGAGATAAAATTGGAAGCGCAGACTATAGCATTGATGTTTCAATCTCATGCTCTAAGAACATGTAGCAGAGCATTCAAAATAGAGGCTCTGCAAATAGAGATGGTGGAAATGCCACTTATCATAAGAAGGCAGCAATTGATGGGAAATTACTGGGCTAATCTCAAAGGACAACATGATGATCAGCCATCTAGGAAAGTACTACAGGAGTGCTGGGAAAGAGAGAAAACAACTAGGGAATGTTTCGGATGGATAGCAGATAAGTTAGATTATTAGAAGTGTTTACTTTGAGATTTTGAACGCAAATTGAAAAGTGCTATATAAATAAATATTATTATTAAATGGGATTGGCACAAATTCAACAAGTCCAACAATAGCAATATTTCCAAATCCAACATTGACACTTAAAGCAATTGAAATCGATTTCACAATTTTACAGATAAGGAAAAAATAGAAAACATACAGTTAATAACTAAAAAACACATAGAATTAAATGATCAAGAACACATGCAAATATATACAGATGGGTCCAAAGATCAACAGTCAGGTTATGTAGGATCAGCATTTGTAATACCAGAATTTAAGATAAAAGAATCAAAAAGAGTGACAGAACATCTATCAGTATACACTGCAGAAATGATTGCAATAGTCTTAGCTTTACTGTTTGTGGAAGGGACAAAATCAGGGAAAGTAATCATATGCTTAGATTTCGGTACTTGGTACTGGCAAGTCTTCATACACAAACATCACACAGCAGGCAGTATATTCTAAACAAAGCTTTACACATATACACACAATTAGAGCAATCAGGAATTCAGATATAGCAGCTAATCAAGCAGTTAGTCATAATAGAGTTGATACTGAAATACCAATAAGTAAAGATTTCAAATTTCATATGGAATGTAATTATTAGGAAATGGCAGCAGAGTTGGGAAAGTGAGATAAAGGGATGACAACTTTTTAACATCCAAAAGAAGGTTTGGCCAGGAAAAGTAAGAGGGAGGAACAGAAGTAAAGAAGTTATATTCACCAGATTGCGAATTGGTCACTGTGGCTTCAATTCAACGCTTAAAATGATAGGGAAGCATAATACAGGGAAATGTGATGGATGCCAGGAAGTGGAGTCAGTGGAACATGTGTTATTGCAATGCAGCCAGTACAAGACAGAGAGAGAGAGAGATTGAAATGTAGTTTGCGTGAATTGGATATTTATCAGTTCACTCTAAAAAACCTATTACAGGATGAATCACAAAGGATTAGCACAGCACTATTTACATTTTTAAGGGATACTGGGTTAGTGAAGAATCCAGGGAGTAACTGCAGTGTACTTCAGTAATAATGGTGATGTAGTAAACTTTGCAGCGTAGTACACAAAGTTTCCAGAGAAACAGGATGATTTGGACAAAAGTGCTTCTGAGGCTGGAAGAGGTGAAACCAGTAGATATTCATTGATGGTTGATGATGTAATAGTTGTTGTCAAAACATGACATTCATTCCATGGGGTTCCAAAGTTCCAAGAATGTAGATGAGTTTTTTGTCCTGAAGTTTCCTCACTTCATTGCTCCCATAACAACAAATAGCAATGCTAACGGAGATGCCATTAATCCGATGTCCATTGCTGTTGAAGTGTCTCGCCACTGGAAAGGAGAAATCCTTCGTTCTTATGGTACGAAGCTTGACAAAACGATCAGCCAGTCTTGTACAGCTGATTGCATCTCTTGCATGAGATACAATAAACATCTGCGATGACGCACAAGCAGTGATGAGTGTGATTTTAGTGGTTGTGTTAATAAATTTGCATGTTGAACATCTTGAACGGTTGCATGCAAGAGTGCCATAGTTTCTATTAGACGGCTCATTTAATTAACTCCTGACAAGCATTTCTTTGACGTTTTTTCCCCGTCTGTAGGAGATGAGTGGAGGTTCCCTAAAAAGGAAAATATACACTCTCTGAACTTTGGAACCCCATGGAATGAATGTCATGTTTTGACAACAACTATTACAGCATCAACCATTTCAGATATCAACTGGTTTCACCTCCTTCAGCCTCAGAAGCACTTTGCTTGCACAGCTGAAGTCTTGACATCAGTATCCACACTCAAGTGCAGTAGGTGGCGCTAACACACCATAACATTGGCTGTGAACTGCCTCAATTTAAAGAAGAAAGATGCCAAGAAGTATTTTTATGCTGGATTTTAATGAATGTTACTTGCTATAAATGACTGTGTACGTGAGACCACAGAGCTTTATGGAAGGCTTCATTAAACAATCTGTGTTTGATTTGTGACACTGGCCAAACTGTTAAGGTTCTTAATTTGCATAACAAAACCGAGCAAAGCTGTACTGTCATGATCGACCAGAAGTTTCACCAACTTATGTAGATATATCAGCGATCAAACGTACAGGTGCCTCATACTTATATGAATAGAAACAGACACTGTTTATTGTTAAGTTTACAAGAATTTTACAACACAAGAAGACAATGTTTTTTAAAGACACTAAAATTCATGTGACCTTTAGTATTATAAGGTTCTATCTGGGTAAAGAGTTGTTTTGAGAAATGGGGCTTCAAAGTTTTGACATTCCAGCTAGCAAAACTCTAAAGTACTGTAATATACACTCACCGAGCACTTTATTAGGAACATGTACACCTTCTCATTCATGCAATTATCTAATCAGCCAATCG
>JAOUQW010000034.1:18228112-18239319 GCA_028565825.1 Olivaichthys viedmensis | reverse complement strand
ACATTTAACAACACTCACGCGTCATCAACAAGGAAACAAAACAAGTGCATGTCCGCGCACGTGGCGGCCGTCGCCATGGCGACCGCCACGCTATGTCGCGCGCTCAGCCGGGCGCGTGACATAGCTGACAATGGAAGGGAGGAGAGAGAGAGGGCAGGCCACTTAAACATACATAGGCCACTGTATGATTTATGCACCCCGAAATAGAATAAGGTGGGTGTGGCGGCAGTAGTTGAAGCCACTTGTTTCAGGATTGTTTCTTTCAATTTCTGCCAAAAATAATAGTGTAAGATGTAGGGCTGGCCTAAATCATTTGAATACTCGAGTATTCGTTTGTTAGGTTGGTATTGATTTCTCTATTTAGTATTTGGAAGCTTTCATCAGCAAAGGCCTTTAGATAAAAGTTATTGTTAATATATTGAAAATGTTTAAAAAATAAATAAAATCTGTGACGCTGTTCATTTTACATGGCAGCAGTATTGTTTTCTGTAATGTTTCTAGCTAGAAACCACATGGAAGAAATAGGACATTGATGGACAAATGCCACATTGATTAACATGGGAGTGTATTGGAAGCTTCGCAATGTGCCGCGCGCTTACCGAGTCTGGTGTAAAATGGACTTAAGAGATCACATGTGTGCACTCTTGCACTTTACATTATCCGACAATAAGAAAAATGTTCAGTGCAAAATTTGTGGTAAGAGGTTGGTATACCATGGAGGCACGACAAGTTTGATGAATCATTTCAAATATGCAAGTATAACAGTATATTGCGCTGTCAGACGCTTATTATTATTAATACATTGTTACCGTCTACTGAATATATTTTGAACTGCAGTAACAAACATACTTAAAATTATGGTTTAATTATGAAAAATACAAAATTAGCATCAGACAGTTAGAGCAATAATTAGCCAAGCCAAAACTACTGCTATTAAATCTGCACTAACCAGAGGAGAAACACACACATCCTTATTGCAACCATTGAAAGCTTCAGCTGTAGAGGTGATATATGGTGATGATCAGCAGTGTGTCAGGTTGTCTGGTGTTTACAGATTATTTTGGTCATTAGTAATTTCTGGTGCAATTCTTGCTCTCTACATGTTGTCCAAGTGACTTTGACCAACACAAAGGACCAGTTTTTGTACTGGACCCTGCTGTCTCTAGGGCAACTGTGGAAGGTTCAGGTTTCCTATAGCAACCAGAAAAGAGGTTGTCCTTCCCCAGCAGCCTTTTAGCCAATGAACTACTTTTCAGAAATGCAATTATCAATACAGAAACACTTTCAAATAATTACAGAATGATACATTTTAAATAAGAATTATGTGTCATTCTTTGCATATTAATTACTGGGAAGTGCATTTGCTAAACACAGACTATGGATATAATGCTGACTGTAGAAACTGTTTCACACCACATTCTGCATTTTGGATGTATTTGTAATTTTTTATTTTGTATATGGTTTCGGGTTGGTACAAGGCATGTCATAAAAGTGTGTGTGTGTGTGTGTGTGTGTTTTTGTTGTTTGTGTCAGCATAGGTTGACCCCCACCGGCTTTTCCATGCTGAGTCAGTTCTCTGGCTTACCACCAAGCGTTGTTCTATACTGTAAGCGTGTGGTTGCCAAATAAAGAGCAAATTTCCTGCTTTTAAAATGCTTCCTGGTCACGCTTCTTCTTTGCCGACGCTACAGTATTTATTACCAATTGATGATTTGACATGAACGATAAAATATCCATCTCTGTTTACATCCAACGTATAATGAACTGTGGTTCATATGAACTTCTCAGACTTCACAGTGCAGGTCCACTTTTTTTTATTGTTGTTCATGGCCCAAAGCACATTGGTGATATGTACATAATAAAGTGTTTCCAAGCACTCAGAGACCTTTAAGACCTAATCTGATCAAACATACTGACAGGGGCACGCCGCCTTGTGGCAACGCCGCCATTAGTCACGTGTGTATGTGTGTGTGTGTATATCTGTCTAGTCTCGCCCTGTGTAATCAGGTCATGTGATCCTCCTGTGTCTCGTTAGTCTGTGTGAATAGGGCCCCTATAAATATCCCTGTGTACCTATCCTTCATTGTATGTTGTGTAGTTAGTTTGTGAAGTGTGTATGAATAAATGTCCATTAAAAGAAATGGCTTTGCACTTGTGTCCTGTCTCCCTGCACCACTACATCGTGACACATACTGTATGCCCTAAAGAGTAGAAAAGCGATCTTGAAGCCGATAAGAATGAGGCTGCCATCAAAATAATTATTTTAGTCCTGCCCGGATAGACATTTCTGATTTTACAGACAGATGTGGTCTCTTGGGTTGGGAAAAAAACTGTCTTTTGGCCGCTGCTACTCGCCATATGTAGTTATATTTGCTCGCAGATGAGGAGAAAATATTTCCGGCAATTACAAAATGATGGAAGCTCAAAAAGAGACTCTAAAAAATGTAGTTGCTTTCACTTTATCTATGCACTGTCTTTACTGGAAGCTCGTAAGAACGAAAAAGAAAATAATGGTAATCAAAAGAAAGAGTGCGATCCCACAAGCTGATTAAATTGATCACGACAGCTACAGCCAGCATAAAGCCTCACTTTTAACATCTGCCACAATATCATGATTATAGTGTTCTATAAATAAATTAATGATCCAATAATGTGAACATATGTGCGACACAAACATCCGGGTTCATAGGAGTTAGAAACTCGCTCGTCCTTGGTTAATTTATACTTGTCTGGATGCAAGATTTTTATCACAGAGGTGATATGCAAATATTTTATTAAAGATGTTGTGCTGAAAAAATAATCCCATCCAGATAGGGCTTTTGTGCCCATTTGCCACATGGGTAATGTGCCTGTTACTTTATTATTTTTGTGTATTGCATGATGTAGAAGCAAGACATTTCTCTAATGAGGGCAGATGGCTTGATGTGGTCTGTTTAGGTTAACTTGCTAATGTTGCGAATGCTATTTTGCAAGAAAAAAATATTAATGCATTTTTGTACATTTAACATTTTCTGTTTAGATTTATTTTTAAAGAAAATGTTTTCACATATAAACAAGAATCAAAAATCAGGCCTATAAATTAGAATGATGTGAGTATTAATTTGAGTAAACTAAGAGCATTGAAATTGAATCAAGAAATATGTCTGCCTCTATGTTCTTTTGGTTGGTTTTAATCATTATTTACTGAGAGTTACCCACCAGTGAAGCATCAGGAACAAATTTGACCTTGTACCTTGCCTTTATTGGCCCTCATCGGCCGTGTATATTTTGCAGATGCAGCCTGACCAATGCAGCCTCTTAGTTAACACCAAAATAATATACAAATTTAGGTGGCATTAAATAAACAATTTACAGTAACACATTTAGTGACACATTTTGCAAAAGGCTATCATGGCCAATTCTTGCCAAAAATAGCTGTTGGTGTTGGAATAATCAATAGTGGTCTGTGTTTGTAGAAGAGTGTCTATGTACGTTGGAGAGCAGTGACAAAAATGTGCAAAAATACACATTTATGGACAAAACCCGCTCTGTGTCCCAGCACATGACAGAGTTATCTCAAGCTCATGGTATTGAGAACTCTCGAGACAGCATAAACACAGTCTAGACCTTAATGCTCAGGGACTTGGTCTGGGTCTGGGCTGGGTCTCTGTCTCGGTTTAAAGTCTCGGACAAGACCACGGTCATCTTCTAGCATGCTGAATGTGATAATCATCTCCTTTCACCACTAGTCTGTGCTCTTAACTTTAATTTCTTTTGGGGTTGAGTTGTAATGAAATACAATACATATTTTTCAATAGAAAGGCCATGTTATGTTTATAACAAAATGATTAAATTTTTTCTAATAACTGAAGTTAGTTACATTTATTTATTTGGCAGGCACATTTATCCAAAGCAACCTGCAGCAAATGCAACACACATCTAGATAATTAAGGAGCTGACAGCAATACAAGTGATGCAGAATTAAGTATCCACCAATTGACTATAAGCAAGTGCAAGATGGTAGTAGAAAGAGGCCCTGGTCTTGTCTGAAACTGTAAGCCGAGACAGAGACCCAGAGCAAGTATCCACAATTTGACCAGGAGCAAGTGCAAGATAGTACTAGGATGAACAGAAGAAACTCGAAAATGAACACAATAGTTGGAATAAGGGCTAATACAGTCAGTCAAACTACAAATGATACCTAGTAATACACACTAATAACAGTAATAGAGCAGTTACAAAGTACCCTGGTTTACGTTAAAAATGTAATCACATGACACTTATAGACTTATAAACACAGACATGCGCTCAGGGGGAGAGGGCTGAGTGTGTTTTTATATTAATGTGTAGATGCTCTTTAAAGAGATGTGTGAGGAAATCTGCAGAATCTGCAACATTGCAGATTTTGGTTTTTGACGTAGTGTGGTTGGGGTATCACCAGGTGCTGTTCACTTGCGAACTGTAGTGGTCTGGATGAAATGTAGGTCCTGACAAGTAACTCCGTGTAGGAGGAAAAAGTTCCATTGTTTCCTCAATAGACCAGCACTGAAGAATTGAACTTGATACAAGCAGCTACAGGGCGCCAATGGAGTGAGATAAGGGAGGGATGTAACATAAATGATTTGGTTGATTGAAGACCAGACATGCTGCCACATTTCGGATCATTTGTTGGGTTTTCATAGTACAAACTGGTAGGGCACCCAGCAAAGAGTTGCAGTAGGCGAGCTGTGAGATGACAAGCATCTGATGTTGCACAGTGCAATTCTGCAAGATGGAGAGATCGGCGCATTGTGGTCTGAGAAGCTAAGCTCATCATTGATTGTTACCCCAAGGTTACTGGTGGACCTTAATGGTAGTAGCGATGACGGACCGAGCCTGACAGTGATGTTGTGTTGGATTGAGGAATTTACCCGGGTGACAAGAAGCTCAGTCTTCAAAAGGTTGATTTGGAGGCAATGATCCTTTATCCAATGTGTGCTGAGACTGAGGCATCCTCTGGAGGTTGGGACAGGTAGAGCTGAGTATCATCAGCATGTACAAAATCATCAGCAGGTAAAAAAAAGTGGTGCCTTCTCTACATTATGTCCAAATTAAGATAACTAGAGGGATCCATTTTTATATTTGACACTTTATATTTCCCAAATTGGCTGCACTTCTGAACCTTGCTGGTAACAAAAACTCTGCCATGTGTGAAAAAAACTTTGACATCAAAATACAGTCATGCATGGTGTCTAATTGATTCAGCAACTGTTTACCATTTGTGTGTGCATGAAAGCTCTCTATATTAAATATTATAAAATGCATCATGATGAGCATTCGCCAGACAAGATTTGCACTGTTCTGAATATTGCAGCAAAGAATGCAAAGTGATCTGCGCAGATCTATGTAGCTGTTCTATTGTAACCATGCTCTCTTTTTCCCTGGCAGTGTGTGGCTGTAACTTGGCCCGTTCCGGATTCTTCCAGAAGAAGGGCGAGTACATCTGCACGGCAGACTACCAGCGTCTGTATGGCACGAAGTGTGACAGCTGTGGGGATTTTATCACGGGGGAGGTGGTGTCAGCACTGGGCCGCACGTATCACCCAAAGTGCTTTGTTTGCAGTGTCTGCAGGTGGGCCTTTTTACGAGACAATTAAAAAAAAGTTAAAGTTAAAAAAAGTTGCAGTAGGGTCTAAAATTCTGAGTCCACTACCAACAACTGCTTTTTGGTTTCATCCTTCATTAAAAACAAACACAAAAATGCTATTCAGTTGATAGTTATTATTCAAGAACACTCAATTTACAATTTATCTCCAATTTCATTAAAGGTTTTTGAGAAAACCTTGTATGAATTTGAAATATAGCTGTAGATGAAAGCTGCTATATATGAATATCCTGTTTGTACATAATGTTTCTTTTTTTAAATTAAATTGCGATGCCTTATATTTCATTCAAATGGTAACACACTGTTAATTGCTGTCGTCTCATAACACCTGATACTAACTCAATTAGTACAGTACTCTATGAGTTATGCATCATCATTGCTAAAGCTGTCAATGTCACGATCTCGCCCTTCCCACTGGTGTGTTTTGTAGTTCCCATGGTGACTGTCCATGTACCTATTGTCACACATGCATCGACAGTCCAGGACCACACTTCCCAGAATTCTACGAGCTCCCCTGTGTCACTCGGCGAGCCGGCCGGCTTACTTCCGTGTTCGCGATCGCCGAGCTTTTGATCGCCCGCACCTGTCACCAATCACATCAGCGTGGAGGCACTCATACCTGATATCACTCACTCACCACACATATAAGCCCTAACACACTAACACCGCTGAGTATTACTCTGATGTATATCGAGATACAATGCGCTTTCCGGACTGATCACCCGAACTTGACCAGCGTCTCCCCTCCCTGCATCGCGGCAGCGGCTGGAACAAACAGGCACTGATTGCCACGTGTTGCTAGGTGCCACTCGTCACTGGATGCCCTGATTGATATGGCAATTTGTCTGGACAAACTCCTGCAGGAGCGGAAAGAACCGCGACCCACCCATGCACTGCCGGTGCGCGCACCCCCGTTTTGGGAAGAGCCCGAACCCATGCAGGTCGGGAACACTCTCCTACGTGGATCCAACCAGGACCACCACAGGACCATGGGGCTCTACTACTACTGTGGCGAGGCAGGCCATGGAACGTTCACGGCCCGTTCCCCATTCCACGACAACTCACCGCCTCCTCACACTGGAGACCAGCGCTTTCCACAAGGAATCCTTTACCCTCCTCGTCACCACTTCGCCTAAATACCCCGTAATAATGGGGCTCCTCTGGCTACAAAAACACGGCTCGACATCTCCTGGAATAAGAAAGAAATCATCACCTGGTCGGCGCATTGCGTCCAACACTGCCTGACACACCCCACCATCACTGCCGCCTCCACGTCAGTAGAAAGCGCCGAACACCCCCGACCTCCCCCCATGCTTACGAGGAGTGCGTGGAGGTGTTCAGCAAGGCTAAGGCCTGCGTCTTGCCCCCATACAAGCCAGACGACTGTGCCATCGAGTTGCTCTCTTGCACAGTTCTGCCCCGCTCCAGGAGCTATCCATTATTCACCGTCGAGACCAGGGCAATGGAGGATTACATCAAGGAGGCTCTGAAACAGGATTACAGCCGCCCCTCAAAGTCCCGTGCCTCGGCGAGCTTTTTCTTCATTGAAAAAAATGAGGGGGGGGTCTCTGGCCTTGCATAGACTACTGAGGGCTGAACCTCGTCACAGTGAAGTATAGGTACCCTTTACCCCTCATCCCCTCGACATTCGAGCAGCTCCGCCGGGCCTGGATCTTTACAAAGCTGGATCTTCGCAGTACGTATAATCTGGTGTGCATTTGAGAAGGTAACAAATGGAAGACAGCGTTCAGCACCACGGCGGGGTACTTCGAATACCTCGTCATGGCTTATGGACTTTCGAACGCGCCCTCCATCTTCCAGTCCCTTGTCAACGATGTCCTCAGGGACTTCTTGGGGAGATCAGTGATTGCTTATGTAGACGACATTCTGATATATTCAGACACACTGAAGAAGCATGAGGAACACGTGAAACAGGTGCTCCACAAAGTCCTGGAAAATTTACTTTTAGTGAAGCTGGAGAAGTGCAAATTCCACGTCCCCAAAATAGCCTTCCTTGGCTACATCATAAGCGCAGAGGGCATCATCATGAATCAGGAGAAATTGAGCGCCATCACCTCCTGGCCACGCCCCATGTCAGTAAAGGACATACAAAGGTTCATGGGATTCGCTAACTTCTACAGGAGGTTCATCAGGGGCTTCAGCTCTGTGGTGGCACCATCACCTCGCTCCTGAAGGGCGGCAGAGGAACATTCTCCTGGACTCAGGGCACAGAACACACATTTAAGGCACTGAAGGAAGCCTTCACCACCCCCCCCCAATGCTCCGGCACCTGGACCCGTCAAGGTCCTTCGTGGTGGAGGTGAACGCCTCGGAATCAGGCGTCGGGGCCGTTTTGTCACAACGACAGGGAGAAAGACTTACCCCACCAAAGACTTACCCCGTCGCCTTCTTCTCGAAGAAGCTCACACGAGCAGAGAGGAACTATGATGTGGGGAACAGAGAGCTGCTGGCCATAAAGCTGGCATTGGAGGAGTGGAGGCACTGGCTGGAGAGCAAATCACCGAAACCTGGAATATCTACACAGCGCTAAGAGACTCAACTCCCGCCAGGCCAAATGGGCCATGTTTTTCACGTGGTTTGCTTTCACCATCGTTTACCGCCCAGGCTCCAAGAACCAAAAAGTCGATGCCTTGTCGCGTCTCTTCCCTGCGCCCCCAAGGGAAGCAAGGCCTGACACCATCTTGCCAGAGAAGTGCTTCCTGAGAGCCATCCTATGGGATGTGGACAGAGACATAGTCCGAGCTCAGGGCACCCATCCAAAACCCAGCCGGTGTCCCTTGGCAAGCACATATGTGCTCCTTGAGTACAGGGCCCGCTTCATAACCTGGGCACACACAACAGTCGGCCCGAACACACCAGCTACTCATCCCAAAATACTGGTGGGAGTACATGCTCATGGACATAAAGCAGTTCGTCCACTCATGTGCCATCTGCGCCCACTCCAAGGTGCCACAGACCATGCACGCAGGCAAACTGATACCGCTCCCAGTACCCCAATGTCCCTGGTCT
This sequence comes from Olivaichthys viedmensis, assembly GCA_028565825.1. NCBI lineage: Eukaryota > Metazoa > Chordata > Actinopteri > Siluriformes > Diplomystidae > Olivaichthys > Olivaichthys viedmensis. The sequence continues at coordinate 18,230,666 of JAOUQW010000034.1, read as the reverse complement.
CACCTGGTCTCAGCCATGGACTTCCTTACGGACTTGCCTCCATCAGAAGGGCACACCGTCATACTGGTTGTGGTGGACCACTTCTCCAAGTTCCTCCATCTCATCCCTCTCCTGGCCTTACCTGGGGCCTTCCGTATGGTGGAGTGCCTATTTCAACATGTGTTCAGATACTTTGGCATCCCAGAGGACATCGTCTCTGACCGGGGGCCCCAATGTGTGTGGAGGGGTTTCATGGAGAAACTGGGACCAATGGTCAGCCTCACATCGGGGTACCACCCTCAGGCCAATGGCCAGGTGGAGAGGGCGAACCAAAAGGTCGGCCAGTTCTTACGGACATTCTGCACAGGGAACCCAGGGGACTGGACCCAGTTCCTCCTGTGGGCGGAGTACGCCCAGAACTCCCTGCATCATTCAACTACGCAGCTCACACCCTTTCAGTGCATCCTGGGCTATCAGCCGCCCTTGCTGCCCTGGAACGCGGCCTAAACCGATGCCCCAGTCGTTGACGATTGGTTCAGGCAGGCGGAGGGGGTCTGGAGCGAGACCCACAGGCTCATCGTAACAAACGCGCACAGGACCAAGACTCAAGCGAATCATCACAGGGTGGACGCCCCGTCTACGACCCGGGAGACCGAGTCTGGCTCTCCACAAGGGACTTCCCCGTCCGCCAGGGATGCAGGAAACTGCAGGAGAGGTACATCAGCCTATTCAAGGTAATCACTCACTCACCACACATATAAGCCCCACGCTAACTCACTAACACCACTGAGTATTACTCTGATGTATATCGAAAGACAATGACCTTGACCCTGCTTAAGCCTCTGACAGCCTGTCTGCAAATCGCCCGACCTATCGCCTGCCTCCCGACTACTCTCCTGCCAAACCCCTTTGTCCTCGACGACTCGTGCCTACAGGCTCGGAGCCCGCACCTGCATCCACCTCCAGCAAAGAGTGACACCTATGTTGTCTTCCAGGACTCATCCCAGTCTCCACCCTTGATCGGGCATTGGTTAATGAATTATCATTGCATACACCCGTTCCCCTTTAACGAGGGTATTTAAGCAGTGTGAGTGCATTGCTGAGCCTTACTACCGTATTACAATGTATGAATCTTTGCCTGTCTTTCATCTCTGTGCAGTATAATGTACTCTTGTTTGATTTGTCCTAATTGTATTAGTTTTTCTTAACTGATGAATTAAAAAACAGTTCTTGGTAGTGAACTCACAAACCAAATTTAGTTAATGGCTTATTTATGTGATGTACAGTATACTGTATCTACTTGCCAATCATACGCTTGATTGAAAATAAAATATAAAAACCTAAACCATACCATATTGTTCAAAGGAACAGAAAATAAAAGATGCTCTAAATAATTATTAGCAAAAGAGTTTAAAGAGAGAAAAAGTCATTGAGCTCTGCAGCTTGGCTTGTTCTGATCCAGTGAATCTGTTGCTGATTAATGATGATCTTTATTAACTCGTGGATCTTTGAGCTCTTTATGTTTTTTAATTCATACACATATTTAAATAGGTCACAATAGATTAAGCAGAATGCCAAACAGGAAGTGAGAATGAACACTAAAAGTAAAAGTAATGTAGTTGTTGATGATAAAAGGTTCCCATCCTCTAGCAACGTTTGAAATTCTAAGATGTGATGTAGCAGATCTACAGAGCATCAAAGAGAAAGTGAATCTGTGCTTGTCAGGCCACTTACTCTCCTCCCTCTGAAAGTAGGACAGTGGATTCATTTTTTTTAGCTGTCTTCCACATTGAACGGTTATTTTCACATGCTCCTGTGCTTCCCAGTCAGAGGTAGACAAGGAGTCTCCTTTGTTATATAAGGTAAGTGCACACATTCTCCTTCTCCTCTCCTCTCTCCCTCTCTCTCTCTCTCTCTCTCTCTCTCTCTCGCACCTGAGTCTATATATATATATATATCTTCACCCCTTATCTGAGGAGAGTCCCCTTGAAAACACAAGTATCATTCACCTCTGCACCGGTTCAGCTGTGAATGAGCCTGGAGAGAAAATGAGGGCGTGGAAAAAGGAAGTGAGAGACAGCATGAAAAAATTATGAACTGATGCAAAGTAGAGGACAAGTGGGAAAAAAGTGCTGACCCCAGAACAAATGAAATTAATACAAATAAATGAGGGAAGAGGTTGCATTTGACTTTTCTTGACTAAAGGTGGAATATGGCAGCCTTTCCATGAACCACCTCTCTGTTTGAGTCATAATCAGACTGACAGGAGAAGAATAAGGAGCAAACTCAGCGATGCCCTCTCTGCCTGCTCCATTACCTGCCTGCCAAACACTCAAGCGCCATTACTCAAATCTGAGTGTTTCTTGAAGAATAGCCATCTTTCTCAAGTTGATGAAAACAGACCTAATCAAACTGAATACTGGGCTATAGTAATATATTCTGTTCTTCATATGCAAAGACTGATTCAGATAAGCTTTTGTGACTTTTCTGTCTATCTATTAAGTTCAAGTTCAAGTAGGTTTTTATTGTCATTTCTCCATATACCTCGTATACATTGAAATGAAATGTCGTTTCT
>JAOUQW010000034.1:18199691-18213476 GCA_028565825.1 Olivaichthys viedmensis | reverse complement strand
ACAGGTGGACTCCAATGAAGTTGTAGAAGCATTTCAAGGACCATTGATAGAAGTAGGATGCACCAGAGCTCAATTGCAAGTGTCATAATAAATGGTCTGAATACTTATGTAAAGGCATTTTATTATTATGCAATATTAAATGTCTTTTATTTTTAATAAATTTACAAAACATTCCAAAAACCTGTTTTTGCTTTGTCATTGTGTAGTATTGTGTGTAGATGGATGAGTAAAAAAATGAGTTGAATCCATTTTAAGACAAGTCTGAAACATACCAAAATGTGGAAAACTTGAAAGGGTCTGAAAATTGTATGCACTGTATGTGCAAATAATATTTACTAATAGGGAAACCATACTAAAAATACTTAAAACTTTTACCAACATAAAACATTATGTGCTGTATGTACTCAATTTTTTTAATTATTTAAAAATAATAAAAAAAAAAAACATATTTATATGACAGAAATTATTTAAAGAAATGATTGGTCTTTATAAATATGAAACAAAGTTGCATTTAGTCGATGTCACATTCACTCGTCTCTTATTTGCATTCTCACCTGAGTTCTCACCAAACATTTTGGATTGTGTCCTGCTGAACACAAACCAGGTTTGAGTTTGATGTTTTTTTTCTTTGCTCTTTGGTGAAAAAACTCAAAATATTGGCAGCCTCAGGAGGAGTGTGAGCTGATGGAACTTTCAGACTCACTTCCACATTGAAGCACAATATTCTTTTTGACGTTAGCGTTCGTTTGCACATCTTCTTCTCATTGCATTTTGACGTATGTGTGAGTGTGTGTGTGTGTGTGTGTGTGTTTGTCCTGTGTCCCTTTCCTCAGGCCAGAGTGGAGAATGAGATCCTAGAGTACAAAGATCTGGCAGCGCTGCCTAAGGTTAAGGCCATTTACGATCTGCAGAGGCCTGAATTCTTATCCTATGAGCCCTATCACAGGTTCTACTCGGACGACAGGCTAGAGCGCCTCAGCTTTGGCGAGGTACTGCCCTAGTGGCACTTTAGATCCGCGCTGCGTCTCTCTCCAGCATGCTACTCGCCGGCCTAGACCAGCTGACCCAGCCTAGCGTAGCTTAGCGGAGCCTGGTCTTGTGTTCCCAACACACCTTGGTCTGTGTCTCGTCTGAGTGTTTGTTCAATCCTTGCTGAATATGGAATAGGCAAAGTGGATAAATGCGTGTGTTCTTTTCACGCATACTGTATGTGTAGAAGCTGATCCACCATATCTGTCGGTAGAAATGTCTTGTTTTAAAGAATGTGAACTTCTTAGGGATGCATCAATTTGAAACTCCTTGTACAATCACAATATTATACATTTATATGTGTCATTGCCAATTTTGGATTTCACACATTTTTTGAATTTAAAGAATGGATAATGGTTGATACTAAAAACCTATTATGCTCCATCTGTGTTTAACTAAGGTAAGCTTAGTTTAACCAAAGTTTTCCCACAACTGTGCAAGCCATCATTTTAATATTAATTTGTATTAAAGATTTAATACAAATTCTAATATCAGATCAGTATTGTAAGCAGTGGTTTGCTGATACCAGTATGATCATACATCCCTAAATCACTTTTGCTGTTGCTAGAAAATAATTTTGTCAGCACTTTCCGAAATGGTTGTTTTGGAATTATTTATATCTAAGATGTGTCAGTCTGGACAAATAGCATCCATGCTTGGGAGCCATGCATCTGCAGCAGAAGCATTTCAGTAATGTGCTGTTTATTCAGTGCATTATAGACAATGCTTTTTTTAGCCTTCACTAGTTCTAGGTCGGTGATGAATGAGACATGCTCCTTCTATCTACTGGAGCTTGCTTTGTTCTCATCACCAAACTAGTTTCTGATGTGAGTGGGAATTTGAGACTGCAGGAAAGAATCATATTACTTAATGATGTTGGGATATAAGCGTAAGTATTGGCTAAGTATTTAATCACAAGGAAACATATAGTATCTAAAGAAAAGCAGACAAACACGATCACTTAAACTTAGCATGTGTCTTTATCTTATTGTCTGTCTGTTTCTCTCTTTGTCTCTCCCCTGACCTCCACAGTCTCTGGGCACACTCTCCCCTTATTCCCAGGTAATAACCCATGTCTAAAATATTCTGTTGTTTGCCAGTTGACTAATACACAATATGGTCAAATATGCCCCATAGTGAAAGGGATTGACGCACTTAGCTTTCTTTGAGAACAGTGTGTGTGTGTGTGGGCAGGACATGTATGACAGTGTGGATCTGAGGCAGAGGAGGTCATCCAGCCCTGGCTACATGGACTCGCCCACCTACAGCAGGCAGGGCATGTCCCCTGTGCTCCCCCGCTCTCCACAGCACTACTACCGATACGGTGAGTCACTGCAGAAGGCACAGACAGATGCATGTGTATGAACAAGTGATATACAACACATATATCGAATATAAAAGCTGCATCTTGAAGGAATTGTGCTTGAAATATGCTTGACAGGAAACAGGATAAGCATGTTAATTGTTTCTACTGAAATTATTATAACTTCAAGAAATGTGAAATCAAGTTCAGCAGATAAGTGGATAACCTCAAAACAAATGTAAAACATTACCTTTCCATTGCTTGTTGCCTGTTTGTTTTTGTTTTATTTTGCTATATTTGGCACAGTATGGGTTTCCTGCCTTTACTGAAATGTGTACTGTCCCTGGCTAATTTTGTTAGCAAAGAGATTGCCCATTCAGATTTGTGTTGTGATTGAGCTTGTGCGACTGCGTGGGTGGGGTGATATTTCATTCATGCTCTGCTTCTGTCACTCTCATTGGCTGGGGGCCTGGCACAGGCACTGAGAGTGGCAGGAGCTCGCCCTGTTACCCGCATCTGGAGGCCAGGTCCAGCACGCCCACCACGAATCAAGCGCCGAAGCATTTCCATGTGCCAGGTATGCCACAAGGCCACGCCATTGCTCTAACACCATTCGCTGCTTTCTACCTCTTTACCCATCATGCTCAGCCAGAATTCCATTAGCATACACAGTCAAGTTTCTTTTATGGTTCTTTTCAGCTCTAGTGACTTTACAGTGTGACTTGTTCTATGTCTGTGTCTTCTTTCTCTCTGCCCTCCTCTCCTTCTTTTAGCATGGAAGTAGAAATACACATGACCTAATTTCCTTTTTCCCCCCTTCCTTCCTCACTGGTCTCTCCTCCGTGTTTCAACTCTCACTTCTCTTTTTCTTCTCAGCAACAGGAGAGCCTAACATCTACCGGAAGCCTCCCATCTATAAGAGACATGGTAGAGTGTGCTCGGCCCGACCCCGTTCTCCTGTCTTGGTTGTTGGCCTTTGGGAAATATGTGCCGGATTAGCAGTATTAGATATTCTAGTTTACCTTTAGTTTAACACCATGGTACAATTTAGCAAAGTAGTAAAGAAGTGTTGTAGTTGTGGTTTAGCTCAGGATCAGCACCTGTTTATCCTTGTGAGGCAGAGGTGTTCACCTTCAATCCTGCTGGGCCACATGACTGCACAGTTTAGGTTTTCTCCTTTAACTAGGAGTACCTTGACAACAGCAACTGACCTCTGCACTAAATCCCAGCTTTAAGGACTTGAAAGGTGTAATCAGTAATAGAGTAAGCTTCAGAATTATTTGGATTGTGTCTGTGATTATGGCAAATTCTGTTATAATATATTTGCAAGAATACGGTGGCAAGCTGGGTGATTTTTGAGTCAATCCGACTTGCCTGTGCCCCAGACCATGTGTCTGCTCTTTGAATGAAAAAGAATGAAAAAGAAATGCGGCCCTCAGCAAAATGCTGCTAAAAAACGATTGCCTTACACTGCCATGTTTTGTTAGTTAGGTGAAAGATGTCCTTCACTTGTGCAACACAGTCAACTCTTTGTTCAATAGTGTGCAGTTTAAGTGGCCTATTTCTCTAAATGTTCAAGGATATGTGAACTATGTGAATATTTTTCTGCAATTTAAAGGTCCTTTTAAAGTTGTATAAATGTGTACACATTTTCTTTTATTAGCAGTAAAAGTGCATTGCTCCCTCTTAATTGCATGTCATTGTGCAGAGTATGTATGCTTGTATCCTTGTGTGTGCTTGTGTAGAGTTTGTGTAATAGATTTTTTCCTGTGTGCCTGTGTAATTGCACATGGTCAGTTTGTGCATTACAGGCTTGTGACATTTTATTAGCATCAAAGAGCCCGTTGACATTAGACTGTTTCATACTTCTTGAGTATCAGGATTATATCCGGATAGGGATTATCCACATAAAAATGCAGGTGTAAATGCACCCAAGAGGCATTTAAAACAGATTTAAATTTAGTAAAAAAAAAAAAAAGGTTTAAGACAAACCACGTCAAGAGGTCAGAGATGCATTTTAGTTAGACATTATACAAGTGTTAGTCTTGCAAGCCAGACTTCTAGGTTTTGCTAGAGAATCTGGTACTTTTCACCAGTAAATGTGGCCAAGAACCGCCTACCTTCACAGGAAGTGGCCATTTGACTGACATTGTACACAACCAACCACAGACCCTTTCCCATAGCTTGTCAGCAAACACGCAAGATTATTTTGGCACATGGAAAACTGGCGCGTGGAAGTGCAGATAGCCAATCAGATTGTAGCCTTCAAGATCCTGAAGCTTGTGGCCAGAAAAGTGTACAAAAGATATCAAATGCTCAGGCGTGGAGCATCTGACGCTGGGACTGTACAAGTGCAACTTTTCTCCAAGCCGCATTTGACAACCAAAACCCCTCCCAATACATTACATCATAATGCACATGGTCCATAACTGCTAATGTTGGTGCCATTAAGGAAACTACAAATGGGACACAAAATGTATTTAGGATGCAGCAACCATCTTTTGCATAAAACAACTGGAAGTTGGTGGTCAAATGTTCCAAACTGATTTGCACATTGCGAATGGCACATGATGCAGCAATTGGAGTCAGACAGATAATTACCTCCTGCCCAGTCTTATAATTTTCCATGAAACAAGAAAGGTATCAGATTCCAGAGCAAAGGATTGAAACTTGATTCTTTAAATATCATGTGTAACTTAAGACTACACCCCCATATCTCTATCAGGAGAGACAAACTCTTCTTGGTGCAGCACACGTATGTGATGACCATAATTTGAGCATATAGTGTAGTTTTCTTATAGGCCAGCTGAGATTATAACTGACTAACTAAGTCAAAAGACTTATGTCCTCTCTGCAGTCCTCTCTTACATGTCTCTGTAGTAAGGATAGAGCTGTGAGCCAGTTTGTAATGGTAATATGACTCCTATGACATAGGCATGTTCTGCTGATACACTCAAGTCTATATCCATCACTCCAAGAACACATTAAGTTGCACCCATAGGCTCATACATATGCATGCACTTAACTAGCTTACACACACTTACACACACACACACACACGCTTGGGATACAGGAGGTTACTTTTAACTGTGTAAAGTACACAAGAGACTGTACGGTTACGTTAGAAAGGTTTGAATGCTATTGAGGAGACACAATATCATAGAAACAGATTCATTTGCATATCACAAGCCTGTAATAAATTCCTCACACACAAGTTTCTGTTACCCATATGGAGGGCAGATGGATGAACTGATGTATTGACAGAGACGGGGACAGACGGATGTAACTGAAATATCTCTTGCCATTAGTATCTTTTCTATACCTCATGCAAATCAGAGATCATAATGTTTTCCTCTTGTTTGATTCTCCTCCATGTGGGTACCAAACTTAAATCTTACCATCTGTTTCTCATAGGGTGCAAATAATTTCCCTTTCTGTTTCCTTTTTTTCTTTTTTTTCTTCCTTTTTTATTTATTTCTTATCGCATTAATTAAATTCCCTCCACACTTCTGATGTACTTTCCCCGATCAACTATTCATCCTGTAAGTATAATTTCCCCCTACAGCATCATATATAATGTATCTGTCTGTACCTGTCTCTATCTGTACATATGCCTGTCCATCCTTCTGCCCTTCCACTCATCTCTATGTTTTCTTTTGTGTAAGGCACTATTGTGAGTGTGATTTAAAGCTTACTGTTATAATTGTAGTGTTTGGCTGCTGGTCGGCTGCTTCATGCAATGGGAATAAAATTATTTGTAATTAGTCCAAGACTAATTACAAATCATTTATTAAAGCAATTCAGTCTTTTGAGGGATTTTCTGACCATGTTCTGGTATATTTTGCAGCATACTCTAAGGACAGCTCAGCATGAACAGCGGTCGATTTAGCTAAATGCATTGCTTTATGGTTTTAGAGTGAAGAGTCAACTTTTTATGTTAGGACCATTCTTCACCCAGGAGTGAATAATGTCTTTTGTAGCGACCATGGTATACCTTCTTCCTGTCTATCTGTCTGTGTGTACTTTTATCTGTGAGCTTCAGGAATTATTTGCTCTATAGATGGGGAAACAGGTTTAAATTTATCCTGATGCATTTTTGTCCTTCTTCCCTCTCTCTGTGCAGACAATCACGATGCAGCCACGAAGAGCAAGACCAGCGAAGATATCCTCCAGTCGTCCAGATTTACAACAGCCTACTCACCCGAGCACTACCAGCACTCCCAATCTGATTACTTCCAAAACACAGGCTCCCCTAAATGTAGGTAGCTAATGCTGTGGTAGCCTAGCATTTGTAATGTTACTCCGTGTCTGTGTTGCGTGAGCGTCACGTAGCGACCGCCTATTCAATCCACACCACACACATTGCTACAGGCACAACAGCTCGCTTAATTTTTAACAAGAAAATTAACGTCCATATGTACGATAGTGTCACTGAAACATAGGACATGCGAAGTAAGGCCAGCTGTAATTACAACAACTGCTCAATAAAAGCGTGACAGGAGACAGTGGGACAGTGAATAAATAACATATGCGTGTTTTTTGTGTGGCTGCACAATCATGAACATTGTTGTAGTTTATGATTATAATTAAAGTTCACAGCATTTAGACAGTGGAAGTGTGTGATTTTAATGCATTTCTATGAAGTTTATGCTTCACTTACGTGCACAAATGAAAAAAATAAAGACAGTGCATAAAGAAAATAGAGCAGGATGCGAGAGCTTACATTTTACGTGCGTAAGATGCGCATCTCGCGCAGTTAGTGTGGATTGAAACAGTGCTTAAAATGAAAGTGTATCTGTTTCATGCAAAGTGTCAGACATCTAAAAAAATTTGGCTTTCAATGTGGAAAAAGCTGGGCAGATATGAATAGTAGTTGCAGCATCTACACTATAATGTAGTGCTGAGCATTAGCTCACTTTGATCTTCAACAGCAGTGCTGTACAAACCTCAGAGGATGGTTCACTGTTTGCTTGTTTTGAAATCACCTTAATTTGAACGCTGGGCGTACTGATTTAAACTAATAGACAGTTGCTTGTTTTATCTCATGCTTGAACACAGTCTGCCTCGTTGTGTCACCTAAAGCCATTCTGATGGATGCTCCTTGCATCTTTTATCCAGTCATTTAAAGTCTACTCTCTAACACAGCTTTACGTGTTCCACGGAGAAGATTCTCATCAGGAGGAGAGGAAGATGGCTGGAATCATGGCCTTCAAAGAGTATGCAACTAAAGAAATCTCTCTCTCTCTCTCTCTCTCTCCAGGCTGTAATTAGTGTTTTCATCTTTGATAAAAATTTTGCTCTGTGTATGTATTTTCTCTGATTAATAATAGATTTAAAATTATTCTTTCTCCTAACACAGATTCTAAACAAACTCTCTCCTTTTCCTCTCTCTCCCACCCTTTCAGATCCAGGGGGGGATTGGCAGGATGATCCTGAAGGAGGAGATGAAAGCTCGCTCTGGTTCTTATGACAACGATCCCTGGGGGAGCATGCGAAACTCCCGCGCAGGGAGCAAGGAGACGCTTCACAGCACAAGCTACAACAACACCATCAATGGCTGTGAGTGCCTCGACTCCTAATGTCTGGAAAAAGTACATCCAGGGGTCTGGACATATGATATAGTCTTGAAGATGTTTCTGCGCTCAGTTATGAGTAGAACTAATTAAGCTCCTTGAATGAGCAACAAAACATTTTTTCAAGGTTATAACACAAGTCCAGTCAACAACTTTTTAATAATAGAAATTTAAAATGACCTAGGTGATCAAGAACCTCTATAAACATCATAGATATCTGCTGATGCTTTGTCATCTGTGTCATATGGGGCTGTTACACACACTGTGACACTGAGTGCCATTATCACTCTCTCAACTTCTGGCTCCACAAGGGGAGTGTTTGAGAAAGGAAAGATGTTATACATACAAATACAATGCAACACCAGCTATTTCACAAACATTGTGAGCCACAGACTTGGAGTTGATTTTCCACTGTGGAAAAAGCTCCCCTTTCCCTGAAGGTCTCGTCTCTAAGACTGAGGAACAGCTTCTTCCCCAGGGCCATCGCGTTTCTGAATCAGACTCCCAGAAACAACCAAGAACTGCCAACTCTGACATGCACATAATCCTCACACTCACTGAACTGATGAACACCAGAAACAGATCAGCTATCAACAGCAATTAACACAATGTTACATCATTATGTGCAATATTATTACTGTACTGATCCTCTGCACTATCGCATACTGCAGTCATACATCTGCAACCATACACTGTTACACTTGGACACGTTGCTGCTATTACCACCGTACTTTTCACTTTTACGACCACTGTACTGGTACATCACTCAAATATTGCACCATGCAGATTTGCACAGTCCATATGTATACTGGTAAATCTCTGCCGTATTAATCCAGTTTCATATTTATATTTCATTAATGTACATAAACTGTTTGCACGTTTTGTAAGTCGCTCTGGATAAGAGAGTCTGCTAAATGACTAAATGTAAATATAAGATCCCACATACTGCATATATTTATGCCAACACTGGACACTTCATATACACTAGTTTTATTCTTTTGCATATAGATTTTATATTTCCCTAATTTTATGTATATAGATTTCATATATTGAATGTATCGAGGAGTTGCAATTTAATATCGTTGTACTTGTACAATGACAATAAAGGTATTCTATTCTATTCTAACCACTAGCACACTCAGGGGAGAAACAGCAGAAATAGGACACGTGCAGGCCAGTTTTTAGCTGACTTAGTGTGTAGATCAGCTATACAGATTAATTCGAAAACAGTCACAGGTGTTACAGTTGATGAAGGCATGGCTCTAAGCCACCTCATTAAAGCAGTAAAGCCCTGGCACACTTTACAGTAGCTGCATTATGCAAGATGAGGTGACAGTATGTTTGAGAGCAGAGCAGAGTTACTGCAGCGTAAACTTGGAGGGCCTCTCACAAGCGGAAATTCAGACACTGGCCCCATCTCCACATCTCACTTGCACTCTGTCGGTTAGTCTGTTTCCTTTTCTCTCACTGCTTTTCTGTCGCTTTCTCAGTCTCTCTCTCCCTGCACATTCTCTCCCTCTCTCTCCCTTTATCTCTCTCTTTGTGTTGCTATTGCTTTCTCCCCGCATGCATATGCGACCTGCTCTCCTCATTCCTCATTTCTATTTCTGTGTCTCTCATGGGAAAGTGCACAAAGCAGCTAGAATTCCCCCCCCTCTCTCTTTCTCTCTCTTACACTTTCTCTCTTTCTCTCTCTCATTCCCTCTTCTCTCCGCCTCCCCAACACGGTCATGACTCTGATCCATGTACCTCTCTTCTCTGTAACTGTGGTTCCTTTCCATTGTATTATTTACAAAGCCATGCTCTGTCTTTTTTTAGGAGTAGCACATTATAGAACTTTGCAGGAAAAGATAATATTAGTAGAGTGGTGTGATCTCAAACACGAAATGAGTCGTTCTATGCAGGGTAGCTTGAGCTGAAAATTGCACAGCACAGCTTGATCTGCAAATACTGCAAAACATGGCCATGGAGTGCTGGCATGAACCACCGTATGCTATTTGCATAGTGTATTCTACTTCCTAGACACAGTGGAATTGCTTTATTTTGGCCGTAACAGCTTTGTCTGTGCCATTATGGTATGATCTGGATGAATTCAATTTCATATTGGTATAGACACCATTGTGAAGCGCCATATTTCTGTATTCTTTTTCAGCTCCACAGGCACTCTATCCGGCTGAAAATGGTGAGCGACTCCACTCCTCTTCCCTCCAAAGCGGTTTGACTGAGAATGGCTGAAGTGAAGAGATTTAGTGGGGTTGTGTTAGAACAAAAGCAGTTCACATGTGATCCTCAATGGAGGTGTTCAGAGTTCAGCTGGGGATTTAGGCAATACAGTGGGGCATTAAGACACTGTTTTGGAAATATTGGGGTTGTGAGCTGAGCTGAGGCTTTTGTGGAGGAGCTGGGAGACATGTTTGTTTTTTTGAGCAGCACCCCCTAATGTCCAGTCTTGTCTTTAGAGGAAAAATTGATGATCTGTATAGCATTTTGTTTGTTTCATGTTCCTATTTAGTGCTTGCTCTCTTGCTCTTTTTTTTTAGAGTATATATCCAAATCGGCCTCTTTACCAGGGTATGGCAGAAATGGACTACACAGGGTAATACATAACAACTATTGAATAAACACAACTTCTGATTAGTAAATAGGATATTTAAAACTTTATGAAGTCAACCTGACCTTGATTGTCTAACAATAATGTTTGTTTTCCAGCAACAAAATACAGACTACTTTCAGTATGACGGTGGCAATGCGGTCAACTGGGGAATCAGAGGTTAGTTATAGCAGCTATGCTGTGGGGTTAAATATGGTGCTAAATTATAGTAATTCTCATGTAATTTTGGGGTACAAAATTGCCATCGGAAACAGCAGTTTACTGGGTGTCTGTCTATGTTCTTTTCTCCTGCAGAATACAAGGTGAGTTCTGATGTCATCCTGAAACAGACAGTCTCTAAGCAGTAGTTCTGGTCGTCAGCCGAAGGAAAGTTGATTTACAGTACATCAGCAAGGTGAACTCTGTGGGGTCGAAGCATTGTCCTGCTGGTCAGAAGAGAAGAAACCAGAGAATGGAGAAATCAGTGCTTCCTGTCATAAGGTCATGGGATGCTTGCCTGGTCATTCCTCTGGAGTCAGCCAGGGGTCACGGGAGGGTCAAGAGGTGACCTCTGGGTGAGAATGTTACCATGTAGCCTGAGCCAGCTTCCTGTCTTTGTCACAGCTACTGTGTTGATGGGTTGAAATGAATTTGTAGGCAAAATGAGAATTGGCTTCACTTCCATGAGGGGAAAAAGGACGTCAACTTGGGTTCTCCCTTCTTGAGAACAATGCCCAGCTTTTAAGAGTACCACGGATTCGAAGAATATGTTAATTTTAGTTGCAAGAGTAGTTTCAACCCAAGGTTAAATGCCTTATCTACCAGATATGTACTTTTATTTCTTGCACTGATAGCAGGCTAGAACAAAGCACTTCCGGTGACAGGTGTGAAATAAGTCGGCACATACATCTATCTTACTTTATCTAACCTTAAGCAAGGACACCAAAGTCATGATTGGAATCTTTTTTTCTTAATTTCTAAATTTGCTGGCACATGCTGTGTGTTTGATGTAACTCTCCCTACAGGTTTACCCATACGAGGCTCTGATTGTGACCACCAGAGGGCGAAATAGGCTGCCGAAAGACGTGGATAGAGCCAGACTGGAGGTGAATCATACCAAGCAGTCTCTCCTTGTGAAACTCACTTATGCAATATGAAGTGGATATTTTTCAGGGTTACACCATTTCTCCAGGTCAACTGCACAACATTTTAACGCACACACTTCTAATTCCATGTCTTTTCCAGAGGCATCTTTCGCCTGAGGAGTTTTACCAGGTGTTTGGCATGACTATGGCCGAGTTTGACCGACTGGCACTGTGGAAGAGGAATGAGATGAAGAAGCAGGCCAGGCTGTTCTAACACGCATAGATATAGACTTGCTCTCCTGTCCAGAGCCAACCGAATAGATAATGCCTTTTTCTGGCCACACGCTCATACGCCGACGGAACAACAGAAACACCGTTGCTGCTGAACATGCGCCAGGCACATACGTAGTATTAACTGGGCCAAGATCAGTGAGTGAAGGAAAGAGAAAAAGAGAGCAAAACTAGAATAAAAGGGAAAGCTGGAGGTCATGGTAGATTCTTGTTGATGTAATAGATTTTTTTTCATGAATTACATGAATAGGGAATCAAATGTATAGATTTGGGATTTTTGCCTTAGGTTTTGTGTTAACCTATGCACCAGCAGAGTGACTAGAATGTAGACACTATATTAATTACAAAATTTGAGATGTTTTTCCTCTCTTGTATACTATACTTGTACGCTAATATCTTTTCTTAGCTTTTATTTCACTTTATGGACCATTTTTAGCTTACAATGGAAACACATAGCCAAATAATAAGTTAGGCTAATGAAAACATGCAAGCTTTTACATGACAACGGAAACCAAAGTCTCAGTGCTGTGTGTGATGAAAAACAGAAAGAAAAAGTGGGGAACAAGTACTACCCATGCTATAGATGATTCAGGGTAAGTCGTGGGTTTATATACTGAATGTACATTTTTCCAACAAATAAAATTAATTAGTAGACACAGTCTAAAGAATGTGTTGAACCACCCTTAGAGTTTTGTGATTATAGCAGTAGTTTTCAGTGGCTAGGATATTTTTTCAGGCAACCTTGAAGAATATTCACATGCTCTAACTGATCCAAAGCATTAGAACACACCAGAAGTAAAATAAGGGATTATAAAGGGATTATGGTGCAAGGTTAGAAGTTTTTATTTGATTTTAGAGTGTCTGTTTACTCACATTTAGAGTGTGTCACTTGTTAAGATGGGACATGACACCTGTTTTTGAGCAGCAATCTCAGTTTTGGACTTAATACCTTTTAGATTTATGGTTTTAAGGTGATGCTAATATGTTATGTCGCATTAGTCGCTGTTCAGTTATACTGTAAGCATGATTATGAATTTTGGACAATCAGAAGGGTGTCCACTATGTTGCATAATTTTACAGGAGGGTACATCCATTGCAACAAAACAACAAAACTGACCACTATTGTACTTAATTGGGATCTAATAGTTGAGCTATAATGCCACGGGATAATTGAGTGCATTGTGTAGATTATGTTAGTTTTAGACCTCACAAACAACCAGGTGAAAATGTCTCTTTGTTTTACACCTTTGTGTGTGTCGTGTTTTCTGCCTGTTGGCCATTGGAATGTTCTACCAACCAAGTGTTTTACCAACTTTAGAGTAGTCAGTGGGAGAGTGAAGTTAAAACATATTTTTGATTCTTCCTTTTTTAAACAGTACAGCTACCTTTCAAGCTAACTTTATTTATCTGTCAGCATAGCAACAAGCTATGCACATCTTATATTTAAATAAAAGCTGTTTTTCTTGTGTATTTTGTATTTGTGTGCTGTCACTATAAATAGAGGATTAACTTTCTGGAACTATGTTGTTGGGCATGTTTTTCTGCTTGCTACCTGTAACTTGCAGAACCTAATAATTAAGCAGCATGTTTAAAGCGGAAGATAAGTCAAATATTTAAAAACACATTCAGATAATAACAACAACGTGGAGAAACAACAAAAATGTGCAATGTTTTTAGAAAAGCAGTGGAAATCCAGTTGTTATTGGTTATTTAAGACTTTTTAGTTTAGTTTTTAGTTTAGTTGAACATTTTGCCATTTAACACCAACACACAAATCATTATGAAACATATCCCATTTGTTAATACAGTGATATTGTAAAGCAGAGTCTTCTATATATACATACACCAGCGTTCAAAAGTTTGGAGTCACCCGTCATATTTTATGAACAGTCATTATTCTATTCACTAAACTCT
>JAOUQW010000034.1:18171727-18183379 GCA_028565825.1 Olivaichthys viedmensis | reverse complement strand
TTTCATAACAAGGTTCCCAGGGCCTTTGGAGGAAAAACACATCACAGATCCTCCACCATACTTAACAGTGGAGATTAGGTTCTTTTCTGTAGAACCATCCTTCTTTTTACACCAAACCCACCTTGTGTTTGTTGCCAAAAAGCTCTGTTTGTCTCATTTGACCATAGGACCCGGTTCTAGTCAAAGTTCCAGTAGCGTCTAGTGAACTACAGGAGTTTACATTTGTGGTTAGATGAAAGAAAGGGCTTTCTTCTGGCTCGCCTTCCAAATAGTTTGTTGGCATGAAGGTGGCGTCTAACTGTAGATTTGAAGGATTGGTGACCCCAAAATGCTCCTATCTTCTGCAACTCTCCAACCGTGATCCTTGGAGAAATGTTTGCCTCTCTAACCTCCTCACTGAGCGTGGGGGCAAAATACACCTGCGTCCTCTTCCAGGCTGGTTCATTATAGCTCCGGTTCTTTTAAACTTCTTCATTATTGCTCTAACGGTGGATATGAGCATTTTCCGGCGTGTAGCAATTTTTCTACAGCCATTGCCTAATTTATGAAGGTCAACACACTTTTGTCTCATTTCATTTGTGTATTCTCTAGTCTTCCCCATGTTGATAAATGACCTAAAGAAATTTGGCCTCTGTGTCACCCTAATATTTATACCCCAGTGAAACAGGAAGTCATAGATGACCGCTTAAGAGTTCCTGAACATTCAGGTGAACTAAAAAAAAAAAAATCTAATATGATTGGGAACATGCTTCAGTTATATTTTGTTCATAAGAATTTCTAGGGGTGCCAATAATTGTGAAACAAATGGTTTTGTTTAAAAAAACATTTTTTATAAGGGTTTATTTTCTTCAGTTAAAGTTTTCTCTCATATTTTCAGTGTGAGATTAAGATAATTAACCACAAAGACTTCTTTTTTTTCCCCCCATAAGCTTTTTATCCATCTTTACCAAGGGTGCCAATCATTCTGGAGCTGACTGTAGCTGCATAATAGTAGATTCGCCATTGTTGCTCCAATAAGCAGTCTTTAAATTTGTACAGGAAGCCATGTTGCATGCATTTAAATTTTCACTTTTTGTCCCATTAGCAGAATTTGAAAAGCTCAAATTTTTCTCTCCTAACATACAAAAGCTCGAATTAAATGCCGCTTGTGATACTATGGTTACGTAGTCTATAATTTACTCAACCTCGCCAAAAAAATTATCTGGAGAAACAAAAAGCAAAAACTGTAGATATAACAGAATCTATGAAGCCCTACAAATAGCATCCCATCAGAGGTTTCCTCATGAGAATGCTATGTCAAGATATCCAAATAATAAGGTTTTATTTTTCTAATCTCTCAGCGTGTGATTTGCAATGTGACGCCAGCTGCTCTGGAGCTATGCATGGGCTTGGCTGTCACTTCCATGGACCTTTTGGATTCTGCTGATCTGAATATGATTTAAATTCAGATGGAGGTCTTCGTGGAGTTGTAGTTGCTTTCACAGTTACAGCCAAAAGCTGAAGTCTATCTAGCCAGCATGATCCTAGTATCAGCTCTATTAGAAAACAATGCGGTCGCTTTCTTTATTTGTTACCTGGATGAGTCACAGTGGTACTCGTAATAATCCTGCAAGTAAGAAATGACTAAGCATCCTGCATGCCATTACACGGTACGATCTTGACTGATATGATGTGGGTTGCATCTTTATGTCCATGACACAGAGGCACACATCAGATTAGGGGGCAAAGCAAACATTCTGTAACAGCCAAAACATCTGTTGCGCCACAGGATATCCATATTTGATGAGATTTACGTTGGAGGGGTTTCCCTCGCTATTGACTTTGGAGCAATAAGACAAGGTGTCATCTCAAATCTGATGCACTATGAAAGAAAGCTGTGGGGGATTGTGTGGAGAAACCCAACACTCAGTCATTCAGCCCCCCTTCCCTTCATTTTGTTCTATTTAATATGGACGGACTGCAGCTGTCTGTCCATATTATGGGCCAAGTTGTTTGTGTGGCTCCATTACTGTGTGCTAACTTGTGTAGTTAGCAGGTCATGTGCTTCCAGTGTGACACTTGTGTAGTGTCCAAGAAGACTCCTCTGATGAGGTTATGGGTGCAGAATGTCGGCTGGGGTAGAGTGTAGAGTTCAGTCACCCTCCAAGCTCTGACATAATAAATGTGACATGTAGTCTTATTTACAACAGACCTGAACATTTAGTCTAGTTAAAGAGACACTGTTGGACAATATCTAGAGGAAGTGTGACTTACATAATGGACTTACTTATGATTCAGCAAGGGTCTCAGTTCCTACCGAGTATTTTTCTTCCTTGAAAAGGAATAATAAGCGTTTGTTTGATTATTGTGTTTCTTCCGTGTGAGAAATTTGAAATGTGCTCTAGTAAATATTATATTGTTGGTAACAAGGATCTTTATATCCTGTAATAATATTGTTCTGGAGTGGTGTCTGGGGTGAAATTGGTCTTATCTGCTGTGCCTGGTTGATAATGGCATCATCTTACAGTGTACCATCTGTAACTTCAATAAGACAGATCTTAACATGCCTTCGGGAACATTTAACTGTTTAAGGGCTGAAAAAGCGTCTGCTTTCACGCTTGCATGGAAAGGCAAAGAGATGGAATCACTGATATAAAGAGCTTATCTGAGCGTGTGCACATATGGCGAGGCACACGTGCGAGTGTGCCCTGAAATATTCTACATGTCCAATCCTGCACAACAGTCTTGAGGTTTTGTCTTTGGGCTGAAGAGGCCCATGCATGCTAACAATTGGCTCCTTTCCAAAAGACAAAAACACAATGAACAGAATTGAGACTCCCACCTCTGTTCACCTGAGCATAGCTAGAGAATGAGTCCTTTGTGTATTAACTTACCAACTCTCTTAAGGCTTGGAGTGTGCACTGTGGCATGGACATAAACATGATCTGTAGGAAACGTTATATTGTTGGCTGTATATGGAGCAAAAATCAGTCCTCCTAGCGTTTCTTATCATAAGCACTGCGACTTAAACACAAATAATACACCAACACAGTGAGAAGTTAGAAACTGCCTCCTTTACCAAAATGACCACCACCTCCCTATTTTGGATGGACATTATGGCACAATGCATAAGGTGTAAAACCAGGGAAGAGTTAAAGCGTTTATGAAGGGCAATTCAAGTCAGATCAGGCATAGCTCTGAACTCTTACTTGGGCTGAAGGGGGAGGTGTGTGTGTTTACCATAGACCATATATGGTGTTTACACAAGGGTTGTCCCAGGTCCTTTAGATCCCGATTGCAGATGGGGATTGGGTGCCTCTGCTAACTAAACACACACACACACACCTACACAGTATGCTGTGAACACCCTCCCCCGATGATGCATCAGAGCAGAAGGGTGGGTGTGTTAAATTCTCAGCTATTCTCAGCCACTTCTGCATCCAAGAGAGAGGGGGAGTGGGTGGAACTAGCAGGAAAAAAAGGTGATGGCAACACACCTACATTGAGTCATTTACTGTCTGACCCAACTGCAGTTTGCCGTTTCTTTGTCTCTGACTAGTAGTTACACATTTCCACAGTGCCTTTGTGGATGATTGTATGACTTTCTTCTATTTGGTAGAAGATGGTGGGCTTGCTTGCCTCTACAGCAACTGATAATGGTATGTGTTTTTATTTTTAAAATTTTCTTCTATTGCCCCCCCAGCGCTGATGTAGTATTAGACGACAGGCTCTTGCATTTGGCTGAATGGCTTTATGGATAAAGCTGTTTCAACTTCTTGTTTGTTGTATAGCTTGAGGCAAACCTATTTGAGATGACATTATTTCTGCATGTCTGAGGATAATAAGCATAAATTTTCACCTAGGTGTTTGATGCATTCTTGGGTGGTACTATGGTTCTCACTACCAAGTGAATTGCTGTCTCAGTTTTGCTGCCTCTGCTTTTGTCAGCTGAAAGGTGTTTAACTGGGCTTTTAACAAGGTGAGGAATGTGCCCAGGATTTTGAGCTATTGTGTGAGTTTAAGTGCTAAAGCATTAGTCCAGCTGTGGGGAAATCACACTTTTCTTCCCAAAACACAGCTTCCAGGCCCAATGTCAAATTTCTCAATACAGCTTGAATGGTCCAGCTATCAAGAAAGAAAAATGGATAATCAGCTGCAATATGCCTCTCAGATCGCACTGACAGATGGAGAACGTTCTGGACAGTATGAAGGAAAACAACAAACTCCTCTGCCATCAGCAAAGCCTGCAGGTTGGCTGGATTTTGTTTGAAGCACTGGTGTCAATATCTGTGTTTACAGTACAGTGTTTCTTGATGTGGTATATTATCAGAGAAGACCACATGTGTAGTTTTTGGAAGAAGAGTGGGCATGCAGGCCTGTGTTTTGCTTGGCTCTGGAAGTGACCCTCCACAGGTGCAGCTGAAGATGAAGAGGAGCTCAGTACGTTTGATCTCCACTGAGAAGTATAGCTGTGGGAATCATATATGCTTCACTCCTTTGGTGTTGCTTTAAGCTGGTTGTAACTGGCCCCAAAGGAGTCTTTTTTTTATTAAGATCTTAGAATGTGCTGTGTAACCTGGCAGGTGTGATCCTAGGCCGACTCAGAAATTACTCTTTTAAAAACAGATTAACTAAAATTAATGCCCTGACATCTGGAGAGCTTTGTAATCCAAAAGGCACTTGGCAGTGAGTGCCGTAGCCATTTAAATGAAGATGAATGTGTCCACAGATACCTGATGGCTTTCTTTGGTCTCGGTCACAGACTGATACCTTGGTTAGATTCTCTATTACAGAGTATTACAGACTATTAAAAATGGATTTCACACTTCGGTATCCATGGCTTATACATCTCACCATGCTTCGTCCTCAATGTGATTTTGATCATTGTAATCCGAATATACCCCTTCTCAAACAGCATAGCCTATGTTTCTCCAAATTCAAGTTTGGGATATTTTGTGGGGCATTCCCAAAGAAACTGCTAACATTTCACCTACTCCTAGTTGTTTTGGCACATTAAGTTGCTACTCAGCCATGTCTCCTGGAAGGGGTCATAATCAGGCTGGTGGTAAGCTAAACTAGTCTTTTTGTGAATACAGGAGCCTTGTATCAACAAGTCTGAATGGGTATGCTGAATCATTCAAATATGCACGTTCGCATAACATACACACTAGTGGGAATCTACCCTGAAGGCAGCTGAAGGGGATGATGGCAGGAAGAGAAGTGTTTTTCTAGTAGGTGAGGCAACAACAAACGGAGGCTTTCTGCTCTGTATTGTGGTCTCTGGACTGAGAAACTGAAGCCTGGTTTATGCTTCTGTGTCTGCGTATTTGTCCGTCTCTGAAATGCACAGTTTATTTTTTAAGAGCAAACTTTCACCTAACGTTCAAGTTAGTTACCACAGCACTTGAGCTAGTTAACAAATATGAACTGAAACACTAGTTTTAGTTTTGTGTGTGTGTATGTGTATGCATATGTATATGTGTATATATATAATTAGATACGCGTTATATAACTACATAGAAATAAAATGTGTGAGCATGCATTTCCTGCCCATGCTGAGTGGAGCTGCAGCTCGACACTTCTCTTTCTCCCGTATCTCATTGCACATCAGCACTTTCTGGATGCTTTGTGCTCATTATAGTGTTGCATCGGAGCGATGCCGGGTTTGCAGTCAGAATAAAGGATTATATCGGCAATATTACTCTGAAACTCTTGATGAAATCCGCAGAGGAAGGGTCATAATGTCTCGTTCCGGGTATGCAACCGGACACGCCTCCCCACCTCAACCAATTAGTGTTCGCCTGAAGGCTGGTTGATGCACAGCACATAGATACGCACAACATGCTGTTAGGATTGTGGAGGTGTGCACGTCAGCCTTTTGTGTGCGTCTGCGCACTACGCTTACCCATAAACCCCCTCACTGCGTCGTGACCTTGAGTGAGCATTTTTTTGCTACATTTTTAATAAATACGTTCAGCGCATTATGGGTGTATGTATGCAACTATGTGTTTCTGTGGTTTGTAAACTCTTCACCTTCCTCTTGAAGAAAGCTGATGTCGATTTGTGTTGACTTGAGAGGACTTCTGTTCTGGACTTCAGCACAAGCTCATTGGAAACATGTCTTAATAGTTCTCAGAACATTTTTTTAAAAGGGTGGTGGTCACGTTGTAAGCAACACAGGGATGATGGGGAAAATGGACAGTGCCACCAGAGAGAATTAAGGCAGGTTCCCAAAGTCCTGTCTTTCACCTTTAGATAAAAGTGCTTATTAGCACTGCCACTTGGTGTCTTTTTCACTCCTTTTTCTGTTTCTAATGAGTTACTGTTAATTAATGTCCAGCTGTATGATGGCAATATATTTAACTGCATGATGGACACAGATCAGGCCTCTCTTTTCGAGATTCTTCCCCTTCTTCACCTCATGCAAGTGCTGTGGCCACCCTTTTGATTATGAGCTCAAGTTCACATGTACACGGAGTCCAGTGGTGTTCGCTGAGCGCATTTATTTTCCTCAAACAAAGCTGGGAGAATCCTCCCACAATGACAGGCCTCTTGCCAGAACGTTAGCCTCTCTGGGAGGTTGATGAAACTGAGTTTTCCAAAATGTCACCTTGAAGAAGGATGCAGATAGTAGGTTTGTTTGAATTTGCAGTGCTGGCATTTTCAGTTTAGTTTTTTAATTTCCTTACCATGCAGAGTGAAATGCGAGTTCTGCATTAGCAGTGCATCTCCAATATGGACTGGGAGTGTATAGCTTATGCAGTATGTGGGCGGCAGCATCTGTTCTAGCATCCCAGGGGTGTCAGAATGTGGATGTCAAGCTGTTGCCTGCAATGGTAACTGAGTTACTCGCCACACAGATTGAGAAGCCCAGTGAGCTAGAGCTGAAGTGTAGCTGCTGTGAACTTTTTCGCAAACATTAAGATGTTGTATATGTGAATGTTGTGGTGAAAAGGTAGAATAAACAGGACGGTTCAGTGTAGGTGTGTGTCTGTTGAGCTTAAATTCTCCCCTGATGCAGTCTGGGTGTTTGTTTGAAAGGAGGGGTGGACTGCCATGGGTCAGAGGGCGTGTCTCCATGTGGGGAGGGGGTTTTAGTTACGAATGGAAATCCCACGGAGATCTTGAAGAGAACTCTGGAGCCTTACCAGGAGGTTCCACAGTCCAAACCTGTTACAAGTTATAAGCCCAATAACCTGTTGTCATACTTCTTGCCTATAACTCATGCTCTCCACTGACAGCACTGAAGACACTCTGTGGAGTATAGTGTTACACTGAACTGTGCATCTTGATCTTGCTCGCTCCAGCACTGGAAGCACTTGTAAAGTAGACAAACTTATGCACTGTAAAAACATATTAAATCAAGGCCAGTTATGGTCCTCCAAAGCTTTTCACAGACAGTTGTTTTACTTCCATTGTTATGTTGTGGTCATTAAATGTTTGTAGGCTAATTAACTTATGACACGCATGAACAGTTGTACCTGTCGACCTCTTACCTTGACCTTTGACCCTCAGCAATGGAGCTCTTGGTGACGGAACTGAACGTGCTGCTCAAGCTGCTAGACCATGAAACCTTGAGCTCTGCTACCGAGGAGAAGAAATGTGCTGTGAGGAACCTCCTGAAACAGCTGCAGCCCTCAGGTGGTTCTTGGTGATTTAAAAAATGACTATGATTAAATGTGGCAACAGGGACAACTTTAGTAAAATCATCTAAATTAGTTTACATTACTTTGTAACTCAACTGCCCTAAATCAGGTTGCAGCCCTAATTTACTTGATGATGACCCAGTACAACATGCAGACAAATTTCAGGAAACCAGTTTTGTTAATTGGCAAATGGTTCATTTTTTTATTTTTTTATTTTTTTAAATCTCGTTCTTAACGCATGTCTTTCTTTGCAGTTACTGGAACAGAATACATGTACATGAACACCTCTGTCTGCAGAAATGGCACAAGTTTTGTGGAAGCCCTTTTTGAGACTTTTGGTAAATAAGACCAGCATTGATGCATTTGACTCCGCTCTCCCTATTGTTGCCATTATTATGCACTAAAAGTGTTCAAATATCGCTTTCACAGATTGCAACCTCAGTGACCTGAAAGTTGAAGTAGAAGAGCAGAAGAAAGACCCGATCCAAACAAACCAAGCATCTCCAGCTAAACCTGTAAGATGCCACCTTCTCATTTAGCCAGCTCCAGAATTTTTGGCACCCTTCAAGAGAATTGGCACACAATGATTCAAATTTTCACTCAATCAAAGAAACTACTTTCCTCTAACAAAAATAATTCTCATAAAGGCTTCTTCTTCTTTTTTTTTCTTTCTTTTTTTTAAATAATAGAATTTTCTTTCAAAAACATGAGCCACCCCTAACAAATATTTAAAATAAATGCAAACAAATTGTCAATTTTTTAAATTGCTCTTAGTCTCCAGGAACTCCATTGTTCCCTTTGACAATTTCCTGTTTCCCTGGGGTTTAAGTCTGAGGTTGCAAACATGTAAAATCCCTTTGTCATCAATCACCATGTGGAAAACCAAAGAGCTTTTAACACAAAAGAGACAGATGGTTGTTGACCTGCACAAGTCAGATAATGAATATAAAAAGAAAATGGTAAAAATGCCATTAAGCACGGCCGTAATAAAAAAATGTTTGGAGGAGTTGAAAATTTGGCAGGAAATGGACTAATGAGCATATTTTCCCGAGAGCAACCTACAAAATGCAGTGTTTCACCAAGGAACTACAATTGGAATCATGTGTTGTGGTCAGAGGCCAAAATCGAACTTTTTAAACATGCACACCATCAGCATGTTTTGGTGCAAAATGGGGACTGCATACAAGAAAAAACACCTGATACCCACTGTAAAATATGGTGGTGGATCATTTATGCTTTGGGTGCTTTTTATGGCTAGTGGTCCAGGTCGTGGATGGAGCTTTCAACCACATGCATCCAAATCAACACAGAAAGGGTTAAAGGAACACAAAATCAGTGTTTTGCAATAGCCATCTCAATCTCCAGATCTAAATTGAAGAGGGCAGTGCACAAATCTAAGAAGCTTAAAATGTTCTTTTAATGGACCACAGTTATTTACTCCAGGGGAGGCTTCAGCAAATCTTAATTGTGGGTATGCTGATCATTTTGAAACTAGTGTTTTGCAAACAAAATCCACTATTAAAAAAACTGTGTTAAAATAACACAATATATGTTCAAACTATACAGCCTACCTACATGTTTAAGCTGAAAATATCACTAATTCCATTTCTTATTCTGTTTATATATTATTTTTTGCACATTTTCATGAAGAGTGCCAATAATTCTAGAAGTGACTCTATATATCGTCGCTGTCCAATGAAAAGCATGCATCTCCAAAATTCTAATTTTTCAGGAACACGAAAAAACATTGGACAGCGACGATATACAGTTTTCTGGGGTGGGTTGTGTTCGAATGAAATATAAAATTTGGTGTGCATTGCTAATAGGAGTGGTGCTTCATCAGAAAGAGGCATGGTAATCATTAATCATCCAACATTCTCTCCAGCACAGCAGACTCGGCAGTCTTCAAGAAGTTAGTTGCTGTGTCCGGTGGACACTTCTTCTTTAAAGGGTTTAATGTTCGCTTTGTGAGAGAAAGAGCCAGGTTATTTTCCAAATAACCATAATGTGAACGTATGTTTGTGTGCCTTTATCAAACCAATGTACATGGCTGGAGTATGAGTGTTTTGCATGAAACGTGTGTTTTTCATTTTGATTTGCTACAGGGGTTGCACATTATTACAGGACTAAAGTACGAGGGTGGAACTCTGCCATCTTTGTTGGCCTCTTAGTGAGAATTTACATGGAAAAACAGATGTTAAGTGCATGTTGGGTGGAGCCATGCCTGATGGTGTAATGTTTAATTTGCCCTTGCTTTTGGACCAGATGACCCAAGATTCAGCACCTCCCCTGCCCACCACACCACCTCCAGAGGACTACTATGAGGAGGCTGTGCCACTCAGCCCTGGTACTGTGCCAGAGTACATCACAAGCCGCAGTGAGTTCTTCCTCCCCAGAACTATTGTGGAAATAAAATAAACATCATCACTCATAAAGTCATATGGTGTACGTCAAATTAGTTTCCTGAAGAATGTTGTGTAATCTAATGCACAGCCTAAGTAGATTCTAATCTTGAACCAGTGTAATATGCACAATATACCATCTGTCCTCTAGGTAGCTCCAGTCCTCCTAACTCCATTGAGGATGGATACTATGAAGACGCAGACAACAACTACCACCCCAATGCCTGCATGAATCGGCGGCGCAAAAACTCATGTAAGTGTGGATCACCTTAGCACCTGTAGATGCGTCTACCGTTCAGTAAAATAATTGATCTATTCCCTAGGTGAACACAGATGGCTTGGCATTTAGTAATGTCAGTGGGTTATTTTTTCATTGCTTTGCACAGCACATTTAGCCTGTTTGCTTGTTACATTTACATTTATTCCTTTTTCAGATGCTTTTATCCAAAGGGACTTTGAAGCAGCATACTAGTTGTATTACCTGATAATACTTTGATCTTTGGTCTCCAGATAATGATTCAGATGCTCTGAGCAGCTCCTATGAGTCATATGATGAGGAAGAGGAGGAAAGGGGTCAGCGTTTAACCCACCAGTGGCCCTCAGAGGAGAACTCCATGGCCCCAGTCAGGGATTGTCGCATCTGTGCCTTCCTGCTGAAGAAGAAGCGCTTTGGCCAGTGGGCCAAACAGCTCACTGTCATCCGCGAGAACAGACTGCAGGTGGGCTGTATTGAGCTTTGCCTCGTGATGTTTTTTTTTTTTACCCTTGTATGTGAGAGTTGTCAAGTAATACGTTACTCAAAATTGAGGTTAGCACTAATACTGAAGGACAGCGTGTAGGGCCTACTTAGGATCAAAATAATGCAATCCCACCAATCCTGTGATCTTTCATTATTAGCCATCCCAGCATTTTTAGCATGGCTTTGTGTTGAATACTGCTTTATATGCATTCAGCTATTTATTGACCTGTGGCATTGCTGGTTTCCCTTCCAGTGCTACAAAAGCTCCAAAGACCAGTCTCCCTACATGGACCTGCCCCTCAATCTGTGCAACGTTATATATGTGCCTAAGGATGGGCGAAAGAAGAAACACGAGCTTCGCTTCTCACTGCCAGGTGGAGAGGCCCTAGTGTTGGCCGTCCAGAGCAAAGAACAGGCCGAAAAATGGCTGCGGGTAAACATGTTCTCTCTGTCATTTAAAAAGAACTTTTCAGGTCATGCAACCAGAGCTGTGCTTAACTGTCCGTTAAGAATACACATTAATAGCTTAATAGATGTATACTGAGTGCAGGCCAGAGACAATATTGCACAAGAAAAGAATTCCTTTGGTGGAGGCACCTCCTATGTGGCTGAATTTGTTAATGTGCTGAGGCTTGCTGATGATCTATTTCTCTGTGTGGGGTTGTAGGTGGTGCGTGAAGTAAGCAGTCTTGGGAATGGACTGGACATCTCAGCATCACCCATGAGCCCTAGAAAAAGAGAAAAAGAGCCAGAAAAAGAGTTGGACAAGGTAGTGGTCTAGTGTACTTGATGTGGCCCTCCTGCTTTTGGTATATCGTCGCTGTCCAATGAAAAACATGCATCTCCAAAATTCCAATTTTTCAGGAACACGAAAAAACACTTTTTC
>JAOUQW010000034.1:18130384-18140639 GCA_028565825.1 Olivaichthys viedmensis | reverse complement strand
GAGGAGGGGGGAGGAGGGGGAGGGGTTGTGTGACGACAGCACGGAGTCCACGTGTCCATTTATGGAAATGGTGTTTGAAGTGCGCGCGCGCGCTCTCCACGCGACCGTTGCGTGGACAACGGAGACTGCGCGCAGCATCTTTCCTCCATTAAAGCCCCCCGTATCAGTCGTGAACACCGTCGCATCTCACTCAACAGACCACCGACAGTTACTTCAGCAAGGTGATGAAGGTCATCGTGTGTTTAAGTGTGCGCACGCGCACCTGGGCGCTGTGAAGACAGTCGGCTTGGGTTGGTTAAGATGCTTACCTAGCATGAGGGCTAGCCAACTAAGTCCCAGATGATCGTGCAGATGATCAGGTGGATGGATCAGGTTACAGCACGTGGATGTCTCACTGCGCGTGCATTAAAAACTGCTGATTGGCTGGGGGGAGGGACTCGCAGCAATTAACTGAGCCTAATTGGCTAATTGGCGTATGCAAATGTGATTGATGAGTGCAGTTTAAATGAGCTCTGATGGCTTGTGTCGGTGTTTAGATGGTTGACAGGGCTTCAGCTGGAGAACCACGTGGGGATTTTGGTCGGGACACGTTACTGCTCAGTAAAGATTTTGAGAGGATGACAGAACAGATGGAGGATATCGCAGGTAACAGAACTGTACCAAACATTAGTTTTCATTTCTTAATCTATAGTGGTCTTTGACAGAAAGTGTAGTAACAGTGGTTTCCCTTGTGTGTGTGTGTGTTGTTGCTCCCAGTGCATTTGACTTGGATGGCGTACGATATGGTGGCACTGCGGACGGATCCGCAACTCGCAAAGTCCCTCAAGAGGCTGGAGAATGAGTACATTCAGTGTCGAACTGTTATCTGCGGCTCCACAGACAATATAGATGATCAATCTACAGTTGTAGACCAGAAGACGAACCGAGAGTAGATACTGGTGTATTGAAGCTGTTTTGTTGTTGTTGTTGTTGTTGTTTTTGTTGTTGTTGTTTTCCTCCAATTTAAGGTGCTAGTAAAATATTGTAAAGCACCTGCAGGTTTGATTTAAAAGCTGTTTGTTACTGGCATTAATTAAAAAAATAAAGATATAAATGCAGCCTGGTTGGTATCTATGTGGATATAAGTTGGTTTATTTTCACTTATCGTCTATTGCACTTCAGTGTTGTATTGTTCCATATGACCGACGCATCTACGACCTGCTTGGGTGATCTGACGACATATAGCATGGATGTCTGTCCTGCTCAAAAAAAGCCAGATTGGGCTTCGCAGGGTGTTATTATTCAATGACAATGCAAAGTATTGTTTCTTATCGTTATTCGTAACCTAGGGCTATGCATTTGAATGTATTCATTATGGTCTGTTCCAGATAGAGAAAATGGAAATGGCCACAGGTACTGGGTTTAATGCTTCTACTCTTCACCTGGATGACATACTGATGCAGCTGGATTCAATTTCTGAGACTTTGGATCATCTGGAAGGTGCGAACAATTAAACAGAATTGATCTGGTTAATTCACACTTTGATCATACGTTCGAAGCGAATGCCATTGTAAAGTGTAAAACACAAAAACAACCTTTTAGTTTACTACTGGAGTGTCGTTGTGGAGCTGACAGTGCTAACATTTGATATGTATCCAAGGTTTTAAAAACATTATTAAAATCAAATGTTTTAACGCATCGAGCACATAGCCAGTCTTTATCAGCCCATTTCCCGAACAGACAGATTGATAAAAGCAAAGTTAGGTTATTTGCATATCATGGGATAAGCAACGCTCTGGCATGTTTGTTTGCGTTTTCGAATTACGTTTGATTTGATGCACCCAAAATGCGGGAATCATTTTTTATCTTGATTGAGATGGAGCTGTACGTGCCACCCTATAATTAAGAATGACAACTGTGTGAAAAATCTAATTGCATTAGTGATGATTATCACATGCTTTGATGTAAAGGTTGACACCACAGTTATTTGACAACAGTTATTCAAACTGTACTTAGAAAAAAAGTTAGAATTGCAGATTGATTAAAAAAAGAGACTTGGTAAGAAGATGACAGTGTTTTACCCTAGGGGCAGTGCCGTTTTTAGGCCACTTGATAGCTTTCAGTTATGATTCAGCAGGTCACGGGTTTGCAACCTGCTTGGGGCGAAACTCCCGTTACACCAGTGCTGTGACCCCAGTTAACATCTGCTGATGCCTATCAGTTGCGAGGGTTCCAGCTGAAAAGAGGGAAAACAAATGGGAGGCATATTTAACATTTAAAAGTCGTACATGATGCAGTGGACAACACATGTATATAGACTAAACTAAATTAGCTAACTGTGCTACTAAATTCTGACCTAGGGCAGTGCTTATGGTGACTGTGTACACTACTATATCACTTGCTGCAAACTTCTGTTACATAGGAGTTCAGTGCGGATTGAGTTTCTATTGCAGTCTATTATAATCTGTTATTTTGTACCCCGCTATCATTACAGCCGAGTTCATTGAATTAGATCAACTTTGAGATAAATATTGATGTAGACACATTGCAGCAAGTATCAGTTATAATTGCTTGTTTGCCCTTGTTTACTTTGAACCTTTGTACATTCTTTGCTTCCAGTGAAGACTCAGTTGCTGCAGTGTAACCTTACTGTGTGCTTCACACACCCTGATAAGATGGCATGTCTGCACTATGGTGTAGAAGACTCAACCCGGTTGACAGCAGCTCCAGACGTGGCAGAACAAAGAAGTATCGGTAGTAATAGAGAAATTTGATTTTCAGTTAAATTCATTTAAATTTGTATTTGAAACACAAGGTTAAGTTAAACATTACACATACAGTCAAGTATAAAGATAAAAGCAATTTGTTAGGCATGAGACATTCATTAATATTCACATTCCCCAGACAAGTCCACTTTTTATTTAACTTATTACACCCAAAAGGGGAAATTCATACCAATGCACTGGTAATAAACTAAAGTTGGGTTCATTTTATTTGCTAATGCTGTTTTAAATAACATGCAGTTGTTTTCAATATGTACCATGTCCCACGACAACTTGCGCTTGAAAAAGAGCATGACTGCCTTGACTGTACCTCTTAATTTGCTGTTTGCTGAAGGCTTTTCTATGTACCACAGTGGGTCCATGTCCTGTGTTTAGATATTTACATTCAGCATTGTGGTTTTAAAGTTTGAGTTTTCACATTTGTATGTTTATGATGATATATCAAAGAATATGCAATAAAGTTCAGGGTTTAATGGAATCATACTTTTGTTCATATCTACGTATATGGGCGTTTGGAATCAACCACACACATTTGTGTCACAATATTGCCATCTTGTGGTTGTGTAGACAACTAACACCACATTTGGACATTTTTTGTTCTTAGTTTGCTGGCATTTATTTAATGTCATTAGACCTGTCTATACCTTCCCACCTGGCAATTCTGAACCATTAAATTTTGTTGAGCAGTAACAGGGGAAGATCCTTCCTGCTGACTGGAAATCAATCTGTGTATGGTAACCAAAGCCGTTTGGACGTCTTTAATGTAACGTCTGCCTTCTCCAAAAATGTAAGTGATTACAAGTGTAAACAGTCAATTACAGATTATTTTAAGATGGGCTATATAAGTGTCTCAGTTAACACATTTGGTAAATAATGCTATAGAACAAGTATAGCTAATTGTTTCTGCGACTTTGTTTGTGAAGCATGATGAGCGAGGCTTTGTACTGCGGTCTACATAAGGCCCTGATAGAATAGGCTTTGCTGCAGAGATGTAATACTCATCAATTAAGAGAAATAAATTAAGAAATAAATGATCATGTTACCTACATTTGGTGAAGGATGTTGAAGGTCTGCATGGGGAAGAATCAAGTATTGGAGGTTTATCTGTCAGTAACTAAAGACAAATACAAATATCTCACTGTCAAGCTATAGATTTTAAACAGCTATTTTTCAAGGGAATATTATTATTATTATTACTTTTATTGTTATTATTATTATTATTGTTAATAATAATAATAATAATAAATAATATTCAAACTTTTCTTACATTAGGAGGACAGGGTGCGCCAGGGTGCTCCAATGTGCTTTCTGGCCATTGGGGCGGTCTACGTGCCCAGTCATTAGCTGGGCCATTATCGACACTATCACAATTATTGGCACCCCTAGAAATTCTTATGAACAAAATGTAAATGAAGCATGTTCCCATTTATATTTAATTTTTTTTAATGACCACAGAATCAGTGGTCTCAGATTCCTGCACTGTATTCTCCACTCTCATCAAGCATTATAGGAGAAGACTCAGTGCTGTTATGTTGGCAAAGGGGGGTTGCACAAAAGACTAAATGCAGGGGTGCCAATAATTGTGACACATGTGGTTTTGTTAAATATATATTTTAGCATAAGGGTTTTTTATTTTATTAGAAAAAATTAACTTAAATTAAAGGTTATACTTCTCTCGTATTTTCAGTATGAGATTAAGCTCATTAACCACAAAGACATTTTTTCATAACTTTCCTTAACCGTTGTAAAATCACGTCCTCTCGTGGCTTATTGCTTTATTGTAATATCTACTAAAAGTGCAATAACTTAAAAACTAGTTGGCTAACATTACTTCAACTGTAATAAAGAGGCCATCGTTAGCTGGCTAGCAAATGTTAATTATTGGTACTGATGAATCTTTTAATAAGATAGTTAGATAACCAAGAACAAACTGCTTCGCCAATGTACCCACGTTAGTAACATTTTAATCTCTAGCCAACTTATCCAAATGGATCTTATTTAAAGCATTAAAACGTTTACTTTGTTATTCGCTGTATTAAAAGAAAGGAGGAATGTTTTTCATACTGTAAATCTTGACTATGAAGATCCCGTGTCCAGTGTCACTGGCATTCACTTCAAACATTGCCTACTGTGCTGCAGTGTGTGTGTGATGGGAGGGCAGAGGGGTTCTGTGTTCCACTGCTTTTGCCTGCAAGTTAGTCTAGAGAAATATGAAAGACAGAGGGATTCTTAAACTAATTTGGTTTCCCAGTTTCAGGTAGATGTACAGAACCTATTTGTAGAAAATGATCAACTTTGCCGTTGCACTTTGTTCTTCTGTATAATAGTGGATTGTCATTCTAAAGCACAGTTCACCGTTTAAACAGCTGCCTCTTTTTTGCCTTGATTAATCTCATTGCAGATCTTTTTGATAAGTATTTAATGAAGAAAGAATGCGGTCTAATTGCACATAATAAGAAAAAGTTATTACATGGCCTGTGATGCTGATGAAATGTACAACTAGCAGTTAGTGACCTCATAGTCATTTTTTTATATATTAATTTAAACTGCGTTTGGCCATTCAGTACACAAAAATTTGTGTGTGCTTCTCCCTATCTGTTAAAGCATGTGTAGCTACATGTGTGTAAATCTTCATTCTTAAAACTTGCGGCACATGAACTTTGGGGAACTTTTGAAGGTCCGTGTCTGACGTTGTCTGGCGTAAAATACAATAGATAGTGTTAGTGACAGCCTCTTTTAATCTGTATCATCTGTGTTGTGACTCTATAGATCATAAGCGTAACAAAGAAACTTTTTTTGGCATTTATTGGCCTAAAGTCTTTAACACGTTAATGCCTTATTTACGAACACACATTTTGTGGACCTGTAATTGTCTTGGTCATCTTATTTATTTTAACAGAGGAAGCCTGGTGGGGTAATGTCATGTTGGTCAGGGTTTAAGACTTATCATTAATGGTAGCAGAAAAGATGATAGCACTGATTTAATTTTATTGTAAATTTAATTGTTTACACAGACAGACAGTGGATATCCTGTGGTGTACTGATCCTTTGCTGACTGAAACAGGCTCAGGGATTTCATTGACAGACTAAGTTTAATTGTATCATGTACTGTATGTATTATGTGTATGTAATGTATACATTCAAGTGCAAAAGTTTGCATGCCCTTAGAACAAAGTAAAGAATGTGATATAAATATTTTTTAATAGCTTGTATGCCCACCCTATGCCTTTATAACGGCCTCCAACCTCTTTTGTATCCTTTGAGCAGCTTTTGGAAAACTGTACTGTGACTAATATTGCTTAGCTTACTTGTTTTAGTAGTTGAGTTCCAGCCCATAACCTTGGAGGGAATGTTGCCCATTGTCCAAGACTCCAGTTTTTGCAGTGTGGTTTAAAAATATTGAAAGTATCCCAACAGAATTAAAATTTTGGCACTCTGTGGCATGATCAGAAACTCTTGGCCTGCAATAGACCTATACTGTGTGTTGTATTCATTCACATTTAACTAACCAGAGTTCAAATTCTGCAAAACACATTTTGGCTCCAGAGAGCATAAAACATCCGTCAAGTTTCAAATGCAAATCAGTTTCAAGTTCAAATCAGTTATTACGGTCAAAATGCATTTTTACAGTAATTGTATTATTTCAGCTGATAACATTAATCCTTTTTTATATAACACTATCAAACCCAAGGTTGAAAAAGACCTAAGGAACTGTACCCATCAGATAAAGGGGTAAAGAGGAGCACATGAGAAATGTTTTTGATGCATTAAATGAATTGTGGCAGCATGAATTACTTGACTGCAGATGTAAATCAGTGACAGAGTTGAACAGAAATATTTGCTTTGGAATGTTTTGACAAATTAATTTTATGTGTAATCCATCAGAGCTTTCACAGACAGATAACAGACCTGACAAAAATAGTAGTGCAACATATTACATTCATAATATAAAATTATAACAATCTATGTGTAGCGACCATGAGCGACAGGGAGTGGGATACATATCAACCCTGTAAAACGGTCAGATATCAGTAGATAAGATGTCTGTTTTGACCCCTGGTTGTGTCTCATTATGCGCGACCGACACCAAACAGAAAATTTGGGAAAATCCCCGGTGGGAATGAAGCTGTGGGCCAGCTGCTGAGCCCAGCCTATCCTCTCACCAAGGTGAGAGTCGTGAGGAGGCTCATCACTCACCTCCAGGCCAGCAGGACTCTCGGTGAATGGAGCTGCTGCCCTAGGGGGTTTTGCACGAGGCTGCCGCCTCACTCTTTAGCCAAAATGGGCCCCATAAAGAAGGGATGGATTGTCTTGTTTCACAGAAGTGAGGAAAACAAAGTGTCAACGATGTGCTTGTATTTATGATGTTACAACAGTATATTATCATGTACTCATATACTTAAAACTACCTAAGTTGGCCTGTCCATTTAATTCCTTTGAAACCTTTGAAGTATTTAAGTATTATTATTATTTATTATAATTATTTCTACAGATATTATCTGGTTTGGGCTTGCTACTAAACCAATTACTGGCAAAGTGATGTTCTTACAATATTGCTTGTATAAAATCTAACAAAACTGCTTTTGCTTATTAAAATTCCTACAAATTTTCTGTGAGCAGACTTGTAGTGAAGGATAAACGAATGAGGTGTCATTACTTCATTTGAGGGGACGCTTGCTACAGTGGTGTCTTCTGATGAGACAACGCAGCACTGCGTATCTTTGTCATGCGCATGTGGAGGCTTTAAGCATAAAGGAAATGGGCCTTTTGTGGAGTGGAACAGACTTGGCTCACCCTCTGTGCTGGTGTTTTGAAGAGGGGGAAAAAACCAAAGGGCTTTACGGAGATCACAGTCTAATTCTATCCATATGAATGACCCATGGGGGGGGCGCTCTGGGTGGCTGTGGCTAACTTGGATGACAACCTGGCACTGTATTTAGAGGGATGGCCATTTTGTTTCCCATTCATTACAGCACAGCAGGACAGCCTGGGAAAAACACGGTATCCCTAAAGGCAAACAGGCAAACCGGGAGGAAGAACTATTTGACAAGCTGGTCAATTCTGTGTGAAAAGAAGGAAGAATTTGAATGGATGTCATTAACCCTGTATTTTGTCTCTGATACCAGGCCCCCTGCTGGGCTAAATACTGAGGAGTCAAACATGCAGTCAGAATAAGAGCAACAACATAAATACCTATGATTACTTATTAATTCTTACTTAATCATAGGAGAATGAACCAAGGCCTCATAAAACTGTATAGAGTTTGTGTATGGACAAAAGACATAAAGTGCATATGCACTATTTATAAATAAAGCCCTAGATGGTAAAATTTAATATAACATTTTATGTCAGCAATTCTCAATTCGGTCAGGAATATATTAAACAATGCCAACATAGCACTAGTAAGAGTGGGCAAGCAGCCTTGGAGTAATGTTGTTATATGTTGAGGTAACAAAACCAAAATCTGCCAAGTGAAATAATTCCTGATTGGGGTTTTAGATTAGTGCTACAAGGAAACACAAAACATCCTATCAAACCCCATCTCCGCTGTCCCAATAGCTTCAGGATTCAGACCCCCACTGACGTCTATATGCCATCATTCATCTGGCTGGACAGGTTGGCAGATTTATGGCATATCCCACTGAGCAGAAGAGATTATTTATGTATAGGGGGAAATAGTCAAATTAGGGGAGAAATCCAGAGATAGGGTAATTAGGAACCACATGCCATGACTAGGGTGGCCCCTCTTGCAAGTCACTTATCAAGGGTCCCTTTTTGTTTACCAGGTATACTATCATAAACGGTAAGTCAGTTATACCTACGTTGCCTATAGTCAGAACAAGACTAGGAACTGAGCAAAAAGTGGGATGTCGCCTTCCTTATGGTATTTAATTACGCCTATTCCACAACGGTATGCAAAGCAGTCGTATGATCTGCATATCAAAGTCACCTAACGCTAAATCAACGTAAAAGGAACGCCCAGGGTGAAGTGCAAATTGCTACACGTTAATCTTCTCAAGTGTATTCACTCAAATGATTGCCCCTTGGTGTATTACTAACAGCTCTCTTATTTCCTTTTGTTGCAGACATTCCTTCTTTAGCATGGTGAATTTGGAAAACTGCGCCTCAGTGCTGCTGTTTCACGTCGGATTGTATTTCCTTGCAGCGGCTGAACTAAACTGCACTTCGTTATAACTGAACTGAGATCCATATTCAAGCACATGTATCCGCCGGTATAAAAGAGTACGACGAGAGAACACCACATCATTTGTTTCATTAATTTATTAGAATATTTAACTATACATTTTACTGTATGTACAAAAGGTAGAAGGGTATTAGAGAAAAGTGCAGGGAAGTCTGTTGTAATTGTGTTCCCAAAACATCGGCCCAAATCATTTTGGTCCTCGAAATCTGCGTCTGTTGTGTCCCTGGCCACCTTGTCTCCGTGCACAAACGTACTTTACTATAGTCTGCGTACAGTTGTCGCACTTCACCGTGCAGCACCAGTGGAACTTGCAGTTGCAGCTGCTCACGATCTCGGTGCGCATTTCCTCGACGCGCAGGCCGCACTCGTGGCACAGCCTTCTGCAGCTGTGCTTTTCCCACTGCGACAGATTCTTTCCACTCTGCAAACACTCTCTGCCTTCCGTGCCGTGAAGTCCAACACTTAGGTTTTTGGCGCAGTAATCAGGGGAGTCCTCCAGGTAGATGAGCTCGGAGCGCGCGATGCTGCTAAACGCGTCCGCCATAGCGCCGCCGCGGGTGTCGGCGCTGTTGCCCGCGCGCACGCGCCGCTTGTCAAGTTCGAGCTTGTGCGCTTGATCGTGCTTCACTTTCAGATAATTGCCCACCTCGCGGAAGTCGGACAGCTGCATCCAGCAGGTCTGCATCGCGCAGCTCTCCGACATGCCGTGGCATCGGCAGATCCTTTTCATAGTCGCTTTTACGGCCTGCAACACAGACTTCATTAGCCGCCTCCAGAGATCATTACAATCCTTGTGGTTTTATGTGATACGAAATTCGCCAGAACTTACCAGACGGCCTGCAGCGTTGTTATGAAGGTTGACAGCCGCACGTGCGTCCTGTCCGGTCTCGAATGCGTCCACATATTGCTTGGAAATCCTCTCTCCGAAGTCCACGTTATCGCTACAGCCTCCCCAAATCCAGCCACGACCCCCTGACATCAGAATTGATCAACGGATTAGCCTGGTCGCTTTATAGCCAGTGACATTTGATGGATTATTCGATTGATGACTAGCTACTATGTATGTACCAGGGAACAATGGTGTTCCTTTATTATAATAATAATAATAATAATGCTTCTTTATTGTCACATATACAAGTACAGTACAGTGAAATTTGATTCTTGACATATCCCAGCATGTTGGTGAGCTGGAGTCAGAGGTCAGGGTCAGTCGTGATACAGCGCCCCTGGAGCAGGGAGGGTTAAGGGCCTTGCTCAAGGGCCCAACAGTGGCAGCTTGGTGGAGCTG
>JAOUQW010000034.1:18118625-18130284 GCA_028565825.1 Olivaichthys viedmensis | reverse complement strand
ACAGTGGCAGCTTGGTGGAGCTGAGGCTTGAACCCACAACCTTCTGATCAGTAGTCCAGTGCCCTAACCACTGAGCCCCCATCAGCATATCTTTAAATAGGCCCTATTCTTACCAATTTTGCCATTTCTTGAGTTGTCGCATCCGCAATTGTCCAGATCCCCAAGACTGCAGTTTCTGGTTAGGGTGTACATGACCCCAGCTGCGCTGATGGCGTGGACAAACGAGGTCTCTCTCGTTGCTACAAGAATACACAGGAAGGCAAGTGAAAGTTACAGTCGTCCTCGCGTTAAAGTTGTAAGTGTAAAGCGATTCTCCTCATTTTTCAGATCTTACCACTTCGGAGCCGTCTGTGAGTTGAGAGATGAAATGTGCTCTCCGGGCAGTTCCACCTGTCCCACGCAAACTGGTGCCTGCACTCCTGCATCCCACTTTGCGCTCCGGCCAGAACACTACTCGTGTAGCTTAAATAAGCCTGTCGATAAAAAGAAGAATTACAGGAACTCTTTAACAAATATTGATAGACATGCTTTGTAGCGAGTGCATTTTTTCATTCTTGAGTAGGCTATTTCGTGATCGAAGTGGAGCACAACCATAGATGTTACAAGAACTAATGGTAAAAAAAAAAAAAAACCAAGGCAAATGTCTTAGAATTGAACTTACCTTTGGTCCAGTCATAAGCAAATTGTTAACAACCCTAAAAAGAAAAGAAAAGAAAGAAGTCAAATGATGTTAGAAGCAGCATTCACATTATTATTGCAATAAACTATCCAATTGTATAGATTTGCATTCTTACCACGTGTGTCCTAGGAGGGTTTTGTGATAAATAAAGAATACAGACGCCCAGAGAAACGAGTAAGCCATTGTTTTTGTTGTTGCGAGATCAGTAGCTCCCAGAGTAAGTTATGAGGATCTGTTCTTTCAATTCAATCTCGTTTTAGAAATTTATACAATTCACATCAGGGCTGATGGGGGATCACCTTTTGTTACAGCACTCCTGACATGCTATTGGTCCACAGCTGCCAACCAAGTGGAGGAAACGCCTCCAGTGAACTTCAAAGGATATCAATATCGACCTGTTTATTTCTCTCTGCGGGCAGCCGCGCATGATAATGGAAATGAATGCATTAATGCAGAGACCCTGGGGAGGGTTCATACCGTACACGCCAATACACTTTCCCCCCAATAAACTCTTTTGTAGTTCTGAGTTAAAAAAATAAATAAAAAATCTAAATAAAAACCACTCCACGCAGAAACAGATTATATCCGAAATATTTAATGTTTTTCTGATTACAAAAAATATCACATACACTTTAAGATGAAAAAGAAAAGGAGAATGTTTAGCCCATTGTGCAATAAACATTGTCCAGTAAGATGTGTCAGTAAAACAAGAAGATTGTGTTAATGATGACGGAACAAAAATGTTTAGCAACCAAAGAGGTGATCTGACATTAAGACCAAAAAGTGCAGATACAGAACATAAGTACTGGAAATTAATCACCCAACTAACTTGTGGAAAGGAAGTTTTGTCCGAGCTAGGAATGTAATTTTCCTGAGGTCAGTTTTAAATTAATATCGTCAATATATTGCCTATATATACACAAATATACACTTGAAATATTATCGATGGGTAGGGGAATTAACTGCGCACACGTTGCCTCCTTCGTGAACTGTTACGCGGCCGACTGCTCTTGTTCCTTTTTGCGCAGAAGTATTTCGTTACGAGTTGTGTGCACTTCTCGCACTTCACCGTGCAGCACCAGTGGAACTTGCAGTTGCAGCTGCTCACGATCTCTATCCTCTTTTCCTCCACTTTTAGGCCGCACTCGTGGCACAGCCTTCTGCAGCTTCGCTTTTCCCACTGCGACAGATTCTTGTCACTCTGAAAACACTCCCTGCCTTCTGTTCCGTGCAGTCCGAGGCTCCGATTCTTCACGCAGTAATTAGGAGAGTCCTCCAGATGGATGAGCTCGGAGCGCGCGACGCTGCTGAAAGTGTCGGCGACCGCGCCGCGGTTCTCCGCGCTGTTCCCAGCGCGCGTGCGCCGCTGGTCCAGCTCGAGCTTCTGCGCCTGGTCGTATTTGATTTTTAGGTAGTTCCCGACGTCCCTGAAGTCAGACAGCTGCATCCAGCACGTTTGCACGCTGCAGCTTCCGGACACGCCGTGACACTTGCACGATCTCTTCATCGTCGTTTTGATAGCCTGATGGTCGAGATATTAAATACAAACATGGTGAATTATGTAATATTATTGACGTCATCCCATAATGATTTATATTGTTCAACAACTGCATGTCAGGAGGAAAATGTGCACACTGTACCCTGCATTAATACACGGAAACGAATGGTTATCAATAGTCCCATGTGGTAAGAGATATGATTTAGGCTCACCAGTCTGCCAGCCTCGTTGTTGTGCAGATTCACGGCAGCGCGTGAATCGTGGCCGTTTTCCAGCGCGTCCACGAACTGCTTGGAAATGTTCTCCCCGAAGTCAACGTTATCACTGCAGCCACCCCAAATCCAACCTCGACCTCCTGCCAACACACAAATGTAGAGCTTCATAGACCTATTTCTGCTGGAACGAATGCATGATTTTGTCATTCTGTGCATGTTTTCTGCAGTGACATGTTGGGCTTACTCAAGCTTACCCATTTTCCCAGTCTTTGAGTCATCACAGCCGCAGTTATCGAAGTCTCCCATGCTGCAATTCTTGGTCAGTGTATACATCACTCCGGCCGCACTTATGCCATGCACAAAAGCCGTTTCTTTAGTTGCTAAATGTTTATTTTTTTTAAGGGAAAAAAAAGGGGGGGCTTATTAAAATAACGTAAATGTTTTGACGGCACTTCAATTTAAAGTATAGGAATAACTCTAACATTAGATGCTGACGACAGATATTCACACTAAGATGATTTGTAATATTCAATGTAATGTAGTTGGGGATGTTATTGTCCTCACCACTGCGCAATCGTTTATGTGTTGACAGCTGTAATTCGCTCTCCGGACAGTTCCACCTGTCCCACGCAAACTGGTATTTACACTCCTCGATGCCACGCTGTGCGCCTGCGTGCACACTGCTGGCATATGTAAGATATGCCTAGGAAAAGATAAACACGTACATTTCCACCGATACTGTATTGCCAGATATGTAGTATAGCAGTGCATTCTGTTGGACGACTGTGACAGGTTTGCGTTGATAATATGAATATAAAAGTTCATAAATTACCTTGGGTCCTGTCATGAGGAAGTTGTTCACCGACCTAGAGAGGAAAAAATAAAATAACACAACATTAAATATGTTTTTCGTACGTTCGTAAAGTAGTAACTTATAATAAATCAATAAAGAAATAATACATTAAGATGACTGTACCATGCTGTTGTAGACAAAACATGACAACATACAGACAGGACCAAAGATGCGAGGAGCTGGCACGACCCCATTGATGCCAATACGTCCCCTGGGTCTTCTGGGATGCCCTCAAGGCGCAAATAGTGAAGGAGTAATCCAGAAAGAGATAGAGGCAATTGACGATGGGCTCGAATGGTGACGGTATTTATACCTGACTTTGAGTGACAGGCTTTTTGTCCAACTTTGACATTTCACTGTGAAATCTAGTGATTCGATGGCGATTTGTTCCGACGTAGGAAATAGCAGAGTACTACAACAGCACTTCAAAGTGATGCTTAATAACCCCTCATTATTTTCTGCTTTTCCCACAGACGAACATTAAGTTATGCAATGTAACCATTATTATTATTATTATTATTATTATTATTATTATTATTATTATTATTATTACACAGCCTAAGATCCCATTAGTCTATGTTAATGTGTTTTTGTTATACATTTCGCTGTGCACATATTTCGGTTTCCCACACGTTCATTTAACTAATGTTCCTTGTTTGATGGAGGTGTTGGGTAAGTCCACTTGGACAATGCGCAGGTTGTTGATTGTCAGATTTTGCACTGTGCTTTGGATTTACATGCGCATCACGTTGGCCTTAAGCTAATCACTGTGTCATTTTACTTAGGAATTAAATTCTTAAGGTGAAAAAGTTTCTCCGTTGTCTTATGACGGTGAATTGCATTGAAATGGCTGTACTACATCGTTTAGAAAAAGCCATAAAATCATTGAAAACGGTGCGCCAAGGGCCTTGTAACTAACGACTTTGCCACGTGAGTGTTAATAGAATAGCCTGGGAACGAAACTGGTGCGAATATAATCTGGAACATAGCACTGATGTTTACCTCTATTGATAATTCACAATCCCACATTGTATCAGATATGATATTGCATATTTACGTTTATAGAACGGATTTTTAACGCCTACAGTTTTAGGTTTGTGTGTTAGCCTCATCAGTTTCCACAGTAGCCAAAGGTTATTGCTGTTTTTCCTTCACCAAGAAAGACCAGTCATGTGTTTCACAACCTCTCAAAACTTGCCCCAAAAAATTGTGTCTATGTAAGACCAGTTCCAAACGGGTGAAAATAATTCACCACTCATAGGGGATGAAGGAATGCAGGCATAGATTAATGGCCATTAAATATATATATATATACATATATATCGACAAAATGATTTTGCCTTCTAACTACTTTCGATGACTTTTGTGATTATTTCTCTATGGAAATGGGATTTCATATCGGCGCTCATGGCAAGATTAATTGTAGAAACCACACGTTGGCCTCGAATTTCGAATCAAATCAAAATCCCTTTACGAACCGCATTGATTTGATGGTCAGACAATAGTTAAGTACTTGAACCACTCGGCTCAGGCCGTTTCAGACAATAGTGGGACGCGCAAGTGAGGATAATCCGCACTAATTGGTTATCGGCGACATCAAGCCCCCACAGAGGCTGAAACCCAAACTCCCACACCTACTTGTCAAAAAAGCATGAAGGACTGTTAAGGCGAGATCTTTGATGCCCCTCGCGCTGTAACATGCAAACACTCAGTTTGCTGACAAGCCATAATTTTGGTTGAATAGATTTATGGGGCAGCAAACTAAGAAACGACAGTCCAACACCCGAGGCGATTTAGGGTTAAAGATTGCGCGACAACGACACGTTTATTCTGTGCTGGAAAGGACAATAGACGTTTGATGGAGGAGCAATGGTAACCAGTCGGCTTTACGCGCACAATTAAGTGATGTCTGCGCTTACCTTGCGCCAAAGGCTTTTCATTTTGAACACGCACACACACCC
Organism: Olivaichthys viedmensis; assembly: GCA_028565825.1. Classification (NCBI taxonomy): domain Eukaryota; kingdom Metazoa; phylum Chordata; class Actinopteri; order Siluriformes; family Diplomystidae; genus Olivaichthys; species Olivaichthys viedmensis. The sequence continues at coordinate 18,125,078 of JAOUQW010000034.1, read as the reverse complement.
GAGGAACGCCGGTGCCATTAATTACGTCAGATTGGTGCCATTGCGCGCTCTGGTAATGTTTTGTAGCTCAACCGGAAAGCAAAGTTGTATAAAAGTGATTTAAATTGGAAACAATGTTCATGTGAGTGCCGCAGCAATAAGTGTATATATATATATTTGTTCTATGGTGTGTGTAGTCTAATGAGGAAGTTCAGCATTATTCCGTGATGTATTCATGAGGGGTCTTTATTTTTATTTTATTTTTAAAGACCATGTTAGCTTTCAGCAACGTTCTCTTTTACACCGCTTCCGTTACGCTGTCCTTAGCCTAATAGTGGGCTAACGTAGGACACTATTCATGGGGAGTTTTGTAGGCTGATAAGTCGGGTAATAAAACACGATAAAGGACAGAGAAGTTGGCGCGCGTCTGGAGACGCGCCATGCTCGCCGCGCGCTCACCAAGCCATCACACACAGTGCAGGCATCAAAGGCGACCAAGGTGCGACTGCTCACACGTCATTAGCAAAGCATAAGGTGTGGAGTGAAATAAATAAGCAATCGTATGAGTGTCCTAATCTAACAAGGGGTGTGCGTGCGGCTAGACCTTCTATACGGTCCATGGACTAAACTAGCAGACTTGTTGCCTTCGAGTAATGCATTTTAATTGGGCTGCCTTTCTGAACGCGACATGATGCATATTATTAGTGTGTAGCCTACAGTGAAGGAGTTTTTGTGGAGTTCATGCTAGAAGCCATAGCCAGCACTGCTTTAAAAAAAAAAAAAAAAAAAAAAAAAAAAAAGTGTAATATGAGGCCCTCGTTGAAGACTATGGAGAACGTTTTGTTACCCACCGCCACCTCCTGTCCATTTGCGATAAAACCATATACCTCCCTGACACACTGAATTCAAAATACTTAAATGTCAAACATTCTCTTGTTGGCATTGCTTGATTAACATGTGAAGATTGATGCTCATGGGATACATCAAATGAGTATTAACGAGGAGGATTTAGTATAGCCTCGAAGATAAATGGTTAGGGAAAGAATTAGGGAAAAAACTAAATATAGCAGCAATCTCCAAGCAGAAAGGACTTATCAAGTCTTAATTTGCAATTACTGTTATAGACCCTGTGTTGGCCTATGTCGCCTATTTCTGCGGAATTGCCACACAATGCAGTAAACAACTGTATTGACAAGCTGTTTTGCTGATGTGGAAAAGTTTATTTGGAAAGTTGTCAGTCTTGATGAAGCACATTATTTGAAACTAATTTCATATTTGCAACACCATAAGGTACATACTTTTACTTTTGGAATTCTTTTACACCACATAAGTAGCACCATACAATGGCCGATTCTTGTGAAATTTCATAGGTCGGTTGAGTTTCTTCCTGGATATACCATTCAAGTTTTGTGATTGCTTATGCCATGCCAGTCAGTCAATTATCGCAGAAAATAAAAAGTACACACACTGATTCAAAGTTTCCACATAAATAATTGGAAAAACTGTTTATCTTTCCTTTAACAAAAATCCTTCTTATAAGAGCCTCTTTTTCTTTTCTTTTTTTGAATAATAGTATTTTTCATGTGATGTTCAGTAGGGCAAAGCTTGAGTCTGATAGGTTACCCAGAATTGCCTGAGATCCAATCATTGGACTTTTTGACATGTGACTGAAGGGGTTAATGCGTTGGGGCTTTTTCGCAGCGAGTGGTTCAGGGTCTCTTGTGAAGATTTATGGCATCATGAATTCCGGATATTTTAGCCTAAAACCTGGTTGCTTCTTCTAGGAGGTCAAGACTTGTCCATAGTTGGATCTTTCAAGAAACAAGATAATGACACCAAACATGCATCCAAATCAACACAGAAATGGTTGTGGGAATAAAATCAGTGTTTTGCAGCGGCCATCTCAATCTTCAGATTTAAACCCTACTGAAAACCCATGTCTCTTCATTAAATAGGGCAGTTAGTACAGTAGTATGTGGTTTGGGACGCGACCCAAACTGGAGGATATCTGCCACCGTTATCAAGGTCTCCCAAGTACTACAGAAGTGTTATGAAAATAAAAACTTTGTTGTACATATTCTTGTGACTGTAACAGTTACTGAGTACAGTAAGAGAACAAAACCTCTCCTTTAAAAAGAGCTTGTCTTTTAGCTAGCACGCTAACATCAACTGTTTTGTGCTTTATTGTGATCCCGCAGCTCTGTGTTTGTGAATCACTGACACAGTTGTCCAACTTTGCCCGACTGTGATCATTCTGCAAGATCAGAACATAGTACAAAGGCGATACTAGCAAGCTGTCCGGCTAACGCTAGCGTGCAAGCTAAAACACAAGGCCTTGTTGAAGGAGAAAGGCTTCTCTATATTATCATCCGTCAGCGCGCTGCTCGCGCAGGTCTGCGGAGTGAGATTAAAAGCTGTCCGCGGAGCTCTGTGTGTCTTTGAAGCTGATTATCGCGAGCTATGAAAGTTTTATAGCATCAAGAGTGATGTTAATATAAAAATGTATGTATACAGTGGCGTGCAAAATTATTCAACTCCCTTGAAATGTATAAAACTTTTCCGGATTACGAATGATACTTACACACATTTGCCCAGTTAGTATTTTTTTTATTGTGAACTCATATGACAGTAAAATTTAATAGCCAAATTAAAAAAGTTGCAAAAGTATTCATACTCTTGTGCTTTGAAAGCTCTAATCTTACACAGATGAAAAACAAGGACACAATTGTCTCTTAATGGGACGTAATTGGTTTCTACCTGTGAACCATTAAAGTAACTGCCACATTTTCTACATAAAATAATCCATTTGTGTAAAAATCATGTGTCAGGCTATAAACCTGAAGTAAAGGTGCAAGAATGACTAAATAACATCCTAAAGAAGACAGAGATAAAGTTACACAAATGCATACATTAGGAAAAAGGTACAAATAATATCCAAGCATTTGGATCTCCCAGTGAGCACTGTGGGGTCAATAATCACGAAGTGGAAGATGCATCACACAACCCACACACTGACTAGATAAGGCTGCTCCTCAAAACTCAGCATCCAAGCACAACATAGACTTGTGAAGGAAGCCACAGACAGGCCAACAATCACTCTGAATGAGCTACAGAGTCCAGTGGCTGAAAGTGGAGTAAATGTACACCAGTCCACAATACCGAGAACTTATCACAAAACTGCCATGTAACGGAGGGTGGAAAGAAAGTAGCCATTACTTAAGAAAAACTACATGAATGATAGTGGCTAGCTACGATGTGGGGAAATGTTTTGGGAATAGATGAGACCAAGTTAGAACTTTTCGGCAATAATTAAAAGTGCTATGCATGGTGCTAAGCATCTAACACTGCCCCTGCCTCAAGAAATACCATTCATACAGTGAAGTATGGTGGTGGCAGCATAATACTGTGGGCCTAGGGTTAATGTGTGGGGTATGAATACTTTTGCAAGACCCATATTTCATTTTTGCATTTTATTAAAAATATCTGCAGACAAATAATTAAATTTGGTATTAAATTTCACTGTCAGAGCAGAATGTTTTTATGAAGGGTACCACTAATTCTTCATTCACTAATTCCAAGCTTTGCCCCATAAGCATTGACAGCCATACTGTTTACAGCTGTCAACATGTTTTAATAACTTTAGAGATGCAGACTCAGATTGAGTGAAATATTAAGGCTTAGTTTGTGAAAGTAGATTTTGGATATTATACAAATTAGCTCAAAAGTGGTGGAGCTAAATGTTTTAATGACATGTTTGTTTCTCATGACAAAATCATGGAAAAGTCTCTATGAATTAAGGTACAAGAGGTAGGGGCTGGGATCTAAACACTGCAGTATAGCACTACCATCAGGCCCTCTGGGGTCTCATTCGGGGAGGGGCGGCCTCTGCTGCCTGTGTTGTTTTAGGGCAGAAACTATGTGCTTAGTCCTGAATTATTTAAGACTGAAAATTACTAAAGCATTTAAACAGACGTATTATAATAGTTTTAGTTTAAATATCCTTTTTTTACATTGTACAGCTTAGAATAGTTAACAATGTGGGTTTTGAAGATTAGCAACCACATACATGACTGTGTGTTCATATTTGTCTTTATTTCATTAATATATATATATATATATATATATATATATTTTTTTTTTAGAAAATTAGAAATGCCCCATTACGATAAACAGAATTTGATAAAAGACCCATGATTGAACCCTGTCTTATGTCACTCCATGTCTTTTTCTCCCAATGGTAACTTCCATCACGATGGTAACCATGCATCACAAGGGGCAGTAGCACCCATTAAACTTAAATAGAAAACATAAATAGTAATCAGTTTAAAGTGCCATCACAGGAACATCTGTTGTGCTTGGCCTTCCTCCTCCCCATCAGGTCAGGGGCTTGTATCTCCTTTCCTCTCCTGTTCAATGGCTGAAAAACATACATGTCTGTATTAGTAAGTACAGTACCACAGACTCCCTTTTTAGTCAGGAAACATTATTAAAAATCTGATCCTTATTATTTATTCTGTTAATGTAGTTCTGAAAATGTGCCAGAGTCTGCACTGCATTGCTGATGGAGGATTTTGGCTGAAGTTAAGCTGACACCTATCTGCTGACACCTATGTGCTGACATGAGAGTTTATGGGTGACGGGGGCTGGGATGCTGCATGCAGACGGCATTCTTAGGTGAGAGAAAGTGAGATGTTTGTTGTATAAAAAAGAAAGCAATTGGGGGGGGGGGGACAAAGCATTGCAGCCAAAGACAGGGAGAGAAAGCTACAGCAGAGCTACATACCACACCCCAAACCAAAAGGACACACTGCATGCTGTGCTCTGGGATTTACTCACTCTCTTTGGTAGGCAGAGGGTTCTTTTCTTTTGTCTCTGTCTTCTTCAGCTTGGTTTTGTCAAACTTGGCAATCTCAGTGAGATCTGGCTTGTCAGACATGTTTGCTGTCAATGGAGATAGTACAGTTTACTGGCAGTTACAAAGCTGTGACCTTGATTTGTCTCCTTAAAGCATTTCTGTTGGGACAACTCAAAATATGTGTCCCAGTGAAATGCACTGAAAAACACCATGTCTTGATGTATTTCTTTGTTTCATTTTTATAATGTGTATAGGATTATTTCAATAATCATACTAATCTGCTGAAACAGAATAATCTTGTTTCAGCATCTGCTCTGTCACATTCAACTACAGTTGAATAGCATAACAAGCAGTGCTGGCTTCACGTATGTGATGCGATCTCACAACACACGTGTGCTACATCTTCCCATGTATGACTTACGCTGCAATATTCATGTCGTCCATTTCTCTTGCCTCTCTAACCGTGTCTCTTTCTCTTCTTACATCCAAGTCTTTGTTATCCCTTTGCTGCTTTATTCATGTCACAGAATGCGCCCCCATCTTTGCCAGCACCCCCACCCCCTTCTCTGCCGCAATAGTCGTCAGTTCTCATGCACTACACAGTGGAGTCTGCCCTTCAGTGGAGAAAGCTTACACTTGCTCATTGCCTGACTCACATCTCCATATTATCTGCATCCATCTATCTTCCTCTGTCTCACATCTCTGCCTCCCTACCAATCAAGTGCAAATAAAAGCACATTCTCCTGCACACGGGATGTTAGGTGCCTGCTTGCATGCTTCTGTTCTTTAGAGAGTTATCAGAATGTAATGGATAGAGAAGGCCTTACCGTATGGCACAAAGGGGCTGTTTCCACACAAGCAGGGAAGGAGTGAGAGTGAGATTGTGTGTCTGAAGTGTCTGCTGGCGTCTGTGCTTCTGCATCTCCACCAGGGCGTGGATTTATCAGAGAGAGAGAGAGAAAGAGAGATAGAGAGAGAGAGAATGACTCTGACCAGCCCATCCCTTCCCTCTTTTTCCTCCCGCCTCTACTTAATATTGATGTACCATAGGGACTGGAGTGGGAACCTTAGAGGAAGTGTCAGTAGGACAGATTTATTCTATTTATTGAATGGTGCATTATTAAATACCGTGTGATGGATATTTATGTGGATAGTGGGAGAAGCTGCAGGCAAGGATAAAGTGTTATGTAATTGTAGCGCAACATGGTGTCTAAGTGTGGGTATTGGTGTGTGTGTGTGTCTGTCAGATGTTTGGGGGAAGGGCTATAGCTCTAAGCTGAGTGTAATGTGATTGTGTGAAGCCTAGAGATCTTTGCATGCTTCTTAATGAGCTCGGACTCTAACACTCCACGTGTTTTAATTCTTGCCAGGACAGACTACAATGGTATAATCTCTATATCTCTGACTAAAGCTACTATCTGATGCTAAGTGACTAGAGATATACTAATGAATCATATGTTTAACCATCTCTTATTCTTAGTCCAAAAAGCAAGGGTGGATAAAACATGCTTCTGCTTACTGAGATCGTAAGCGCTTCGTGTAGGTAAGGAGTGTAGATCTCGGCGATCGCCGTATCATTAAAAAACATATAATAAACACAGTTACCATGATAAAACACC
>JAOUQW010000034.1:18076784-18086899 GCA_028565825.1 Olivaichthys viedmensis | reverse complement strand
CAATTGTGGTGAGCAGAAAAGCATCTCAGAATGCACAATGCGTCGAACCTTGAGGAGGATGGGCTACAAAGGGAGGCTCTACCCAGTATTAGTATAATATTCCTAATAAAGTGCTCCGTGAGTGTGTTTTTTTTTTTTTGTTAATGTATTTCCAATGTTTACTAACATATTAAAAAAGATTTAGACCTAAAGCAGACCAAAATAGACCTTAAGCAGTAAAACTGGTGCTTGTCCAAAGGAACAATGGGTAGCTGTTAACTTTATTTAGCTGTGTAAATAGCAGTAAATAGCAGTTTAACTATTAGAGAATCTCACTCATGACCTTAATCAATCCCAAAACTTGCAGCTGTTAGTCTACATGCCGTACTCTCTAATCCAGAGTTGAATTTTGCAAATCAAAATGTGTTATGCATGCCACTCTATATCAGCATAGCCGTAATTTCATACAAGTCAAATTGTACAACTGGCACCCCATGGTGAAAAGTGTACAATTATACAATGTACTATTATTAAAAAATGAATGATAACAAACAATCTTGATTTAATTAAATAATAGAAAAAAGGATGAAGGATCTACCTGGGGTTCTTTGACAAGGAAAATATTAAATCTGTGTTTCCAGTTTGAAAAATGTACTGTCAAAACACACTTAACGTATAAATATGTGTTTATAAAGTATGAATTAATGACACTGCAGTACTTCAACTAAAGTGGAAACAATTTACTACGTATTAACATTTACAAACAATTAAATGACCTATTGACCAATTATTAAATTACTACAAATTACCTGCTTGCAGCACTCAAACTAAACTGGAGACAATTCCTTGTTTATTTAGAGTGATGAATTCATGTTCATAAAATATTTATTAATGTTTAGCCTATACAATAAAAGTCAAGTTGATTCAGCACAAACTCAGCTTTTAAATGTATGTAATGAAGATAAGTTTGTTTTGTTACCGAAATAACAATGAGAATGCACAGAACAAAAGAAACAGAATGAAATAACTGAGCAACACAACTCTCTGTAAACTGATAAAAGTTCCTGCAAGACTCCCTCTCTTTTTATTTTTTAAGTCTGTGATGCTTTTTTCAAGCACTGTCACCTGGAGTTTTTTGAAGTTGTTGACATCACTGAAGACGTCGAAATAAAATGGCTGCTGAAAGTCGATTTGTCTACAGAACCACGATGCACTGTCGTGGTTAGGCGATACAGAGGACTATCCAAATGTAGTGTAAATTGTGCACAGGATTTCATAGCGAATTACACAGCACAGAGGAAAATATTAGCTGACGGTTTTAACTAGTTTTAAGAGGGTCTTGATATCTCGGTTTCATACAGTTTTGTAAAAAATTATGTTTTTTTTTTTTTTTAAGTGGTGCGAACATGTCAGCGTTGAAAAACATGCATTTAAAAACATGTCTAAAAATGTGTTAAGTATTAACAAGCATCCAGTTGCATGTTTGAACTTGAACTATGATTTATTAATATTAATATGCTATTATATAATGTATTAACTAACGTTAATTAATGTATATATTGATTATTAATAGATCTTAGTATGAATAATTAAACTACTATATAAAACTTGATTATAAATAGTTTATAACCAAACCTTAATTTATTAATTAATGTTAACATCCACATTAGTTTACTTTATAGGATCATTAACAAATATTATATTAATCATTAAATAACTATATACTACTTGCTTATAAATAGTTTATTACCAAACCTTAAAATTAAAGTGGTACCCATTTGGCTTTCTCGAGTTCGTAGTTGTTGAGAGCAGCATTGATAACTCTTTTCAGGGGAAAGTAGCGACTGCATGCTCAAAAAGTCACTAGAAGTCGCCAGATGACGTCATCGACTAATTTGCATAATAATTAAATGTCATAATTATTTGCATGTCAAAACGTGTTACGTGAAAAAGGTAAGATTTTCTCTATGGAGGGGTCTGATCCCCCTAATTAAGTCCTTGACCTTGTAAACTGTTCTGTTCCTTAATCGCAAAAGACCACTGATCCAATCACAACACAGCAGCCAGCTCCAATTTTTTTTTTTCGTATTTCCCCCCTTTCTTTTGAATGAAAATGAGCTATTTTGCCAAATGTATTGTTTTATAATAATATATGTATTATAATTCAGATGTTTACCTGCTATTTTGTGCATATTGACATGAATATGTTCTCAAAAAATCTGATCTCACCTGCAGTAGAGTCGTGTTCTCTATTTATCTTTTCGCGTTGCTCAGTCTTTCATTCTGTCGCATCGTGGTATGTGTGGAAAAAAAGGTTTATTCATGTGCTGTTATGAAGTATAAAGAAGAGAGAGTGTTCACTAACTGAGATGGAGAGATTAGGAAAGGTGGAGGCATGTGAGAAATAAAGCTTCATAGACTTTAGTTCACTGAAATACGCGCCTGTTAGATAGGCTCCATGCACAATCACCAATGTCATTGTATAATTCGCGTTCTGACAGAATACAATCATCTATACAATCATTCTATCAAGAACGCAGACAAAAAAAAAGAAGCAGTGGTAGTAAGTAGTTGGGAAATAGACACGAAGGAAATGGATGGAATAACTCACTTTTGTTACTTGTAAATATAGCCAAGAGAGTTTAAAACGAAGAACAAAGAAGTGTGCAGGTGGGACAAACCATGGTGATCAGTGATTGGTCGTTGGGAACATAGGCTTGCGCAAGCGCACCTCAGTCAGGCTTCAGACACGCTGGTGGTGAATCGACCAAATCGGCTCTCTCAACTCGTATAACCAGCAGCTGTGATGTGACCTGGAGAGCCGTATAGCGTGCTGGACCGTCACTAACGTCTGCTCAAAAAGTTGCTTGATTTGTCGCTAGGATCTTCTTTGAAATTAAGTCGCTAAAGGAGTCTAAAAAGTCGCCAAATCTAGCGACAAAGTCCAGCACTGGTTGAGAGCATCTCAGGGCCAAACCCCCCCTCTCACTGCTGATCATCATCGCTGCTGCCATGGCAACGCAGGAAGGCAGGGTATTTATTTCCGCTGGAGTGGCACAGTGTGAGAGCATTGCTGACTAGCTCCACTGAGTGTGTGTGTGCTTCCTGCGTCAGTCTCTGTGTGCATTCATTAAGTTATGTTGTACAGCTCTTATCTAAGGGTATATACAGGGTTTCCGCTGGTTCTTAAAAAGTCTTAATTTGTCTGAAATTACAATTTACAAATGAAAGGCCTTAATAAGTATGAAACTGTATTGATAAGTACTAAATTAAAATTTCTTACATTTTCCGCCACAAACATTCCTAAATGAATGCTCCAGCGTTTTTTTTAAACCTAATCTCTATTTACCGCATCTGTAGTGTATTGTCAGTTACACTGGCCAACAATTCCGACGTGTTTCCCGATATTTACATAATAAAGGCTATTTTACACAGTGAGTGCTCTTCCCGAGCAAGACAGCAAAAAGCATGTGCAAAAAGCATTTTTTTCTGGCTGGAAACGCTATAAAATAAAATACTTATGCTACATAATCTAAACAGTACATGACTATATTTCAGCCTGTTGTCATACTGCAGTAGCGCACGCCCTCACGTCGGTTAAACTTCTTGAAGGTTCTAACTGCTACTGAGCATTGGAATGAAAACCTCACTCGATTAACAAACTTTATTTAATAAAACGACCGCGACCTCTCTGTGACTTTTCAATTTACACCGGGCGCGAGTCACGCACATCAATGTAGGCAGAACGTTTATTTCTATGCTTTCTTGCATCGGGTTAGTAAATATAACATGCAAATGGTCGTACTGACCGTCAGATTGTTATAAATATGTGTTGCCATTGTATATGATTAAATAAAGTTTGTTAACGCCACATTGATTAACGTGGGAGCGTATTGGAAGCGGCGCCGATGTGGTGCTCACACGGCGTCTGGTGTAAAATGGACTTAAAATTGGTTTAACACCTTGTCCTAACTGTAAGCCTTCAAATGTAGTCTTCTGCTGTCTATCTCGAGACTTTATCTAAAAAAAAAAGATATTATTTAATAATAACAATTAATTAGTTAATAACTATATATAGTTATAATTAGTTCTCATATCTGGCATCAGGACAGCCATGGTATGGGGCAGTTTTGTATCTGCAAATTAGATAGCTAACAGTAGTCCAGTTAGCAATCAGTGACACAAAGTTGGTATTCACTTAACCTTAAACTTCCAGCCCATGGGAGAAGCATATATGTCAAAAGCATATATGATCATTAGCTCATATGGATATATGTTAAACATATGTTATTTTTTTCATATAACAAGATACAGATACAGCTAGTTTGAATTAGTTTATAAGTATTGCATATGACATGGGCTACTTGATTCTTATATTATTTTTACAGAGCTTTTTTATATGGGAGAACTTTCCTTTCTGTTAATGTCCTTATAACATTTAGAGGAAGGGTCATATAGCTCCCTTCTTTTCTTCACCTCATGGATAAATTTCTCTTCATAAATTTTGAGGTGCAGCATTACAGCCTAAAAGAGAAACAGGGCATCCGTCAAAAAAGATGCACCACCTGTTGTTATTGTTGTTATTGTAGACTCGCTCGCTACACTTGCAGTTAAGATATGGTGTTAGGGTAGCTGCTGCAACAATGGCCAGCAGCTGTCAAGGCTTCCATTATAGGAGGAAATTCAAGTGAACATTTTTATTTGTTCTTTTCTAAATACTGTGAAATGTGAGTTTTTATATTTGGTATATTATCACTGCAAATTTGGTCTAAAATTTGGTCTTACGTTATATTTGAAGTGTCATTCAAATATAATACAGTATTAAATTTAACTTGACGATACCTGCAGACACCCTGTATATAGGGGCATATAGGGGCTTATTGTCACCATTTGTAAGTTTTGTACTGATGCATCGACGAGGATGACTAATGCGGTTCTTATGTACTACAGTGTGGGTGGGTGCAGGCAGGGCCAATGCCTTGAGATTATGCAATGCATTGGACTACAGTCGGTGAAGAATCATGTGAAATTACAGCAGTCACTAAATCCAGCAGGGAGGTTAATGGATTTGTGATTGTGATTATAATTGTGAAATTATTATATAGTGTATATTACGAAATTAATTGTGAAAAAAAATAAATGATTATATTATTTTATATTAGTTCAAAATTTTTCATTTCCCTTTCTCTAATAACTTGTATGCCCACTATTTGCCTTTATAACTGCATCCAACCTCTTTCATTTACTCTGAAGAGCTAGTTGTAATATCACCCCCCACTTCGACGTAGCCCACCCCTCGCACATTTTTCCTAAAATAATTGTTCTCATTGTGACAGGTTGATTGGAAAATCTTTGCCTATTCTTCTTGACATATCTATTATAACTCTGCCAGATGTTATACACTGCCTTTTTCAGTTCAGTTCTAGAGATGGTCATAGCAAAACTTATTTTCAAATTTAAATTCACTATGGGAGTCCGTGAGCCTTGAGTAACATTTGTTTCGAAGCAGTGGAAATACATACCTATTGTGAAAGTGTCCATTAGATCATGTATTCCACACTTTCAGGAATATGTAATCTTATTTTATTTATTAGCATTAGTATTTTTAATAATAGATCTTTTTTTTCTCTATTATAATACAATAAAATCTGTAGCTAACTCGGAATCCATATTTATATATCAGCAAGTTTTCCCCCTTCTTTCACAGACCATATGTGTGTAAAAATATAAACTATATATAGGAAAGCAAGTAGTTATTGTACAGTAAAATTGATAACAATATTTATGAATTAGAACTACATATAGGGCTAACAAAGGTTCAAGAAGAGATTTGGCAGTCCTTCAAACTCAGTCTCCACAACATAAAACAGACTTTCTATGTGCTTACCTTTGCCATTTTACTTCTTTAATCTCTGCAGTGCTGTGTTTCACTAATGAGTAAAACAATATAAGAAACAAGTTAGTATTGAAGGAGAACATGTGGCCTCCATCCCACACACTGACAAACCTAGCACACAGCAAGGCAAGTGTTTAATTAGATTTAACTCAGCCCAGTACTATGCATCCTGTTGATTATTGTGATCCTGCTGTTTTGATAAGTCTGAATATTGCTTTAACACGATCATGTCTTTATAGCGCTGTTGTCACATTTAGAAATCTCAGAGGTGCAGGGAATATTTCACAGCAGTGCTTCAGGAGCGCAGCAAAATGGTCTGTGTGGCACAAATTAGTTACATAAAAGATAAGGGAAGGAATAATAGCATAACAGGGGTGGCTCATTGAGAGAAAATGGACAAAGTGTCTGTGCAGAATTGCTCATTCACAAACAGCTGTTGCCTGTGTCTGAGTGGAGCTTGTTCATCATGCAACACTTCACCCAAGCCATGGCTCCAGCAAAAAGGCAGGACTAGACAGTGCAGCTGTCTGCACTGAGTGGGAAAGACGCTTTGCATGGGTTTGTTTATGTTCGTGCGAGTCCTCCAGGATCCCTTCTGTGCTTTTAAGTTGTTTTTATAAGTATTTTTGAACTGCATAGATGTCATGGGATTAGACAATCTGCTCCACAGGTCTGGTTGAAAAATTATTTTTGATTAGCAGCCTAATTGTCAGTGTCTTAGAAAGCGTAAAGATTGTTTCTCTTTGTCGTTTCTATTTTTCTTTGTACTTTTTTCTTTGGCCCTTTAAAAGCTGATTCTCTGCATTTAAAGACTGAATTCCACTCCTCCCTTTGTTTTTGCTATGTTTCAACCTTGTCATCCTTTCATCACACTCATTTCATCTCTCACAGCTTAAGTGATAATAGTCTGTGATTGTTTTGTTTCCTGCCAATAACCTCTCGGCTCTTTTTTGTTACACTTGCCTGCTCCTCTGGGGTTGATAAACCCAGACATTGTGGCACACACACACATATTTACTTATGTACAATGCAGATACACTTGAGAGAGAATAAGCTCCTGGGGATTTAGGCACAAAGCTGTGATTTATTTTTTTTCCACAAGGTGCAATTACAGTGGAGGCTAAACGCTCCTAATTAATCTTAAGAAATTAATATGCATATGTTCATTAAACATACCGGCAACATTCTAAGAGGTGAGATTAATGAGTGGTTGCAGGTTCTCATTGTGAAAGGACTTATCTTGTCTGAACACATTGTTGTGAGGGTTATGAGTGGAGCAGATATAGAGCAGCATGTCAAACACCCAAGACTTGTGAGTGGTGTACACATCAGCTGGAATGAACTGGAGGTAAATGAAGAGTAGCTTTCATGAGACATGAATACAGTGAATGATATACCTAATAATCTAGTGTCAAAGGGATTTTTGATTCATATTCAGAGTTGGCAACTTAAGTTCAAAAGATGCAACAATTGTTGCGCAGGGAAAGTTATTTGTATTCAAAGTCAGACGGCACATTCAGATTATTTAAATGACCTCTGTGCAGTTTACGCTTTCGAGGTTGCCATGTTTTTCTTGAGTAACACTCTCAGGGCAGGAGTTTTTCAATAGCATCTAGACCACCCCCATTTAAAAACAAGCGCTTGCTTTAAGCCTAAAAAAGTCGGTGGATAGAAAATGCAGACTGATAAAGCAGATAACATGGCATATAAAATTCGGTCCTTGTGAGAAGTATTGGCTTTGTGACGTCATTTCAACAAGATTTTTTATCAAACTGTTTTCTTTCAGTGCTATAAATGGTGAATTATCATAGCCCACATCCTGCATTCACTTTTTAAAAAAATAAAGCACGAACCAAAAAGCGTTTTTAAAAGCTATTTTGAAAGCTTTTTGTATCCACACAGAAGCCAAACTGCTAACTTACTGTAAGCGTCCATTTTTTTCTGACTTTAAACAATTGAGGTCATGTGAACGCTCTGGGGTGGGAAGTAGGAAGTTCCGAGTCTGAAAATACTGTGTTCCCAGTTGTCATGAATGCAGCATTAACACTGCTTATGATATCGCTCAAGAAAAGCGGACTTACATTTAAGGTCAGAATCACACATAATTGAGACTCGCCTCTGTTTTGGTCAAACTCCTTCCTGCGCACACAACTCACGCTCAACAGTCTAAGCAGTGCTTAAGTGTAGGTCATTCTGAGGTCTGCTAACCAATATGCCCAATTTTGGTATTAACCTCTCACTATGCACTTAACTTAACTCTGAATACAGCTCATAGTGAGTTGCAACCTGTATTGACAACTGATATTTTGATACAAGGTTTTAACTAAAAAAAGCATATGGGTGTTGTGTGTGTTTCATTTGTAGATCTCTCTCGGGCCGCATCGTGGGTGGTGTCTGGTGGTTCTTCACCCTCATCATCATTTCATCCTACACAGCTAATCTGGCAGCCTTCCTCACTGTGGAAAGGATGGTGTCCCCTATCGAGAGCGCTGAAGACCTGGCCAAGCAGACTGAGATTGCTTATGGCACACTTGATGCTGGCTCCACCAAAGAGTTCTTTAGGGTAAGCAAGTGAATTTCAAAAAGACATTGTGATTCATATGTGGTTTAGCAAATGCTGCAACCCATAAATGAGATATAACTTGTTTGTGATAAATTTTAATCTCCATTTTTACTGAAGTGCTTCTATTAACTGAACTTACACTTGTCCTACTGTACACTTGATGTACTCTTGTATGTGGCATAATTGTCCTGGTCTAGGTATATGAATGGGATGACAGTAAAATTGACTAGACTTGATATCAAGCTGCCGTTTCAAACCCTCTCTACCACTGTGCAATCTTATAATGTTTTAAGTTAGTCTTTCCCCCATGTGTAAAACTCCCTCACAGGCACGCTTTTATCCTACAGAGGTCAAAGATCGCAGTGTTTGAAAAGATGTGGTCCTACATGAAGTCAGCTGACCCATCTGTGTTTGTGAAGACTACTGACGAAGGCGTGATTAGAGTTAGGAAGTCAAAAGGGAAGTATGCCTACCTGTTGGAGTCCACCATGAATGAGTATATTGAACAGCGCAAACCCTGCGACACCATGAAGGTGGGCGGGAATTTGGACTCTAAGGGTTATGGTGTTGCTACGCCGAAAGGATCACCACTCAGGTAAAGCATAACGTCCTCTTGTCTCTTGTCACACTGAGTGGACTGTAGTAGCAGTAGTAGTAATAGTAGTAAGTGAAGGTGACGGGACTTGCAGTTTAATCTTGAAGACATTTCACCACTCAACCAAGTCGTGAAAGTACCAATACAGTCACCTTGACATACCACTACTACACATTTGAGCCTTTATAAGCATGTGCAGATTGAAGTAAATGAACTTGGTGGTGTGTTTGTAATAGAGGTTGTATGCTGTTTTGGGGACATTCAGGTGGAGTAGGAATTGATAGTTATCAAAACATGTTTTGCTACCAAAAGCAGGTGAAATCTGTCTACAAATGCAAGAATTTGTCTACTTTTTACTGCCGCAATTTAAATGTGATGACGCTTGTAACCACTTAACTGCTGTCTTAACAATTTAATTGATTGTATCCAAGCTCCATAATCATTTTCCTGTTTCTAAACGAGTAAAAACAGACTGCAGCATGTAGCCTCTGTCGCCATGCAGCACAGTGGTGTGTGTGGGTGGATGGTGGATGTGTGTTTTTGTGCATGAATCAGCTCTTACCAAGAGCTGAGGTTTTTGAGATTTCAGACTATTGTCCTTGTACTTGTCCAGGTACTTTAACTAGCAGTAGCTATAGCTTTAATGACCGCCAATATTCTTTTTATTATATATATATATAACGTATATCGTCGCTGTCCAATGAAAAACATGTATCTTCACTTTTTGTGTTTTTTACTTTTTATCATATATGGAATGTGGGCACAAGCCTCCATCTACCCCACAGCAGTTAACATCTAAATGATGAATGAAAAGCTGATAAATCACACTGTGAATTTCGGATTTATTGTGTATGATTAATGATATGAAAAAGTGTTTTTTCGTGTTCTTGAAAAATTGGAATTTTGGAGATACATGTTTTTCATTGTACAGAGACGATATGTATGTATATGTGTATATGTGTATATATATATATATACATACATACAGTGGGGTCCAAAGGTCTGAGACCCCACTGTATGTATGTATATATATATATATACACATATACACATATACATACATATCGTCTCTGTACAATGAA
>JAOUQW010000034.1:18052049-18067016 GCA_028565825.1 Olivaichthys viedmensis | reverse complement strand
CCAGCAAGGAGCAGTATTAAGTCCAGCGCCACTGTCGGACAATTTGTTATACCCACAATATTTCACTCTAAAATTCATGTTTTGGGGCAATGTAAATAAACACAAAGACTATGTAATGTCATTTGAGGGCAATATTAAATATATACTGTAAATATTCATTAATTTATTCATCTTCAGTAAGCACTTTATCCTGGTCAGGGTCATGGTGGATCTGGAGCTTATCCCAGGAACACCAGGCGCAAAGCAGGGATACACCTGAATGGAACGCCAGTCCAATATATAAATATGACATTATGAAGTAAATACTTGTATGACTTGTCCACGTTCTGCTGCAACTCCCAACAGCAGCCACAGCATTTTTCACCCCGGCCTAAGCTTCATGCTTTCCGTATGATGTTTAAATAGTATCTTTAAAAGAGCTGTAAATAAAAAAAAACGGTATCCTCGAGCATGGAATCTCAATGCTGAGCACTTCATCCTCTTCATCCACTTCAGTTCTGCTTCTATTATTATTAGGACCTGCTGTGCTACTTTGGTATCAAGGTGCTATTTTATAGATTCCCAGTTGTATTTTATCCTGTTGGTCTAAAGAGTATTATTTTATCCTACACTGTATCGCAATTGACCACAAAAAAATCAGCAACTCTGAATACGGCCATAAAGCCATATGACTGAGATCAAGTGTACGACATGCAGTTTGGAACTGGGAATTTATAACACAATTGTAGCGATTAGAGGACAGGAGTCAGTTTGTCTACCTCGATGATGCACGGATTCATTTGGGTGCGCAAAAGTTGGTGCTTCAAAACATATGGCAGCATGTTTCATAAGTTTTACAAAGAAGGGAGAGATTTAGACATTTGATTAAGAAACTGACAGATAATATTGTTATAAAGACCACCCTTCAATAACTACTCAAACACATGTTCCCCAACATGTTATGTGCAGACACTTCATTAGACAAATGCTTATATCATCTCTTAGCGTCCTTTACTAAACCAGCATTTATGGCAACACCTCCATGCTGTGACTAACTCTGCCATGTTTTAATCCCAGCAATCCATCAACGATGCCATGCGCTGCTCCACACTGACACGGATGAGCGGTAATGGCAGCGGTGGGGAGAACGGCCGGATAATTGCCCACGACTTCCCCAAAGCTGTGCAGACGTTACCGTGCATGAGCCACACAGCCGCCATGAGCCTCGGCGCCTCAGGCATGTGACACTGTCCCCCACCTGACCAGGGACACACACCGTACTGCCAAAATGCACTCTCAGACAGCTCTCGGCAAAACCGACTACCCATAAAACTGTTTTCTAACAAAATGTTTTGATGGAGAAAAAAGAATACAGAAAGAAAGATATGCTGTGCAATAATAAGCTGAGAGGACACTTTTTGGTAGTGTTCATTAACGTAAAAAAAAGTTGTGTCGAGGCTGTGCCAGTCTAACAGAGCTGTTTACTTCTGTCTGTAAGTGTGCAATATTTTGGTTTATATCAATGTTGTCTCTTACCTTATTTCCTCTAGGAAAATGGGATCACATGAAATATGTGGTTCTTTGCACAGATTATTATATGGCTCATATGTTGTAATGACTACTAAAGAGGAGAGCTAAATAAGCAGTCTGTTGTATGGACTGAAGTAAAAAAAAAAAATGCAGAACCCAGAACTAGTGGCCAACATGGCTGATTTCCCCCACTATTAACTTTGCTTAGCCTAATTAAATAAACATATCAGTTTGTCAGTCTGTTAATAGTGTAAATACTCTGATGTAAATCTTAACCTGGGCAAGGGGCAACATTTGATTTGTTGTTGATCACTAGAGCATAGCATAGTGAACTTGTCGATTATCTTGCTGTGTAATTCTTTTCTTCACCTCAACAACCTTGCATTGCTGCTATGCCTCATTTAAGGTGCCATACCTCATTTGTGCTGAGATAGACTTGGGAGTGTGTTGTTCCAAGTTTGAATCTGCAGTTTCATCAGAAGCACTTGCAGAAGGGCGATGGTTTAAATGTCATGGGCTACTGTGGTTAAATCTGTTTTAAAGAGATTTTTATATTTTGCCCTTATTATTTGAAAGTCATTCTTCTGCCCTTCATCTATAGTGTTGTCTTTTGTCATTTGTACTGTTCACAGAGCCAAAGCTAAGCATTTTTGAAGTGTTGCTACGGTATAGACGTCTTTTTGATACAATATTCTTTTTACATCAATCTATTGGAAATGAATCAACATTCCTCAACTGCCTTGCATTTCTATTCAAATATGATGAGCGAGTGACCTGAAAGAAAATTTCATTTTAGCACCTGCAGTAAGTTTCATTTTATAACCAAGTACCAAGATTATATATGGACCAAATACTGATTTGCTGGATTGATGTTGGCCTGCCTTTAATTCTCTCTCTGCACACAGGGTTTGAGAAGGTTTGTGCTGAATATTTCACTGATTTACAGCAAGGTTCATTTGTGATCTTTGAACACTTTTGTTTTCGCACCACTAATCCTGCCTGAAAATTGAAGAGTTTACAAAGAAAGATCACCATTGACAGAGGAAGCTAACTCAGATCCAGGCTTAATTAGTGTTTGGAAAACCAGCTTTCAGAGTAAGGTCCATCCTCAAGCATTGTATTTAAAATAAAGGAGCAAGCTTTCCCGGCGGACTATGCTTTCACACCACATGACGTGCTTTGTCCTCCATGTAAACAAAGAGTGCTTTGTATTTCCCTCACTCTTTGTTTCTAGCTTCTTTCATGTCTCTTATGAAGGCACAGAAGTCTGGGCTCCTTTGTGGCCTCATGTCCCAACATATTTTATACACAGTAACAGATTTCTAATGTCTGAGAGAGACAATGAATAGTTGTATAATAAGGATTTTTGAATGCCTCGTGATTTGGTGTTTTCCACATGAACCAGTATGTTGAAGCAATGCTTCATTTATGTAAAGAGATGTAGTTATTACAGAGATAAGAATTACCGGGCAATTAATTGGGATACATTGTGTTTCTGGTTAACAGTGTTACTCTTTTTTTGTGTTTGAGATGCAAAAATGATCTTGTGTGCTTACACTTTACAATGATGAGATTTGTTTATTTATGTTTGTTTGTTTGTTGGGTTTTTGTTGATCATAATGGAGAAGTATGCTTGCATAAAAATGGTATGGATGGAAAACACATTAAATCAGTAATGATTCAAACATTCAAAAATAAAAAATAAAAACTTTTCTAACCAAAGTTGGTACATTTTGTGAGCTGTTGTTGATACACGTGGGGAAAAAGTTTATTAGGATGCCCATTAGGGGCCTCATTAGGAAAATTGAACAATTGATAGCAATTGAACTTAAGTTCATTCATTCAGCAGATGCTTTAATCCAAAGCAACTTACAATTGAGGCAAACTCCATTCCAATCATACAGCTGAGCGGTTGAGGGATGAGGGGCTAGATCAAGAGCCCAATAGTGGCTCTCTGGCAGTCTGACTGGGGTTCCCAGACATGGAAACCTTCTGGTCACTGTCAGAGAACCTTGATTGCTGAACTAACACTTGTGCGAAAGGCAGGTGCTTAATTGCTCGCTGTTGTGTTTGGAAGGATGCCATGCTCTGCACTGGAAATCTCATCAAAGGATGAAAGGAGGGACAAATGTCTCCACACTGATACATTATCAGGCACTTAGTAAATAGGTGCCTGCCATCCAATATCTGAACAGATTGAACATGGCAGAAATGGTATAATGGTAAATTATACAAATGCCCTCTCTAATCCAGAGTAATACAGCTAGTTTTCCGAATTAGGGCCCTGTACTAAACTCTAGAATTCATGTTCAGTCAACATTCTTACTAGATTGAGCGTGCAATAAAATGAAGCATAAAATAAACATTACCTATAACATATAAGCAGGATGTCATATTTGTTTAGTGCCCCAGTGCTCTGTGCCAGCCTTAGCCTAGCGTGATTTACAGAGAAAGCTATCTTGTACAAACTGCTAATTAGCCAATTATCTAGCAGGCTTTTATCTATCTACTAAATAGGATTCACGCTTAAGAAAAAAAGTTATTTGGATAGTTATGGGATTTGGAAGCACTCTAGGGTTGTATGCAACTACATGGAACCTTTAAGGGTTCCCCCAGAGTGAGAAACTGAAGAGCCCTTAAGGGTTCTAGATTTAACCCTTACGGTACCCTTAAGATTCTTAGCAAAAAGTTATGTTGTTCTCTTTTCTAGCTTATTTGTTGAATTGATTAGCTACAGTCACACACAGAATTTGGTTTACATTGTAATGCTTAGTAACCTTTTGGTCCAACAAGGGCCTTTGAGAAGTTGACTGGTTTAAAGGTTGTGTTTTCCAGGGCATTACTTAAGTCTTAAAAAAAGCTCTCAAGCTTATTGGTCCATTTCAGCCTCTGTTTAAACTCAAAAGAAATGCAGGTTTGGAGAAGGGCTGCATATAGTCAAGGATGTTGTGTTCCCAGAGGGGACTGTTTGGTCCTGAAAGCTGACATTCTTTGTTAGTGTTAGCTGTCACATACAGTTTCGTTATCCAAGGTGACTGGAGAAATTAATGATTTGTTCTGGGGAAATCGCAGTTGAGCAATGGGACCCGAGCAACACTCATATTTCACCCATCGCAGGAAAAACCTCATTTTGCTATCACTCTTTTTTTCTGTTTTACTCTTTATCTCATTTGTATTCATTTGTTTGTGTTTTCTAGTTTTCCTTGAATGTGCCATGTTGATGTATATGGCAATGTAAATCTTCCTCACACCTTCTAGAGAGTTAGAGACACAAAACTAGTTCAAGTAATTAAAATAAAATACATCATCTTTCAAACTCAGCCCAAAGGTTTTTGCCCTAATAACAAGATTTGCGCTGAGATTTCCCATTTCTTGCAAGAAATCTCTATTAAACTGATCCGTTATCGTGAATAGAGTATCGAAACAGAGCTGTTCATTAAGAGGCAAATCCACAGAGGTAGAGTATTGCTCTTTCACAGCCTGTGCTTCCTGATTTCTACAACCAGGACAATGGCTGCAGTGTAATGTGTGCATATGTGTGGGCCTGAACAGCATACATAATGAAGACACATTGTGGGGGTGTGAGATTGCAAGAAGGGATCCATGACACCTGCCACGATGTGCTTTCATCCCACTCCTTTTCTTTTCTTGCCCCCCTTCCAGCAATCACACTATGCGTGGTCTCTTTCTCTCGCTCTGTCTCAGCTGGCTGCATATTCTTTTCATATCCAGCTGCTTTATATGAGTCAGAGAAGAGGGCCAATTCTAAGCCACTTGGCATCACTTCCAGATTCTGTGGAGATTACACATCCCCGCATGCACGCACGCCCTAACACACTCTTACTCACACACATGCGCTTGCCTTACCTTCCTCGATGCATATACATCACTCTACTTGCCTCCCAATGCAGCCCAACTGGCACTGATCTTGAATCAGAAGTAGGGGACAATATTTGATCTGAGTCTGATCTAATATGGCCAGCCCTCCATCACCGTCTGTGCAGGAAGTGCTCAGAGAACAGATGATTGATGGATGCATGTGATGAGAAAACGTACAGTGTATTCATGAAACATGTCATTCAGTCATCTCACCTTAGAGCTTCTGTCTCTCTAACTGTCAATTACTGGATACGAGACTGCACCTGGTGTCAAATTGCATCCCACTGTTTGTGCTTGTGCAAAAAAAGATACAGAGGGGGAAAAATGAAGCAGGAAAGGGGACAGAAAAGTGACTCACTGACTCATCAGCAGCCCGTTAATCACACAACCTCATCAGCTCAGTGACAGAGACAGATTCTCCCTGGTTCACTGTCTTGATGGGCTAATGCATTCATGATTTTGACTCGGTCCCAAAAAGGCATCCATTCATGCCGTTACTCCATTAAGGGCCCTGCAACGTTAATGCATAGCCTCTGATCCTATCCAAATCTCCACTCAGACAGGCAACTGGACAAATAGGTGGCTCATCGTGAATCAAAACTAAAGATTGAGAGCCCACTATGGGTCAGTCAGAGCATCACGATCAGTGAGGGATCTCCCGCTTGTGGATGGGAGTAGAGAGGCTCTGTGGGAAGATGGATGGCAGAGTTAAATGGACGATGCAAAGAGTGGAGAGATGTATGGCGGTGCACATGGGCCTAGACGGAATGACGGATGGGTGAATTACGGAGCCGTGCCGGAGCCTTAGCTGTTGCTACAGTGAGGAGGTGGGAAAGGAGAAGTGGCCCGGTTGGACGGGCTGTCTGACCTCCAGACTGTTGCTAAAGCAACCAGGAGTGCAGTCCGGAAAGCAGTGTCACACTTTGTCTCAATTGTCTTTTCACAGGAACAATAAATCCAGTATTGTTATGTGAAAAACAGTGGCATTGTCACAAATCCCTCATATTGTGTTTTCTATTGGGTAACATATAAAAGAGATTTACATTTAAGACTAGGTACCACACCCTAATAGGTTTTTTGTCCCTTTTACTCATATCAGAATAAAACCTGTTAAAAGTAAAACATCAATACAAGAATTAAAATTTTCTTATAAAATGTATTAAAATATGCAAATAGATCATAAAATATGGTTCATGTGGCAATAGATAATAAAATATGTACTAATTTGCAAATCACAAAAAAAAATCAGAATTTGTTTGTTTTATTGTGATAACACACCCAATGTCAGACTTTCACATAACAGTTTATAAAATATTTACACGATTAAAGCATATTTTACATAGTTTTATTGATAAAGTGTCACTTCAAGTCAAAACTACTCAAGATTTTAAGAAAAACTAAGCCTTAGAAAAACCATGGGTTATTGGTTCTTGGGTTAGTTAAGGGTTCTTAGTTTCCTAAAGGGGTTATACTTGGAACCCTCTCTGATAGTGAAATGCTCTGTTGTAGGGTTTTACATAAAACCTTTAAGGGTTCTGCCGCAGCGGAGGATCATGGGGATTGTGGTCCATGTCCACAGGTGTGGATGTGACATTTAGTGAATAGAATAATGACTTCATAAAATATGACAGGTGATTCCAAACTTTTGACCGCTAGTGTAATTCAATATGGAAGGATTTAAATACACCTGTTAAACTTCTACCTGAAAAATGAAAAATATAACTAAATTTGTTATGCATAGTGAGTGGAGTTGGGATAAATGTATTAAAGAATAAAGTGCTTATATCAATAATTGTCCATTTCTTTTTCATATTATGAACGTTATAGATGGAAAATATAAAAAAATCTGAAAACTGACAAATGGAAGCAAAATCACAATTTTTGTCTGCACTATCTGACCTTAAGGCAAAGAAAAAATGTTCATAATATCCCCAAATTATCTAAAGAGTGGATCAGCTAGAATAAATAACTAATATTCCAGTTAAATAAACATTTAGTCTTGTCATTAGCTAAATAAACTCCTTCGCTGACTCGTTTCAATACAGTGCTAGTTTTCCATCTTCAAAAAAAGTTGCATAAGTCGCAAAAAGTCTTTTTTATTTATTTTTTATTTATTTATTTATTTATAGATTTTACAAAGTAAACAAAAATTAAAAATACAAGTGTCATAATGAAAACATATGGTGATTCATCATATGACAAGGCAAGACACTTGAGAAGTAATAAAAAGAGGGGAAAAAACAAAAGCAAAAAAAAAAAGGGGGGCTAAAGCTGGGCAGGGAAATAGTCGGCAGCGGGGGGATCAATCTGTATGCTGTTTAATCTAAGAAGGGCTGCCAGATTTAAAAAAAATTGTTGTCAGATCCATGGAGAGAGTGCTTGATTTTCTCTAGTTTCATAAAGAAAAGTGCATCCTTTATCCAGAGATTATGCGAAGGTGGGTGAGGGTTCTTCCAATGAGTTAAAATGAGTCGCCTGGCTAACAGTGTTAGGAAAGCAATCAGGTCACTAAAATAGGAGGGCAAAGCAAGGCCTTCTGGCAGAACACCAAATAGACCAATTATTGGGCATGGGTGGATGTTTGTAGATGTAATGGCAGACAAAGAGTCAAAGATAGATTTCCAAAATGGGGATAAAGATCTACAGTTTCAAAACATGTGGATGAGATTAGCAGGGCACCAATCAGAATGTGACCGATCACTGTGAGGGTAAATACGAGCAAGCTTGTTCTTGGACCAGTGAACTCTGTGAACTATTTTACACTGCATTACACCATGACGGGCACATATGTAAAAGCTGTGAACCCATCCCAGTATTGCCTCCCAAGTCATAACTTCAATATCTATACCTAGGTCCTGGGACCAGATATTGACAAAAGGTTTGTTTGTGTTAGGAACTGTTAGGGACCACGGAACTTGGTGCAGCCTCTTGGGAGAACACACTAACCGGGAGCATCAGACCATCCTCAAAATCCCTGTTCCATCATAAATTGGGTACATATTTAAATACTGGGCAGTTCAGCAGCTTGATTTAGGACTGAAGGGCTGTAGGTTATAATATCTCTCCCTTGACCCTGGCACTTAGTTAGATAGTCTATCGAGCTTGTCTGTTGCAGAATTGGCCAAATGTAATGCTTCAAGCCTTTGCACTATTTGTACCTTGGAGAGCACTTTTGCTTATTTGGATCTATAAAGAGCAACTCCATGTTCAATAAGAAGCATAGCAGCCATTATCTGGTCTTGAAATACCTGAGTGTGTACCCATGTATTTCAGTGTGCTTTGGAGATCTAATACAGTCTTTTGCATGGGTTTCAAATTACCATCATTACCATTATTAATTATCTTAATATATATAATATATATAAAAAAAATACTTCAGATGCAGTAGCTGCCTTTATGTGTCTTACATGAATCATGTGTTAGCCCTAAACACTTTCCAGATTTGGAGCAATAGGGGAAGAGCTAGATAATTGGTTGGAAATTGGCAACAACTAAATGAGGGGAAAATTGGGTTAAAAAAAAATAGCCTGCACATCTAATCCCACTGAAAAGTTAATTATGTACATTATTTTCTGTATATGGGCCTGTATTCCTAACTCAAAGTGTCACAATTCTGCTTTCTTAACGAAAACCGATTTATGTTCTTTATGTCTCATGATCAATAGGGGACTAACATAAGCAGAATAAAGTAGTCGCTGTGCTATAATCACACACACAAAAATCAATGTAATAATAAAGGTTGATCGGTTCATTTTAGTAACAGTGTAGGGTGGAAAAATTTTACCCTTTTACTCTTTTCACATAAGCACAGAGTGTTTCTTTTTTCTACCATGGCAGGTTTTAAAAGGAGAGCAAAATTTATATTCAGAGGCATCAACTGGACCATTGCCCTGAAATATAAATGGATTGGCTGGTTAGGGTTGGAAGCGTTGGGCTGCCACATTCTATTGTGAGTTTTTTAAAGACATGGCATTTTTGATGATTATTCTAATCCCACTGAGGACCTCTAAGTCTGAACTCCCCGTTATCTTGCCTTCACACTCATTCTCTCATTAAAAGGCAATCACAGTCCACCAACTCTAATAAACCTGCAAGTTCCCCTTTCCATTGGGGAGAGGAATGGAACTACTAGAAAAAAATGTAATGACTAGAGCTTGCCTGGTCGTTCTGATGTTTGTTTGTTTTTTATCACTCCACTGCCATTTTTATACAAATGTTCTACAAAATATATATTAATTATTGTGTTTTTTTACTGTACTCCAGCAAGGGATGCTTACTTAAATTGTTTGGCAGGAGCCAGCCCTGTATTTCAGACCAAGATCTAGAGTGCTGACTAATTCCCTTGATCATGCCACCAGTTCGGAGAGCCCTACAGTCTAAAACCATCATATAGGGAATAGAGGGAACTTCACCCTGAGAGCCTTGAAATCTTGAAATGCTTCCAGTGAAGGTCTCTGCAGTGCTCCTGCAGACCGAGTTCAGAAAGACGAGCATAAACAGTGTCAAATTACAGCTGTGATAATTGTCATAGCAACGCGGGTAGTAAGTGGCAATTAAATCATGCGAGATAATTAGCACACTAAATATGGATAATTAAAGCTTTTTCAACGGGTGGTTTCTTAAAAATATATAACAGGAGCTCTTACATTCTAGCCGCTTGTCAAATAGCTGATTACAACTGGGGGCACATGCAAAACTTCCTTATAAATTAGCTGTGCCAAATTCTCCACATAATAATCCTTTTATCACACACACACTCATAACATGAATTTCTAACGGAGTGTGAAACGAGACGGTCATTATCAGCAGCGTTGCCTAGCCCTCTGGGGCATCTGGACCACATTAGTAGTCATTTCCAGTAGTCATGTCTTACCTGATACCAACTTTCAATTCTGCAGTCGTGCTACATAAGGGACATCATAACTCAGTTAGCTCTGCTTCTCTCTCTTTTTCTCTCTCTCTCACCGTGCCGGACTTCCTCGACCTCCTCATTACTGCAGTGCAGCAGCAGGTAGTGGCTCTAAGAAACAGCCTCCAAATGCATTCTAGTTCACACTAAATAACAAGAGACAGAACAACCATGGGGATATCACTCCTGCTTTTATCACTTTCTTTGTGCTCCAGGAAAGATGGAGCCTCAAAAACACATTTCAATTTCACTTTTATTGAATTCCATTGACACATGTAAGAAATTACCCTGTAAAATGGCAGTAACTTCCTGGCAGCAGACTTGCCAGGTAGGTACTGTAATTAATATTGACAGCATTCGTACTGTAGTTTTACAGTAATGTCTGTACTGTATTTTTACAGAATTACATATTGATACAGTTATACTGTATATCCTGTATATATACAGTATACATGTATATAAATGTATATAAATTAGAACATTTTTAAAGCAATCATTTAAGGTCACAAAAACAGTTATTCTGAAAAAAGTGAATGTAATAAAATAATAAATAATGAAATATAAAGTAGGTTTTATAAGAACAAGCATATACAGATATAAGATATAAAAGTACACAATAAGAAACTGCTAAAATGAACAATGAAAACAATAGTGAGAGAATCTATGGTTCACAGTCCTAAATGCAACATAAAAAAAAGTAGAAAGTTTATGCAGAAAGTTTATTGTAGCTGTTACAACACTTTACAGAGTAGCTAGCTAGCTAACTATGCTAACATTGGCTCACTCTGTTGATTGCAGTCTAGGTGCAGGATGTAACAATTGTCTAGGTCGTTATCAGAGAGCTTCCAATTTTTAGAATTTATCAATTTATATTTTGGTCTATTAAGCTCCGCCATGGTCTGCCTCGATCGAAAGGTGCAGGTTCCTTATCAGTACCTAGAATAATGAAAACTACAGCAGGGGGCAGATCCTTTTCTTACAAAGCCTTCCAGCTGTGGAATAGCTTTCCTGTTAATGTTCGGGTCTTGGACATAGTCTCAATCTTTATGTCTAGGTTGAAAACTTTATTTAGTTAGGCATTTCGCTAAATAGCTCTTCTCTTAGGTAAAGGTGCAGATCTGGGGGTTCATGAGCATAGAGAGTTCTGGTAAACTGGGGTAAATATTTTCCCAGGCTGTTGTATTTAACTGTAAAAAACAGTAAAGTATCATAACAATTTGAACACAGTATTTTATTGTGGAACTTACAGACTTACAGAACTTCTTTACAGTGCAACCTCTGCTGCCTAACAAAGAATTGACCCTTTTACAAATACTTTTATCACTAATAAGATTAACAGACATGATAGCACATAACTATGTGGAGTAATGTAGTTATAATTTTATCGAGACTTTGATGATTAATCTGATGAATGCAGATTGCAGCAGAAACCAGCTCTGCACTATAGGGGAAAATTTATGGAAATGATATGCATTAAAAGGATGAGGAGAAGCCAAGAGTTAGAGCAAGCAGCTGCCACTCCATATGATTCAGAAATCCATGAGTTGCCTCCTTTGTTCTGAGCTTCGTACTGCAATCTGTCATTGAGTGTTTGTGCATCAGTGATAGATATCCTTAGCAGAGTGGGTCCCAATCCTACGACATAGGGGAGGGAACAGGCTTAATGCATGGGATTTAATGCATAAAGCACCACAGCAAAATCTCCACCTAAGTCCACCTGGACACAACTGAACACTTTAAGTTTATTCAACACTGGAGCTTTCATTCAGCACTGAGAATTTAGCTTTTCTTAGATGCAAACACACAGGCACACACATAAATCCATCCTTACAAAACACACACACACACACACACACACATACACGCACACACACACATACACAAACACTCGCACGCTCAAGTACATGCAGTGTGGTACACGCTGGGTCTTATGTCATGGTGAAGGAATAAAAATCACTCCTCTGAGCTGGATGAAAGACATATCTTCAGAGGTCTGAATCTATGCATTATTGATGCATCCCCTTACACAGAAGAGTCTCATGTGGTGTGCTTCTATGTACAGTGAATCCGCGCCCCATGTCTATGATGCACAAGAGAACAGAGAATCGCGAGCCAGCTTCCTCTCTGTAGACCACAATCTTAATTTTACCAATGCTACAACTTAGGAAGTGTCACACTGCACTTGATTTTATTTGATTTTCTTCTTATAATGCTCTGGCTCTCTAGTTTGGCATAAATAACTCTGATTTTAGACCTTCTGCAAGTGGGTTTCTTTCCGTCCCACCCTCTGTGACTGTGACTTTCGAAAAGACAGGATTTAATTTGTCCATCGATCTGCTGACTTTTATATGTTGTCTCTAAACCAAGCAGAGGACCTTTGATTGAAAAAGAGTAATCTGATTCCCGGACTGCATTCCCAGACGCCCTAATGACTGCTGCCAGGTCTGTCTCCATGATGATGTCCGGTAAAAAGAATGCTGGGAGCGAATCTTCTTTGCGTTGATAAAAATAGATGAGTGTGCTCTCCTCAGTCAGAGGCCAGTCAGGCCCTTAGCCAAATATGAATGTTCAACTGCCTGGCCAGCGATCTGGGGTTCTAGGGAAATTGTTTTTTTAACCCCTTAAAGTCCCAGCTTATTATTCAGTTATTCATCTTAAAACATATTATTCAGTAACTATTATTAATGATTTAATAACTACATATTATATGCAGCTACATAATGTATGTGCAACTACCAGGTAAAAGTATGTAATTACAAGAGGAATGTATGTCTGCGAGTTAAAGGGGTTAATAAGGCGTAGCCACAAATTAATATGTCATGGTTACGTGTTTTGTGTCTCATGTCCACTATGGCCACATAAGAAGAATCATGTTTTTGCAAAACAATTAGTCGATGTATTAAGTATGATGTTCCAACAACATATTATGTGGTGGCCTTAAGCTACAAAATTTAAGGCCATGATTTATTATCTTATTGCCATACTCCACTCATACAATATTATGATGTGGCTACAACATATAAAACATGCCTAGGTGCCCATACACTTCAGTGGTAACATTAGCAGCTCTTCAGTGTCCCACATGTAGAACTTGCACCTGAAAGCCAGAATTGATGTTTGTTTATGAAACCGAGTTCCATTGCTTGTTAATCACAGTGATGTTTTAATGCATTTGTCATTGTGAGAACACCAATGTTTTAAGACTTTGCCTCTGCTTATTGTAAGCCTAAATCTTGTTTTTAATGTTAGAACAGCATGCTGGAGACTTCTGGTGATTCATAGGACAGATGAGAGTTGGTTTCTGCTGTCCCAGCGCATTCTCTTATCTCTCTGAGAAAAAGGAAGAGCAATTTCCATAGATTTATCTTAACTCATTATCAATAACAGTTAAAAGACGAACAAATTATACAATTCTTGCAAATGTAACACAATGGTATCTTTTCTTACTTTTTTACACCTTACAGTCAAGGTCACTTAACTCTAGTGCTGATACATACACCTATATTGTACCAAGAACATAATACAAACATTTTGCGGTCACTCAGTGGCCCCCAGTTGTTGCTCTTCTTCAATGTGATCTGTTTCACCCAGGCTGCAGTTGGTGTTATCTGTAAAATCCACCTTGGCTTAGTGAAACTCAACTCTCCATATGGCGGCTATAGATCTACACTGGAGATTGCTGATCTTACAGCTTGGTGGAAAATGTGAGCTAAACATGAAAGAGATGGTTATCTCCTGTATTCGTTCATGTTTATCCGAGCAAATAAGTTTCCTGTGTGACACTGCTTTAAGCTAGGAGGGAAAATGTCTACTAAAGACTAAAGACTTCTAAAGACTTCTTATCACATTATCACATTTTCTTTCTTTCTTAATATTTTTTAGGGGACTGTCATTATCATGGTATTTACTCTGTGTTTAAGCTGAGGCCGTGCTCTCTCCGATGTGGTGGAGGAAGGAGTCGGCATCATATATCCAGAGGTTTTTTTTCGCTTTCCTATGTACATATGTTTGTGGGGAGAGAGGTTGTTGCCATGTCAACCTTCCAGTACAATCATCACACACGACAACCGAATTTGTGTGAAGGGGGTGTTTTGATTATATCAGATTTTCTCAGACACGTCCTTTCATCCCGTTTTTTTCACATGATCTGGAACTCGCTTTTATGGACATCATGAAGCATCATGATTTCCGAGCAACGTTTCTTATAGTATCTCTTCTGCAAAAGCCCTATTTTTTTTCATCTGTCCCACACAATTCTGTGAATACAAACTCAGTGAGGATCAGATCAACACATCTAGATCTATTCTCAGTATAAGAGAATGCACATTACTTTCTGCAACTTTTTCTATTCCTCTTGGGTGGTGGGGTTTGGGATTACAGACTTCTACCCTGTCAACATGAGGCAGCGCGACTGTCATGTCATTTCTCTTGCTGTGTCTAATTATGGTTAGCCCCATGAAGCTGTGCCAGGGCTCTGATATGTTCGCCTCCACTCGTTTGCACTTGCCATATGAAGGTTTATCTGTGTATTAAAGCAAGGAAGGGATTAGGGTAGCGCGAAACTAGGCAGTTTTATCAGCTTCTTGTCCCCTCCACACACACAGAGAGAGAGAGAGAGAGAGAGAGAGAGAGAGAGAGAGAGAGAGAGAGAGAGAGAGAGAGAGAGAGAG
>JAOUQW010000034.1:17986969-18005347 GCA_028565825.1 Olivaichthys viedmensis | reverse complement strand
GTAAGCTGGGGTCAGAGGTCAGGGTCAGCCATGATACAGCACCCCTGGAGCAGGGAGGGTTAAGGGCCTTGCTCAAGCACCCAACAGTGGCAGCCTGATGGTGCTGAGGCTTGAACCCCCTAACCACTGAGCCACCACTCCCCCATGCCACCTTTATGGGTGAAAGGTGATGTGAATGTTCATTTTCCTTCTCCTAACTTAATACTGTGACGTCGTACCTTAGGTGAAGTGCAACGAGCAGCCCAACAGAGTGGAGATCTATGAGAAGACTGTGGAGGTGCTGGAACCTGAGGTCACCAAGCTCATGAAGTTCATGTATTTCCAGGTCAGAAAGGAAGATGTTACTGATTAGTCTTTTCCAGTCTCCTATAATACCCAGTATTTTACAGATGTCTGTAAGTTATGTGCAAGACACTGGTGACGCAAACTGAGTGAGGGATTCATATGGTCCAGAGAGGTAATAATTATGTTGCTCTGTTCTAGCGTAAGGCCATTGAGCGCTTTTGCAGCGAGGTAAAGCGACTGTGTCACGCCGAGCGCAGGAAGGACTTTGTGTCTGAGGCCTACCTGCTTACCCTGGGCAAATTCATCAACATGTTTGCTGTTCTGGACGAACTCAAGAACATGAAGTGCAGTGTCAAGAATGACCACTCTGCTTACAAAAGGTATGACAGAAATGGTTGAATAATCGCTATATTTAGAGAATTACTGTGTGAATTATTTTGTTTTATTTAGATTTTTCCTGTGACTGTTTTATCCTTGTAGAGCTGCACAGTTTCTCAGAAAGATGGCTGATCCACAGTCTATCCAGGAGTCCCAAAATCTTTCCATGTTCTTAGCCAATCATAACAGAATTACACAGGTATAGTTGAATTACAGATTTTGTTTGGGTATTAACTCTATCAGACTTGTTAGTCCTGCAAGCGGGACGAAATTCCATGTTGTCTTCAGCACGGCCTCTCAATTCTTTGAGTAAAAGAGATTCTGTTTTTTTTTCTGTGAAACTACTAGCAACTGACTAGCAAGCCTCAATTTGACTTTTTGTCATCAAATGGATAAATGTACCTTCTGCCTGGTGCATTGCTCTCTATCACTTTGTATATAGATCAGTTTTCATCCATTATCTTCGTTGGTGAGTGATGATTGAGACGCGTGTTTTAATCTTCTGGTAGGCGTCACTCTAGCCAGGCGGAAAGTCCTATTCAGATTCTTTATTGAAGTTTATAGGAGTTGTTATGGAGTGATAAATCACAGCTGAGGTCGTGTTGAATCTGGAAATACACAATACTTTATGTTACTGTCAAATCTGACAATATGGTCATGCAAAGATATTCAAAAGCAGCCTTCATGTAGGTCTGAAAGGTTTAATGATCTGTTTGCTTGCAGTGTCTGCATCAGCAGCTGGAGGTGATCCCTGGCTATGAGGAGCTACTGGCAGACATTGTTAACATCTGTGTGGACTACTATGAGAACAAAATGTACCTGACACCCAGCGAGAAACACATGCTGCTCAAGGTGTTATGCCTACACTTCATCTTCTGTCACTCTGTGGTCCACCAGTCATGTGGGGAAAATGCAGTTGGAACAGATTTCTGGGTTCATATTTATGATTGTACGCTGCGTTTCAGGTCATGGGGTTCGGGCTTTATCTGATGGACGGAAACGTAAGCAACATCTACAAGCTGGATGCCAAGAAGAGAATAAACCTTAGCAAGATTGACAAGTTCTTCAAGGTTGGCTTGAAATGCGTAGTTAGGAGAACAGAACTCTCTTTTCTTTCTTTTTAAAAACTTACCTATTGTGTTCATTTGTTTGTTAATATGTGGTGAAATGCCTCCACAGCTCCAGGTTGTGCCTCTATTTGGTGATATGCAGATTGAGCTGTCTCGGTACATTGAGACGAGTGCCCACTATGAAGAGAACAAGTCAAAGTGAGTTTAAAATACAGCAGACATGTCATGGCTTCCTTATGCGTTAGCGTGAGCATTTAGTGAAACAAAAATGGCCAGTGTACGCATGCATGCAAGCCAACATTTCTGGAGGTGCTGAAAACATACTCAAATGGAGTGCTTGTAGCACACACATACACATAAGTAGCTATACTTCTATTTACTCTTGTCATTAAAGGCAGGTGTTTTTCATTTACACACCACTACTTTAATGGATCATCTTCTCTGTCGGTAGTTGGCTCCTGTTCATACACGTTTATTTCAGCAGTAGCTTGTTGCTCTTCGCTGACTGAAATCTGTGTCGATTTTGCTAGGGACAAAAAGCTGTTTCATGGTTCCTCTTGCCTCATTGACACATGCTTTTGAATCTTGTTAATCATTTAACTCTGTACAAATTTACCGGAGTTGCTTAGTTTCTTATAAGTACAGTAGAAACAACACTCCTATGCAAGCTGTGCTTTGACGAAATAAAAGCATTTGAATAGACGTTATTTCTTTGCGTTTCTTTAGGTAAAAACGTCCACATGGTAATGAGAAAGCTTCACTATCTGGACCAGCTGCATTTTTAATGTCATGTTATGGGTTTCAGAACTTAAAATGTGGTGGTCCTAATGTCTCGTATCGTTTCTCTGGTTGCGGGTTTGATTGTGGTGACTGAGGCATTACAATGGAAATGTACTGTGGCCATAGTGTTTCAGTTCCAGAGTTCCAGGCTTACGTTTATGGGATAAGATGGTTACTTATATATGGACATGGACCCAGAACAGTCTTTGTCCCACTTTAACCATATTCTCTACTGCCTGCCCCAGGTGGACCTGCACCCAGAGCAGCATTAGTCCCCAGTATAACCTGTGTGAGCAGATGGTGCAGATCCGAGATGACCACATCCGCTTCATCTCGGAGTTGGCGCGCTACAGTAACAGTGAGGTAGTCACAGGCTCCGGGCTGGACAGCCAGAAGTCTGACGAAGAGTACAGGGAGCTGTTTGACCTGGCTCTCCGAGGCCTGCAGCTGCTCTCCAAATGGAGCACTCATGTCATGGAGGTGGTAAGTATGTTTGTGTGTACTATGTGGATACACAGGGCATATGCATGCCTTATGCACAGATACAGTCGTTACAGTTTTCCGTCTCTAGCCAGGTCTTTCTTATTAGGTTTTTATGTTTAGAATTTAGCTTCCTCATTTTATGGGTCTCTCTTTATCTTTTCTCTCTCTCTCTAACTTGCTAATGCAGTACTCATGGAAACTTGTGCACCCTACTGATAAGTTCTGCAATAAGGACTGCCCTGGCACGGCTGAGGAGTACGAACGCGCCACACGCTATAACTATACCAGCGAGGAGAAATTTGCCTTGGTGGAAGTGATTGCCATGATCAAGGGTCTGCAGGTGCTGATGGGCCGCATGGAGAGCGTGTTTAACCAGGCCATCAGGAACACAATCTACGCTGCTCTACAGGACTTTGCCCAGGTCACTCTGAGAGAGCCACTCAGGCAGGCTGTGCGCAAGAAAAAGAACGTCCTAATCAGGTGAGATTAAGGTCTCCCCATTTTCATGGCTATGTCTCTGAACGTGTCATGATAATGGCCGTATACAGTTCAACCTGTAAGTGATTGTACAGTGACATTTATTTTAATTATTTTGACTCTGTACTCCAGTGCTTTGGATTTGAAATCAAAGACTATGAGGTTTAAATTGTGTCTTTATGTATATATTGGGTGAACCATAGAGAAATTACAGCCCTTTTTATACATAGTTTCTCCATTACATTAACGCCATCATAATTAAAATTGTCCTGTTTAGTACTTGGTTGTGAATAGGACCAAACTATTTATTTTAGCACACATAATGTTATGGCTTTGTAATGATTTATACTAATCATTCATTACAATAATCCTTGACTAGTATTTTGCTCTTTGAGAGGGAAACTCCATAAATGCATAATGAATGAGGCAAAAGCACAAAACACTAGTTGTCACGCTTTGAAGACGGGAGGTTGGACACACACGCATTAACAACATATTTACTTATAACATTTAAACATACAACTAAAGATACATAGACACTGCATGACATCAACATTTAACAACAAAACAGGACTGGCACACGGGGATATTTATACAAACATCAATCAGGGGATCTAACGGGAAACAGGTGGATACACTTAGCATGATTACACGGGGCAGGACTAGACAAACACAAAGTCCGGAGATCGCACATGGTGCGCGTCGCAGTGGCAACCGCCACGTGCACTAGTAACCATCCCCCTTGATCTTATTATAGGTGCTAAAAGCCTCTTGCACCTGTTTAGTAAATTGTCACAGTCCGTTTTAAATGCCAAAACCTGGTTTTCAATGGCGCAAAACATTAGTAAATATGTCCCATAGTAATAGTTTAATTTCACATCCATTATTGAGACAAAACAATGAAGATTGTCACAGTCCAGTGGAATGCACTGTAAAGCACTATGTTACAATGCAGTGTCAGCGCAAGATGCCAGTGTGCTTGCTAAATGAAAGCAAGATTTCCATCAACAACGTTGCAACACTGCCATGTCTGTCCTTACAGCGTTCTACAGGCCATTCGGAAAACCATCTGTGACTGGGAGGGAAGCAGGGAGCCACCCAATGACCCCTGTCTAAGGGGAGAGAAGGACCCCAAAGGAGGTTTTGACATTAAAGTGCCCCGCCGTGCTGTTGGCCCCTCAAGCACACAGGTCAGTTAAGCTGAAGATATTCTTTTCACCTAGCCAATGGTTACCAATGACATAACAGTTCTCTAAAAGTTTTAAAGATTTTTTAAAAGATTTTGCCTCTTTGCAGCTCTACATGGTGCGAACCATGCTTGAGTCTCTGATAGCAGACAAGAGCGGCTCCAAGAAGACCTTGCGCAGTAGCCTGGATGGCCCCATAGTTCAGGCCATAGAGGACTTCCATAAGCAGTCCTTCTTCTACACCCATCTTCTTAACTTCAGCGGTGAGAAACCACTTCCATACTCCTCCTCCAAAAACAATTGATATTCAAACCAGTATTTCAAGTTCTCAAAAGAGTACAAGTACAGCCTTGGTACCATTTTGTTTAATACCTTTAATACCGTACTGCTGTAAAAGTTTCTTATCTAACAGCCATGAAAATAATCTTTTCCTGATTGGTTCTCAGAGGCCCTGCAGCAGTGCTGTGACCTATCACAGCTCTGGTTCCGAGAGTTCTTCCTGGAGCTTACTATGGGTCGTCGCATCCAGTTCCCCATTGAGATGTCCATGCCCTGGATCCTCACTGACCATATTCTGGAGACCAAAGAGCCCTCCATGATGGAGTTAGTGCTGCAAACATAGAAACACTCACATACTGTATTTCAACATTTTTGTGTCCTGTCTTAGGGTTATTTCCAAAACATTTTAGAACTTTTGAACCCTACAGTTGTTTTTTCTTTTTCAGATACGTGTTGTATCCTTTGGATCTTTATAATGACAGTGGATACTACGCTCTAACCAAGTTCAAGAAACAGTTCCTCTACGATGAGATTGAGGCTGAGGTAGAGTTTTAGATCTTTCTCAGTAGCAAAACTTGACATTATAATTTTGACATTTCACATTTTCACAGACTGCAATTAATCGAAGATGATTATTTTGCGTCTTTGTCTAGGTGAACCTGTGTTTTGATCAGTTTGTTTACAAATTGGCTGACCAGATATTTGCTTACTACAAAGCAATGGCTGGAAGGTGAACCTTCATGATATCTCACTCATCTGTCCATGACCTGACAAGTGGTTTAATATTGAATGTTTAGTCAAGCCTTAAACTTCATGGATATGTGAATGTTTGTCTCAGTGTCCTCTTGGACAAGCGCTTCCGGGCGGAATGTAAGAACTATGGCGTGATCATCCCTTATCCCCCCTCCAACCGCTATGAGACACTGCTGAAACAGAGACATGTGCAGGTACAGCATTCATTTACATCATATCCCTTGAGCCTTTGTCTTTAATACTTTATGCTAATAAATAATTTAGCTTAAATTGAGTTTAAATTGCATCAGAGTTTCCGCTAGGAATTGTTGGTGCTGGTCACGGTGTCCGGGAACGACAGTTTACCGGACAAATGGGTAAAAATGGGTCATATGCTATTACTGGTGTTAATCACTGCTGTTGCGCAAACACTCAAATTTTGGGCTATACAAGAATGACACCATCAAGTAAAATTAATTATACCTGACTGGACTTTCTGTGTAAGCTGTCAGCAGAAGGTTCCGCCTATAAGAGTCCGCTCCTCAAACACACCCCTGGAGTGATTAATATTACTGGATATTAAAGAAAATGGGGAACCATTTAGCAAACTGCACAAATCCCGTTTGAATTCCTGTCTCGTCTTTTGAACACGACCTTTGTAGCTGTAATTAGCTAGAAAACAATATCAGGCATCCCGGGCTGGATCCATAGCAGTGGCTATATGAATTCGAGGCTAGCAGTAGATTATTAAAGCGCACAACGACCAGTGGCAAACGACACTTTTTCTTAAGTATATCATCTATATTAATGTAAGAGACTTGCATTATTTACATAGAAGAAGTCGGAGAAATGACCTTTATTTACTTAAAATTTTATATGGATGTAAGTGAATATTTTTTACCGGACACCATGTCCGACGGGATTTGAATTTGCCGGTCTTGCAGAGTTTTTACCGGTCAAATACAGGTATTTACCGGCTAACGGTAACCCCGCCGTGCATGTATGTTGACAGCTCCTGGGTCGCTCCATTGACCTGAACAGACTGATCACCCAGAGGATCTCAGCAGCCATGTACAAATCCCTGGACCATGCCATCAGCCGCTTTGAGAGTGAAGACCTCACCTCTATAGTGGTAAAAAAAAATGCAATGCACTGCAGATTGAGTGTATAACACATTGCAGTTTTTCATATAGAAGCACTGATGGTGCTTCAAATTGTTTTGTAAAAGAATAAACTAAATTCTCATTTGTACTGTGTATATGTGCATTTTCCAGGAGCTTGAGTGGCTGCTGGAAATAAATAGACTGACTCATCGGCTGTTGTCCAAGCACATGACCCTGGACAGTTTTGATGCCATGTTCCGGGAGGCCAACCACAACGTGTCTGCTCCGTATGGCCGCATCACACTGCACGTCTTCTGGGAACTCAACTTTGACTTCCTGCCAAACTACTGCTACAATGGCTCCACCAACAGGTCAGTGCGGTTCAATTCTATGCGATTCTATGTGCATTTATTGAACGTATCGGTTGGGATTCCCTGTTGATTGTATTTTACACTGTGGGGCAGATTTGTGCGCACAGCGATTCCCTTTACCCAAGAGCCTCAGAGGGACAAGCCTGCAAACGTTCAGCCTTACTACCTGTATGGCTCTAAGGTATATATTAGCACTGTCACACCTCCATGATCATTAATAGTCGCTCAAATCGCTCTATGCTGGTCGCTAGTGGCCGTTCCTATCTCGAGATTACTACCGGTTGCCATGGTTTTATTCGTAGCGGCTGGCTAGTGCAAAAAATACACAGCTAGCTATAGAAAACTACATTTTACCACAAATCAGATGCTTTCCCGCTCAATACAATACAATTCTGGAAGGAAACCGCTTGTGTCTGTCTGCTACTGTCATATTCTCATGCAAATTAAAGTAGGCTACTTTCAATGTCATTTAAAGGCTAGTCTACAGCATTGACCTGGTGATTTAGCTTACGGGCTTGCTTAACTTGCCGCTAACGTTCTAATCACACTCACCTTGTTTTGTTTACGTCCCGATATATCTGAAGCGATAAATCATAAAGCACAGGAAAGTTCGACACCGCAACAATCAATTTCTCTTCCATATCGACGAGGAACGAATATCTGATAAGAACCAAAAACCACGGATAAAGTTTCCCTGTAGGGGGAATAAAAAAGCGTACCGCCGTCCCTCACTCCCATTGTTAGTCGTCACATCGCTTCACTTCTCATTTGCATAAAGTTGAAATTTCCCAACCCGCCTCTTGTCGCTAACGGTCACCCCGCCTCTTGTCGCTAACGGTCACCCCGCCTCTTGTCGCTAACGGTCGCCCCGCCTCTTGTCGCTGTATGTCGCCAGCTCACATTATTACATATTAACATACTGCATACATAAATTGCTTAATAGGCACAATGAAAACATGTGACATAAATTCGGGGTAATTTTATGGTCATCGTGTTTTACATGAAACGATGGTTTTAACTCGTATGTAATTGTTTGACTGGTGTTTATACAATACAGCCGTCAGCTTTTGGTTGTGTAAAATCAAACTCTTACCATGTGCGGTGTGTCAAATTAGTTTATTCTCTGCCTTGCAGCCTCTGAACATTGCATACTCCCACATCTACAGTTCCTACAGGAACTTTGTGGGTCCCCCGCATTTCAAAACAATCTGCCGTCTCCTTGGTTACCAGGGCATCGCCGTGGTGATGGAGGAGCTGCTCAAGATTGTCAAGAGCTTGGTACTGTACATCATTTTGCAGTCTTTGTCAGGAGGATTTCATTTCCTCTTCTGTCGCTATGTCTCTTTGTATGTAAGCAGTCTGCTGTGTGAATAAAAGCTTCTCTACATGCCAGAGTTCACTTGTCAGGTCCATATCTGATTTTGACCATACTCCACTCTATATTGGTTCCTCTCTCGCTGTGCTCTTCAGCTCCAAGGAACTATTTTGCAGTATGTGAAGACTCTGATAGAGGTGATGCCTAAGATCTGCCGGCTGCCTCGCCATGAGTATGGATCGCCAGGTAAGATGATATCTCTGATAATCATCCTTTACTTTCTGTCCACGTCGTGTGAAAAGCTGCTCCAGGTTTTGTGATTATCAGGATGATTGCTCGTGACTTGACGACAGGCTTGTTAGTAGGAAAACCATAATGATGTTAATGATGTTAATTACATTGCAGTTCCAGATTTCGTCAAATGCGTTTCTGTTTTTTGAAGCAGGAGCTAGCACAAGGCTTGCAATCTCTTAAAAGTTCTTCTGTGTCCTTTACAGTTCTCATGATTTATTGTGTTATGTGTTTTCCAGGCATCCTGGAGTTTTTCCACCACCAGCTGAAGGACATAATCGAATATGCTGAGCTGAAGACTGATGTGTTTCAGAGCCTGAGGGAGGTTGGCAATGCAGTCCTCTTCTGCCTCCTCATTGAGCAAGCTCTGGTAAAAACCTACAAAATCTGTAACTGTCTCTTCCAGTATCTTAGCATCAGGGTTAGTCAGTATACAAATATTACACAGCACTTACTCTAAAAAGTTACCACGTTTTAGATACAGTGCTTTTACGTAAATACTATGTTCTGTATGTACTGTATAATATTTGGCATGTTAACTGTATCATAAAAATATTATAAAAATGTGTAATTTTTTTTCCCCCACTATCACGCAGCTCTACTCTGTGTTATTGTTAAGTCCCCTGTCTTTCTCTGACTCGCTGCAATGTACAGTCTGTTTGATGACTCATTTTTGTTTCGGCGCTATGCCTTATTCCCATAAAAAAAATCAATTTTCTTATGGCTTTGTAAGAGACTGAATTTCTTGGCAGCAGGGTTTTCACAAAGTACTGTAGGCTACGCTGAATGTTTTATTTCCCAGCCTACAGCACTGACTCCCTGTCTCTTGTTTTAAGCCGGAAATCAATATTTTCTCTTGATGCATTGTACATAATTGTCACACTGGACAACATGTACAATGAATAATTTGTCTGTGCGTGTGTGTGTGTGTTTCATTACCGTGTGCCAATGATGTGTTAGTAGAAAATAGTGCTTCCATTTGCCTCTAAAACACAACTTTATTTCTCATTACACGCTGGCAACAACACAAGGTGGTAAGGAATTAGGTCTAACTCATGTAACAGAACCACACAAAGACCGACAGCACATTGTCTCTGGTCACTGTCGCTTTGTTTCATTTTCCGTATTCTCTCTGGTGTCCTATTCTGTCATGGATTCAAAGATACAAAGACGGCGGTCCACAGATAACTGACTAAGGAAAGTGAGTTGACAGTTAGCTGACAAGATCGATGATTATTTAAAAACAAATATATATATATATATAGAGGTCAGCGTGAATTTTTTATTGTTGATGCGTTGTTTACTTAAACAACAAAAACTTTCTATGATG
The DNA here is from genome assembly GCA_028565825.1 of Olivaichthys viedmensis. Taxonomy (NCBI): domain Eukaryota; kingdom Metazoa; phylum Chordata; class Actinopteri; order Siluriformes; family Diplomystidae; genus Olivaichthys; species Olivaichthys viedmensis. Next base: position 17,995,266 of record JAOUQW010000034.1, on the reverse strand, counting down.
AAAAACCTATAAATCTAATTTTTGGGCAGGACGTAATACACTGAAAGCATTCACACATGCACACAACCGAGAGATTTATTAGCGTCGAATTTGTTAGGATAAAGAATTGGCAACATCGACATATCTCTTTAGATTCAGAGCGATACTGCCAGATCTGTTAGATCACGTATAGAGGACTTAGCAGTTAGCCCACCTCAAACTGTGTTAGCTGTCTGCAAAAAGGCTCCGAGTCTTAGGTTGGGAAAAAAAGAAGAACGGGGTCCTTCATTTATACGTCAAAAGTTTATTTTGCCATTATTTAATTTTTTTAAATTTGTAATTTATTTGTAATTTGATATCGTCATTGAAATAGAGAAATGATCATTAGTCGACTGAGTTGATATATTAATCGATTATAAAAAATAATCGCTTGTTGCAGCATAACACACGACTAAAGAAACTAAAGAACTTCATCCATGTCTTCTGAATCCATGGCAGTATGGAACGCCACTTTCTGGCTGCTCGTGATGTCCTGTTCTGATGCACTGATGCTGCTTACATGCACTACGCTATTCAGTCAGTTTTACTATTCTGATGCTTGCCTTTCTTTATTTCCTTGTTCAATGTGTCTTTTTTTGAAGTGTACTGTGTGTCAGTCGATCATCGCACGCTGATCTCTCGTTGACATCGTTCTGGACAGGGCACAAACCTGCTCGTTGCTTGGTTTATTATTGTGTTTGAAGTGACATGGCAAAGCCAGTGAGACCCTCATTTCACTAAAACTAATCACACCGTGCAATTTCTTCCAGGGTCCATGTTTTGTAAAGTGGGTATTTTATGCTTGTTCTCAATTTTTGATCTTATTTAACATCTTATTTGACGTTTCTGCCTGCTTATGAGAGTTTATGTGTTTTCATCGCCATCCTTGAAAGGTTTTAGAAGGGTAAAATTCCTAAAGTCATACAATTAAATAACATATCTTAATCTAACCATTTCATCATGGCTGAGATACACTAAGTTGTCAGTTTATTAGGTACACCTACCTTGTACCTACACTCATTAATCATTTTAACAGGTACTACCTTATAGTTGCTCTTTGCCAGTATGCAATTACTGACTGTAGTCCATCTGTTGCTGTGCACAAATTGTCAGCCCCCCTCTACCCCGTCCATCAGTGGAAAGGGACCACCAAAGGACCACCGCTGACCAGTTTTGTTTGGATGGTGGACTATCCTCAGCACAGCAGTGACACTGACTTGGTAGTGGCATGTTAGTGTATGTGATTCTGCTACGAGTGTATCAGGTACACATTGCACTGTGTGCATGTATGTCTTTGGTGGGAGGTCGTGGCAGCATTGCTGGGGTTCTTAAACATTTCATTGTCACTGCTGGGTTGAGAAACAGTCCACCAACCAAAGATCTCCGGCAGTCCTGTGATCAGAAACTGGCACTTGTGAAGGGTTAGAGCATGATCAACGCAAATTGTGCATGGAAAAAATGAAATGTAGTCTCTAACCAACAGGGTAGGTGAGTAATAAAGTGGCCAGTAAGAATACACAGTGCCTAAAAACTCCAGCAACACTGCTGTGCCTGATACATTCATACCAGTGCCACATACACTACCATGTCTGAATGACATGCAATAATAATTTCTGGTCAGCAGTGGTCTCCTTTACATTGATGGACAGGGTAGAGGGGGGATGAGAAATTGTGTATAGCAACAGATGTGCTACAGTCAGTAATCATATTCCTACACAGTGGCCTACAGTGTATGATAGGTTTACCTGATAAAATGGCCAGTGAATGCAGCTATATGGTAGGTGTATCTAATAAACTGGCAACTGTGTGTATTATATATTTTATGATAAGAATGTGGCAAATTCTAGCAAAGTTTTTTTTAAACCAGCTGGACTTTAGTTAGGGCTTAAAGCCAAGAGCTGGAGATCTCTGGCCTTTCCACCATTACCAAATGGGCTCGTCTTGGATTTTTCCTCTTGATTTTACCTCCTCATACGTTCAGTATATAATCACTGGATGACTAATCCATTTTTCACACTGCTGTGTGTATGTGGTTTGTGCAATTTCACACTGGAACCAGGATTCACTTTTGTGGAACAGTTTTGTTGCTCATTATGTTTCTCCGCCGGTTTGTTTCATTTCAGTCCCAGGAAGAAGTGTGTGACCTCCTTCATGCGGCTCCGTTCCAGAACATCCTTCCCAGAGTCTACATCAAAGGTGAAGAACACCATCTCAGCATTCAAACACATGATGAATAATTATAAGTTGTTACACTCTCTTCTCGGTGAGATGAGTAAAGCAACTCTAAATGCTGTTCTTGAGCCTTAATCTCATGCTGTCGCTTGACCTGTAGAGGGCGAGAGGTTGGAGGTGAGGATGAAGAGGCTGGAAGCAAAGTACGCTCCTCTGCATCTGGTTCCTCTCATTGAGAGACTTGGGACTCCACAGGTGAGAAACACAAGCCCACATTTGTTCAGAGCTTACAATGGGTCTGGTTGCGTATGTCACAAGATGGAAAGTGAAATGTGTGATTGTAGATGTGGATTGAAGCTTCTGCTCGTTTTCAGTGCGCAGGATGTTTTTCTTTCCCTCGTGTGATATTTATATCTTGATCTTACTGACAGCAAATTGCTATAGCACGAGAGGGAGACTTGCTGACCAAGGAGAGGCTGTGCTGCGGCCTGTCAATGTTCGAGGTCATCCTCACGCGCATTCGCAGCTTTCTGCAAGACAACGTGTGGCGCGGGCCTCCGCCCAGCAACGGCGTCATGCATGTGGACGAATGCATGGAGTTCCACCGGCTCTGGAGCGCCATGCAGTTTGTCTACTGCATCCCAGTGGGCACACACGAGTTCACCGCAGAGTATGTCATTTACATTAGCGTGCCATTGACAAGAAACATGGGTCCAAAAAGTATTCCCCAAAACAACGAAGCATTCAATTTCTTCATTATTAGTGAGCTTTTCGAATGATACACCCTGAACCTCTTACAATGATCTTTGCGCTATAATGGTTTTAGGAATATTAGGTTGTTCCTTCTAGATTCTACAAAGCACTCTATGGTGTGTCTCCGGTTCTGTGTTTAGGCAGTGTTTTGGGGACGGACTAAACTGGGCTGGCTGTGCCATCATCGTGCTGTTGGGCCAGCAGCGGCGCTTTGACCTCTTTGATTTCTGCTACCACCTGCTGAAGGTCCAGAGACAGGACGGCAAAGATGAGATCATCAAGAATGTGGTAGGTGTCCTCTCTGAGCTTATGGAGCTTTAATGGTGCATCTGGTTATATGTAGGGGTGGGCGATACAACCAAAATCTTATATCAAGGTATTTTCGATATGTCACATTTCATACACATTTTTTATGGAAAGCAGTAGAAAATTGTTACCCAAGGGCTCATTTGACTTACATTTGGTGCAAGTTGCTCAACTTTGATAGAAAAAATATTTGAAAATCTCGACCAGTTGACAAATTTCTACCGGTCTTGTATACCTGTATACCATCCATCAATAGTTTCAGTATGTGCATCAGAAACAATGCTCCTGGATGATTAAAGCAGCTGTAATCTGTAATGGCGAGTAATGTTACTGTTTGGGAGAATAACATTTTTAGGGGAGGATAAAAAAAATAGTTCCAGATTCTACCAAGCAGGATAACTACCTCTCAAGCAGCAAAGCAAACTTGGCATGAGTTTTCAAGCTCTTTGAATCTCTTAGGTCACTCCAGCGCTGGAAAGCCCCACTGATTTTTACTCTTGTCTTCCCTCTTACCTAGTCCCATTCCTTTCTGGATGTTTTCTTTTATGCTGCACTTTTTTTTCTTTTTTTTCTAACAATTTCTACAGCGGTTGGCAGTGGAACCGGAACTTTTGATTGAACATCAGCCTTCTCTGCCATTGCTTCTATAAGATATATCACTATTATAACTATTTAATCAAGCAAGCACTTAGTTTCCTGTTCCTTTATAGCCTACCTTGCCCATGCTTGTGCAAAATAATTCAGCAAAGGCCCCTTCATTGCTGACCACCACGAATATAGCAACTGGGTGAAAACAGAAAAAAAGTTGGCTTACGCCCAACCAAATTAGCAATATGCTGGCGTTACATCACCAGGTTACTCTTGCGTCTGCACAAAAATAGAGCCCTTAGTTGCTGATTACCGAGCCCATGACGGGCACCAAGACATTTTTTTCAGAGCATCTATTTTTGTGATAGCCATCGGGATGTAAAAACAGTTCCGCCATTACAGCAGCTTTAATGTGAGATGTATGAAAAGCTTAAGGATGAATGCTGAAACTTGTCTCAAGAATCTAGTGTCTGATATTCACCATGCCTTTGATTTTCAGCCCTTGAAGAAAATGGCAGACCGCATCCGAAAGTACCAGATCCTCAACAACGAGATCTTTGCCATTCTCAACAAGTACATGAAGGCTGTTGAGACGGACAGTTCTACAGTAGAGCATGTTCGCTGTTTCCAGCCCCCTATACACCAGTCCCTGGCAACCACATGTTAAAAACCCCTCAGTCTACCACTGACCTGCCTTCCTCTGGTGTGGTGGGTGTCCCAAAATTAGATCCTCAAGTGATGTGACAGCCTTATCTATTGTCACTTAACATCCTAATAAGATTTCTTAGGTGTCAGAGCAGGTCCTGGATCTTTCTGTCAAAATTTGTCAAAAATGTCTATGATGCACAAGGCAAATTATGGTAAAGTCAAAAGAAATGAAACGATTTTAAATATTAACTATTAAATTAACCAGAGCAGATATATAAATTAATATTGTGATTTGTATTGTTTCTTTTTTTTAGCCCTGAAATGGTTTCACTTCACTCTCACTGATAGCAAATGAGCTTTACTAATGACACAGTTTATTTTTGCATGGCCATTGAAAGTTTTACCTCTCGACAGACAGTCCACCTCTTACCTAAATTCACAAAATTATTTTTAATGTATCTCCCCGAAGGACTAGGAGAAAACAGAAATTGATTCATGGGCACTAAAGACTCTAGTTTGCATATTTATTTATCATTTATCATTCAGTTTCCTTCATTACCCCATTAACTCTGGTTTTCTGAAATGTTTTTTTTAAATCTTTTATAACTTCTATTTTCCATCCTAAATGTCGGACAAAGTGAAGTATTCAGTGTGGTACTTGTTCGTTTTTTTATTATAATGTAATATGTACACTGAGTATTTACCTAAACTACAGAAAAACAACCCCCCACCAATGGCTGCACTTAGTACCGTCTCAGTTTATGAACTGCTTGTCTGGGCTAATAATTGTACTTGACCAGTGGAGCTGTTTAGCATTGTGAACTCACAAGATCTTAATTTCAATGCTGTGTTGCAATGGAGGATGAAGAAACACTTTAAACTGATACCACGTCTGATTTCATTTCGAGGAAATATCCACTATTTTCAGACTTGGGGTGTTTCATATCATATGCCGCAAGCTCACACATTGTTAGAGAAAAATAAACGTACCAACTCCCATTTTCTGTACATGAGGGCACTTATAAGACCTTAAGCTCCTGTTGTGAATGAATCCTCATAAACTCATCTCTTTGCTGCGTTCAGGATCTTTTACATACCTTTTCTTTTTTTAAAGTACCTGGTAAAGTAAGGGATCCTTTTCCAAGTCTCTATTCATACATATAAACTGGTTTTCCTTCTGCCTTGGAAAGCTTCATTTGTTAATGGTAATGGAAAAAAATGAAATGAAAATTCTGAGGCTTTGCTTTTAAATGCTGGCATGACAGGTGTAACTTATTGTCATCTTGGATCTTATTGTGACATGAATTTTTGTTCATATTGTTGTACAAGTGATCAAGTGTTTTGAAATACAAAAAAAGAAGAAAAAAAAAGGAATTAAATGTACAACAAATGGTTGTGCAAAGGAATTGAAAATTGCGTTGTATTTCCATGAAATAAAAAATGATCTAACTGAAACTTGATTTGAGATTTACTAATGTAGATTAGAAGCACTAGTACCTACAGATGAGATTCATACTTTACTGAGCAATACATGTACTCGTAGTTAGTGTACTAGAGTTATAATGAGTGATTATTATGACATTATTTCAGCATCAATTTTTTTTTAAGTGATTTAATTCACTGATTAATGTCGTACAATCAAAAATGTGAAAAGGTAGCTGACAGCAGAGCAATGAGAACATGAGGAAGAGAGAATCAGTCAATCTATTTCCTCCATATTCAATGATGCCAGAAGGGTAGATGTTTCTGTAAAAGGAAATTAAAAATAAATAAGTAGAGCAGTGCAAATTCAAGTATCTTATTTGATTAATATATATTACATACATTGTTTTCATTTGATCTTTGGGTCATGGTTAGGAGAGGCTAACGTTTTATGATTTCATAGTTTTTGTGAAGTTGCATGTATATGTATGAAAGTTGGTACACAAATAAAATGTATTGTTATTTTTGCTAGTAATTCTCTAGCATGTCAAATTAAACTCATGACAGGCTTTTGCTGACGATTTAAACCTTGTACGTTACAGAAATGTGTATGTTATAGGACTGCATCTTGTAGAAATGGCACTATGAACCAATGAGTATCAGTCAGCCAGCATTTCTTAACCATGAAAGTGGACATGAGTAAATTCATCAAATCTATAGAGCCAGAGCAGTTTGATGTTTCATATATTTCTTACTCTGGCACACCTTTTTTTAAGTAATCTACATGATAACTACATATTTAAAAGTTGAATAGAACCTTTCAAGTAAGAAAAACACACATCTGTGCAGGACACCTCGTAAAAAACAGATGTAAATGGTCCAAACAAGAAAGTTCAGCGAAGAAAATAGATGTCAGCACGTTTAAAATGAGTAAATGCCACAAATACAAAGTCAAATGTTTCAGCAACAAACAACTTTTGACAGAGCACAAGCAAAATTATGCACAGTCTATTGGGTAGATTAGATACTTTCAGGTTAAATGATCCTCGTGTTTGAACTGAATTCGTAAGTTCGTGTATAGGTTTGTTCATTTTCAGCCTACATACTGTGTGTATATATAGCAGCACAAGCTAACATAGGTTACAGCATAACATAATTGGTCACGGTACCTATTACCCAGCATACAGCAGGTAAAACAAAAAGCATGCATTCTGCTTAAATTGTCCTTTAGGAGTTTCCTGATATTAGGGCGTATCAGTGTGACCTGTGAAACGGGCTGAGCTGAGCTTTTGGTATCATTTCTGCCAGTCTTGTTGACAGGGCTGTATCTAGACTTTGGAAAATACCGAGGTCATGAGACCTTCTAGCCAGACCTTTTTTTTAAACTGTATTATACAAATATGTGCATTCTATCATCAACTGTACAGCATTTTTTATTTTTTTTAAAGAGTTTTGGTACTCAAACCCGGCTGATGTCGAGCGCTGATCACTGACTAGACCAGACTACACTCAATGTACACAAGCACACCGGTAGCTAACAAAAATTACGTTGCAAGTTAGATATGTAAATTAAAATGAAGCTGCCTGTTGAGCCATACGTTATAACGTCTTCTTTCCTGTTTCTCTCGTGCTGAGTCTCCTGCGCTCTCCTGCGGCCTCCTGCGGTCTCCTGCGTTCTCCTGCACTCTCCTGCGGTCTCCTGCGTTCTCCTGCACTCTCCTGCGCTCTCCTGCGTTCTCCTGCGCTCTCCTGCGTTCTTCTGCGCTATCCTGTGGCCTCCTGCGCTCTCCTGCGCTCTCCTGTGGCCTCCTGCGCTCTCCTGCGTTCCCCTGCTCTCTCCTGCGCTCTCCTGCGCTCTCCTGCGTTCTCCTGCGCTCTCCTGCGGCCTCCTGCGCTCTCCTGCGCTCTCCTGCGTTCTCCTGCGCTCTCCTGCGCTCCCCTGCGCTCTCCTGCGTTCCCCTGCTCTCTCCTGCGCTCTCCTGCGTTCTCCTGCGTTCCCCTGCTCTCTCCTGCGCTCTCCTGCGCTCTCCTGCGTTCTCCTGCGCTCTCCTGCGCTCTCCTGCGTTCTTCTGCACTCTCCTGTGGCCTCCTGCGCTCTCCTGCGTTCTCCTGCGCTCTCCTGTGGCCTCCTGCGCTCTCCTGCGTTCTCCTGCGCTCTCCTGCGGCCTCCTGCGCTCTCCTGCGTTCTTCTGCGCTCTCCTGTGGCCTCCTGAGCTCTCCTGCGCTCTCCTGTGGCCTCCTGCGCTCTCCTGCGCTCTCCTGCGTTCTTCTGCGCTCTCCTGCGGCCTCCTGCGCTCTCCTGCGGCCTCCTGTGCTCTCCTGCGCTCTCCTGTGGCCTCCTGCGCTCTCCTGCGTTCCCCTGCTCTCTCCTGCGCTCTCCTGCGCTCTCC
>JAOUQW010000034.1:17961053-17972025 GCA_028565825.1 Olivaichthys viedmensis | reverse complement strand
AAGGAGACGAACAGAAGAGAGATTGATACCACAGTGGATCAAAACAACAGAGAAACATGCTGCTGGATTTTCAATGTACTCTCAGACTTTTGGACCCCACTGTACATGTGTGTGTGTGTGTGTGTGTGTGTATATATATATATATACACATATAAGAATAGTATGACCCTAAGCAGTCAAATTACATTATCAGCTATAATCAGATTAACTCTTAGTTTAAAAGGAAATTTTTAGAAACGATATCTTACAGTGTCTAGTGTAACTGGTTATACCACCTAACATGAAAATCCTATTGGACATGATCCAAGTTTTTTAAACATGATTTTTAAAGTAAATATTTATTTTTACAACTGAACATGATGAATTTTCAAACGTTTCCTGGGGTCACACAATTTGACATGTAAACTTGAACTAACTTTGCTATGTCGTTAAAACATCCAATTATCTGATATTTCTGAGAGACTCACTGACCTTGACACACAACTATGAGGGTCTTTTTTGTCACATTTCCGGAAATTAATTCTGCAGTCAAAATTATTGATATAATTATAATATTAATATAATATTAATAATGACTATTTTTAATAGAAGAGATTTTCTGTAACAAATATAATTCATTAACTCTTCTTTTTTCAAAGTTAATGAATGCAAACACAAAAATGAGTGTCATGTCATTGACCCGTTTCCTGAGTAAGAGGAAGTTGTTTGCTTTGTACTTGTCAACCGAGTACCTTCTGTGTTTTTACTATTTACATAAACCAGTCTAACTTTTAGTTCTCTAATGATGTAAGAGTATAAATCGTAAGAATATAAATCCTATTCTGGTTTTACAGATGCTCCTGAAAAGGATTTTGATCTGATTTGGTCCAAACGAAAACTAACTCAACAGAGTGAAGAAGAGAACCAGACGTCCAGCGAACCTGGTGAGGCTGGTGAGGTCCAGTCAGTTTAATTTACGTTTACATTTCTTCATTTGCCAGAAGTTTTTTTTTATTTTTATTTTTTAAAATCCAAACTAACTTACAAGTGAGGCAGAATAAAATGCAAACATGGAGCAGTTAGAGAAGCTAACAGTAATATAGGTGCTGCATGACTAAATCTAAACCACAACTAAACACCCTCACACAGAGTGAGCCGGACAGGACGGTTAAAGCAAGTGTTTGTACTCAGGAGTGCTATAAACACTAGTCATAAAGCAGCCAGTCAAACTATGAATGATGGAATCTTTCATGGTGAAGAAGCCTAACTCACAATACACACATTCTTCCTTTCTCTCTCTCTCTCTAATAGTACTCCAAGTCTCCTTTACTTTTTCCCTGTTTTGCTCCTCCCTCTTGTCCTCTCTCATCATTTACAGACAGCTGCATCCTTCTCAGCAAGCCCCTTTGAGACTTGGTGTTGCTCAGCAGCAGAATCTGTCATTTTGGAACAGAGGAAGGTCTCTTTTAAGCATGCAAAGTGTGGTCGTTAAGAGAAACACGTCGTGCAGCCCTTTTTTCCACCGATCGGCCCTCTAATCTCTCACCTACAGCAATGTGTCTCTGTCTGGCTGTGTGAGAGCTCAGTTCTATCTGTCTACTGTATAAAATTACTGTAAAACCGAAGTCCTACATCACTATAACAGGTTTCCATCATATCGATTTTATAGAGGGTGTGTTCATAGTAAAGCAGCTTTCCGATAATTCTCAGAAACTTCATTGCTGCACTTTTAAATGTGTAAAAGCAACAAACCAAGAAGAAACCACCAGACACACAAGCCAACTGCTCTCCTATTGCGAAAGTTGAAAACATTTGACCCTGCATGTGGTGGACCCCTAAAATGGACAGAAAGGAAAAGCATTTAGGCAACAGAAATGCTCCATCTGTTCACAGGGTGTTGAAGTTCAATTAAAGCACTTTGTATTCCTTAGCAGTTGTGTTTTTATGTCTTTTAGTGGGATATTGAAACATGGCCAAAAGGAGAAAAACACAAAGAAAAGCTTAGTTATTTACAATAATATATTATTCTCAAGCTCTCTATCCCACCTCAAAGTCAGAGTTTCAGTCATGAAGAATTTTTTCACTTTAATCCCTGTGTAGGATGTAGCCCTGTGTTCAGTTATGAGCAGATCAGCTGTATGGAGGCAATACTGCAGTAGTCTGCTGATGATTTCCAACACCCAGTAGAAACACTGTTAAGGACATCCATGCATAGGCGTGACTTATGCTGGAGACATGTCCTCACCATTTTGATGTGCCTGGTTTTGTCCCCACCACCCTTTGAAAGTGTAGTCCATTAAAAATCTTTTATATAATACCTTGCGACAGAAACCGATCCAAACGCTTTCTAAAAATATCACTTAAGCCCTATTTCACTGTTAGTTTCTCAGGGTGGCGCCTATAAATTAACACGACGTGAGCAAGCTTCTAGCAGGTTTCCTTTTCTGTACAATGCAAGCTTTTGTTTATGGGTTTCCATGTTCAGTTTCCCAGTCACGAGATTCCAGCCTGCACAAGAAAAAGAAATCGCCGCCCACAAACACACCTACGACAAACCAGCAACGCATATTAATGCGTTTTTTTTTACAGATACCAAAAAGTCCTTGTGAACGCGGCCTGAGGCTCTATACCGGATGTAGCTGGCCAATTTAATCAGCCTGCGTTCTTTGGTTTACTTTCTTTTTCCTTCTAACAGGCTCCCAGTGAAGACACAATGTAGGTGATATAAACCATAGCAATTAAATCTTAAAAGACTTACAAAGCACCCATCAATCAGTGATCGACTTAAGTACGCGTTTCATAAAGACTGAAAACGCTACAGAAACACTTTCGGTGCAAAATGGCCTGGTGTCCTATTGATTACGCAAGTCTTTTTATAATTTTTTTATTATTATTACTTCTGTCCCCAGCACTTTTCAAACCAAAGTTACGCCTGTGGGTCCATGGTATTTATTTTGCTTGTCTGATATTCAATTAACATCAAACATCAATGATTTGCTAATAAGGAATTCAATAGATTTGATTATTATAAGCTTAATATATGTAGTGGAACCATTTAATCCTGAGGTTTAATTTGCACTGACAGCACATCATACTCTGTTTTGCTTGGTTTGGATATCTGTACACTATTAATTAAAAGATGTGGTTATAATATGGAAATTGAGCAAGTATTTCAAATGCTCAAGTGAATGCGTAATTTCCCAATCGATTTTATTACTTTCATTTCAAATTCTTACTCATTTCAGGGGGGGTACTGTCACGTGCGTCACCGCGCGTGGCGGTTGTTAGTCCCCTATTGACCAGCTATCAGTCCGGGCAGTATCTACTAATCTGTTCTTGATTCTGTAGTTGATTGACATTCACTTAATGTTGATGATCCTTGTTTGCTGTGGTGACTTTAGTGCAGGCAATTACACACAGCTGCCTAAAAAAAGGAGGACGGATCCACTCTCATCCTGCCTGCAGATGGACTTGGGTTAAGGGAACTGTTAAAGCAGAGCACTTTTATTTTTCCTTTCAGATATCTGAATACCTATTTATAAAAACTGTGGATGTTTGAATTGCAAGATCATTTTGAGATATACCGTTCCATTGGCTTGTGAAACTATTTTTATTATTTCTCAAGCTTTTCTCAAAAGTGGAATACTGCATTTGTTAGTCTGTTTGCATGGAGGTACTAACGCAGGCCTCAAATGGAGAAAGAGGAGCTGCGAAGGTTTTCAGTTGCTTTTATGTCAATATTCTAAGCTCTCTCCATCTCTAACCCTCTACTAATGGATTGTGTTTTTCTTTCACACACAAACACACACACACACACACACACACACACTCCCAGCGATCAATGAATTTCCAGAGGATGTCTTCACTAAGGAGCAGAGAAGGCATGGAGCGGTGCTGCTGCATGTTCTCTGTGTGAGTATCAGACAGCACTAGTGTGAACACAACAACATGTCGAATTTTCAGCAGTTCTGTGATACAAGATAGTACAGCATGGTAACCTTTACAAAAATATAGTATACTGTAGTACATTTATAAAGTATACTATAAGTGCATTAAGTACATACGTACAGTATATCATAGTATAGTCAAGTTTACTACTTTATATATTATCCGTGTACTATTTCTGAGTATTTAATATATTCTGAAATACAGTATGTTTCATAACCATATTATTACTAGTACAGCTAAAAGTAAACTTATAAGTTACTTGACACTTGCTGTACTTCTCTCCAAGTATATTTAGACATGCTAGTATATTAACAGTAAACTGTAAGTATGCTTAATGCCCTGATTTACTTCAGGTTTGCATGTGCGTAAAAACACATGAAAACTTGATAACAGGGTCTACGAAGTATTGCGTACTTCTGAGAGAGAACTCACCGCAGCTATCGAGAAAAAATAGAGCATGCAAAAACCTAATTTAAATATTGTTTCCTCCCCCTACTTTGCATGAGACGTCATTTACGCAGTTCTTCTTTGTTAATCACCTGCAACACTGCCACTAACTGTGCACGTGATCTTAGTAAATCAGGGCCTTAGTATACTTCTCTCCAAGTGACGTCAGTTCTCACTAAACTGTTCTTCAACTATTCTTAGCACACAGGTACTCAAAATACTTTTACATGTGCAGATCCATTATAGCTTGATGGTGGTTGCAAAGGTTAGATTGGTGCTTAATATTCTCTTTTCCTTTGTGTTTTGCATCAAAAGGCAGTTTACATGTTCTACGCCCTTGCGATTGTCTGTGACGTGTACTTTGTGCCATCTCTGGAAAAGATCTGTGAGGTCAGAGCTGTTCTCTTATTGGTCTCTGCTGGTGTGTGTGTGTGTGTGTGTGAGTGTGTGTGTGTGTGTGTGTGTCCGTGTGTCCGTGTCCGTGTGTGTCCGTGTGTCCACCATTACTTATTTGTGAACATACACACTTTTATGTGCATTAAATAGTCCTGGCTACATCTTAAGCGCTTCTCTAATTTGTAGAACCTGCATCTGAGGGAGGATGTTGCCGGGGCGACCTTCATGGCAGCAGGCAGTTCTGCTCCAGAACTCTTTACCTCTTTGATTGGTCAGTATAGCAGTTATATTGAAATCGATGACAATTTTTATGAAATAACTTTATTTAGGCAATTTCCTCCAGTTTTGATTTTTATATAACATTGTCTCAGGTGTATTCATCACTAAGGGAGATGTGGGAGTTGGGACCATAGTGGGCTCAGCAGTCTTTAATATCCTAGTTATCATCGGGGTGTGCGGCATCTTTGCTGGACAGGTAGGATATGTGTTTTCCAGGTGTTTTCCCCATAGCAGGGAAGACCCTTGGTCAATAGAAATCTTAAACTTTCATGTCCTTGATGACTTTTTCCTTATAGACGATCTCTCTCACCTGGTGGCCTCTCTTCCGGGACTCTGTTTACTACACCTTCTCCATCCTGGCCTTAATTCTGGTGAGAATAATCCTAACCGTATAATTACATGTTGGATTACTCAAAGCTATTTTATCAGTTCCTCTTTATTCGAAGCTTGATTTGTTACAGATGAATATGTTCTTGACTTGCAGATCATTTATGATGAGAAAGTTCTCTGGTAAGTTTCAATGGTTTTTGCATTGCTTTTACAGAAACTGTTTTGTAATCTCAGACTTTGTGAACTTTGTTTGGTTGGCACAGGTGGGAGAGTATAGTCCTCATATCAATGTATGGAGTTTACATCCTTATTATGAAGTACGTAATAACTGATCATTGTAACTAAATGCTTTACATAGTGTTTTAATAATAGTAATGATGGCTCATTGGTTACGCGCGCGTGTGTGTGTGTGCGTGTATGTATTTCAGATTTAATAGTCAAATCTGGGGCTGGGTGGAACTAAAGTGTGGTATACCTGGGCAGCCATGTTTGCTAAGCAGCCTACGCCGAGATATAACTGTGGGAGACACTACCACACACTGTGACACTTCCATGATCCTGATGAAGAAAGGTGTGTGTGTGTGTGTGTGTGTGTGCATTGTTAGTTCTCTTTCCGTTTGTAAAGCAACACATCACAAATGCATTGCAGTTATTTACGTTGTTTATTACTGTATATTGGCAAATTGATTCTCATATGATCATTTTAGCCACATAACTCTTAATGTTCAGTCATTTTAACACTTACTTCACTGATTACTCTCAGGTCCAAATGGCATAATCTTTATAGCATGAATATTTTCTTTTCTTCTTCTTTTTTTATGGTTAATTAGAGAAATTGACCCTAGACTAAAAGCTTTACCCTGGAAACTTTTTAGTATTGTTCCACTTTTAAAATGGTTAAAAAATCAAGAAAACAAAAACACTGTCTATTGCTTAGATCAGTGTGCAGGCGAGCAGGACTCTGCCGTGATGCTGGTGGATGAACTGATGAGTCTGCACCCTCACCAGTTCTCCTTGTCGGAGGCAAGCCTCCGTCTCATGATCACACCCCACTTTTCCCCCCGCACGCGCCTCAGCATGGCCAGGCGCATGCTCATCACCGAGGTAATGGCTGCTCACCCACCCTGCTAACCGACCGGCTGACACGGGACAACTGGACCTGCATTTTCTTACCTGATAAACTTTTAACACTGGTTTTGTTTAAAGAGTGCATATCTTAGTACTGCTTGCACCAGGTCTACATCGGGTAGGAGAGCAGCTTTACTGCTTTCAATTTACTTTTATTTCTTCCAAAAGACAGATATAATGACGAATTTCAGTCAGTTGTGTTAAACTACTTTGAAACTTGTATATTGTCTGTTTATGTCTTTATAAATTGTGATGCGTTACAGAGGTGCTGCATGAACACAATGACTCGTACAATAAGAGTGAGTTGAGCCCCTGATGAGTTTTTATTTACACAATGTGAGAAGATGGTGAAAGGGAGGTGGTGAAGAGACGGAGGATGTGGTTGGCATGCGTGGGGGGTTCTTGTCTCAATACCGGGCTGGAGGACAGAATCCCTCAGGGGAAAAACAATGAGAGATGGTTTTCAAACACCAAAATGCATACGTTAACTCTGTTCCTCTCCTCGGTGGGTTCTGTTCTGTTATGCCCTGCCTCATGAGCTGCCAGCACATAGTGCTTAAGGTGGTTAGGGTCCTCCAGCTGTGGGTGATTAAATCCTGCCCTGTTTCTGGGGCACGTGCATTTATTTGTGTTCTGTGCTACTCCTGTGAGAGGCTCCGCATAACTCAACATATCTATATGTAGATAGACATATATATTGGCATTCCACCACATTCTCGCGGTTACTCATACTACATACTACACTATCATAGACATTATTGTGTATTATTAGATTTCATGACTATTACTTGCAGCTCAACTGATTGCTTTGTGACCACGTTCTCAATGTGACTTTAGTTCATCTACATGCATATGATTTGATTGTCTACTTTACTTTTTCATCTCATGCATGTTCTCCGTAAGAGACCTCACCATGTTCTGCTTCACATCACCCTTAGACTTTCATAAGCTAGCTTTGCATGATGCATTGGTAATTTCCTTCACCCCTCTTCCTTCAAGAATGCTCTTAATCCTCATGGTTTGTTCACTACTTAGTAATGGATCTACTGTTCACCTGGTCTCTCAGTCTTAGTATTGTTCCAAATTAAAAAAATGGATCATTTTAGCCTGAACAGAGCATATTGGTTAATAGTTTTTCCCTCTATCAACATACTGTCTTCTCTTTGAATGGGTCTCTCTGACATTCTTCCTTTCTCTCTTACCCCACAGAGGCAGAGGTTGGTTAGGAACCAGAGCTCAGGGGACAGTGGCAGTGGCGCAGGAGACATTCCCGGTCAGGAGATCCCAGGGACGGAGGGAACTCCCTGGGGTCTAGAGAACGGCGACACCATGGACAGCGAGACGCAACCGCTAGAGGAGGCGAGAACGAGGGGCAAGGGGGGAATGATGGAGGGGGAAGAGGACGTGGAGGACACACAGCCCAAAGAGGCAGAGGAGGATGAAGAGGCGGAGGAAGGACAACCCTTCAGTCCTCTGATTGTGCCAGGCTAGTGAATCTACTGTGTGTGAAGAAAAAATAGACTGAATATAACTGGTCCCCTGAACTAGTAGCGCTTATGTAGCCCACTTGTCTGTTATTTTTAAACATGGCCCCATTTGGGATTTTTTCTTTGTCACCTGATTAGAAAAGTGGTGCTCATGTTTGAATTGCACACAATGACCATAATTCTGTAGACTGAGGGACATTTTGAAATCAGAGGGATGTGCTTTTTTTTTTTTTTTTTTAACAAAGATCAGTAGGATCTGATACAAAAGCCCCTTCATCACTACAGCAACTTGCCCAATGACCACATTAATCTGCAGAAAAATTTGACGAAAAGGGATTAAAAAGAGTAGTTGTTCTAAAGTGGATAAACGTGTAGTGCTTTTTCACAGACATTGTGCCAGTGGCAAATTTAGAACCGTCTCATTCTTTTCCACCGCAAAAGGGTCAGTTTCTAGGTGGCAAAATAAGCTCGGTTTCAGCAACACAAAGCTGCTGGCCTGTTAAAAATGTTCCTGTTAAAATTATAAAATGTGTTTTCAAAGTATTGTTCATTGCCTGTTTTGGGCCTCCGATTAAATTGTTTGAATGTTCACATTGCATGATGTGATTGAGGCACAACAAATGCTGAACTCATATACGCTCTTGTCTTCCATATTAAGGTTTTGAATTGTTTCATGCCAACTGATAGACTCTCTTATGCTATTTTATGCCCAAAAGCATAGCGATTGAAATTTTACTCCTTTTTCTCTTTGTTTAACACTCCCTTTGTCCAGTAAGGGGCTTCGTAGTCTTGTAAAACGGGCTATAGTCTGAGCTTGAACCCTGCTGTGATGTATTTTTCCACAGGAGGGTGCTGTGAACGCGCAAAGTGGTTGCTCTCGTGGCCTTTAAGCTGTCTGCTCTATTACACTGTGCCCAACTGTGTGCTGCCACGCTGGGAGCGCTGGTTCATGGTCACCTTTGTGGTGTCCACACTCTGGATTGCAGTTTTCTCCTACCTCATGGTGTGGATGGTATGCATCATCATACTTGGAAAAATTATAATTATTTAACTGAGTACTGTCCTAAGTTAATTTACGGATGCAGCTTATTCATTCTCTTTCTGCCTTCATTTATTCAAAGATAATCCATTCTTTTCTATTCTGTGTTCTAGGTCACCATTATCAGTTTCACACTGGACATCCCAGACGTGATTATGGGCATCACGTTTTTAGCAGCAGGCACCAGCGTCCCGGACTGCATGGCTAGTCTTATAGTTGCCCGGCAAGGTGCATAAACACCCCTCTTAGAAGGAAAATGGAGTCCTAGATCAGTTTCATTTCGTGATTTGTATTGGTATGGTGATTAAATATGCATTGTGGCTTTTCAGGTATGGGAGACATGGCCGTGTCTAACTCCGTAGGCAGTAACATTTTTGACATTTTGTTGGGCCTCGGTTTCCCATGGGCTCTGCGTACGCTTGTGGTGGATTATGGGTCAACGGTTAGTTCCTGACACTTTCATTGTCATTTTGTCTCTGTGCTCTCACTTGGCACTTTTGAATTTATTTGAATGTTTAATGCAACTAAACACTCATATTAGAAATGGTATGCTTACGTTCACTTTTAGCATAATTTTTCCTTTTGCATTTTCTTCTCAGGTCTTCATTAATAGCAGGGGACTGGTGTATTCAGTCATTTTACTGCTTGCTTCAGTCTTCCTAACAGTGAGTACTGAGATTAAGACCTACTATATCCTCTATTTATTAAGGACAACTGATGGGATCAATTAATTAAATTATTCATGATTTAATGATTTATATTATCTATAAAGGAACACAGCTGATAGCTTTTTATTTGATCTTCTCATGTGCTGCAGGTTCTCAGTGTACATCTGAACCGCTGGAAACTGGACCGAAGGTTAGGCCTGGGTCTTATGGTCCTGTACGCCATCTTCCTTCTCTGCTCGATCTGCTTTGAGAACCTCTAGGCCAGACCTTTTACTTTTTCCTTACTAACACACTGGATTTTTTAAAATCATTATAACAGCACATTACTGCAATTATCGCATCTGGCGAATAAGGAGCGGGTCCTGTGTGGATTAAACAGTGATCAGAGATTTATAAACAGGTCTAGAATGTAGCTTTAAGCTCTCTGCTTACAACAGTGGTTTCCCATATTAAGGATGTATTACTCACTGTATAATGGTTCAGCAGATAAGAAATAAGAACATGCTTGGAAATCAAAACAAAACTACGGCCCGCAGGCCATTTGCACCACACACTGCCATTTTTCAAATGGCCTGCTAGCTATTTTAAAGATAAAATTATAGTTGGCCCATGATTACAAAGTTAAAAAATTACGTACTTGTTTTAGACACTGGGTGTCACTATCAAGTAAAGCCAAATCTGAAAACGTATCTCATCCAAGTCTCCTCCTATTTCCCATCTTCAAAACGTGAATTCAAAAGTATTACATAAATATTACCAAGCTTTTGGGTAGACAAAGATAGAAAGTGAATGCAGGAGAGTTTAAGAAAATGTGTATTTTATAACTAGGAAATATAACTAGTTAGTGAAATATTTAAAATCTTTACACATTGCTTTTAAAGCACACAGCTGAAAGTGCTTAAAACTCACCTATTTTTTACCTTTCTAGCCCCAAAGAAGAAATGGGTTGAAAACTCCTGCTTTAAGCGCACTGCAAAAACATAACATTGCGTCTTGGTTATATTTTTGTGATTAGTTAGATTAAGCAACTGGCCATTACAATAACTCAAGTCCTCCAAAGTGCTCCAAAATGTACTGCAGTATTAAAAGGTATAGAAGTTGCATTTTAATGCTTGAGCAGGATTGCAAAACCGTAATAAATTGGCTATGATTATTCAATAGAATATTATAGAATTCAAGTCACAGGATGTGAGGTTTACAGCACACGGGTCACTTATTTACACTCTGCTTGTTCATTTTTCAACAACAACAAAAAAGATTTAGCATTAAAC
>JAOUQW010000034.1:17939419-17956624 GCA_028565825.1 Olivaichthys viedmensis | reverse complement strand
ACTCAAATTATGATATCATATCATTTATGACATAACCATACTTTCTGTGGAAATGTATTTCTTTGAAATATGAATTAGAAAGAAAACCTGTGGACAATGGATCTAACCAAAAATTGCTTAAATAAGTGTTAAAAAGCTTTCACAGTTCATTAGTTTCATGCGACTTGTATGACACTTTAGATACATTACTTTACATTTTACATGTCTGAAACTAACCTTGTTACCTGTTTAAGTCCCTTACACAATAGTCTGTGTATCCCATTTTACCTGGTGTATTTTAAAATCTAGGATAATTAATGAATGGAAATTATCCTTACTGAAATTAGAGTAAAAAGGGATAAGAGCCTTTAATGCATTAAAGAAAAACATTAATGCACCAAATCATCATTTTGACGATTTTTGAGCTGCCAATGTGTTTATAAACGCTGTTTTAGTCTGACATTTATTTTGTGGTAGATGTATTTTACAGGTGGAACATTTAGTTGGAACAATTGGAACAAATTAAATGTAAATTAAATGAAAATGTTTTTGTAATATAAGCATTTTGTTAAATTATTTCCACCACTAGATTTTAATTGTATGGAAAAATTGATATTTTAATTGTCTCATCAGTATACAGTTCTGCTTGTTTTAGGACCAAGTATGGATTAAGTACCCAAGTAATGGTTTCATCACAGCCAGAGCTTGGTCTCAAGATTAACAACATTTTTAACATTCAGGATGTTTTTATAATGCATTCAGTTGTATTGAGTCAAATCATCCTCTATGCTGATTTGCTGTACACTGGTTTAATTCTGAGTAATTGCACTGATTACTTTGATTAGCTAAAAAGGATTTTTTTATTTTTTTCAAGTGATGTAAGGGCATGTCTGAGTTTATATCCTCACGTCTGTTACAGTTCCATCTGTATTTTTAAAGAATATGTATGTTGTTAAGAGTGCAATTAAACAGGTATGGCGCAATGTAACACTTCTTTTTATCAAGTCATTTTATAATATACTGTAAGCAGACACTGTAGGGTACCAAAGTATATGACACTACAAGGCATTATTGTGGGAGTAAGCAGAAGATTATTATGAATATGCATTTATCAAGAAGATTTGGGTGTAAAAGCTATATGTTAGGTATTCTATCAGTCGGTATTTCATCAGCCTGCCAAATTACATACAAACTTCAGAAACGGCTTCATGGGCAATGACTAAAGAAAGAAAAATTCCCCAAAATATACACAATAAATTCTTGCAATATCCAGGACAAAAGTGACTCCCTTACAGAAAGTTTTTTAGTTGGACACCATGCTTTATCAAAGACCGACATGATGAGGGATAGTGGTAGTGTCCGTGTACTTTCATTTGCAGTTTCACAAACCTTCAGACAGCATTATCCATCATCACAGTGTTGTTGTTTATCTGACATCATCCTCTGTGTGCTATATTATACACCTTTCACTTTGATAGATATGGCCCGAAAAAACAACAGCAATGTCCTGGATCAGACGTCACCAAATGCGCAAGGTCTCTGTGTATTTGTTCAGGTATCAATATATGCTGTCTGCAGATTTATCAAGTGCTAAAGTGAACATCTAAAGAATTTTAGGCTATAAAGACGCAGAGCCTGTTTAATCATGTAGTAAAACTAGAAAGCCAGCTTAATATACTTAATATGTTTTAAAAGTAAAAGCAGTTACAGGTGTAGAGTGCTTATAAAAGCTTAGCAGGATTAACAAAGCATGTATAAGTGTAGCTCGGGTTAATTTAGAGTGGGGTAATAATTCATTGGGAATATGTTATTTGATGCTGAAGGGTATAAGAATTTAAATAGGTCAATTAAAGACCTATAATAATAACTATATTATTATTATAATAATAAGAACTGTTTTAAATATGCATCAGTATGTTAGATTTGGTATTTGGGAGGGTTTTGTGGGTATTGGCACTATACAGGCTATTTAAAGTTAAATTGTTTTATTTTGATTGTGGGACATTTGCATGTAGTGGGATATTTGTAATTAAGGGACGTTTTAAAAAGGCTTAAAAGTCAAAGTCTGGGGTTAATGGTCTGAAGGAATACAGGAAGTTTGTTGGGTTCCGCCTCCAACTTGGTGCATAAAGAGGTACGATTGGTTAATCAGCCTTTTATATTAGATATAGCTTAAAGTTAGAATAGGTTTCCATTATTCATTACATTTTCATTTCTGCCGGCTCCCATTTACCACTTTGCCATTAATGTCTATGTGGTGGGGGAACTATCAACAACTTTGGTGTTCGTAATGACGCTCAGTCTGAAAAGTACAAGCACATCCAGTACTTTCAGGTATGGGACGACTGTTTGTAGAACGTTCAGGTGGAGCATTTCACACCGAAACTCCAAAATAACTGCCATTTTTGGGGGGAAATATGTTGTTTCACTCAATCAAGTTATGGCTTTTATAACTCCATCCCTCTATCATTTGATTTTTGGCTAGAAACTTTCCAATTGGAAAGGAATTTGAATAAAAATAATTTAAAATACGACATCAGCCATCTTCATTTTGTACCTGCATCTCTCAGACCCTGATGAAGACAATAATATGCTTTGACGTTGGTAAAATGGGCCATATTGCCCATACGTCTGATGAGCCACGTAGGCCATAAACAATCTGAGATGGCTGAGCACTGGCTGATTGGTAGAGGAGAGTCAACATTTGTTAGGGATCACTGTGCAAGCAGAGATAGGCACCCTATGAATTGCACCTATGACGAGAGTGCTGTCACGTCAAAACCATTTACACTGATGGGGTGACATGAGTAGTATTGATCCATCCAGGATAGATGGCCCTGGAAGATATAAAACTGAAGTCCCTTCCCAGAGCCAGGAAGCGAAGACTCGAGTGACCCAAGATCCTCTCAACATGCTGTCTGTGGCACTGCTCTACATTTTGGCCATGGTTTTCCCTGCAGCTAATGCTTTACCTTTATACTCAGACACACCGCTCACACCACATGAAGGTAAGTTCAGTCAGTTGCTTGACCATTTTGAAGGTCCAATCGTAGTGTTTTAATTGGCTTTTATCTGCGTTAAACTGTAAGAAACGCAGAAATGTGGATGGCAGGAACATGATGCATACTTTTTCACTCTTCTTGACTGTCGTATTATGTTTTTATATTGACACTCTTCCAATGCAGGTTTGTTTACTGACTGCTTTAGGAACCCTTATGGAAAGTGGTTGATTCTTATGTGAAATCACAAAACATGTTATTACAATTTGAACAGTTTAATGCAATTTCTTTAGATCTTCAGTGGGTATTGAATTCTGTGGTGATTACATTATGTTTCCTGTTACACCAAAGAAAACAACTAAATGTCATGTTCATGTTAAAAATGCACCACACGTACTAAAGTTATCTCAAATTCTTACATTTATCCCTAGACCTAAGTTTAAGTTGACTTTTTAAGTTAGTTAAGATGGATATCTAGGTGCCACCTTAACTAACGTAAGAAGATAAGAGACTCCATGTGCTTCTGGAGTCCTGCAAAACATCCCCACACAATCCAATATTCACACAATTATGTATTAAAATGAATGTTTGAAGTGTATACTTTAGTATATTTACTAGTGCCACTCTATTAGCCAACATTAGCTAACGGATTAACACTGAGCTTTTGTATTCTACCAGACCTCCTTCAGGAACTGGTGACAGAAATGGAGGATGAACCAAGCAATGACCTGAGTGCACAAAGAGATGTCAAAACCATCTTTCCCATCTTGCTCCACCAGGAAAGAGACGGAGATTCTTGGCCTAAAGGTAAGAAGATGTCAATATTTTAAGTTCTTCCAGAGTATAGATCATTAGTATTCGTCTTCAGCTTTCATTGTGATTTAAACCTGGTTTCTGCTGCATGTTTTAGGAGCAAAAGAAAATCTCCAGCAGGCTAAAATTAACAACATGGTAAGAACCTGTTCCTTACGATATTGTTGCCTCACATTTCCTTTCCTCTTGAGTGGTTAATCTGCTGATGGTGTAACATCAACAAAAACTGTCTCTCAGGTGGATGATTTAAAGACAGTGGTCTTGAAATTAGCAGCAGCAGATAACCTGCGCACTCAAGGCTTTCTTCGATCTGAGCAGAACTTACCGAAACCCAACAAGAGAGGTGAGACTTGGCTTCTTGATGTGGGGACTGAAAGATTTGTATCAGAATTATTGCTCTTGATGCATATTAAAGTGCATATACTAAGAACCTTATACATAATGGAAATGTACGTTTAAAAAAAGTAGCTTGTAACTGTCAAATGCAACGGCTAGAATGTAGAATGAGACGAGATTGTTATACAAAGAATTAACCATAGGCAAACTCGTATCCAGATGTGCGCAAGAACAGTAAAAAATGAATGAGTATAGACTGCTTGCAATTAGGAGTGGAAAACTAACTGCACAACCACATACCATGGTTTTCATTATATCACGGTATGTGTTTACAAGTTCATTTTCTTTTGCTTATTTTTACCCAACATGGTCTCAACATGGACACTTGCAAATTCGTAACAACTCTCACGATTCAAGTTGTATGAAAAGATACGAAGGTAAAAGTTAAGGTTAAGATTAGGGGCGGGTTAGCTTTCATACATTTTCTTTTGACTTTATTTGTATTAAATCGAACGAAATTCAACCACATTGCCCTCACTAGTTCAGATTCATACAATTTTTTCATCAGATCAGGGTTTTTTTTTTGTTGCCTGGTATGTTTGTGCTTTGAAAAAGTAGGCTACCATGTTTTAAAAGCCTTGTAGCATATTTCAAGTGAATTTTCTAATATCAATATCAATAATAGTATAGTGTAATGATAATGGTTTAACTGATCACAGTGTACTATTATACCAATATATTGTCACACCGCTAGTTGAAATACCGAACACTAAAGCTCTTTATCTTTGTCACTCCCTGACAGCCTGTTTCTGGAAGTACTGTGTAACAAATTAGAAGTCCTGTGGGAATTACAGAGGAACAGCCTACCCCACTCCTTCTGTACATACACGGAGGTCTCTTCGTTTTTCTTCTCCCTCAAACATCAATCTAACAGCCCTTTAACAATGTGTATATTCATTTATCTCCAGCACTAGGACATGGATATATTTTTAAACAAAATGAACACAGCTAAACTCTGTAAAATAGCCATCTAGAAAAGTGGAGTGGTGGAGCTTTGATATCTGAGGCCAGCACTGTGTCTGCACACATTATGAGCAAATCTGATTCATCTCTGTATCCTTCAATTAGCAATGCTTCTTCATTCAGAGATCTGCATGTTAAAAAGAAAAGAAGAAATAGATGTGCACAATGTTGTTGATATGTATGACATTATTATTTTTAATTAAATTGTGAAATGAAATGTGTTTGACCTTTTCTTTGAGCAATGGTACTGTGTTTGGTACTTCTTCTCAGTGTGTAGATGAAGCAGAATACCTGGACTATGTACATAACATGAATGTTCAGTTTATGTTGAGTCAGACATTAGTTTGCCAGTGTGCTCTGTTATGATATAGTGTTTTAACTCATTTTATCTTACTTATAATAGCACAGTACATGAGATGTGTATCCATAATACTATGTATATACATACAATGTGCATATAGTTACACTCTTAGAAAAAAGGGTTTCTCAAGGGACCTTTGGATGGATGGCTTTACATTAAATCTTTTAAGGATTTCCCCACAGTGACAACCCAAAAAAAATGCTTTCTAGATTTGACCTTTTTTGTAAGAGTGTAAAACTATTTAGAGGAAAAATTGTTACCTGTGTTTAAAAATACATATATACACTGTGGACAAAGCCAATCACATTTGATGTACATTAAATTGCACATGTGGCCAGTGAGGCTACATTAGATATTATGCAGGGGTTATCCAGAATTATAACATAATTATTCAGGGATTCCCATTTTCAAAATATAACATGCCAATATGACAATTAAAGATATTATTCATCTTTAAATAACATTTCTAGATAATGACTTATCTGAATCTTTAGGGCTTTAGGGTCATTGGCTAAATGAATGGAAAAACCATTAAAAGTCAATGTAGTACAAGTCAGAACATTAACATTAATTCAATCTTATACCAAACTCACAAAACTCATTTAAACTAAACCTGACATTTCAATTTAAAAATATTCACAGAATTAAGTCTAAATGTCCTCCTCCATTTATAGAGTTGGAGCTGGATGTCTATGTCCTCTTGTTGGCGACACTCAGATAGGCTTTCTCAATCTCAATGTTGGCTGGACACGTCTGGTTGAACTCCTCTCTTTCATAAGCATTCTGCAGGTAGCGATGTACTCCAGTGAAATGAGCCGGGATCTCAAAGTTACAGTACTTTTTGGTGGCAATCTTCAAGTTAAGAGAAAATGAGACATAATATTACTTTTGGTTTACCCATTGTTAAAAAAATCTACACTGAGTATACCAAACCTTAGAGACACCTATATGGGCCACCAAAGTGTATAAAAGCACCACAACTCAGAACTGGTCATTATAAGCGACCTATCAGGCACACCTAATGTTTTGTCTACTCCAAAAAGTATTAGGAACATTTTAATCACACAAAATGTATTTTCCTGTCTGTCTCACCTTGATGACATGTAGTTTGGGCAACAAGTTGCAGTCTGCCAATGTCAGGCGGTTGCCATCCAAATACTTCCTCTTGGAGACCGTAATGTCTTCGGTGGAGTTGTGGTCTATCTCCTCTGGCAGTGGCGTGTTTAGATAATCATCGAGTCGTTTAAACTCCCTTAGCAAAGCCTGCTCTTGTACTGTGTGGACAAAGAATGAAAATATAAGTAGAGTACTAATAGATTATTATTATTAAAGATGCATTTTGTTTTACATTTGTTAAACATAACTAACCTCTGTTGTTTGGACTGTTCTTGATGAAAGCAGAAAACTTGGCAAAAATGTCAGCACCCACATCAAATGACTCTTTATTCAGGGGACTGAGGTGAGGGTATCTGAGGGCAGGGCAGGAGAGATTGAGTAAGATCTGTGTGTATGTGTTTGTATCTAGGTGCCTGTCCAGGGTAATCAAATAACTTTAAAGGGTTATACTGTACTAAATTATACTAATATTAAAACACTAATATATTTGTTATTAATCAGCACAGTAATTTAAGTCAATGTTACCATAAGGTGATGTTTGAGAATGCAAACATGTAGGGAGTACCTGGGAGGGGCAAGTGTTGCCTCCAGAAACTCCTCGATTTTTATGAAGTCAGTCTTAAGGGCACCGTTGTATAGGAGGAAAGGAGGGTTGGTCCCTGGGGCTAAATCTTTCAGCTCCTCTGGTTTTCTGCACAGCAAAAATTGGAGTAGTCAATGTGTGGCCTACAGGGTGTGGATGGTATCATCAATCACATAGTGCGCTCATTGGTTATCATCTGTTTCTGAATGAGGCCAGTGATTAATTTCATGATTATTAATTGCTCTTTCACATGTTTTGTTATCCATTAATCCAAGCACCCGGATGTGGGAGAGGCTGGGTGTGACGGGAGCGAACGTTCCCTTCTTTGCAACTGAATGAATTTATTTTATTTGCTGAATGCAAACAAAGTTTTAATTAATTACTTAGGCCTGACATCCACTCTGAAATGCATATGCGTATACAAGTACCTCTCCAAACCCTATTATTCCAAGGACAGCCAAAGCAAGAGAGCATCACATTTCTGTACCTAAGAAACCTTCTTTCTCAAAAAACCTTCTTCCTCTTATCTTTTTATTGACATACTTGGAGAAAACATGAAAGTCTTATTTCCGCAGAGGGATAATAATTCAGCATTACAGCTAGGGACAGCACTTACTTCCTCATATCGACTGTGGTAACTGTGAATTTGACTCCTTTCAGCCACAGCACCATGAAAAGACTCTGACAGAAGGGACAGTTGCCCACATTTTCTCCGTCATGGCCTGCCTGGGGACACACAGGGCAAGTCCATGTTTAATTTTGTAACCAGACGCACAAGGTCTCATTCATACACTGAATTGGAAAATGACTCAAAGCAGCAAAAAAAAAAAAAACACAAACCTTAATTCAAGGATGTAGTGATATTTAGTAGTAATAATTTCTTGCACAGCAGTTCAAGGTCTTTTGCAGTCTTATCATTGTGCTTCTTACCAAAGGTTACCATATAATAGGCAAATTAATGTAATAATGAATTATGAATGTAATTATTATATCTACGCTTGTATATGTGACTGCACGTGTGTCTGTGTGGGCCTCAGGAAGGGGCCAGGGATTTCCAGTGGGTTTCCCTGTGTGTGTTAGATGATAAGGTGCCACCCCCCACCCCTCTCTAGAGGTGTGTATGTTGCGATAAAGAGCAGTGTATAAGAGGACAGTTACACACCAGGCACTACTATGCAACTATGACAACATAGAAACTAGACAGTAAACTTCTGATTCACAGTGAATGTAAAGTGGATCTCTGCCTGA
Source organism: Olivaichthys viedmensis (assembly GCA_028565825.1). Classification (NCBI taxonomy): domain Eukaryota; kingdom Metazoa; phylum Chordata; class Actinopteri; order Siluriformes; family Diplomystidae; genus Olivaichthys; species Olivaichthys viedmensis. The sequence continues at coordinate 17,948,166 of JAOUQW010000034.1, read as the reverse complement.
TAAAGAGCTGACAAATCTCACCTCAGTGTGACAAAGTTCATCATTCAACACTAAAACATGAATTCCATTTCAATCTTATGTGCCTGGGACGTTATAAAAACGGCAACTTGATCTCACACTTGCCAATTTGTAAACATTTTCACGTCTCAAGTTGAATGAAAAGATACGAAGGTGAAGGGTGGGGTTAGGGGTGGGGTCAGCGCTCATACATTTTCTTACAATTTAATTTGTATGAAATTGCCTAAAATGCAACCACATCGCCCTTGTTCGTGTGAATTTGTATGAATTTCTCATGAGATTAGCTTGAGTAATGAAACTGAACTATCAGCAGTGCTTTATACTTTTATGCGTAGAAGTTAAAACCCGCACATCATTACTTTCTTCAAATGAGAAAATAGAGGTAAGTGCACTTAGTTTTGCACAAGGTGTCATTTAATTTTGAGTTGAAATATTGAAAATAGTGAGTCAGATTTCCTTCATCAAAATTTTCATACCAGCCATAACTCTGAAATCTTAAGTGACTGATGTCATGTTTCAGAAAATAGAAAGTACCAACCTTTATGAAGAGCTCAATGCTTGGTTCTTTATCCGAGTTCTGTTGTGCCATTTTTTCCATGAGCAGGATGCCAGTTAGCCCAAAACTCTTCACCAGTTATCCCAAAAATGAGCTGTGACCAAGTGAAAAAATCAACACACACATGTATATGTGTGCAGTAGTTAGTCAAACCCTCAGCTGGCTGTTTGATGATCTGCTCCTTCAGGCTAGACACTTTAAGTATAAGAGGGAGGGAAAGTCGAATGGGTGTGGCATATGCTTATATAAACTAGTTGCCAAGTAGAGGGAGTGCTCAAAAATAGCTCACATTTCATCACACGTATCTTAATTAACACAGAATGAACGTAAGTGTTTTATCGTATGCATGGAGTGGTCTCACATTCCAATCACTAAAGCCAACACTTAACACAGAGTTTTTCATGTAGGCTATTTCTGATCCAGGCAACCTCTCAGTAACACTATTCTCAGTGCCTGCGGCTCTCCACACAAAGTCTCCACTATGTTCAATCACAATGCCCTCCTTTCTTACCTAGTTTAATTAGTGCTAATGTAAAAAACAAATCAAATTTACACAGCTGTCGGATGAAGGGGCGGTTCCTCATATGACGAAGAAACTAAAAGCACTTTAAACACACCTTGATTTGCGTTAAATGTCAATTCAGTTACTTTTAAATTCAATTCCATGCCATAACATATCTCTCTATGGTGTATAAGAAGTTTGTCAACTTTGGTAAGTTGATCAGAATTCTGATTATAATTTTTTTACAGGTTTGTAATAGTTTTCTACGCTGCCCTGGACTTCCAGAAACTTCTTCTAAACGCCTTGTAAAACAGCAGGCTTTGATCTTAGCCATGAGTCATGAAGAGGGCTATGGTGATGAGGGGAGTGGTGCATGTGAGTGTGTGATCCAGCTCAAGAAACTGATGTGCATTTAAACAAAAGGGAAGAACCTCTAGACACATAAATAGAAGGATTGAGTCATTGATAAGGCCTCAAGTTCATGATGCAATGACTTGTCACCTCACTTGACAGTTAAGTGTCAAATGTTTATTGCCTGTTACCATGGAAACCGTTGAAACTGTATTTCTGTTTGAAATCACATGCATGAAAAATACTGAAGTAATGAAATTGCACATCTATTGGGTTAAACGTACTCCCAATCTCTGTAAACCAAATATGGGCATTAAACCTGCGTTAAACCTGCTCCTAAGCTCTGTACATTAAAAATGGTCATTGAGGAGTTTCATTTCTGCTTTAAGTAAGCATCTGAATATTGGGGGGGGGGATTCCTTACATCACCGTGGGGATTTCACAACGGTCTAAAACACAGTACAAGTGGGGAACAAATACTCTTCAAGAGAGATAGAGACTGCAAAGAAACAGGAACACACACGAGGATGACAAATAGAAAGTGGTAAAGATCATGTTTTGCTCTCTTCTCACAAAAATGATCAGATGGGGGGGACTTCCAGTATGAAATGGGAGGTTGCACAACAAGCCCTCAAAATGGAAATGACTAACAAATCCTGGAAATGAAACGAGGCCACACTTAGGCCAGCACAGGAAGCAGGATAGGGCAGAGTTTGCTCTCGGCTCCATTTATCCTCCCCTACCCCCACCCTCATGAAACTATGTGAGTAACACATCTGACCTGTGTTGATTTCAAAACCATGCTGTACACTCTCTTTAACGGCAGAAATCACTGAGGCAAACAATCTACTTCATGAAATGTAAAGCCAAACAAAGACGCTTCCATGGAGATTCTGATGTCAGGTTTTAAGGAATGACATATTGGTTCAGCCCCTTTTCTGCTGTCAGCACACTCTGCATTAGACAAACATGGCAGAGGTCAGACATGTACTGTACACGCTCTCCAATTTGAACAAAGGTAAGGAAAAACTCATTCACGTGCATTCCTTTCAGTTACTAGAGACAAACTGTGGATGGAAGTTTTTGGCTTTTCCTTCTCTCTGGTCTAGTTCTTCATGTTGAGGGAGGAAGAGTCATGGACTCTGTGTTGATAAAGCAGTGGCCACTTAGAAATGTATTCTTGTCTCCCACATCTCCCACGTGCTCCCCAGCACACACTCTCACTGATAGAACCTGGGATTTCACAACACCTGATGCAGTGCACATGTTTACCTGCTTCTTAAATTACTGCTCTGTTGTTTAATTAAGTTGCTGATACAATAAGAACGTCTGATTGACCTCAAATATTTATCAGTCATATATGTTAACGGTTTTATATTCCATTACAATCAGACTTCAGTAGAAACTGAAAGTATAAAGAATTGACATAAAAAAGAATGTTTCGAGGATCCAGCTAAATCTTTTACCACAACTAGAGGAAGCTCTTATCTGCTCACTGCAGGCTAATCAACTGCTTAGAAAATCCTCTCTTTATCTTCATAAACAAAACCCTGAGCTGTGACCTGGGTTACTGAGCCCGTATCACAAGCAATGGAAAAATAAAGCGTCATGATCAACAAATAATCTTTATTATTTCAAAGTCAGCACCCTTTATGTTGCTAATTAGTCATCCTCCCTTTTTTGTTACTATTTTGCTTTTATAGCTGTACAGTTGTAGAATTTTTAAATACTCAATATATCTTATATTCATCTCAATTATTTGTAATATAAATAATATTTATGCAAATGTCCACAGAAAACCCCTTCACATGCTTGAGGATCCTCATGATGGCAGATGGCAGTGTGCACAAATGTGCATTTGATTCAAATGTTTATTTCACCTTGTTACTCTCAGGACAAAATGAACTAAACACATTCTCTATCATGTAAAAAAAAATGTTTAAACAGTTTACATAGAGATCAGGACATAAGAGTTAAATCTGAACAGAAGTTGTTTGGGAGGCTGACTGTCAACCTGCTCCATGTCAATAAAATGGCACACACTCCAAAGTGTGCCAGCCACCGAGATCAGCTGTTTGAGTGCCTGTGAAAAAGGGCCTGTTCTTCTCATGGTACAATGGCATCATTAGTGATTTCTCCTGGTCAGAAGTCAGAGGGCAGCAAACAAGCAAGCCACCTCCTGTAGTGTTAAAACCAGACCGTTATGTGAATCCTGCACTATGTTACCTCCATGCAGCTCGAGCTGGCCCTGGTGTTTTCTCTGCCTTCTGCTGGCTCTGAACTCACACCTTGCCTGGTCGGCCCCAGATTTCTCTGGTAAGTTAATATTTCTAAGATTTCGTGAAAGGCAGCCAAACACAGAACTGCAGCCACGGAGGCATTCCCCGAAGGAGAGAGTTTGTTAAGGGATTTATCTTTTGCACGTCCTGTGCAAAATATCTGTGCAGTGTCAGCTTTAGAGAGACAGCTGTCAGGGTCACTGGGCTGCCTCAATGTTTTCATAACAAAGCACTTAGGAAGGCGAAATTAGTATCTGCAGTTTGTTAACGCAAATCTTGAAAAAGACAGTTGATGTCTGCCTGTAGAAAAAAAAGTGCAGATTCATTACATTATTTCTTGTATTTAATATTGCTTGCAATCACCATGTAACATATTATTATTCGCCTATTTATATTATATAATCCTGATTTTAATCTTTAAACTCTCATCATGTACACAAATACTGATCTCTGGCAAGCGGATCTCTATTTGCCTATGTCATTCTGTGTCTGTCTCACAACACACAATAGCTCTTATTAGTTAAGAATAGCTCATTGTGTGTGTGTGTGTGTGCTCTCTAACAGCCTTGTGAGGCAGTGAGACAGAGTAGACATCACTATTGGCAAACTCACCCTGCCCTCTCTCTTTTCCTCTCTTCCAATGCTCACACACTCACACTCACACACACACACACACACACACACACACACACACATTTGCATGTTCACAGATTAGAAGCCAGAGCTAGGTTCACACACACACACACACACACATTTGCATGTTCACAGATTAGAAGCCAGAGCTAGGTTCTTCGCCGACGTCAAAATATATACTGTATTTGATAGTGGTAAACGTGTGGGGGTTTCAGATGTTTGATAAAGTGTCTTATCTTCTCTAATAAATTATTACCTCCTTCTGTAATTATTTCTACTGTATTATATGCCGGGTATTTACAAAGTGCCTATACTGAATACATTTCTAATGTGATCTGAACAGCTGATCAATTTTAAGGTAGTCTGCAAAAATGATCATGTTTCAGTTATTTATATAATTCTGTAATCAGATAAGGTGTGCTGTGAATGATAAAATAGTACACTATGCACCACACCTAAAATGATAAGATAAAGTAGGTAGTTTGACTACTAGTTTGTTATATGGTTGGCATCACACTACAATTGCCTTTCAGACTAAGCATACATTACTTGTTGTATAAACACGCCTTGCCAGTGTTAAATGGGGATTCAATGCCAAAAAGTTAGTTGCTGACTGTTGACCTAAGCCACTATCTCAGCGTTGGTAACACCTAAAGCCCAGGCTGGTGTTTGAGAACAGATCAGCTTTTTTTCTCCCCTAGATTTTCTCCACACAGTGCTGAGGAACCACACAGCCCATGCCTGCGAGGGAGAGACACTGACCATCAGGTGTCCCTTGAAAACCTCAGTGGCTGTTTTGTCTGCGTTCTATGGACGGCGAATACCGAGCCAGCACTTATGCCCCAATGTAAACGCAAATGTCACAGAGGAAAGCACTGAATGCCTGTCCACCATCGCCACACAGGTAAGTCTCATGAAGAATGGTTGTGCTCTGAACCAAAACGCTGCCATTGTACTACAAGATTTTTTTCTTAGATCATTACACAATATTAAACAACATGTGTGCTTACAAACGTCTCTGCATTGTGAGGTTAAATTCTATTGTTTCCTCTGAATTTAGGCCTGAGTGTGTTTATTGTATGTGAGTAGAAAGTGGTGTCCGAGTGCCAGGATCGGAGGGCGTGTCAGATTCCTGTGGCGAGTCCTGTGTTTGGACAAGATCCCTGCCCCGAAACCAGCAAGTACATCATCGTTTCCTACAAGTGTCGGCCCGGTTAGAGCACATACACACACACACACACGCCTGCATGGCACATTTACCAATGTGATTTCTATGAGATAAAAAGTGCAATGGGTTTGTCCTTCTTTTTCGAAGCACATCATCGCTTGCGGACAGTGTGTGAGAACAAGAGGCTGAGGCTGGCCTGTAAGAACCGCACTGTGCTGGCCATCTACTCCGCCACGTTTGGCCACCTAGAGCATGACAGCCCTGACTGCCCTCAAGGGGCCCACGTGAAGCCTGACATGGGTCTGGGACTGAACAATAACTCAGTTGTGCCATCTAGTGAACAAATGTCATAATAACAGCAGATCCTGGAAATGGTTGAAACTACTTAGCAGACAAATGCAGGCATCAATATGCCCCAAAACATACATACAGATATATTAAATCCAAGCATTCTATTATGCATACTCAGTGCCCATATCTTCCCTTTCAGAGTGCTTGTCTCCATCAGCTTTGAGAAGGGTGTCACGGAAGTGTCATGGTAGAACAAACTGCACTGTGCTGGCCGATGTGCAGAACTTTGGTGACCCCTGTTTCCCTGGCACCAGCAAACATCTGCGAGTATCATTCACATGTGGTGAGTGACAGGACAGACCACAGAAAGCAAAGAATATATAAGCACAGTCACAGTATTGATAAATGAGCCTATGACCACTCATAGATGTCTTTGCATTGTTATTGTGGATTCAGTTCCGAGGTATCTGCTGGAAGATGTGGGACATGGAGGCTCAGATCCTTTCCAAATCTCTGATTATACACATGGTAAGATATGGAGGAATACTTACAAACCAGATGGATATTCAAAAACCTGGCATTGAACAATTTTCTGCAAAATTTTAAATAAATTTGAGTAATTAGATTTTTCTGATAGAAATGCTAATGAGGTGGTTATAATAATGGCTGTACAGTACATTTTAATGGTCCTGCTGACTGCTGAGGCTACTTTCCCCCTCTACAGGTGGCTGGTACACCGGCCCTGGCGTGTACAGACCACAATACATTTTCACCAACACTTTGGAAATCTTTTCCCAGATCCAGGGTAGGTTAGCTAGTCTGGCGCCTATGCATGCATTTATTAAACAAATAATTATAATAGGAAAAAAAAACTTCTTTAGTTGCTTTTTCCTTTACTGACACCAGCAGTCAGCAATGGCCTTTCTCTTATACTAATTAGGGTAACAAAAGTTTATTTTAAAAAAGAACATTTCTTTTCTTTTTTTTCAGCTACCCCTACTCTTTATTTTTAGGTGCACAGCGAATATGTCTTGAAATTCTTGTATTGTGTCTCTTTTTTTCATGCAACAAGGGCTTCCGGAGACAGTGGCTCTTTACTTTGTCTCTGGCATATGCGCTGGTTTGGTCTTCCTACTGTGTCTGTTTGGTGTAAAATCGACGCTGATCCGGGACGTGAAGGACTTGGTGTCCGAGCTAGAGGATGAGATCAAGACTGCACGCAGATCACGCCGCGGACTGACCGATGACGATGATGTCTCCTTGAACTCTTCCTTCCCTCACCTTACACACCCCTACCGTACGGCTGATTTGTTCAGTCCAGAGATGGTCATGACAGTGGCTATGGAAGAGAAGAGGGACGAGGACAGGGACAAAGCAGAGGTGTCAAACGGAGACATCTGGCCACACTTCAATTCCAGCCCTTATGCCATCCATAAAACCAAGCCTTCATTTGCCTGAGTTTGAGGAGTGAACAGACACCAGTTATGTCCCCGTTTATTGTTCTACTTGTGAGTTTTGATCAAAAAACAGTGATACATTTGTCATGTATATTGATTACCTATTGATTTGTAGCGCACCCATTTACTTAAACACTCATTTATATCATTTAGCATGAGAAAAAGATGTATCATGCATCATGTCATCCATCAATCCAAATACTTTCTCACATAACAGTATAACAAGACACTGCTAACAATTGTGACATATAATAAACACTCAGTTAATATATACACAGTACTACTGTTAGTTGTGTGTCCATTACTGAACATGCATCAGTATAACCTTCTATGTCTGGACCTTTTGGGAAAAGAAAGGGTTATTTATCTGCAAGAATTTTTGTAATGTAATGTTTTGATGGTAAATCAAAGAATAAGAATAAATTAACAACCCAAAAACATTTTGTAAGGTAAATGACCTCTCTTCTCAAACATTTTCATTCATCTCTGTATATTTTACATGCACCCCGGTTAATTGACCTATTCTGAAATGCCTATACATGAGTTTTCTTTGTTTTAATTTCTGACAGCTGTAATGACCAGCAGAGGGAGGCTTCTTCATTTATGTAACAGACTGCACTAAGTCTGTATTTCATTTGCAGGTCCAAAGTGTGAATGCAACAATTGCAAGGCAAATTGTTGTACAGAAGTCAAATACATTTTATTGCTGATAAAAGATTAATGCAAAAGATAATGCATGTGCTTACTTATTAAGAAACAAGTACGAATACCTCACATATACTCAGTGGCCACTTTTATCAGGTGCACGTACTATATAGGTGCACTTTGTAGGTATACAATTACTGACTGTAGTCCATCTGTTGCTATGCACAATTTGTCAGCCCCCCTCTACCCCGTCCATCAGTGGAAAGGGACCACCATAGGACCACCGCTGACCAGATAATAGTTGGATGGTGACACTGACACGGTAGCGTGTGTTGCGCTGGTGCAAGTGCATGAGGCACAGCAGCGATGCTGGTGTTTTGAAACCCTGTATTCTTACACTTAGACACTCTACCTTGCAGGTGTACAGTTAGAAACTACAGCTCAATTTTTTCAGTGCACATTTTGTGTTTATCGTCCTCTACCCCATCACCAGTGTCAGTGTCAGACCACAGCACTGCCGTTGGGTGGATATTTTTGATTGGTCTATTCTTAACAGTGACATTGAGGTGACTACCACATCACTGCCTGTGCTGAGAATGATCCACCACCGAATCAGCAGTGTTCCCTCTCCACTGAGAGCCGGCTGAGAACTTGTACACAGCAACAGATGGCCTACAGTACCTACAAACTACACCTGTATAGAATAGTCCTTTATTGTCACATATACAAGTACAGTACAGTGAAATTGATTCTTCACATATCCCAGCATATTGGTAAGCTGGGGTCAGAGGTCAGGGTCAGCCATGATACAGCGCCCCTGGAGCAGGGAGGGTTAAGGGCCTTGCTC
>JAOUQW010000034.1:17876924-17900333 GCA_028565825.1 Olivaichthys viedmensis | reverse complement strand
GAGGAAAGCTGATTTTAATTACATAATCTTTAACTCTTTATTGGATCAGTTGTTCATTCCATCATAAAATACATTAAGTACACAGTCTTTTTTCCGATTTAAAAAATTATAATTTTTTTTGCTTCAAGAAAATTGTTCCAGGCTGATGATTTATCTCGTAGCTGGTTGTTTTGGTTTAATGCTTTAAACTCTGTATTTAAGAATTTTCTAAAATGTCTTTTTATGGCCACTCTACAGCTTTATTTTGCATTCAGTGTAACTACAGGCAAAGTCTACTGTTCCAGTCCTGGAAAAGATAATCAGATAATCAAAATGTACAGTGGTCTATAATCATCTGTAGACATCAGCTAAATTCCAATCTGTGATCATAGCTTAAACAGGGCCTGTGATGCCTCATTAAGTTTGCCACACTTACCAGTAGATGGCAGCCTGTACATCCAGCTCAGTGTGTGGTGACATCGCCCTGCCTCTGAGAAGGGAATTACTCTGGGAGAGAAGGCCGAGAACAGCACAAATCTGTTCTGGAGAGTGTTGATTAGCAGTCCTGTGCTGAGCTCTGGGCTAGTGGCCATGCCGAAACATGAGCTGCTGTGCGCATAAAGCATCTCGTCACTCCACACATGTCGGTGCACATCTCTTCCAATAAAAGAACAGATGTGGGAAAGCTGTTACAACGGCTCATAATTCATTCATTCAGGCTCTCATCTCTCGCTGCCAGATGCAGTGCGGAGTGCTGGGCTGGGCTGGGCTGAAATCTGAATGGAAGAAGGCTAAAGAAAAAGGCTACTATAAAACACTGAGATGGAGAGCGAGAGACATGGTGGAGCCAGAGGGAGCAGTGAAAACGGAAATGACAGATTTTTTAGTAGCGCTGAACATTTGTGAAAATGTAGAAGTTCCTCTTAATGTTGAGTTTCTGGCATGGGTATAAACGGGAGTAGCACAATATGATATATTTAAAGTCTGTATCTTTTTATGCCAGTTAAACGACAAGTCCAATCTGTCTATGTAATGGACATTATATTTCAAATGATGTTACATTAAATGTTCCTAACATCTCCCATTGGATGTTGCTAGTATTTTGAAGATTTGATGACTACATTTAGCTGAAAAGCAGAGTAAATATGGCCACAGGTGCTTCCAACAGTGGTGGGACGTAACTCTACAGCAGTGTGGAAAAGACAATCATATGGAGTTTAGCCTCTGACAGTTTTGGGCCGTAGAAAAGCTTGTGTTCTGTCATCGGAGTCCAAGCTTCCTCAGTTTCCTGCCGCCCATTGCCACTCTGGCACTATCACATGCAAATGCATTCATTCGGAGTAATTGCATTTTTTGCCAATTAATCAGCCACCCCGAGAAGCCCAGAAGCGCTAAATAAAACCATGCTAAATTGTAATATGATCTAAAAATAGGACTCCACCATAGGTAGACTAAGGCTTCATCTAAAACTGCATACTACCTTACCAAATGGGTGCACAAGCACAGTTGCACTGAGGCCGTGTCTGAAGCCACACACTATCATTCTAAATAGTATGCTACCATAGGTAGAGTGAGGCTACTTGACACTGTTCATTATGGTAGTATGTGATTTTCAGACTGTTTGTTAAGTGTATAGCCTGGTAATGTCTGCTGCCTCCTGCAGGAGGTGGATGCAGTGACTGCTGACTGCTTGGCACTCAGAGACCAAGTGGCTATCTATGAGGAGCAGTTGGCTGCAATGGAGCAACAGCATGAGTTGGTAAGAAAGCACTGAACATGACGGTATCCTCGAGACATTCCACGCTGTGGTCCTTTATACACAGTTCCTATTTGGAGTTTTCAGTGCAGAAGTGAAGATTTCATCTGTGGTCCCATTATGCAGCAAGAGAATCCATTTTATTTTGCCGTTCAGCGTCTAAGAGATAACATTGGTCATTCCAATTACATTGCCCCCTATGGTCTCAACAATAAAAAGTCTTGAAAGCATTAATATAGCAATTAACACATGTAACCACCTCACTCTAAGATTCTAAGAATGTGGAAATAATAGTCTACAAAAATAGATGATTGGCATTTTGTCTAATTTACAATTCATAATGAATTGCTTGTCTTTTAAACTAGTAAGCAGTAGGCAACGTATTTAAAGAATCCTGAAGCATACTGTACATTTTGAAGCATTGGCATAGTCAGATGTTGTCAAAACATATTCAGCTTTAGTTGGTGTATTAGTGTTTAACACATGCACACATCCACTGATGTTCAGAGAAAGGATGCTGTGGTCAGTGCCCACTCTCATCAACTGTTAGTACACTCCATTACACTGTGACATGAGAGAGAGTGAGGGAGAGGCAAATAACAGCCAAGGCTTGGCCTGAGAGAGTTAGATGTCACAGATGATAGAGCTTTGGCCCACATAACAAGGGAGGCTTTGAGGGAAGCTTTTTTCTCTGTCTGTATTGTCTCTTTCCTTGTTTTTGTTCTTTTATTCTCCTTATCTCTGCCTAGCTTTTTCTACCCTTTGTTCTGCAAACCATATTCTTTCAATCTCCCTATTTCTTCCTCTCTCATCTTTTTCTCTACCCTCATTCCTTTTCCTCCAGGAGGTGATAGACAGCCAGGTTCCCCATATCAGTAATGGGAGCTAGGGACAAAGGGAGGCTAGAGGCAGAGGAAGCGTAATCAGCGTGTATTTTTCTCCAGTTATTTCTTTCCCCTTGTTGTGGCGTCCCATGTTTAACGCACTCACCTAGTGCCACAGTCCATTTTAAACGATCACACCATTCAGACAAGATTAATGCCATTTTTCTTAGAGGAGCATGAACTGTAACCCGAAGACAGATATGTAACCTCTTAATGGTGTGCTGGTCCACAGAGGATTGAGAATCTGTGTGAGCCTGCGGATGAAGATAAGAGTGCTCCGACAGTGTCTCTGCAATTCCCCTCCTTCGACCTCACCCCAGCCATCACGGTTATCAAGGAGCACTACTGCCAGCTGGCTGAAAGACTACAGGTACATTACACATATATTTATAGTCTGTTCCACCCTGACACTAAACCTTCTAAACATAAATTATGTAGATGTGGTCACTGCACATACTAAACATACAATTGTGTAGATATGGTCACTGCACATACTAAACATAGAATTATGTAGACATGGTCACTACACATATTAAACACAATTATGTAGACGTGGTCACTACACATACTAAACATACAATTGTGTAGACATGGTCACTGCACATACTAAACATACAATTGTGTAGATGTGGTCACTGCACATACTAAACATACAATTATGTAGACATGGTCACTGCACATACTAAACATAAAATTATGTAGACATGGTCACTACACATACTAAACATACGATTATGTAGACATGGTCACTGCACATACTAAACATACCATTGTGTAGACATGGTCACTGCACATACTAAACATACGATTATGTAGACATGGTCACTGCACATACTAAACATACAATTATGTAGACATGGTCACTACACATACTAAACATAAGATTGTGTAGACATGGTCACTACACATACTAAACATACGATTATGTAGACATGGTCACTACACATACTAAACATACAATTATGTAGACATGGTCACTGCACATACTAAACATACGATTATGTAGACATGGTCACTGCACATACTAAACATACCATTGTGTAGACATGGTCACTACACATACTAAACATACAATTATGTAGACATGGTCACTACACATACTAAACATACAATTATGTAGACATGGTCACTGCACATACTAAACATACAATTATGTAGACATGGTCACTGCACATACTAAACATACAATTGTGTAGACATGGTCACTACACATACTAAACATACAATTGTGTAGACTTGGTCACTACACATACTAAACATACAATTGTGTAGACATGGTCACTGCACACTGTCTTTATTGTTCCTGCTGACATGCCTAATTCAGGGCTGTTCGTTGTGACAACAATGCCGGACATGCTAGGGAAAATTTATTCTGCGTCAAAACAAACAAGAGAGTGCAAAATAACTTGGGTGGTATAGCTTACATATCTTCATCCAAATATCTGTTCAAGTCCTAATGCTTATGGTCGTAGTCAATTACGTAATTCGTGAACTACTCCCACTACTTGGTATGTAGTATTTCCCATCTGGCTGAGCATCTCCTCAAATGTAAAGAAAGCGTAAGTTGGAAAGTTTATCTTTTGCTCATGGTGTCGGAAGGTAGAAAATCAATTATCTGGCAACAATCTGTACGTGAACAGCAAAAAATCATTGATAAGTTATTTGTACATTTAAAATATTGAATTAAAAACATTTTACATTCTATCTCTGTTTTTCACAGTTAAAGTGATGAATTGTACCATTTATGTGGATTATCACTTTTTATCTCAGTGCTACAATATTTTAATTAGTGCTACAACAACTGCAAATACAAATGCACACACATCCTCAACTCTCTTCCCACTGTGCAAACCTGAGCTTTCACGCGTCTCTGTGGGACCGGCGTCTGTGTTTTCTTTATCACTTGACCCACTCTAGAGAAGCCCTGTCCACTTTCTAGCACAGAGCATTATTGTGTGTTCAATGGCTTATGAGGAGAGGTGGCTCTTCAGAGGTCATTCTCTAGCACCAGTGCCCTTTGACCCTGCCTGCCCCTACAATGGTGGCTCTACACTGGGTTATGGCCAGTAATCAGACTCCTGGCCTACTTCCCAGGCTCCCTGGCGGCATGGTAAGAGAGCTGTTGCACTAGGAGGCTGGCTTCAGGAGTCTCTAGAGAGCCTGTAATGTTTGCGAGTGTGTGTGCGTTAGAGAGATTTTCAAAGACATGAAAGAGAATGGGTTTCCATTATCTTAAACTCTTCAGTTGTTCTCTCTATTTCCCCGTTCTTATTTGTGTTTTTGTCCATCTTTCTCTTGCCCGGTGCCACCTGGATCCAGAGCCCACCTCTGAGCCTGGGCCTCATTACCGCTCCACAGGGTCCAATTGTCTCAGTCACAATTGATAGTGATTGGGTCTTGGACTAATGATAATTACTGGCTGATTTTGGCTCATCACGCTTACCTGATGGCCCCTCATTTGCTTTTCTTTCACTTTTATTTATGTCTGCATTAATTGGGAACAAGAATGAGGTAATGTAAGTGGGGATTAATTGCCCAGCCTGCTCTGTGTATGCCAGAGTCACTTTGTGCAGCAAGACAGTCGTAGTGATTTGACATGACTGATGCAGTATGCTTTTCTTGTGTTAACAGTTTGAGTCCAGAGCCATTGCGATCGCCAGAGGAGAGAAGGGGAGGCACGTGGAAAAACCAACTAAAGGGAAGGTTAAGGATGAAACTGAGGTGATGGACGTGAATGCTCTGAAGGAGCTGGTGAGTGACGCTCCATCAGCTCTGCACTTGAGCCACTGACCTGCCAATCAACACAGATCTCTCCACTATTGTTTCTGAATATTTTCACACAAATGATTCCCCATGATTTCAAATGATTTGGAGCCCATGATGGCTCCTGCTGGTTTAGTGCTGAAAGCCGTTCAACATTTCTGCTCTTATGATCCAGTTGAGTGCTTCAAAGCCACAAGAGGTCAGGAGCATGAGCAGGAACGACAGGCAGGGAATAAAGTATAAGTGTTCCTGCTGACCGGAGTGTTTACACTAAGAGATAGCACTGGGAGATGTGAGGGCTGCAGCGTCTCCATGCCAGTGTTTATCTGTCTTCCAAAGTTATCACATTTCACAGTCTGCCAGCTCTTCTCCTCCAATCTTCCAGCTGGGTCTCAGGAGAAGGCAGCACTGAGGCACCGTAATAATAATCTTACCTGTCAACTGTAATTTCCCACTAAAGATGTTTTTATTTTATTTTATTTGTTGGTTTGTTTTTCATGGGGAAAGAGGCAACTGTGTTTTTGAAGACAAACTAATAGCACATTAGTCATTCATAAAGAGATTATAGAGAAGCATTCTCTGTAGAAAGAAGCATCTTGAATTTGAGCATGACATGATTAAGAACCATTCATTGCTCTCAGTTTACGTTTTAGACGACAGGAAAATCATCAGTTGGTCACAGCTGACACCTTTTCATTTGCAATAACAAACACAGCGGTTTGGTTCTAATTATGTTGGTTGTAGTCATAGCCCACTCTGAAAATAAACGGAAAATAAACCACAGCGCCTGCTTTTATAACATCATGTGCTCTTCCTTAATCTGCTGCATGCAAGCCTGCCTTGCCCTGTTCTGCTTGCTTCCCTCCACTTCTTTCTCTCCTTCTCTTGCACAATCACTCTTTCTATCTTTCTCCCTGGCCCTCCTCTCTCTTTCAATTGCTGTTTCGTGTCCTCCTCGCATCTCTGTCTCTTTTTGTGTTTCTCCTTTCTCTGCATCCCCCATTGCTTGCGCTCTCTATTTTTCTCTTTCCCTCTCTCTCATCTTGTGGTCAGTGTTCGATGTTAGCAGGCTGGTTTCTTCCTGAGACGCAGTTTGGCTAAACAAACAGCTCATGGTGAAATGAGGTCGTCCCCGCTCTGCTCAGGCTGTGCTTAATAAGGGAGGCATCACTGATTTCTTCCATCGACAAAGGACAGGCAGCCAGACCTCACTAATCAATCTCGGAGCAGAGCAGTGGCCACCTCCGTCGTGTGGCTCATCGGCAGTTAATAAGGCTGCTCTGAGGCTCCTGTGATCTACCTTAAAGAGAAACAGAGCCTGCTTTTTCCATCCATCTCTGCCAGCTGACTGTTTAGCTTACCTGATTACAGTAATTACTCACAGCATTAGACTGCCCCGAGGTGGGCCATATAGCTCTCTGCATTCTGTTTGTTGTAAGGAACAAAAGCAACCTGACATTCTAACAGTCCTCATATGCACATGCATACCTTTGTAATGGTAGACTAGACATTTCATGTTGACAGACGAGCTGTCAAAACAAAATATGTCAACACTATTGATTCAAACTCTGTGTGTTAACATCTACAGTACACTGCAAGTATAACCATTTGCACCACATGTGGGCCTAGATTGCCAAACTACAGGAGGAACTAGCTAAGCTGGAGATGTGTGGTGAGGAACTGGAGGCAGAGATTGAAGCAAAAAAAGAGGCTCATCTGCTGGAGATGGAGGAGCTGGAGGTAAAACACTGACTATTATACTGATAAATTCCATCCAGCAGAGCTGTAGCAAGGCATGACCCAGCTGTTACACTCACACAGTCTGTGTGTTTAGACCTGCATTTGCCGGCTGGAGGAAGAGGAGGCTGACTTACAGGCACATATGAAGGAACAAATAGAAGACTACGAGGAACTACTCAATGAGAAGATGGCAGTGGACATAGAAATCGCAGCCTACAGGTAACATTCAGACCAATGCTATTAGCTAGCGAGTCTTAATTAGATGTAGTGTACAAGTCACAGTTCTTACAGAGAAGGATCATCTTAAAATATTGCAATCAACATTTCACAATCAAGTTGCCATCAAATATGAGGAAGCATCCAGTTCCTGCTGTGTTCAAATTAGATTCCCAGTAGAGAGCATTAGAATAGGAAGGATGAAGTCATCGTGTAGCATAGCACCTGAATAAACCTTTGTTTAGATGAAGACGTTCCTAAGAATAGAAGCCTCATTTCCAAACCGGTTGCAGGAAATGCATTCATCTGCAGTTGTAGAAACCATGATGCCATTTCCTGTATCCTTGAAGGCGCGTGCTTCCATACTGCCTCTGCATTGTTAATTGTCACCGGTTGGTATGCACCGTGACGCACCCGGCCCTTCTAAGAATGTGCACACAATGGCTCGTTAAAATGGACGGGAGGCAAACTCGGCCCTGTCACACTGTTAATGTCACAGCTCCCTGCAAAAGCAGTACCAGCTCTGCTCTTGAACACACCTCATGACTGCTGTACTCCTGACAACTCCAAAGTCACACCAGGCAGCCTTATTTATTTATTTTTTTTACTTCATTCTCTTTCAGCTAACTAATGCTCATGTGTGAATGAAATGCATGAATAAGAGATAAACACTTATGACCACCTTGCTGTGTTTTTGGAAGAGCTGTCGACCCTAAAGACTCTGATGACACCATGCTGCTCCTACCAGTTTAAAGAAATATACTGACAGCTGTTTGGCCCATCATTCCCTTTCAGTTTTGAATTAGCATTATTTCCAGTGTTACTCGGCACACGGCTGAGCAGGGCTTTCTGAAGGTGCACACAAAATAGGCTCATCACATTGATGCTTCAATTAATTTTCCATGCAGTTTCTTTATATTCCAGAGCAAATTTCGGCCTTTCCAAAAGTACCTGCTACACTAGACTATTTACATTAGAATGTGGGTTTGAGCTCTCAAAACTTTCAGGGTGGTAATAACGGACCTGAGTGAGCACAAAATTCACAAAAATGTTGCTGTCCTAATGGTGTTTTAGAGAAGGTCAAATGTAGCCTGGGACTGAAGGCAGTGTTCTGGAATAAAGTTTGAAACATGCCATGGTCAGCCATGTGTGAAAAACAACTGCAGTGTGACTTGGCTTTTTTCTCTCATATCTTTATCCCAGGGCTTTGGTGGAGAAGGAGGGGGAGAGACTTTGCTACCTGTGAGACAAGAGGCCCAGACACAGACAATCTCTTGTGTATTGCTGCTGAACTAATACACACTTACAAGCTGCAAGTTTAAAAGGTGACTACTTTGTATCTACTCTCATTGACCGTCTTATTAGGTACACTTACGATATATGTGCGCTTTGAAGGTAAACAATTACTGATTGGATTATCATGAAGTTTGCATGATGATCCTTGGTATGGACACACTACCATAATTTGCAACCTTGACAGTCCTGGCCACTGAGGGGCGCCACCCATGTTTTTAAAATTACAAACAACTATGTCTTACAGTGTTTTCTAAATCTTAATTTCATGGAAACAACACTCAATACAACAATCAATAAGGTGTCAGTTTGCTCAAATGAAAATATATTTTGCTCAGTTTTAAGTCTAATAAATGGAATCAAAAGACACAACTTCGTAGGTTGAACAACAATCCTAAATTGTATTTTCAGTTATAACTATTTTGAGTTCATCAGAGAAAAACTCTCAGATATTTGTCTGAAAGCTTTGTGTTGAATCTGTTGATATTGGTGGACATAAATCAGTAAAGGACTCTATGGCAGTAATTACAATATAGTGCTTGGACCCCGAGGATTGCCGCTTGTGGCTATATCTAAAGATCCAAGCCATAGGGACTCCTCCTCCTCCTCCTCCTCCTCCTCCTTCTCCTTCTTCTTCTTCTTCTTCTTCTTCTTCGTTTTTCATGTTATTATTATTATAGCCCATCTGTTGCTATACACAATTTGTCATCCCCCCTCTATTCTGTCCATCAATGGAAAGCGACCACCATGGGGCCACCTCTGACCAGATATTATTTGGGTGGTGGGCCATGAACTACTATTGTTTAGCTATAAAGTGCACCTATGTAGTAGGTTTACCTAAAAACTGTCAACTTAACATACTTCTGCCATGAAAGTGAGCGAGCGTCATAAAAGGCCAATCATCAGACACAACCATTTGAGCAGACGCAGACCTGCACCAACAGATAAATGGCATCTAGGCATCTTTCCAGACCATTCATAATGCTCAAAGCAATCAGTGGCTGTTAACTGCAAGTTGTGAAAGAAGAGAAATGTCTGAACTGAACTGTGCGGGTGTAATGATGGGGAATTTCCGTGTGTAGCTAATGGAATAAGAAATCAGAATAATCAAGCCAGGAATGTAGTATTAGACTTTCTGCTTGTGATCGTAACTTGGAGGTCTGTATCTGCTATGCCACAACGAACATCAAACTCGGACACTGCCTCTCCCAAACAATGCACACAAACACATACATGCACACAATCAAGTATGGTTATGTTGATTGTCACCTCCTGACTCTCATCAGCTGACACTGATCAATTACATCCTCTTAACCTTTGCCCTGTTCTGCACTGTCCAAATGCTCTTGAGCATTCTTGCTGGAGGTGTAACTTAATGAGCTTCTCAAAATCTGTGATTAAATCTTTTTGCTCAGTCTTATTAATTCTTTATGTTTTCCACCTTTCTCCAATTTTGCTGACCACATTTCGGGGTAGAGTATATTATGAATGTCTTTGTCTGCACCTTCACTTGTGGAATCTCTTAAATGTCCTTCCTTTAACACGTCTTGAGTTATGCCCTCCATACTTTACTCTTCAAACTTAACTTCACATGTAAGCACTTTGTGCTCTGAATGTTGCTAATAATGGACCAGATAAGATTATGGCTACTGGTAAACTCTCGTTGAATTTAAGATTCTGATTCGATCCTTACCGACCTTCTCAGGCAAGCTGACTTCTTTAATTGTGTGGATATGAAACATGACAGACATGGGAGGAAGCTACTCTGTCTTTGGGGCCCTTGTTTTTGCTGCTGAGGCACTCCATCATTCTTCGTGCTTCAGGGCACCAGAGCTCTATGACTTGCACCCCCAACCACAAAGCCTTCTGGGGCCTTCTGGTGAAGTATGGCACATTCAGCCTGGCCCCCTGGGCAAGCAATGCAGTTCCTGGCCTTCATGAGGTTCAGTGGAGGGGGAGAGCAAGCAAAAGGTTGACTGGGGAACTTTGGCAAGATTTATGTTAATGTTAATTTGATTGTGTGTTTTTCTGCCTCTCTCAGGTTGTACTCTCTTTGTTGATGTCTCTGTCTGCATTAACAAATGCTGTATTATTATTATTATTTCCTAATTTGTTTGCTACTTGCTAAATTACCACAAATTACATTTGATAAGTATTTTTCTATGCAAATACGCTACATCATATTTTTCTATAAACAGTTTAATCATAATTTCCATTTTCATAATTTCAGTTTTTTGGCTGAAAAAACAAATGTGTATCAAGGCTAAGATGGCCTCATTAAAATGGAAATGATTGCTCTTTGGCTCAGCTCTCCCAAACACTGATTTAATGGCCTGATTGTTGGTTAAAGACCTGCTGGTGGTGGTTGTGGATTCATCAGGCCCGAACACTTGCCCCCACCAGACCAGCATGATAGCTGTTAACCCTTCCAGACCAGCACCATCTTTAAGAGGTTCGAGGTCACGCCTCACTTTAGACCCAAATCTTGAGTATTCGGTCACGAGGTCGCTCATCAAAGCTGAGTCTCGGGTCAGCGGTCATTGACGGGTCTGGCCTTTTAATCCCAACGCCCTTGATGAGGTTAGAGTAAGGGGGAGGAGAGAGTGGGAGACCCATCCATGATAACAAACAAAGAAGTGGCTTTCTTCACACATTATTATTGAATCTTATTGAAAAATGTGCATCTGTTTTTAACAATTCCTAGAATATTATTCCTAGTTATATGGATAGAATTCAAAGCTAGATTTTCTGTAAATCTGTGTTAGGCTGATGGTCATTTTTTATGCCAACTCTAGTGAGGTAACACTTGGGATTCCACAAGCGGGACAAAGGCCCTTGCCTGCATGAAGCGTAGACATTGCTTATGCCCTCTGATACTTGATCCAAGTAGAACAGGCCCTATCAGTCAACACCTCTTCTGCCTCGGACATGAAGAATTGGATTAGAGAATAGCGGTGGTGCTGACCTGAGCAGCTTGCATAACTCAATTCAACTCACCTCCTAGTAAGCTCCAGCCTGAACGGCTGTGCATACAAACACTATTCCGTTGAAAGAGAGAAATAATTTACAATTCAATACTGGTTCTTAGAACTATGCAACGAAATAATGTTTATACTGTAAATAAACAGGGAGGGAAAGAATGGTGATTAAGGAGAACAAATGAAGACTAAAAATATACAAAATGGGGAGGCTATTGAGAAGTACTTCCTTAACAACAGAACAATAATAAATTATGGGAACTTCTATCTCTGACATGGCTGTGAGATGCAAGGAGGAAAGTCTCTCTCTCTCTCTCTCTCTCTCTCTCTCTCTCTCTCGAATTTGTTCCTTCTTCTATTCTTAGAGCCACTGGGAAAGAAAGAGATCCCTGAGTAAACACTGTATCTCTAAACTGGAAGGACCATACTGCTGCGTATTCCTTCACCTACGGTGGTTGGGTGCTTTTAGGTTTTATAATGACAGTTGTTCCATTAATGAGGAGTCTGCTGACTGACAGATGACTCTTGTGTTACAAATGAGTTTTTCAGAAAGTATCAAGGAGTCTATTTCAGTACCCAAGCTTTCATGTATAGCTGGCATAAGTGGTTTTCTCAGACTCTCAGTGTCGGTGCCTCTTTGAGTAATTATGATGGTGATTATGATCTATTAAGTTATTTGACATTTCTTCATATCTGTCAGATGTTCTAAATGTTAGTTTTAGAAAGAAATAGTACAGGTTATGCTTTATTTAATTGCCTAATTAAATAACATCACATGGGGAAAAGGATTAAAGACTTGGCATGTTCCCACTTGTGAACTGGCAGCAGTTCCATTTTGTAGTGCCACTCATTCACTGCATTACATTAGTTTTGCCAGTACGTCTACAAAATATAACACACACTCATATCACACGCGCACAGTATTTTCCCTCTGTGCTGGAGGTATAAATGGTTCTGGGTTTGAACCAGAACTCAAAAATAATTTTCAAGCAGATACTCATTTTGTTGCATGCACAGGTCTGTTTACCCTCAGCACTGACAGGATTCGCAGGTAAGCATGGGGCTCTGTTTTAGCTTCAGTGAAGGGATATCAGATTTGGCAGCCACTCTTGGGTATATGTTGGCCGCCGTCTAATCTTGTTGATGAAAGTGACTGTTATCTTGCATAAGGCACCTACTGTAAAGAGATTATTGCACACAAAATGTCCCCCATTATCTGGCTAAAGCTATAGGATAACTTTGCAGAGAACACCAACGTCATGTGGAGCTTATCGTGATTACCCACTGATGGAAGTTTATCCTCAAGCTGTAATACCGCCCATATGCTTTGTAACACTTCAAATGTTCTCTCCTTGCTTCTTGCATTGCATCATAGTTCTACGTAACCATTAAATGTTTATTGTGGTATTGATTTTGACCCCGCACAGTTAAATCACTGACTCCTCTAACTGGAAGTTCACTACGAGACGTTGTCAAGTCTCAAGTTTCTAGACAAAACAATTCTTACATCAATCTCCAGCAACATCTGCTGCCAATTTTAGCAAATATTCCCACAGTCTATTCACAAGGGCTCTGGGATCTGCCTGTCAGGAGGAAAGAGAGAGTAGCAGAGAGGCAGACCTATCCGAGTCCAGAGGGGGGTTCAAACGGACCGGATCGGTAAATAGACATTTTTGAACTACTTATTTGGAGGGCTAATAATGATGCTAACACTCTGCCCTCTGGGAGGCTTGGTTGGAGAGGCCAGACCTGAGCGTTAGCCACTGAGGAAGTTCACACTCCAGCACGGCAAATCTAAATCTATTCAATCATCCAACCAAATGCAGGGAGGCTTTGAGCCAAACCAGACCCAGCAGCTGCTTAAAATGAAGACAAATGTGGCGCAGAGGTGCCAAATGTGCCTTTTCAAGAAAAGCACCTCGAGCTGAGGTTTTGCCAAAACTAAACAACATTGCAAAAGTGTACGTTCTGCACACACCCTAGCCAAGCTCTTCAGTGGTACAATAACAAAGGGGGAATTTTTTTTTGCCTTTAATTGTTTTCATGTGGCCGTTTGAATGTAAATATTGTTTTACCATTAAAGGTATCACAAGATTGATGCATTGCATGGTTTATGGGAATTGCTCACATATGGAAGTATAAAATCATGCGAACACTTGACATCTGTTTTTTTGGTGGATTTGGTATGTCTAGGACAACTGGGTATAAAGTTTTATTGTCTTTGTAAAAATATATAAAGAAATATCTGGTGATAGACATGCGCACTGATGCTGGTTTATAAAGAAGGAGATGTTATATTTTACTATTATTATAGTATTATTTTCTGTGTAATATAAGTTTAGTCTGTTTGTGTATGCTTGACTCATGAGATCTTAATTTTCTATTAATTTGTTTTTGTTTTCTGATTGTTTTGGGATATGATCATAGGGGCCGGACTAACGTCAAGAGTGAAGGGGCTGCTGCGGTGGAGGAAGGGGTGGGAGGTGTCCCGGGGGTTTTGACCATATTTAATGACAAATGTTTTTTCACTGCCACTGAAATCATATTCAATTATCAGCAATGGAAATGTCAGCATTAATTATATATCTTTTGGGGGTTTTTTATCAGAAAAAAACACATGGACTAAATTAGAAATAAAAACACTGCATTCTATTTTGCTTTCCCACTGTTTTTTTTAATTTAAAACAAAGTAAGCTTTAATAAAGTGGCTGCTTTCTGAAACACTCCAATTTTTATTTAACAAATCTATAATTAACGGTTCTCATAAAATAAGACTTCATGCACAAACGTAGTGTGTTTAGGTGACACGGCTCATAAGCGTAAATCTTTTATTTTTTAAATACAGAACAGTGGAAAGGACACGCACAGCCTCTCATGTTTTTGGCCTGTTTTCTGAAATATTTAGTTTTTTGTCTTTGCTGAAACAAAAACTAGCCAACTTTCTGCAGATTCGATCATCTGGGAGGTTTTTGTGGATATGTGGGATATTCATTTCTCAGGGCATCTGTAATAAAATTTCTCCACTGTGATGAAACTCCCACATTCAGACAACTATGAATGAATGCAGGACACGTGAGTTTCGAGCAGCTTTCACCCGGATATTTGTGTCACACATGGCGATATGATCACATTACTGAATCATGACTGTATTCATAGAAACATGATATTGTGTTATATGCGAATATAAAGTAAGACTTTCTAGATTACCTTTAGATGTCATTAGGCTGTAATAGCCAATTTAATCTGTCTGCGTGATCGCGCTCTTTTAATTGACTTTATTCTCCTTTTTCTTCTGTCGGGCTCCCAGTGAAGACAGTATTGGAGATAAAGTGATGCGACCCATAACATCTACATTTTTGGGAGACTGAAAGCGCACATTATTTCATGATTGCCAGAATTTAAACGCTATTTAAACATTCTCTGGATAAGCGCGCAAAGCCGACTGAATACAACGTGTAGGAGCAAATATACGAATATCTATATCCGAAAATGATGTTCCAATCCATAAAATAACCTGCCAATGGATATGATACAGTGGTAAGAAAAAGTATTTTCCCATTTCTTGATATTCTATATTATTGCCTATTTGGAGCACTGAATGGTTTCAGATTTTCTGACAAAATGTAATATCACACAAAACAGTTTTTTCAAAACTAACATAGTCAAAATACTTAACATGCACCCATATCACTCCTGTGAAAAAATAAATGCCGTCTTAAACCTAATATCCAGTTGGACCACCCTTAGCGACAATAACTGCAACTAAACGCTTCCTATAATTTGATATGAGCCTTTCACATCTCTGTGGAAGAATCTTGGCCCACTCTTCTTTGCAGAACTGCTGTAATTCTAACAGATTTATAGGTCTTTGAGAGTGAACTGCTCTTTTCAGGTCTTGCCACATTTCTATTGGGTTCAAGTCAGGACATTGACTAGGCCACTCCAAAACTTTAATTTTGCTTCCTTTTAGCCATTCAAATGTGGACTTGCTTCTGTGTTTTGGATCATTGTCCTGCTGCATTACCCAATTACGCTTCAGCTCACTGAATGGTTGGACATTCTCCTTAAGAATTTTCTGGTATATCGTAGAATTCATGCTTCCTTCAATGATGACACCTTCTCAGCCTTTCTCCAAAGGACATCTCTTGCCATGGCAACTGCATAAACATCAGACTCCCTCTCCCAGGGTAAATCTGCAGGGAATTTCTGAAGGTGCCATTTATGAAGCATCAGCTAGGGATTATGCTTCTGTGCAGAATAACCAGACTGAAGATTGTCAGAGCCCCAGGCAAGCTGAATCCGTGATTGCTTTCTAAATAGGTTAACATCGGTCTTGTGGGCACAGTATGCATGAATAATTGGTGACATCTTAATGTCTACATTTACTTTGCCAGAATTTCTCCCTTTGCAATGTGAAGTGGGTGGTCCTAACCTTAGCTGATGTCACTCATGCCTCCCACATAGTTTTTATCAAAACTATGCATTCCCAGTTGAAGGGTATCTTTGAGTTTGAGCTACCAACTGAGATAATTCCATAACTCAGTAGATTGGTACATGTTGGGTTAAACAAATCTCGATTCTCCCTGCTTGTGCCATTGTGTATAATTCTGGTAACACACTTGAATAAAGCAGCACCAACAAGCACATTAGGGTTGTGTAGGTTTACTGTGGAAAAAATTTAATTCAAAGGGCGTTTAGCAGACCACCCTGGCAATGTAATTAAACTTAGCACCTTACCTGCACTGATGTAACTCTTGCACCCCACTATGGATGATGCAGTAAACAAGGTATTTTTTCAGGATGACATGAACAAACTTGTTTAAATAAACCCCAATATTAATACACAAAGTACTAGGCCACGCCCAGACAATGTCTGCTAGATCAATTAATTCGGCAATTTTTTGTGGTTTTTCATCCAGACTTTACTGCATGTTAAATATAACACTCAATGTTGGTATCATACAAACCTTTTTAATATTCTACATTGTTTCCTGGGATCTTAAGGGCCTTTAGAGAAGAGAAGAGAAATCAAACTTATGCTTTTGCTATTTTGATTCAACATCAGAGTTTCATACACTCTTATTTGTGTGGGTTTGATTGTTTTTTGCATGTTTATTGCCTGAAGCTGTTATTAAAAGTATATAGCCAATGTCTACTAGTTTGAGGAAAGTTTTACTCATGATCCTAATTATCTACATTGATAATAATGCACAAATTCTTAAGAGAATATTCGACTACTCAGCTTGAATCTCCTTTAATGCAGTAAATAAAAGAGCATTGTAATAGGAATTCTGTGATGATAAATAGTA
Organism: Olivaichthys viedmensis; assembly: GCA_028565825.1. Taxonomy (NCBI): domain Eukaryota; kingdom Metazoa; phylum Chordata; class Actinopteri; order Siluriformes; family Diplomystidae; genus Olivaichthys; species Olivaichthys viedmensis. The sequence goes on along the minus strand of JAOUQW010000034.1, from coordinate 17,883,415 downwards.
AGTGTATGTACTGATGTAATCAGTGATTCAGAAACTGCTGCATGACATATGCCTGCATGTCCGCTTCTGCAGCTGTTCACCTGCTGTTTTCTAAAGGCCATTTGACTCTACAGTGACAAGTATGATAAACAAGCTCTTGCACTTCTAATAAAGAGATATTTGAGCTCCTAGATTTGTGAGAAAATGTTTTCCTTAATCCAGAGTTGTGTAGAGGGAGTTTTGGACTGAATGACCCAGAGTGGCAGCTCAACTGGCTGCTGCTTACTGGCAGGAGTTTAGACGTGGCTACAGGTTTTATCATTTGCTGTTGTTCTGAAGTGTTTTTTATTTAGTTTTTTAAATGTTTGAAATGTTTACTAGAACCGTTGCAAATGAGGAAACGTAACACATTTAAAATCCTCAGCAAGGCAAAGAAGCATGTTGCTTTCAAGCACATGTCTTGCTTGCATTGGATCAACTTGCTCAGTGTTTTGATTGTTTGCTGGTGCACTTGTAGTGCTGCTGGTTAATGGTGAGGTTTGTGGCTGGAGCCAAACTGTAGTGATGGTAACAACCACAGCTACAATTATGGCTTATCAGACTGTGAAAACTAAATGCAGTTTAGAAAACAAGTCTTTGAACTAATTTTCTGGATTTCTGCATGAATGGCTACCAAGACCTTAGATACACTATATGACTTAAAATCCTAACAGGTATAAATGTCATGTCATGTCTCTGCTGGCATCTGCCAGAAAACACAAACTCCAACTCCCAGAATCCCCAGCGCTCCACAGCAGCTGGCCCGCTTCCTTCTCTGATTGCAAATCACAGACACCGGTCACTCATTACACTTGCCTCCATATAAACCCTGGCCTTTCAAGCACTCATGGCAAAGTCTTGATCAAGTTTTGACTGTGACATTACTGAGTGGTTTACGATAGCTATTTCCTCTGTATGACTATTTGATTTCTCAGTTATTACGATTCTGATCCTCTTGATGCAACAAGACTACAATTTGTGAGGATATGTGCTGGCTACATTTTCCCTGTTAGTTGTGGTTTTTGTATGTTATACAGTGCATACGGAACGTTTTCAGACCCTTTCAAGTTTTCCACATTTTGGTATGTTTCAGACTCATCTTAAAATGGATTCAACTCAGTATTGTGTGTGAATGATGAGAAAAAAATGAGTTGAATCCATTTTAAAAAGAGTCTGAAACACCAAAATGTGGAAAACTTGAAAGGGTCTGAAAAATTTCCGTATACACTGTATATGGCAGGTAATTCCAAACTTTTGAGTGGTAATGTATGATTTAGCCACCTGTATCATTCCTTTTCATCTGGTCAATGTGCTAGTGGTGTTTGTGGCACATTTTATTGCATTTTGATGGATTTGACAACAGTTAAGTTAGTTGGGAAACAAATGCAATGTTGATTAATGACTGCCATATAATGATGTTGGTCCACTAATTATTACTAACATGATGAAAATGAGCTAACTACACACTAAATTAACAACACTGTTCAGTAGAATTGTGTGATGTACTAACATCACATCTGCATAACAAATACAGCGTTACTGAGCAAAATTAGCATGACATTTTGTGCAAAACCACTTAAATGACAGTGAATGATGTCTGGAAAATATTGTTGAATATTTTCTTCTATTTAATTTGGCTAATATTCAGGATCTACAGTTATGGGCTATTTTTTACTGCTTTTGCCAGCAGTCATTTGCTAGAATTCAGCTAATCCAGTTTCAGACAAAGTATCATTGCTCCATTCAGTCTCCTTGTTGTTGTTGCACTTAAATGTTCTTACTGTCAAAGAACAGTTGAAACGGTGGACACGGTGATAGTGGACCTACTGTGTGTGCTTTCAGGAGACTGGGCCCACCATGGTAGGTGACGAGTATTCAGATCCTGCCATTATGAACCATCTTGGAGCAAGAAAAACCACCGTGCTGGGCAATAACTTGTAAGTGTTCATTAGTACTTCATCTAACCGGAGTGCCAAACTCGGGGGGGCCCTACAGAGATTTGTTTTTTTTCCCCTCTTCTAGCACACCAAATGTATGAAGGCCTGGGTAATTAGCTGATAAGGAGTTGAATCTAAACTGTGATTGAATGCTAAACTGTGCAATGCTGTGACACCCCTCACTTAATATTTCAGTTTTTTCTTTTGTGGCGATTTGTTAAATACCTCTATGTAGTCAACACCTTTGTTAGTTTTGTGAGTTATTTTCAAATCCGTCATTTTTATTCAATCTAATTCCTCACGTTTCTTTTTTTTTAACCCCCAAATCAAAGCTGGAGGAACTTTTTCGATATTCCTGTTATAACGAAGGAACTACTTTCAAGGATTTACACCCAGATTACTAATTTAGAACGCACCACTATAGATAAAATGAAATTAGGCTGGTTGAAAGAACACAACTTGACCTCTTCATATGCCTGCTTAGGTCTGATGTAGTTCAAAGTACTACTGAATTATTTCTGCAAATGCAAATTATCTCAGATTTAAAGCTTATTATTGTCAGTCAGAGTGCAATCATACAATATACTTCTTAATGTTCAAATAGTGAAACAAAAGAATTGCCCCCATTTACCTTACCATAGGGATTTAGGTTTATGTAAATTAAAACCTTAAAGTTAATGTAACAGCTATGAAACCTTTTTTTTCTGCCCTGCAATTCCAAGCAAGATGAAATTGTGGCAGAGTTTGATTCTTAAAAAATCACAAAATGCATTCCTGAAATAAAACCGCAAAAAAACAATAAAAAGGTAGAATAGTTTTTAGTAATCATCACTAGCACACTTGGAAAATTAGAAAATTATGCGCAAAACCAACAATACAGTGAAGTAGAATCTCAAATGCTATGCTAAAAACAATTGTAACAAACTGAGCAAAAAATGTACATGATATGATTGGAAAATATTGCTGATGGTTCAACCTTTGACAAGGTAAATAGCAATACTGCCATGTTTAAATTCCAGCCAGAGTCTGTCAAAAGATAAAACTAAGCTTTATCTATGGACTAGTTTTGTTACTGCTTTTGTCAATGGTCATTTGATAAAATTTAACTACAGCAAATTTATATAATTTTACTATTATTGCTCTACAATTCAGGGCTTTTCATGTACTTAAAGTGTTGTCCTTCTGCCTGCAAAGCTGATGGCCGGATGTCAGAAAGTATCTATAGGCAGTGATAATTCAGTGGTTAAGGTTGTGTGATAATGACTTGAAGGTTGTGACTTTAAATGTCAGGACTGCTTAGAGAGCCACTGGAGCTGTTTGTATTAGATTGCATTGTACACTTGTAAGTCTCTTCAGATGAAAGCATCTGCGCAATGAATACATGTAAATGTGTGTGTTTTGCAGTTCAGAATACCATGTGGATGAACCACCACGATTAGTCCTGGACAAGCTTGAGAAGCTCGGCTACAAAGTTGTGGGCATGACGGGAGTTGGTCAGACTCTGGTGTGGTGCCTTCACAAAGAGACGAGTGAGCTCCGTCAACATCCTATAGCCTCATGATATGAAGTGTGTGTAAAATAATAGATAAATAAATAAATAACCATTTTAACACACAGGAGACCACAAGGCTATTGGGACCAAAATACTTGGATCTGTAGTATTTATAAGGAACCAGGCTGGGATTTAAATATGTTTTTGTACCCCTTGCATTAAGTGGTATACAAAGAACCTGTCTTTATAGCATTTTTCTGTAAAGAAAAAAAAGGGGGAAAAAAGAGTATATAGTGTTTACACTAACTAATTAAATTGAGGTCATTTGTTATGCTATTTAGTCCATCATCCTTTTCGGTAATGAGTGAGAAATACTGCCCAGCTTTGAGCAATGTTGGCATGGGATCAGTGTTGATAGTGGGATGGCTAGTTTTTTCATTGTGAAACTGTTTTGGAGCTAAAACTGCAAACGGGGAATTTCTCTCCTTCTAAGGCCACCAGTTAAACTTGCCATATTATATAATCAAATTAGAAACAGTTCTGGTCTGTCAGTTATCAGTAGTGACTGCTTTAGACATGTTGTAAATGTGTGTACTTCAAATAAATTGTATGAAATGCAAGTAATTAGTATAAATAATTATGTTTCTGTCATTAATGTTGGATGCTTCATTAAAAATATTTCTTCACATTGGTCAACATTTCGTTTTCCTTTGTGGTTTGCAGAAACAGTCTCAAATTTCAATTTGCTGAAAAGTTAGTCATTCCAGAGCCTAATTTATCATCCAAACATTGTCAGCACTAGTTGAAACGGGTCCATTTATGGATCAGTTTGTTCAGTTTATTGCTTTATTTGGCTTTGTGATATGTGCTGAGTTGTGTACATGTTCTGCTAAAGTGCAGAGGTTGGTGTCTATGTAAAACAGGAGTGTCAGACTTCAGTCCTGAAGGGCCACATCACTGCAGAGTTTAGTATTCTACCTTATTTAACACACCTGATTCAACTCCCTGGCTAATTCCCAAGGCCTTCATGGGCTGAATTTGGTGTGTTAGAAGAGGGGAAATCACAAACCTCTGTAAAGTTGTGGCCCTCCAGGACCTGTTTAACAATGCTGATGTAAATTCAGTTTGATCATGTGTGATATTTCAAAGAGAATGAAATAAATCGTCGCTGTCCAATGAAAAACGTGTATCTCCACTTTTTGCGTTTTTTAAAACTTTTTATCATATATGGAATGTCGACAAAAACCTCTATCTACCCCACAGCAGTTAACATCTAAATGACCAATGAAAAGCGGACAAATCACCTTGTGAAATTTGGAGGTATTGTATATGATTAATGATATGAAAAAGTGTTGTTGTTTTTTCGTGTTCCTGAAAAATTGGAATTTTGGAGATACGTGTTTTTCATTGGAGAGCGACAATATAAAAGTTTTAAGACGAGACAATTTTATTTGAGCATTTAGATGGGGTGCTAGCCTGATGTATGTTTTTATTTTTTTTAAGATTGAAAAACTTAAATCAAGTTTTCTTCTGATGCACTAATTTGCAGTCTTCCACAAAAAGTTAATTTCCTTTAGGGCTGTCCACGACTAATGATTTTCTTGGTCGACCAAAAGTCTGGGTTTTTAAATAAGGGTTGACCAATCATGGCCACCTGCCCCCTTCCACCTGAAAAAAGCTAATAAATAAATAAGATAATAATAATAATAAAAAATAAAAAAACAGATTGGTTAGCAGAGCTTAGATTGAATCGCCATTGCCTAGCCGGTCACAGTCCTACTGATGGCTGACCCCACTGAAAAAAATTGCCTATAGAATGTATTTTGCACCTTAAATAGAAGCTTTAATGAACCTATATATTATATTCAGATGTTTGTATTAGTTTCAAATGTTCAAGATCTATGTCAATGGGCATGTGAATTTCCCACATTACAGAAGAAGACCCTTACTGCAGCAATGTCAAAACTGACAGCTATTGAAACTGGCTGAGTCATCAGGCGCATCATGACATCAGATTTACATTTTTTGTGCGTCACCAGCCCTAGAGAATGCATAGTGGAACAGCTCCTGAGAGAGTGTTTCTCTGTGTTCATGTATGCCAGACTGCCAGCTATGCCAACAAAGGAACAGAACTCCACCAAACTGGGGACTGAAAGAACAGCCAAAACCACATGTCCTAAATCACCGTGGTTAGAAACAGGGTTATGATTCATTAACTGTGGCTGAAGAAGTAAGCTGCATACACTTATTGCCCATTTTATCAGGTACACTTACCAATGAAAAGTGACCACCATAGAACCATCGGTTGGTATTTGGCCATTCTGAGCACAGCAGTGACAATGCCATGGTAGTGTGTGTGTAGCTTGTACCAGTGTATCAGGCACAGCAGCGTTCCTGGGATTTTTAAACACTTCAGTGTCGCTGGGTTGAGAATAGTCCAGCAACCAAAAATATCCAGCCAAGAATATTCCTGCTGAGCACTGATAATGGGCTAGATGATGACAAATTGTGCATGAAAAAAGATGAGCTATTGTCTCTAACTGTACACCTAAAAGTTGTACTAACAAGGTAAGTGTGTCTAATTAACCGGTAAGTGTACACAATGTTTAAAAACCCCAGCAACTCTGCTGTGCCTGATACACTCATACCAGCACCACACACACTACTATGTCAGTGTCACTGCTTTGCCAAGAATTATTCACTACCCGAATAATATCAGCTCTATGTTGGTCCTGTGGTGGTCCCTTTCCATTGATTGACGGGGTAGAGGAAGGCTGTCAAACTATGCAGAGCGACAGATGGGCTACAGTCAGTAATTGTATACCTACAAAGTATACCTACACTCTTACAAAAAAAGGGATTCTCAAGGATTTTTGGATGGTAAACAGTTCTAGCTATCTAAAAAGGTTCTACTTGGAACCTTTTCTGAAAAGGAAACGCTCTGTTGTAGGATTTTAAGTGTATATGGTAGGTGTCACGTGAGACAAGGACACAACAACCGGGATCCAAGTGCAGTGCTTTATTTTCAGAAGGATAATCAATAA
>JAOUQW010000034.1:17860864-17873751 GCA_028565825.1 Olivaichthys viedmensis | reverse complement strand
CCTTGCTCAAGGGCCCAACAGTGGCAGCTTGGCGGAGCTGAGGTTTGAACCCACGACCTTCTGATCAGTAGCCCAGTAGCCCTAACCACTGAGCAACCACTACCCTATACTTGTAATACAATAAACTCCATTAGCCACATTGTAGTATAATATTATAATGATTTCCTTTCCAATATTAAAAAAAAAATGTGTTTTTGAATCCGCTGCTTAGCACAAGGCCTTGTCCCGTTTTACAATGTCACCAGATCCCTATTGGGGACTCCTGTTTACTGGCATAAATGCAGCAATAAAGACTGCAGCAGCACTCTTACTTTTCCACAACCTTAAGTCTCCCTGGTTACAACACTGCCTTCACAAGCGCCAAACTGTCACGGTGTAGACGGGATGCAGGACGCAATCGCAAAGCCTTTTCAAACATTTATTTAACACTCTAACAGAACTTAAACTATGCATACACACAACGTACAGACATGCATGACATTAATATTCAAAGACAAACTGGACGAGGACACGAGGGCTTTTTATACAAGCACTAATTACACAGACAAACGAGACACAGGTGGGATCACTAAAACAGACGAGACATAAACAAGGAGTGCGTGTGGCAGCCACCGAGTGCGGTCACGTGCTTAGCCGCGCCGCAGTGTGCCCGTGACACAAACATCTCTGCTGTGTACAGTCAAGAGGAAATGTTCTGTCTCCCTCAGATTGCCATCCGAATAATATACTGTAATACTGCATAAGAATATAATTAGGAATATAATGACCCTGACTATGTTTAGGTATGTGTCGCTGCACTGGCTTTGTTTCTAATCTTTTAGTAAAGTCTAATGTAACAAAGCTGTTCTTTGCGTGTGTAATTCTAGAGGACAGTTTTTGGCTTACTGATAAGGTAAATGAGTTCAAGGACAAGTTCAGTACACCAAAAGCCGTCTTGGTTCCCAGACACCTATTCCTGGAGTAGTCCATCAGAGTCGGCCATTCCCATGGGGCTCTTTTAAAGAAATCCCAAAAAATCAACACCCTGATTAAAGCAGTAATCAGAGAGACAAAAGTAATTCCTCCAACAACTGCCTCAAAAAAGTCACAGACATTCTCCATATCACTCCTTTGTAGCTAGCCACAACCCACCTGCACTGACTCTCTTAGGTTTGTGCTGGTCTTGTTTTTATGACCAAGTCAATGAACCATCACCTCTACAAAACTGCGACACTGTTAGCACAGTTGAGGTGCATTAGGCTTGTGTTGTTCTTTCTTTTTTTACCTGGAGCCAGGCTCAGTTTTGCAGTCCTAATGTTTTCCTTTCACTTCGCTGCAGTGACAGACCTCAAGTGGCACTTCGTGGCAACTCTAATGCGCTTAATTGACCGTGGTGTTGATGTTCTTTCTGGAGCTTTGACATTTGAAATGGCAGTGATTTGACAATGTACTGTCAGATCCACTACACGTCAACATGGATGATTAATCTGAAGTGACTGAGCTGGATACCATAAGGAAAACACAATATTTTTCCATCAGTCAGTGCTGAAATGGCTGTTGGTGGTACAGCAGGCCAGCCGACAGCAATAAAGGCTTTTATGATGCAGTGAAAGAGACTGGAAGCTTGGTGCCAGGGATGCTCCAAACATTACTGCTTTTGTATAATTAAGGTATTAAATGCTTTCTGAATGTTTTTCTACAACTTCAGTCTTTTAACTTACCTGCATTGTAAATAATTAAGGCAAGACACTTAAAGGTCAGGCGGCAATGTATCTGACACACCTTACCCGCTTTTGTGATTTGGAACTTGGACTCTTTACACATTCAGGAAAGTCGGTCTAAGCCACATGCACACTTGGATTTCAAATGTCCACTAGACATTGTAGCAGATGAAGTGTCAAGACTGATGCTAGCCCCTTTCACCCCTCAGAAGTTAGAGGAGTCATCTGGGATGCTTAACTGCCTCCTGGAGTAGCCTCTCTTACCAGAGCTACACTAAAACTCTAGCTCTTCGTTGTCATGTTCCATATCACCTCAGTGACCTCCTGTTCAATTATACAGCTGACCTGAGTTTGATGACATAACCTCTTCAGATTGGGGTGCGCTTGCCCTGTGGGGTGGCCTGTTGCCTGTCAGGCCATGTCAGCTTCGCATGCTAAGCAGACACTTCCCAGATCAGTCCCAGTGGGCTCAGTACTGCCAAAAGGCTCCAGGCGAACCTCTCATTTCTCTCAGACTTTACTTTTTCTTTCACTCTCTGCACCTACTGTCAACTGCTCACTGCAGGTCAAAAAGCCACACAGAGATTTTAAAGCACTGCTTTGAGACAATGTTTCTTTGAAGGCAATGGTTTTTTAAGACCTCAGTGCTTCAGAATAATTTTCTTATCCCTATCTTTAGCCACTCATTTTACTGTTTATATAGAATGATAGCGTAAACAAAGCCAGGAGGACTTCAAGACATGGTTCTACAGTTGCTCAAAAAGGAAGCTCTTCATTTTGTTCCAAAAGTACAACCTTTAATTAGAAAGTGTTCATTTTAATTTTGAAATTTGAAAATTGCTAGTTTGAATGCCATATATCCTCATTTAATTCTAAACTTAATCTTAAAAGGTAATACTTCTTTACAATTGTACTTCGGTCTGTATTGAAACTGTTGAAATTAAAGGAATTGATCCTACAGTACTGAAAGCATAATTGTTGTAGCATGTGTGTGTGTGTGTGTGTGTGACACAAATTATATATACATACATACAGTATAGAACATGTACAATCTACATTCTATGTATAGCTTCTTATACAAGGACAACTTGACACTTGTTTCTTAAAATAATATTTTTAATATTACTTATTATCATAAAGATATATTTACACACTTTACAGAAATAGAAAATAAAAACACAAAGCTACGCATGAAAAGGAAAAATAAAATAAGTACTCCAAGAGCTAAAGCTTTTATAAATTAGAAACCAAAAGCTCAAATATGTACACAGTATTTCAACCATTTCTGATACACTTTATTTATTCATTTATTTATTGTTTTTTGCCCAGTTTAACATCAAAACAGAGACAGAGACTGTACATTTGGCCTGGTGAGTTCTATGAGCACACACCTTGAACAAGAAAGATGAGGATTTAATACCTTGTCTTTACAGTGTTTTCCACAGGGCCTAGTAATACTGTCGATAAGCCAGAGCTGGCTGTGGACTATGCAGGTATCCTCGGACTATTCAAAAGAAATCAGTGTGCTGAACAAACTAGCCATGTTTATGAAGAGATATATTCACATGAAGCTTGCTTTAGTCTGGGTGTGAAGTCTCATTAGAAGCTACAGGAAAAATCTAATTATTCTCAGCCCCTCACCCATGGGATATCAAAATGCAGTTATCCTGTTGATTGCTCAGCTAGTGGACATGTGTGAATATGTGGGATTGAATTTCAGCTATTTGATCCTTCAGACGCTGCATTGCACATGCACAGTGGCACATTTATCAAAAGCAAGCAATCAAATGTGTTGCTTGTCGGTCATTTTCTTTTGCTTCTCTTGGTCAAGTGTCAGACAGATGAAGGTTAAAACCTGACAGGGGTTAGGAGAATGGAAAAAATGCAATTATAAAACCAAGGCAAAAAGAATTAGGTACTGCCTGCAGTCAGACTGAGGTTTCCCTCTGTCCATTAGAAACTCAAGTCTTAGAGACTAGAGTGTCTACATTTCACTTGCCATTGCGCTCTTCTTAATATACAAACATACACTCATTTCCTTTCCATTCTACACATCCAGTCTCAGGCAAATACACATTTCTATAGCAAACATGATCTGAGCCTAAACAGTGTCTCTGTGAACAAACCAGTGGAACATGCTTTGAAGTGCATAGGAACATTACTCAGGCATTGTAATTCAACAATGGAGCGCAACTGTGCAGAAACACATGAGGAACTGGGCAGAGGTTTCTTTTGAGTGACCTAAAAAGACGTTGTTGTTGTTGTTGTTGTTGTTGTTGTTTTTTGCTCTCCAACATTAAAGTATTGGTTTCCCATTTCAGTTTTGAGTCTGGCTGCATTTGTTCTCTTTTCACCACAAGCTTCATTAGCCTGATGTGCTGATAAGGAGCTTGTGCTGCACCAGGCAGGAGAGAAAGGTGTGAAAGCTCTCATGTGTCCACAACATATTGTGTGGCAGACTAATTCTCTATATACTTAATATGACCACACACGCGCACACACATAAAATACAGCTTTTCACACTGTATTCAAAAGTAAGCTTTGGACAACCAGCTAGACAAGAATCAGTCAATAAAATTGTCACGATACACTGGAAAATCATTACATGCCAAGAGAAAGTGTGTTTAGGATATATTTTTCCAGCAGCATAATGGAGTTGCAAAAGTGCAGCCTTGCATGCCCATACAGAGAGGTGCTGGAGCAAAGCTGGTAGGGGTCTCTTAAATAACAAGCATTGGAAGTTGATGATGGGTTTGTCTTTGGACATGCGATCCAACAGATAGCCATCACTAAGTGGTTGTGTTATATAGAAATGATAGGGGAATTTTTATTTATTTATTTATTTTTACAGTCAAGGCTTGAATTATGCTGAAACAATGCTTTACTTCACTCCCTGAATGGGGTAGCTTAGCTGGTGCAGATGTTGTAGATACATTCATGAAGAACAGTGTGGATGCAGAAATTACCCTGCATCTCTATTAGGAGCAGAAATTAGTGATTCTAACCCTGGCTCTTTGCTTTGATCCTGTTGACTGTGTCGCAACAGACCTGGGGTAACTAGCTATCTCCTCTGACATTCTGCCCTGCTAACGTGAGACAAGCACTGGCACTGTCTCATTTCAAAGGCGCATTAATGAAACATCTCTGTCTACGTCTCTTTCTGAGAATATATGAAATCATAATGGCGAGACTGGAATTATTTGTATTCACAGTACCCTATGATTCAATACATTTTTTATCAAGGTGAGCTTGGCTGGGTGTTTTACCGCTGTGGTTTTTAGGCACTCTCTTATTAAGAGTTGCTCCTGCTGCAAGGCGTTGATGGTGAAGGATTTCTGTTCCAATTCCATGGCTTATTGGAGGGTGGGGGAGGGAATTAGCATACTGATTTAAGAAAAACACCAGCCATGCTGTTTGAGGAACATAATTATGAATATGGGTAACAGTCTTGTAAAAGCCTCATGTCTCTGAATTATGGTTATAGAAAAATTTAAAGAAAAGGAAAAAAGGAAAACGCACCTCTTTAAATAAGGACCTGGATGTGAACGGAATGATGTCTGCTCTGTGGGTTATCTTAGATTATAGAGTGTTACATGGTTCGTATAAACTCACAGAAGGAGAGGGTATGTGCGGTCACAAACTAAGCCAATTTGACAATAAGCTCGACTCCAAGGGCCTCTGGCTTCAGCTAACCTCCAATGAGGCCCATCTGAAATAGATTAGCAATAGGATTCAATGACCACAGCAATCAAAGCAATGGCCACCTGTGCTGAAGAGGCTCAGGCTAAAAGGCAACTGCTCCCAAAACAGGGAGATTGATGATGGCTTACAACAACTGAATCTGAATACATCATTATAACGGTGGATACATAGACAGGGAGATATACAGTGTATATATATATCTAACATATATATAACATAGATATGTTGTACTCTGTACTGAACTGTTCATGTGTAAGCATGTTTTTATGTGTGTTTCTTAAATAAATGCACAAAATATAGACAATTCCAGTACAGGCTTCTCTCACAGCACCCTGAGAAAAAATAATTGAAACCAAAGACAGAATCAAAATCAAAATCAAAAGTAATAAGTTCCACTATGGTGTAAAATAAAGGCATATTATTGTGTCAATCAAATATCTCTGTCCTAGGGGGCAATCCAGCCTTCAGCTAAGCAGTCAGAGAAGAGAGCACTACTGGTTGGTTTTTAAAAAACACACTATTACTGCATTTTTAAGAAGTGTCTGCTTTGAAATGTTTTTGGTCTGATTTGTTTAAACTATCCTTTTTGCTACCATTGCCTTTTTAAGTTGGATGTCTGAACAAATATGATGAGATACATACATATGCTTAGGTGTTTCAAGACTCAAAATAAGAGGTAACATGTTCTCTTTTTTCTCTCTCATGGCAGCATCGCATTATAGGTTTTACTATTTGGCACTTCATTAAAAGGAGAGGTGATTTGCTGAGTAGGGCAGATCGCCCCAGACAGTTAACAGTCGTGTATGTCTGCTGTGGCGCGGTCAAGAGTGGGGGTGGAAGAAAGGGCTCAGGACAGACATTACACATGATTAGTCGAGTAGTGCAATCCTATAAGGAGACACTGTGGCTTAAACCTTGGGTGTCTATAGGGTAATGCATAATAAGCTTTGGATAGCAAAACCTTTAGGAGCAATAATGCTTAAAGAAGGTTGTGTAAGTACAAAAATGATAAAATGCAATCAATCCATATACCATAGATTTTCTGTTTACTTGACACCTGATGATAGTCTTTTAATGCAAAACAACAAAATTCAGAGGTACTTATATAATCAGCAGTGGTAACTAAATAAAATAACATGTTGTCGTGTTGCTTTAGCTACTATTTTCAAAGGACATTTGCCTTATTTTTGCAGCAGACATAAGGTAAAATGAAATGTAACATTGTTACATTTGTCAAAAGATAGAAGTGGAAAAAAGTGAAGTTTTCAATAGTGCCTTTACCTTCAGATCCCTGTCACTTTCCTCCCATATCACAATTGTTCACACCAGAAGTTGCCACAACACAGCACTGGAACAAAGGGCACCTTTACACAGCAGAGAATGGGATAGTACGCCTCAGAGAAGAAACTGGCGCTTTCGCATGAAGACAGTTTTGGACCAGGCTCCCCAGCGCTCACACGTCATGCAAAGTGTGGCAATAAAAGGACTCTAGAAAGCGAATGAGGAAAAACACCGGAGGAGAGAGAGAGGAATGGACAGACAGAGAGATAGAATCTGGTTGCTCGGGCTCGATATCCCCCCCACCCCATTTCCGGCCCACAATTCTTCACAGAGCTGAGGGTGAGTGGCGTGTCCTGGTATTTTGTGGACAGAAGAAGAGTTGCTTGAAGAACCAGCAGATGCTATGGACATCACTCTTCAGGCTGGGCTGGAAAGGCCCCTTGTTACAGGGCCCACCCTAAGACAAAGGAAGAGCATTGAAATCAGAACCAAGGGGGTGGGCGCTCTAATCAGTGCCTGCAAGAGAAAGAGAAGACAAAATAAGGTCATAAGCTGGTGGTTACTATAAATATGTTTGCAATAAGTTCTGGATTGATGGAATTGGAACTGACGTAGGCACTGGAGGAAGAAGTCCAGCAAGTAATGTTAGGGTTCACTTCTCCCACAATACCATTAGCAACCAGTCTGAGCCTGAGTATCCCATAAAACAAGTTGAATATAATTTGAATAAAGCAGCATATGATTTTGTGCTAAACTTTTAGGTACTTGCAGAACAGTACTTTATGGTTGCCACTATAACATTCTTTGAGCATTGAGTCAGTGTAAATCAAGGTATGTAGGTAATCTTTTGCATTTGTCCTCCTTTTTTACTTTTGTGTCCACATCTGATTGAAAAGATTTTAGATAGAGACTCTCAGCCAGCTTTGCTAAAAACACAACAGCCTTCATTGACTGGTAAGAGACAGTATCTCCAGCATCTTTTGATACATCTAGGCATTTTTCATTGTGTAACGAGAGAACAGATTTGAATCTCAATGCTTTTTTGTTTGTAAATCGTCACTGAGGTATGTTGCTCTGTGACTTTACCTAGGTATTTTTGCTTTGTTCATCCTCTAACCAATCAAAGATGTATGTAGTTTTAAAAGAAAAGTAGGATATAATGTTACTTTCTTATCCATTTTTGTGCCTTGTGGCACTACTATATGTTCTTTCAGGGCCTTTTGATGAAAAGGTTTCCTGTTTCTTACCTGTTTTTCCTATTAATGTTATGGCATCTGGATCTTATAAAAGGCTGTGGATGCTCATGATGTGGTTCCATTATCGCAACCTTCAAGTCCCATTATGTCAACTGAGGTTCTAACATCTTGTTCCCTGCATCACACATGCAGTCATGTATAAACCTGAATCCCACTAGTCATTCTGGGAGTATTAGAGAAACTCCTATGCTTAAGGATCACTCAACAGCAGCTGCTGGCTTACTGCATCCTCAAAAGGCTAATATTCTTATTTCAAAAGAAAATGGATGTTCCAACAGCCTAGTAATGCATGAGCAAATTTATCAAGCACTACTATTGTGGGTCAGTTGTTAAGGCCAGCAGGTCGGCCAAGGGGAAAAAGTCAAAAGGTGCTCTTCTCATTCCATCACTTCATGTTAAGGGCAAGCTGATCAGTTTGATTTCCACTTATTCACAGTGTAGTTTAAATAAAGAACCATTTATTACTCTAAATCTCTCTGTTGAACAACTTTCCCCACTTGGCAAGTACAATGCCTTGCTCCAGCTGTTTCAAAAGTTATGCTTATCATCACCAGGAAAGAAACGAGCAAACATAATGAAAAAATAAATCAGCCTTTCAAGTTGAAGTGTTTCCAGTGTGGCCTTTTTCAACTGTTCCCTGCCTATTATCAGACCTTGAAGAAAGTAAATTCTCCTGGTCAGACTGCACCCAGGTTTAGGCATGGCTGATGAAGTGCAAGGCAGCTTTCCTCACCCAGTGGAAAATGTAACATGTTGTACATTAGCCAGATGCAGGTTAGAAGCTTAGTACAAGGTTATCCCAGGTGGGACACTTTATGATTTACTCTGTTTCATTATTTTTTCTAGAGAATTATTAGTCAATCAACATTATGGTGCTACACTGGAAAAGTGACAAATTCAAATGAATGCATGCTAATTCAATTAAACATTGAATGTTGTTGTCTCTGAGTTTGACCATAATTGTTCTCATGGTGCCAGTCATTGGCATCTTGATTGGCATGCTAGTCAAGCAAAATGAGCTGGCTCAGCCAACTATGTCTGTCAGGATGTGGGTGAAAAGGCTGAACAGTGTGAACTCTGAACTTCAGGAAGGCATGAGAGGAGCCGAAGAAGAGGGTGAATAAAAGAGAAGTCTTCATGTTGTTTGGGTTTCAAGTGCTGTTTTGGAGTGTGCATTGTGAATCACTGAGCCGTTTCCTTTAATGGAGCTACACAACTTCCTGCAGATTCCTTCATTGTGCCCCGCCAAAATTCTGGGCTTCAAAAACAAGCATTGACTGCTTAACTCGCGAAGAGAATACCTCATTTTTTATTGGCCAGGAGAGGCATTGAACACTTAAAGGCCTGTTTAGTTCAACAAGTACAGGCTTCCATGCCATGGGCCTGCTCTTTGTGTTCATGTTTGTGGCGTCACCTTTTCCCTTGGATCTCAGGAGATTAAATAAGGAATAGAAAATTCTCATACAAAATCTGGCCAAAACAATAACAAACTATAATTTGCCATAGATTGTAAAACAGTGAAGTATATGGGGGTTGCCGTTTCTCTTCTTTTAGTGCTTTTATCTCCCTGACTTTATGAACAATTAACTATGCTATTAAGGGTTGACATGCCTGCATCTGCCCAAAAGGATTAGTCGCATATGAGGTTAATTTATAGCAGAACTGGTGTTATGGGCTTGGCACCTCCAGCAGGGGTATTATACCCTGCAGAGTTCGTCTGTCCTGCATATTTTGTGTGTGTGAGAAACTTGTTAATGGGTGCTGGAATCCATCCATAATACATAGGTCTTTTCTAAATCCAGTTATTATATTGTGTTTCTCTTGTGTGTGTTTGTAATAAAATCTGCTGACATGCTGCGGAACTTAAATTTTCCTAGCTTTAAAGATAAGAGAGGAGCAACTCCAGCTGCCTTTTTTTTCATGTTGTCACACCCCCGTTTTCAAACACCATCAGCATCCCCGGCCGCTGCACGCCATTGACGTAATCACTAGGTGGGGTCACCCAGCGCCTTAATAGCAGCAAGGCTGTTCTGTATAACACGACCTGTGTTGTCTCTCTCGCATCTTCACTCTCGCTCTGCATGTGTTTAAATGCAAGGCAATTGCGTAGTGTACTAGTGGAATTAAAAGCTCACGAGTTACTTTCGTCGCGCTAGTAAACTTTATTTGATCGTATACTGTGATAATGCATGATATATATATATATAATATATAATATAATAATCTGATGGTCCAATACAGATAATTTGCACAATATATTTACTTACTCATAGTGAGACAATACCGAAATTAAGCTAAACACTCCAATGAATGAATGACGGTGTGGCCAGTGTGAATTGAATGAATAATGAGTGTGAATTGAATGAATAAGTTGCGGGCAGTGTGAATTGAAAAGCTTGGCCTGCACAATAAATAAAGATCACGGCTCCATTTCTGGAAGGATTAATTTTCGTTGCATGGCGCTGGACTTTGTTTGATGTTAAATGTGTTTGAGTGTCCAATAAAACTCCTTCAATCCTGAAGCATACTACTTTGTTGTCCTGAACGCGGCACGCAGAACCCGGCAGCGCACCGCATTCAGGAAAACAAAGTAAACCTATAGAAAACTATGAAAGCGAAACAAAAGACGAATGAAAAATAGCCTTAAGGAGTTCGGAGACAACGGCATGTGACGTTATGACAAATGCATCAGTCGTCTTTGTAGTCCTTCACTACTGCGGTATAAACAAGATTAAAAATCCCCACTGTTTTCTCTGGTTTCTCATTTATAGCCTATCGGTAAACCCCCCACCACTACCTGGCCTCTAAAACTATACATTTATGAGGCCTGACTTTCTGTGTTTTCTCACGAGTGTGGGATTGACGAGTGTCTTTGTGTCAGATATATGATTACAAAGATGTGTTTTGACAGAGTGGGAATGAAATAAGCCTGTGCTCCCAGTACTTGTTGACGTCACGGTGCGTCACTCGTGTCTAAGGCCAACCACCAACTGTTTTGTAAAATACGCTAGTAACGGAACATTACTTTTGTTTAAAGTTAGAAGTTTAAGTCAGACCGTTTAAGATCATGTTTTTGTTAAATTTTTCATGAAATTCGCTGGAGTTGCTCTTTAAGGCCCAGACATCAAATCAAATGTTTTATCATGTGAAAACTGGTTCCATGTGGTACAGTGAGAAACAAGCATCAATTGACTTGTCTTGAGTAAGTGGATTTAATTGGTATGATCATAATAAAAGGGAAAAAAATACATGCTTACATAATTTGGCTGACAATTTTTTTGTGTGACCTTACCTTATTTACTAGCTATATATTAGGTTTCAGTCTTTCAGTCTGGATATAGGCTACTGTAGAGGTATTAGAAGTGAATGGACATACTGCAGTCTAAAGTCCAATCATCACATAAAAACTATACAGGTGCTCTTTTTTGCTGTGTAAACAATAAAGAAAAAGAGGGGCATGTCAGTTACAGTTTTCCTCTCCTCATGTTACATGTAACTTTCCCCAGATTTCCATAACGTGCAGCACCACTAACAGAAAAAAACTACTTCATTTAGAAATGAAACTCAAAGTAAAGCCTCTATTCCTTTTTTTTTAACCCAGAAACATTAGTTTTTTTGTCTCCGCCATGAGTGAAATGTGTTGTGTATTGTGGGATTTATAGTGCTGCACTGACCTTGATCTAAAATGGCATTGGCCCCTTGTGGGACAGGCGGGGTCGAGGGCGTCTCCTCCTCCAGCCGGAGGGTCTTTGGTTCCGGCCAGCTCGGGCAGGGTTCTGACGCACAGGAGTCCTCATGCTGCCCACCTCCTCCAGCTCCTTGCTATGCTCGGTGGCGGTCACTGGACCTGTGGGGCAGAGAGATGTATGTTTCTGTTAGTTTCTCTATAGTTACTAAATAAATCATAGTAGTTACTAAATAATATGCTTTAAGATGAACTACTGAATAGCAAGCTGATTAAGACTAACCTAAACTAGCTTCAGTCATACACCACCATAAAAGGTGCAACAGCCACTTGCCTGGTGCCCTCAATCAGTTAGGACGAAAACTCTACTGAAATTCCACATGGTGCGGAAATGGAGACTTAGAGTAGATTTTACAGTAGACATTTAACATGTGCTTTGGTATGTCAGTACAGTGGAATCAAAAAAAGCAATGCAGAGCAATACTGTAATACCCCTGGTAGGTGGGGTGGGAAAAGAGGACTCGGGAGTGGAGCTGGATTTTATTGACAATTTCTTTTGCTGGGCGCTTTTCAGTGCTCAAATCACACACACAATGCAAATAAAACAAAACACCTCAAAGACCATGACTCAGACCACTTTCTTTCCTTTTCTTTAATTTTCTTTAACTCTGTCTCTCCCAGGTTCACGGCACCTACTAACACTGAAGTGGCATATAAGTAGGCTGCCGTTAACCACGTACAGGTGTATTCACTCAGTTGTAACCCACTCGTTCTCCCTGGCTCCTCCCTCCATTCACAGCCATCGCTCAGCCACGCCCTCTCTGCCACAAATATATATTCTATAGTTTGGCGTCTCTGGCCCTTAACAAATAGTAATCAGTCTAAATTTCCAGGTGAATGTAATGCACTACCAAACTGGAATTCTCTTACAGTGCATAAAATGCACAAAAGGCTTGAAAGTAACTCACTCTATTTGATTCCACATTCAAATTCAATATTACTAATATGGTGAAATTATACCACATTTAAATATTCATGAGTACTCTTGTCCAAAAAGAAAAGGGTCCCTCAAAGGTTCTTTTGATAGTTAAGGTTTATTACTTTTCTAAAGGGGTTATACTTGGAACCCTCTCTGATAAGGAAACCCTCTGCTGTGGGGTTCTACATAGAAATGTTAAGGGCTCCCCCAGAGTGACAAAGGGTGCTTTTACTTAATCACTTTTCTAAGAGTGTACCTTAAACATCTACAGATTTTGATTAAAA
>JAOUQW010000034.1:17848993-17860341 GCA_028565825.1 Olivaichthys viedmensis | reverse complement strand
TCTATACAGATTTTGATTAAATAATTGCACCATTTGTCAATTTTCTCACAGCACTGTGTTTTACTCAGGTAAAAAAGCTCATATGCACACATTTGTGGGTTTATATGTATGAACATACAAAGTCTTGAATATACCCAGATGTTTTATATCATCACTCAATAAGTGTGGTTAGATCTTTTAAGCCTTCCTTGTACACTTGCGTGTAATCCCCATCTCCCTAACCTTTCACCTCTATAGGAAATCAAAGCAGTCATCCAGGGTGTATGGGTTTGGAGTATCTTCATCTGCTCTCTGATATCTGATGTGACTGATCTCTGATCTGATTCAACCACTCATCAATCCTCTGTTTGATGGCATTACTGAGTTCAGAAATGTCTTGCATGAAATAGTTACTATTATGCAGACCTAATGGAAAATATAGGAGCAGATTTATTATAAATCTTTAGCATCTAAATTAAGTGAACCTGATGAGAAGCTCATTAAAACCTGTTTAAATATTAATCAGCCGTTGCATCTTAGTGCCGATTCAGTAAATATCCAAGCCACCATTTCCAAACAGGTTATTTTACAACAGTCACAATAAGTGAAGGTCTTACTCATTTTCTTGCAGGCTTTGTAAATTAACATCCCTTTCTCTTCTACTGTTTTAAATTTTGTATATATCTTTTTGTCCAAGCCTCAAGTTCTTGCCAAAAAGTCAACCAGAAAGACTCATCAGCTAATTAAAAAGAATCTTTCAGGAAGAGCTTAACTACAGGCCTACTCTTAAAGCAAAAAAGAGAATCCCATTGAGCCTTTCCTGTCTAGAAGTTGAATGACATCACTCACGCTGGATCAACACATTCCAAACGTCTCCGTCGGGAGTGACAGACAACCTTTATTAAGATTCTTTCAGGGAGAAAAACCTATTTAAAAATTTAGCAGTTCTAAAATAGTGTTTAAGGCCCTTAGTTTAAACATACAAGTGTATTCCTAAAGCTTAGCCAGGTCTTTCGTTATGTTTGTAACTGAGAAGTTGACACTAATTATTAACCTTGGCTAATCTTGGACTGTTGTAATAGGATTTTCTGTCAAGCGCACTCAGAATGTCTGCTTCTTGAAAATATTAACAGGTCCTGCCGTTCCCTGAGCGAAATGCAATGCGTATTTAAGCATACTTACTCTACATTTTTCAAAATCCTAACATCTCAAGTTCTTTTTTCAAGCTAATCGTCTTTACTTGGCATGTTACACGTTTACATGAGAACAGTTGACTAATTCATTCAAGGCATAGGAAGGCTCCATTCCCCTAGGTGCCCTAACTCAGCATTTATCATCTTGTTATTGCATCAGAAAGAGAATTAATAAAGGAAGTTTATATATTCTGTCCACATATCGTGGAGGGGGGGTTGTTAAAGGCGAGGGGTTAACATGCAAAAAGGCTCCATGTGTGAGTGAGGTTAGGACTGACAGGAAGTTTATTTTTTTCCCTTAGATCTAGGCTCATAAGTAAAAGAGAAACACACTAGGGGTTTTAGCCATGCTCTGCCTGTCAGTGCAGTTATCATTCAATCCTGCACGTCCCTGAAACATGACAGGAAAAATCAACCCTTTCTGTCTCAAAGGGTTGACCACTCCAGAATCGATGGAGCATCTCCCAGCTTGGCCTCCACGAGAGGCTGTAATTACAACAGAACAAGCTGAACACAGAATATCACCGTATTACCATCATTCTTCTCCCCATGCTCAGTCTGTCATAACCCCTCTCCATAATGAGACAATTTAAAGGTTTCCTGCCATCACAAGCTGCCTGCCTTTGCTCAGCTTCTGGGGGAGGCACATCTTAGTTTGAGTCAAAAAAGTGTAATGAAAGCTGCTAAAAATAAAGTCTCCGGCAGCCATCAGAACAACGTTTATGAATTAACTCTTAACTCAATCAGACAGATGCACTAAATACTGAGAGGAAGATGTATTTTAAGCACGCAGAATCACTCTCATTGTCTCAAACCACATGGTCCTTTATAGACCTTTGGGGGATGCTATACCCTTTTTCATCATGAATGCAAAGTGACAAGGACAATAACAGTGGATCTAGTATAATAGATTTGCATAATGATATGGTTATTTCTTGACCCACTGCTCATGCCCTAAATCCACTCAGGAGTAAAAATGCCTTGTCCTCGAATTATATTGAAAATTATAATGCTGATAATGTGCCTCTGCTACCAGAAACTTCTCACTTTTAGTGCATCTGTCACATACAAGCAAATTCCTTGTATGTGAAAACCTACTTGGCAATAAACCTGATTCTGATTCTGACGATGAAAACATGCTTAAGATACCATATCTCCACTTTCATCCTGATATCATGAGAATTCAAATAAGTGAAAGCGATGTGGTTGGATTTCATACTAATGAAGTCATAAGAAAAGGTACGAACGCTAACCCCGTCCATAACTTTAACCCTAATTTGCAAGTGTAAGACCATATCTCCTCTTAAGACATCCAACAGTAGGGCTTAGTTTATTCCGACCAAAAATTGCTATTTTGTCCCACTGCTTGATTCTGATGCTTCATAATTCTTGTATTATAGTTTCCAAAAATTAGAACTTTTTGGTGCCTTCTTTCAGCTCTGCTGAAGATAGTAGTGGAGCAGTGACTATCCCCATTTCAGCCTCTGTGACCGACTGCTCTATCCTCCAGAGTGAAGATGAATAGCCAGAAGGGCTACTATTTCATTTTCTTCTCCCTGCCTCGGTGCACTCTTCTGGTGCTGTCCATTATGTTGGCTTTTTCACACGGCTGCCTCACTCCTGCTAGACACACAGAGGTTGATAGCCTGTCCCTCTAAATCCACACTCTGTTTCTCATGCGGATAACTTGTGCCTCTTCAAGAGCTTGTCTGCCAGAGGGAGAGAGAGCCACAGGGCACAGGACAGTTATGAGCTGCCTGCTAAATTTGATGGGTGATTCACTGAAAACATGTGGCTAGCCTAAGTGTACAATATGCTGCCAATATAAGCACGCTGCACCAGTAAAAAAGAAACTGATCCTTAGAAAAGGACACATGATCATTATTAAGGACGCATTAGAGACATGTTTTGGAGAGTGTATGGATGGAAAGGCCAGATGGACTTAATCTGTTGACCACTACTCCAGGAAGTGAGAGATTAGATCTACTTATGTGCAAAGCAGAACCAGGTGAGGACAGTGCAGCGTTTCTCTATAGGGAGATGTATTACATGTCTTTTCACTCCTCAAGATCAACCTCTGATACTCACCCCCAGCTGCCTAGTCTCAGTCATAGAAAGGTAATGGAGAACCAATATGCTATGCAATTGAATTGTCTCAGTTTGAATGTTAAAATTTACTCACCTGGATTCCTTGTTAAACTGGCAACAGAGTCACTTATTTATTGTATGTCTACCATACATTTTATATATACAGTGGGGTCCAAAAGTCTGAGAGCACATAGAAAATCCACCATGTTTCACTGTTGTTTTGATACACTGTGGTATGAATCTCTCTTCCGTTCGTTTCCTTACATAAACCTTTCTGTTACTGCTATGAATCTCAAATTGGATTCATCAGTAAACAGGACTTTTTTCCAGTGATCCACTGTGAAATGCTGCTATGTCTTAGCCCATGGCAAGCGTTTGGCCTCATTTCCCTTCCTGAGAAGTGCTTTAGAGATGCTACTCATCCTTTGAAACCGCTACTAGCTAGCCTTCTTTTGACACGACTTCTGCTGATTGGAGTCTCTCGTTCTTTATTCCGCACATTCTGTATCTGTGATGAAGTTGCTGTTCTCTCTCTCAGTGAACAAAGCTTTATGTATTGCTTTTCTGATGGTGAGCTCACTTTTGGTCTGTCTGATCGTGCTTTGGATACGACTGATCCAGTTTCAGCAAAGCTTTTCAGGGTGCCATACAGTGGCAATTTAAAAAATCCCAGATTTTCAATGTGGTCTCAGACTTTTAGACCCCACTTCATTTATCATAGTTTACATGAGCTGCAAACACTCCGACCACCCTGAAATAATATTGTAATTAGACATGCTTGGCCAGCATGGACACACTGTAATGAAGTATTATGAGACAATAATAAAAGGCTGGTAATACCTGCAAAATGTTTCTTGAAACTTTAAAACAGGTGAGGGAGACATATCACTATCACTACATTGGTGGACCCACTTTGTATATTTACTGTTTTATGTGTGTGCAAGCCTTTAAGACTTAAAATAATTTCACAGACAAAAAATATAGTCATTTTGTTTGAACATGATATATATTGTTTGAACAGAAATATTGTATGCTTTTGCCTTCAACCTGAACAGCTTGGGTCCATAATTTCCTACAATTGGACATGTGAAGAGCACTGTAACAGATTAAATATCAGAGCATCAAGCCACTCATTCTCCAGCATGAAGTTACAGGTATACCAGTTCCTACCAGAGACTCTCAGTTAGTGCAAAACTAGCCTCTCAAGCCAGACTTCTAGCTAGAGAGTACAATAACAATAAACATGGCCATGAACTGCCTACTTTTACAGGAAAAGGATTGATATTACAAACGACCAACCACATTTACACAAAACCTTCGAATAATTTTTAAAGGCCTAACGCAGTAGACCTTTTTTTCGAATCCAGTGACTACATCAAAGCTCATTGTTTCACAGTGTTCAAAAGTTTGTTTTCTCCTTAGAAAGCGGTGTACGGAAGTGCATATTCACAAAAGAGCAGAGAGCCAATCAGATTGCAACCTTCAAGATTCTGAAGCTTGTGGCCAGCTAAGTGTACAAGAAATATCCGATGCTCTGTAAGCCGTAGGCGGAGCATCTGAGGCTGAGACTACTGCAGAACAAATGCTTACAAAAGAAGCATGCCACAAAGCCAGAGGTGACCACTGTGATCATAAACGAAGCTATTTTTCTCCCTTGTTTGTCATTTATGAAATTACCAGCCTTGGGGACAATGTGTATGTGTATCTGGAATTAAGCACTACTTGCATGCAGCATGCTGTATATTACATTTACATACTTCTGACTCCATCAGTTAAGGATTGTTTGTGCTGATAAGAGCATGTGTATGAGAGAGTGAGCGCAGGGGCGTAAATCCCCATGGGTGTGTAACCATAGCTGTTAGTGTGTGATGTCAGAGCTGTGATACCCAGTGACTTAGAGGACCTTCATTCATTAAAATGAGAAACAGAGAGAGAGAGAGAGAGACATAGGGTACTATGATTTATGAAGAAAATGAGGGCAGCGTGATTGATTTCGAAAATGTGTGCATGCAATGCCTTTCAGGGCAAAGGTTTGTTCACACTTATGACAGATATGGGTCACTTACAAACACAAATGTGAACCGTCAAGGCAGGTAGCTCAGATCTGAGCAAAAATTTGGCTTATAATGTTGAACATAGCCGTAGAGTGCTTCTGCTTGAACTGGCTTTTTTTCTCCACTACACACATAGCTATGCCAAACTCAATAATCTGAAGCCTGCCAAGCCAGTCTCCACTTAGTCATACTAGAACACAAGCATTATATCCTAAATGAGATGAGATGAGAATTAAGACAAAAAAAATGAATAAAGCACTAGCTTAGACACAGAATAAGCCCCTTTTAGTGTGTGCCTCATTAAATTTACTGACAGCACACATGAAGTCCCTCAGTGCATTATTTGGCATATGGAAATGAAGGTAAGGAAGCCACGGTGGTTCCAAGATTTGTGAAATCAGCAGCGCCCCATTCTGAAGCATTCTGCCTTTTGAAGCCCGGGAGTCACAGTGCTGCTTATCACATGCCTACCAGTAGCACAGGGCCTTGGCAGAAACTGGTACCAATCTCTAGTCGACTTTCAGACCACGTTACCATGGCAGCCACTGTGAAAGGCGCTCAGTCAGGACCAAAAGGGATGATATTGTGAATTGGAATTGGATCTGAGTTCCAAGTTTGCAAATTTCAGTTTTTGCACCCTCAATCCCTCATTATGATCTCTTGGGCAGGGCTGGTTAGTTCTATCCTCTGACTTGTAGTGCATGTGGTCCAGCAGACTACTGGTTGGGATTGTTTTGGAAGTATGCAACTGTTTGATATGCAGCATTGTGAGGCTGTGATAGTAGTGCACATGGTGCGAAATGAAGGCCAGCTTTGTTTGCCGCTACCCCACAGAGGAAGAGGGAGTGCATAAAAACTTGCTCCCTCAGTCCCAGTATGCTGTCTTTCTCCTTGCTCACCCCTCAACCCACAAAAGCTGCTCCATTTTACAGCCTATTACTAAGAAGAAAAGAGACTGTACTCAACTTTTTTTTTTAAATAAAAAATCAAACATGTACTTTGTCGTTACCCAGCTGTCTGATCTCAAACACATTCAGATGGCACGCAGCTTTGCAAGCAAACTACACATGACCCAAATTAGTGCATGGCTTTAATGATGAGGTGAGAAGTGGTCCAGTTCCAAGTGATCAGAGCACAGGTTCAAAGCAGCAAGGCTGCCTGCTGCCAGGAATGCTAATGAAGCTCAGAGAAAGAGAGAGCGGTAGGCTGACTGAACAGTTGCTCTGGAGTGACAGGGGTGAATCAGTGGGTAGAGGTTACTACAGGTTGGGTCCTCTACCTAATTGAGCAGATCACGCAAAGTATCTTAAGCAAGATTTCTCATGAATCGGCTCCCAGCCCAGGCAGTATGTCATCTCAAAGAGGATTTGCTTTAAGAGGTGGGTGGGGGTTTGAGTTTTGGATATTGCAGTCAGCCATGGCAAGGAAAGTGTAGATTTGCATATCTTGCAAGGCAAAAGAAGCTGTATCCTGCTCAATTGTGATTAATCTCATCCACCTCTGACCATTGAATCATAGTGATTTATCATCACTGCTGAATTTGTGTGCTGTGGCTCTGTGTGTGCTGGGGGTCAGCTGCAGTGCCCCTGCTTTGGGCCTGTGCCCCACTACAGATTGACCGCTGTGAGAAGTGCCAACACTGTATATCATTTCTGCTGAGAGTACATATTTTGATCCCCATGTTCTCCTTTAAAAATCTCCTCAGTCAGTAGAAAGTATTACTAACGTAACAAAAAAAGGATGATAAACCCATAACTAGCTAAGCAACCGATTTGGTGTATAATTAGTAAGTCAGATGGGAATCTGGAGGTTTTCTGGTGTCTTTATAGTTCCCAAATATTTGCCCTGGTTCTCACAGTGCATTTTCAGGTCATTGAGGTTGCAGCTGCAGTTCATTTTCTTGTTTTGTTTAGCCGTGTTGCATATTAACCAATGTGTGTATACATGTGGTTAAATGAAATGCAATGCCTTTAGTCCTTTCAGTTAACCTTGTGCCTGAAATCTATATATGTTTATGAATTTGATTTTCATCTTCTGTGCCACTTTTAAAAAACAAACCATTCACACTAAGGGAAAGGGGGGTTCTTATGGAAACAGTGGTAATAGCTGGGGAATGTGCTTTTATGCAACCAAAACACCATTCCATACTTAAAACCTGCCAATAAAATGAAGTAATAAATAATAATAAAAGAGTAATAAATATATGTATACCATCAACCATGCATTAAGCATGACAGCCTTAGTAGGGCTTATTTAAATATGAGTAAAGTATTTTCACTGCATATAACTTTTATCCAAAAAAAAGGCATTGCATACCTACTCTGTAGCCTTGGGCTATGAATTGTGGAAATTCACAGTGGACGTGTAAAGTGTTCCCCAACTCTCAACCACTTCTCTGTGATCCACTTTCAGTTGTTCTCATTAAAGCCTCTCAGCCCTAACAGCATACTAATACAGGGAACTATGGATTGGGCCAGTATTCACCATATGGCCTGAGAAGATACATATATATTTTTTTTTTTCTGCCTTGTGATAACCGAAGTGAAATTAATAATTTCTGCCCTAATATGAGATAAAACCAAGAAAAAAAATGTCATGCTGAGAATATGGAGCACAATATCAACGACTTCAAATATTTTCTAACCAAATTTTTTCTAAATTGAGTGTGAAAGCAATTAAAACCTATTTATTTCCTGCCCTAATGCTTCTTCACTAGCATGACTCGCTGTTCATAAAAATGTCTTCTCTGATCACATTTTATTGGCAGCAGCTATAAATGTAATGTTTAATGTTCAAATAGGGATCCATAA
This sequence comes from Olivaichthys viedmensis, assembly GCA_028565825.1. Lineage (NCBI taxonomy): Eukaryota > Metazoa > Chordata > Actinopteri > Siluriformes > Diplomystidae > Olivaichthys > Olivaichthys viedmensis. The sequence goes on along the minus strand of JAOUQW010000034.1, from coordinate 17,852,217 downwards.
ATCAGATTAATATTCTGCAAGGGTGGACGGTGTGAAGCGTTTGGAATATCTGGCTTTAATTAAGCAGTTGAGGGGAAAGAGAGAGCGGCAGACTAGGGAGGTGTCAGGTGATAGGCTGTGTTCGCCAGCAGCAGTCTGGCCAACCCGAGCTCATGCAAAATCCGTAAGAATTTTAATGACTAAAGCAATTCTGATGGATTTCATACTCCCCTTGCCCTTGCCATTGGCTTGTACATAGTCTTACAGATTAGCAGTTGTGAGAGTGTGTTGATCTGGCTGAAGGAAGCAGGCTGGCTGGTTGCTTTAGCCCAGGGGCTGCCAGTACATAAGGCTCGCTACCATTGCCAGATGCAGGAGTGGAAAGACGGAGCCTCAAGCAGCTTTTTTAAGCATGCTACTAAACCTTTTATATTCCCCACAGAAGTCCACCTGCAAATTTTTGTAGAACAAGCAAGACCACCAGCTGGAAAAGCTTTAAAGGTAGTTTAATATTTTAATGCCTGTGTACACCTTCACATCAGAAGGCCTACAAGACCTCATTTGCTGTTGTGCAGTCTAGGCAGCTTGCTTTAATATTTAATTCTCTTTCCCCTGTCCCGTGGAAATATTACCTTTGAGTGTGAGGGTCAAGGTGAGCTGATTTATACAAAGGACACTGAATTGCATAGTGTTGGCCAATAACTAACATGCCAAATCATTTACTATTTTATGTGGGTACTTGGGAGCATTTTCTTAACCTCATGTCCTTACGAGGTAAGTTAGGACATAACACTACAATGTACTTTATTTTAATAAAGACAGCCTTGTTTTAATTAAGATCATATTTTTAAAAAGGACAGCAGTGTTATAAATGATCTTCATTAATAAACAATAAAATGAGACAAATGTTGTATATTGTTTTAGCTGTTTATGAAAGCCTTGTGAATAACATTGAAATAAAATAGAATGTCATGTTAATACACCATTTGCTTCATTTTTGGAAATTGTTGTGACGCATATATTTCATTTAAATGGTCACACATTAAAAAGCTCTTAACAAATTAGTGTCTACTCTTAACAACTGACACCTGATATTGACACAGCTAGTCCAGTCCTATATGCTTTATGCATTATTGTTGCTCCTGTTTTTAGTTAATAATATAAAAACATTTTGTGACTAAAATCATTGAAAAATAATGCAATCTTGTTGGCGAGATATAATTTGGTAAAACTGTACCTTGTGTACCTTGTAAAACTACACTTTTTATAACTACTGATATAAGATCAGTCCTTGGTAGTGAATTCAAACTTGGACCCTTCTTTAAATGTGTATAGACTTTGTATATAGCTGTTCTCCCACAGCCTTATTGGATTTGCATGTATTTAGTACACGTGTCCAACAAGTGTTTGGTGATATAAGATAGGGTGCCGTCAGTAAGCTGTTTTTTTTTTTTTATTAAATAGGAAATGTCCACAATGCTATAAGAATATATAAACTTTACTCACTTTGGATTTCTTATAGGTTACGTAAACACACTGTCATAAAGCTTTTACTCAGACTATAGATGGGAGATATGCAGGTCATCCAGTTCATGAAATAAATGTGAGTCACTGACCTTGTATGTGTGTGTTTGTATGAAACTAAAACATCAAGTGCATAGGAAGTAATTGTATAATAACTTTTCTGTAATCAGCCTCTCCTTCATGCTGTCTACCCACTGTTATCATGTTATCACTGGACATCTGGAAAATATTGGAATTTGGCTGTTTTGTGTTCTTTCTGTGGCCCCTGTCATCATGATTGTAGACACAAGCACCTTCTTTATATTAGGTAAACAGGTGAACAGAGCATAAAATTATGATTGAAAGCTTCCTGTATTAAAAATATCCAAGTTTCACTGCCTTCCTTCTGTAAAAGGTGCTGTGCACATGTAGATTTCTTCATGAAGTCAGTGTTTATTTTTCTGACCTTCTATGGCCCTAGCTGACCCTGAAGGGTGCTTGCGTTTGATTCTGCCTCAACCACACATTAAACTTTAAATATTGTTTAATACCATTGCTGACAGCGCCCGTGAAATTTGTCTTTTGCACACAGATGGTTTGTCTCAGATTATGCGAAAGATCAAATCTCTGCGCCCTCAACTGCTTTCACTTGTGCCAAAGCTAAGGTGACAAACTAGGCAGCTAAAATTACACATCTCAGGAGCTTTGTGTGTGTCGTGTGTGTATGTGTGTGTGCGCACATTTCAACCTGTTGTTTTCCTCCCCTTTGTCTCCACTGTATGTGTTAAGGGCATTCGTCCTTTTCTTCTGCGACCAAAAAAAGATGAAACTCTGATATCGGAGGCAGTAAAAGGTGGCGTGTTTACATACCAGACTTAAGAATGGTGAGACTGCAAGGAAGATCGTTTTCAGAATGAATTATGAATGGCTTACTGCAGAGAGGGCTTGGCTGTTTGTTAGAAAAGCCTGTTACAAGGCGAGCTGAGCTGATTGTGGTATGCATGGACGAGATTTGCGAGGTCGTTCTGCCGGCTGACTTAAACCACTGTCTGCGGATGCAGCAATGAAAGGGCAGTTGCCTGTTGCACTGTGACTTCTCCTGCATGTCCCCACCCTCTTTCAGATAACCCCTTTCACAAACACTCACAATCACTCTGTGAGTTTCTTTATCTCTGGACTGAAATAGCTTGCAATTTCCAACAAACTCCCAGTGAACTGGAGAAAGTGTGCGTCTGGAGATGAAAGGCTTCACACACGCTGCCTACACACTGAGCCGCTTGCAACACTTTCCCACGACAGCACACATCCCAGGCTCTTCCTTTTTTTCTTACTCTTTCTCTTGCTTTCTCTCTTTGCCTCTCTCTCCCCTTCACTGACGCCTGATTCTCTAATGCTCTCTGAATGGAGCTAATGCTGCTAATGCTGGCGGGGAACAGCGCTCATCAGGCACCCTGGCCTGAGTCTGGGCATTATGGAGCTGAAGCGTGGAGCATCCTCAACCCAAGCTCCACACACACACACTGAAAAATAATACCGACTGTAATGCAGGTTTATTGCTTTCCATTTACTCATGCAGAGACAAAAATAGCAACATCTCCGTAATGAAGGCATGCGGAATGCCAGTTTGATGTGGCTAGTAGTCACTAGCCTTGGCACATTCCTTAACCCCCCCCCCCCCCCCCCCCACCCCCCCCCCCCCCCCCCCCCCCCCCCCCCCCCCCCCCCCCCCCCTCCCAATTATT
>JAOUQW010000034.1:17817479-17831256 GCA_028565825.1 Olivaichthys viedmensis | reverse complement strand
ACACGGAAGTGCGCGGCTCGCTAGAAAAAGCGGCGCGCACTATAAGCGAGAGTCCGCGGCAGGGAGACCGTGACACTACGACTCCTAACCCCACTCTACGATTTTACACCTAAGACACATTGTTATTATATTGTTTTAATTCACTGCATGTCTCTGGAGTTGAAGTGCATCTCAGTCAAAAAGTCACCAACTGACTGTACTCCAAAGCAAGAAATTCTTGATTTTAGTTGCTTGCTGCAAACGTTTGTTAATTTAATCCTTATGTTCTGCCTATTTCGTGTCTCAGGTGTCTTTTTCAAAATCTCCTCCAATTTCTCTGTAAGAACATTGACATCAATGATGTTATTGATGCAGACAGAGGGAAAATTGCTTCTCTTCAAATGGCAGTTGTTTGTTGCCATGGTTCCTCCTAAAGTTAAGCTCTGTCATCAATGGCTTTATGAGAAAGTAGAACAGATCTGTTTTCCTCTTTTGCCTTTCAGCATCATATTACCATGTGGCATAGCAAACAGAAGGACTGAAAACTTTGCCACAACTTAATCAACCTCACGACTGTGACATAGCAGCATTACGGCTGAAAACTGTCTACATTAAATTAGCTTAAATTGCATCCCATCAGAGATAAAACAAGTAAAAATGAGATGGAAATATGATGTAACAGTAAATATGGTAGGGAGAAAATTAGTTTAGCTTAGGCCCTGTTTTACATGTACATGTGCTTTCGTGTATTTCCATTTGGCATTCTATCACTGTTGTTTTGCAAATATGTGGTTCAATTATATACTTATATATATTGATTATATACAAAGTGAAATAATCTGTAAAATTCGAATGTAATTTTATGTTGGGTGGGCTTAAGCTTGGATGTCGTGCTTTTTCGTTGTTTCAGCTGTTTTTATTACTCATAGGTGCTTTTCCAGAAACCTGAGTGAACACTAATTATTTAAACACCTGTGTTGTCCTCTGTGCTTTTTGATTATTAGTCCTGCAGAAAAATTTGCTCAAGCTTTCATTGTTTCTCTGCTAAGAGAAGCCAAAATAGATGCAACCGCTTAAGGCTACTACAGGATTTTTATTTTTATTTTTTATGTGCCTGCCATCTGTGTGCTATTTAGATAGATCCCTCAGCCATGGCTGCTTAATTCAAAAACTGTCAGAGAGTGTCATTAGATGTGGCATTTTTCAAGCTTCATATTTCATTCGTCATGGGAAGGCTCATATTACCCTCAGAATTAAAGTCAAGTGTCCCGATACATTTCTATAGCAGTGGAACATTGCTGACCCTCTTGTTTAACTACACCCCAACTAATTAAAGATTATGTAGGCCAAGTGGAACTCTTAAATAGCTGAAGAATAATGGCCCATTTGGCCCCTAAAGACTCATTTCCAATGCATCAACACTGTACCCCATGCACTAATATGACAAACATATATATTTTATCGTCACTGGGGAAAACACCTCAATCTACTTTATGATCCCCAATTATTTTGCATTGTTTTGTTTTGTCTGGTATTAAAGCTTAGATTAAAATTTGCATTATGGGCCATAATCAGCAGCAGCTCATCCTGGCTGGTGGCGTAAACAAGACTTAGTAAGTGACGCCATGCTGCCCTGGACTGCATCCCTTTCTCTCTCTCCCTCTCTCTCTCTTTTCTCCTTGAACTTCAGTGGGTTATCAGAAGGAAGAAATGGAGCGCTGAGTCACAGCCACAGCAGAGTCCAGAGTCTGATAACTCTGCAAGAGTGTGAGGAGTCATCCTTCTTCCTGTTTTAATTAGGAAGATCGTATCATCGACAGCCAATCATGTTATCAGCTTCCTTCCTCGAGTTGATTATAGAGCGCGAGAACTGTGTGTGGTTGCTTTGAAACTGGTGTGGTTATTTCCTTTTTGGTTTAGAGGGCTCATAATAGCATAAGTTAAGATGTGTGAAACACAGTGGAACACAGCCCTGTCCCACCTTAACAACTGGCCCAGATTAGCCATAATCAGCCTCTCACTATTCAGTACAGCTTCAACACTGGCTTGTCTCAAGGCTTGCATCACCTAATGGGAGTCAGATTTTTCCCCATTTCAGGAGGCTCTTAAATAAACTCCATCACCAGGCATCCATCACACAGTCTCTGGCCCGTCAAAATTTCAGCACGCACGTCCAGGTGTGCCAGGAATCTGCATTTTCAGCCCCCAAATGAGGAAACTTTACAGTTCAGCATGCATGTCATAAAGCATGTGCTCCATACCTCAGTGGTAAGGTTAAGTGTACTTTTGATCTGCACTGGTGCATTTTATGCTCTGCTTTCCCTTCTGCTGTACTGTAGATGTACTTTCTTCAACTTTCCAGCACTTTTCAAGGGTCCCCAAAATATATGTTCCAGCATGCTTTTAGGCAGAGGACCTTTTTAAACTTTTCATTTTATTTCAACTCTATTATATCGTGTTGACCATATGCCAGGTTTTTAAAAGTGAGTGAAAGTGAACCATAAAAAAACAAGCAAAGAGGGCTGAGAATATTTTCCTGCTGGCAGAAAGTCCATTTTTGCAATTAACACTTTTTAATGCCCTACAAAGGTTGCACGGTGGGTTCCAAAATAAGCACATAATCCTTAAAGAGGGAAAAAAATTATTGTGTAATGCCTTTTAAAGAACTTTAGCGGTTCTTGCCTGTTGTAAAGTTGTCTGTTGAGCTTACTTTTAAGCAGGGAAAAAATAATTAACTGATGTACACTGCTGTTAAATTATACGTATACAGCATGTCATCATCTTACATCTTGTAAATAAATTTTTTCCTTGACATTAGTTTGTTTAAATGACATTGCTTACAGATATGTGGAACACTTTAATACTTCTGTAAGCCTGACGGATAAAGGCATGTTTTCCAGATATTTTAAGCTAATGTTGACAAGTGCATCTTATGCTGGACATGGCCTGATGATGACTACACTTAACTGTGAACAGTTTATTGAATTTCCTCCAGGAAACATCCCCTGTGCATCGCTGAAAGCTGTGCTGTAGGCAGTCACTTTGGAGAATTACTTAAATTATTGGTAAGTCCCAGCTGGCTGATTTCGAACTGTGGCTAGCAAATTAGGATAGAGAGAGAGAGAGTATGTGTGTCTAAGGAAGATCATTTAGAGAAGTCTAGTCTAAAGTTTGGTAACAGCACTAAAGCCAAGAAACTGAAGAAGACAAACCTTAAGCGGAGTTTAATAAGTGTGAGAAGTATTGAGAAGAGGAAACTCTTTGTTCATATGCTGGATACAAGCCAACTGCCTGCTCCCTAGGTTTCTGTGCCATAAGCCACCGGGTGACTGATTTATAACAGACATTTTAGTGTTGACTAAACTTAAACTAAAAATTATTTCTACAGTAAACAAAGAAAATGCCCTAAACGTAAGAATAAAAACTTAGGGCTGTGTACATGTAGAACATTGAGTTTGGTGTAATCACGTAATTTTGTACCTAAATTAGGTTTTTAGTTGCAGCAAGTCAATAAAGCTATACATCAGTGTTGTATGTGCAGAGTTCTGCAAGGAATGACACTTATCCAACAGCTGGGGGCTCATCCATTTAGACATGAGACAGAACTGTCTTAAAATAAGGGATTATTGTGTTTTTTCTGCCATTACTGTATACAACCACAGCATAACTCAGGGGATTACAGCCTTCAGTATTACTTATCCCAATTTCCCTACTGTTTTGACATATCGCATTTCCTAAAGAGAGAATCATATCCTCTTGACGTGATGAGAAGAACCATATTCTGACAATTAGGTAAGATTAAATTTCATCAGGCTCCTTACAATAATGGCTTTAAAATTACATTCAGGAAGTTCAGATGAGAGTTCGTCATGCATGCATGCTTGAAGATAAAAGCTTTAGAGACTGTGAAGGACAGCTATGAGTTATCACTGACTTCTGATGAGGAGGAACAACTTGAAGAGCAGGATCTTTCTTAGAAAAACAGGCCACAGCAGATGGTACTGTAGTCCAGTTTGAGTTCCTTATGGATGTGATAATGATGAAACATTACAGTACAATTGTCTGGGCCAAAGCCCTTTTTTTGGCTTGGAACCATGAAATTGGTATTTAAAAATACTACTAAACTAATATATAGAACTATATAAGACCTGTGTATCACCTAATATCCAAACAGATTAAGAATTCTCCTGAACATTTACATATGTTGCATATTATTTTACATATGCTTTACGCATAAAACCATATAGCACTAGCCATTCTACACACAACCACCATCAGGTCAAAATTCCTATTAAACCCCATGTGCCTTCTAACCATAGTTACATGCCACATGCCTTTTCTTATGGATGGTGACAGAATAGTACTGAGAAATACTCAATGCTAATTAGGGGATATTCGGCTAATTCTTCATAATCTGCCATATAAATAATCAAAAGTAATAGAATACGGTGTTTGTCCTCCTTCACTGCTGCTTTGTAAAATTAACTTTACTCTCTCGCATTATTTTCTTTTCCCTTGGACACTTGTACATTGGAAGAGGAATGATTGCCTAATGAATGCCTCTTCCTTCATCTGCATACATCAGCGTAATTGTTGGTTTGATTTCCTAAGTTTGGTCTGAGGGCCATGAGATGGAGGTTTATGCTGCACCTGATATACTTAACACTAGCATTTACAGCAGATTAAAATAAGTACAGTACCTTACTAAAGTCATAAGCCAAGCAATTTGTGGCAAATACTGTGAAACAGTTTCTCTTGATCTGACTGGATTCTTAGAGGCTTAGCTACAACTACACCACATCCCATCATTTTGTGACTTTTGGAAGTGCTATTTTCTATGTAACAAACTAGGAGAAAAACCTTTATACTCAATTATTTAGACTTGAGACATCCCAGCATGATTGACACATGGATTTTCACAGTCTCAGAATTTGTTTTTGGTGCTCCTTTCACTGTGTCAGTTATCAAAACATCAACCAGGCATGTACAATCTTCTATCTAGCTGGAGGCTGGAGAAAAAGAAGTGGTAGACGAGCAGAAGCACCTGATACTGGAGGATGAAGATTACCTGCACCTGCAAAATGCTAGATTTACTTTGGCCAGGCATGCCTATGCTAGGTACAGTCACTGGGTTTACTGGGTTTAATGTCTGTGGTCCAAGCAACATACACAGGTACAGAAGCCTGATCCAACAACCACGGATTCCCTTGAATGGAAGAGAGGAGCAAGGCCATGTTGATAAGTGCCTTCACTTACATGTATGCTATACATTTAACGCGGTCGGATGTGGAGAGACAGTGTGCTGCATGTGTTGTATGAGTATGTGTGAAAAGAACAAAAGATACCTTCAGGCTCAAAAATTCTCTTCTTGAGAATTTTTTTTTTTAGATTCGTCACTCTATTTCTTGTCTGTATCAGGAGGGACGCAGGTAGGTTTTTTTCATACTGCAGTGATTTTATATGAACACTACACCTATTAGAGTCATTTAACCATGGATAAAATCATCCCAACTTGGTCAAAAATAAGGGCAGAAATGATGTGGTCCATACTCACACCATCCATGCAGTGCCAGCTAGTTGCTAGCACCTACTTAATCTAGAAACAGAATTACTAGTAAAGAATTACTAAATTAAGCAATTTGTGTTTTCACAGCCTTGTCGATGTCTGCTAAATGTGACAGACTGAAAATGGAGAGTGAACTGTTATATTGCACACTTTATTACTCCACTGAAATCCCCAGTTGTTCAATCATTGATTTTAAGCCAGCACAGATGATTCTGATGTGCAGCTTCCAACACTGTATGCTTATGCTAAGTTCCGGGTAGTAGTTAGCATATGTGCTAATGTAATTTGTAAGATGTTTGGACAACTATGTCGTTAGAAAACTAGCTAAAGGTTATCTGTTATATGTCAAAATACATCAAAGTAATTTTCTCATCTAGACATAAATAACTGGCATTATAATTATTTTAGATGTAGGGAGAGAGATTAAAATACCAATTTAACAACTTGCAATAAAAATAAAATCTCTTATAAAAATCTTAATAATAATTCCCACCCATTAACCCATTACATCAAATTGTTAAGCGTATTTTGACATCTTTGCAATTTTTTTTAAAAGGGTTAAAACTACAGTAAGTAACAAAGGTGTCTGGGGAGTTAAAATAGTCATTTGCTATTTTAGGTTTTGGAAATGATGCTTTTAATGGTTTTATAAATGTATAAATTACTTTAAAAAGTCTTAATAAGTTTAACTAGTAGGCCTACTAGGTGTTTTGGAGATTTATATTGACAAAATAAAAATTGGGTTTTGGTCATAGAGTTTCTTTGTTCAGGTTATCTATAAGTTTATGGCCTATGAGTAATTACTATTGTTCTCTGACTTGAGTATTTTTAGTAATACTTTTGCCGTCACTTATTCTCCAAAGTTTGTTTGCCTTTATGAAAACCCTTACAGCAAAAAAAAAAATCATTTTACCCTGTCAGACATTACTGAGGAGAAAATTGTGATGGTGGTTGCCATAGATCAATAGCGCCGGTAGCCCAAGTCTCCACTGCTCAACCCATCTAAAGTTCAGTGGGGAGCCCCTCATATCTCTACACAAAAAAAACAAAGTCAAAAGGTAAGAGCTGGTCTTTGGGATTGAATCTGTAAGATGTTGAGATGGGCCATGCCAAGAAAAGATCAAATCACTTCTTCCAAACTAGATTAGACATGCCAGCAGGGGGTATGCAGCATGCTTGCAGGCTTATATTTAAATTATTTAAATAAATTTTCTCTGACAAGCCTCCTTGAAAAGTGAAATACTGAGTATTAGACATACTGAGCAAATAAAGCATGTAAAATCTTTTTTCTGCCTTACATTTTGTCCATCCTTGTTGAAATAGCAATGATCAGATCATTTCACATGCTACTTATTTTTCAGTTGGTCTTCAGTGCTGTCATTTACTGGCCACAGACAATTGTTGTAATCCATATCTTTCACCTAATTCATCCAAGCAAATAGGGTCCATCCAAATGCTTCTTGGCCCTTTTATATGGCTAATTGTGTAAATTCTGATCAGGCGAACCTGGTGCTTGCCATCCATCTTAATCCCCCTACATGCCATCTTGAGGGAATCATGTCCACAGTTGCTCAACCTCTGATACACCATACAACACTGGTTAGATAACCAGGAAAGCCAAAGCCTTTGTAACCATATGTTTGTTAGTCAAACTCATCTGTCCTATCCATTTTGTTCGTTCACAGCTCTTAATCTTGGGATAGCTTACAGCATACTCGGGGGATTGCACCAGAGGTACAGACAGAGTGCAGGCTCTGTCGCATGCTAAGGCTAGCCAGCAAAGTTAGCGCTCAGGGCAGCTTCCTCTGCCATCTGTCTCATAGGCACCGGTCCAGCAATGTGGCAGGGTAGTCACTCACAGGAGGCAAGATAGTTGCTTGCACTCTGGTCCTTATCCTCATTGTCAGACAATGTTAGGGCTAAATGCATTCCGTCCAAATCTGCATCATTGCCAAAAAGGAGACTTAATCTCACCCCTAATATTGGCTGTCTGTCTCTGGCACCATGTCAAATCCTGAAAAAAAACCCTGGCCTGGCGGATTCTTGAGCTATAGAGATACAGAATGTAGACAGCAATGCAGAGATGTGACCATCCCTACTTGCTGTCTATGGTCAAGGCTAGTAGGTTGCCCTTATATGGGGCTTCATTTATAAAACGTTAAAATAAATCTGAAATTCCATGGATTTGATCTTATGTTAAAAGGGATGTATAAATCGGGATTTATAAAACGTGAAACTGAAGAGCATGTGTACAAAGTTTTCTCTGTGCTCATACACCGCTATGTAAGTGCATGCTCCCTTTTTTCCTGAAGGAGGACTTTCAATCAGCACCAATGGGACATAAGTGAGTGACTGACTGTATGATTTAATTAATAAAATGTTGAAATGTAGCTACCAAAATCTGTTATCGTAATAAAAGACGCTGCCAACTGTAGGCTGTTTCCCTCTGTGCACGAGGGTGATGGTAACTGAATTTAACCGTAGATGATTTAAAAATATGTTTTAGCCAAATTTAACAAAATAAGCAATCCAAACACAATATTAAAAAGTGAAAATACAATGCGTCAAGCAGACACTATTGCATCCCTCCAAATCTATGCTTATACTTGTGTTCCACCATATGAGAGTATTTGAGGTCATCTCTAGGTGGAGTCAATGCGCTCATTCACGTTGCAAGCAATTGGAGTTTAGAGACATGGCACATGCCATAGGTGTCTTTCTGAGTATATTACTCAATATATTAATAGAATGTTATGAGAGCAGCAAGTCCTTTCACTTTTAATATGAAGCTCTTCTCTGTTAGCCTCAGGAAAAGTGATAGTGTCATAAATCACTTTGTCAGGCCCTGTGTTTTTGAACCTGCAGACTGCCCACTGCTGGTGTCATTTTTGATGTTCTTACTTCCCTCCACGAGGTTGTCAGTGAGTTCCTGGATGCACAGTGTGCTCTCTGCAGATGAGCCGATGTGGTAAGCTGGAGCCGATGTTGACAGCGCCATGTAAAACACTCATAATATTGATTGATTGATACATACATACATGAATATGGTTTATTGAGTCCATTTAACTATTTAAACATGTTTGTTTTAGTGTTGTTACTGAGGTCAAATCTCATGCAGTGTCTTGTCATGCTGGCCTGAAAAAATGCACATCTCCCCAAAACAAGCAATCATAATTCCATGGAAGATGGGGGATTTAAAGTGATACTTACTCTACCATATAACAATAATTTGTCTACCCTTATGGATTTGGGAAACCAGGCCCTGTTTGTTGCTACCACACTTTTGCTGTGGCTGCACAAATGACTGTATGCATGTCAGTCTGTATGAATGTGATTTGCCTGCAGGGGTTTTGTTAACACTGCACTATTTAACTGTGTCTGGCAGGCAAACTGCTAAACAATGTGATGGAGTCTTTGGTTTGGATTACATACCTGTAGGCATGAGCTGCATTCCAGTGGCTTTCTAGCAAAATATTGTTCTTACTCAACAGATGCTATTTCCATAACATCAGTGTGACTTTTTACAGATTCCTTTGTCGTAGTTTGTACTCGCAGCAGACATTTTTGTTAGTCGGGGAAACCTGGCTGGTCGTAGCTCAGGGGCTTTCTCTTGATACCTTTTTTCAGGTGGTCTGTGTTGACTGACAGGGCAGCTCCCTCCCCTTACTCAGACAGGGTTCAGTGCGGATGTCTGGTTAATGAGGGCGACTTTGAGGATTATAATTGGGGGTAGGGTGGGGGGTGGTGCATTAATGTGTCAGGCCAGACGAGTGAACCTCCCAGGGTGACTGTGTCCACAGGATCTTTTCAGCTCTCTGATGCCTCTTATTTACCATAGAACAACATGGATCAATATTACTGCCTCCCCAGGGTGACGTAAAACAGTCCAGTGCCTATGACGGATAAGTTATTCAAAACAGATTATTTATTTTTGCAAGGCTCTGGAGACATAGTCTGATATCACCATTTCTTGCTTTTTCAGCATGTTGTTAAGCACCCGATAATTTATTCTAACATGGTCATAAAAATCATTATAATACACTACCAGTCAAAAGTTTGAACACACTAGATTGAATATATATTTTTCATTGTCTTAAAGACATTTTGATAAACGCTTGTGGTTGAAATTTATTTCTAAGAAGTGTAAATCGTGAAGTTAATCTATTTCTGAATCAAAATGTATTTTTCAATCAGTAGTTTTTACTTAAAATTAAATTGTTTCCCCAAACAAGTAGTTTTCATTTAGAACTTAGGATAAGCAGCCAACAAGTGCTCGGCCTATTTGGGAAGTTTAAGAAAAGACTCCTGGGTTGCTCTCTCATGAAGCTAGTTGAGAAGATGCCAAGAGTGTACAAGTTTCATCAGGAATACTATTATAAATTGAAAATATAAAATAGTTTTGATTTGTTTAACACATTTCTTCATATGTGTTATTTCATAGTGTTAATGTCTTCATTATTATTCTAAATAGTAGAAAATAGTAAAAATAAAGAAAAAACCTTTCTATGAGCAGGTGTGTCCAAACCTATGACTGGTAGTGTACATCTGAGCCAATCATTTTGAAAGGGTGAAGGAAGGCAGGCAAAATAGTGTGATTTGCTACACACTCCCTGTATTGTAGCAGCGAGCATGATTTACCTCTCTCCTGCTTTTTATCTAGGTCTGCTTACCTATCCTTCAGTGATCAGTAAAACAGAGCTGGAAAGATGAGAAATGGAAAGAAAAACAAAAAAAATGGAGGAGTGATGCAACATATGGAAGCTATCACAGGGCCAAGCTCCCATCTGTGTGCACAGCCTCAGTTCATTGGCACCCACCAGCCACTGTGCAGGATGGGAATAATCCGCAGAAGAGGACCCAAGGAATTGCTGTAGGACTCAGAATTCCCTGGAGACACAGTCATCCAGGATGGGGGCAGGGGAGAGAAGATATAGAGATGGTGGAGGAGGAAAGCACAGATGTTTGCTCGTATTAACAGAAAACAGGTGCTCAATTGCTGTGGAGAGTTCACAGAGATTCTCACATTTCCGTCCATGTTGAATATGCCAATGTAGAGATAGAATGATTTTTTCTTCTGGTTGCCACCCATAGTGCTAGGAAATGTTGCGGCAAAAATCTATTTCCTATTATTTAGACTATGTCGTTGATCGAGAGCATTTTGAGGTGTGTAATCACTTCCAGATAAATTGTGCCAGATAAATTAGTTTGATTAGTATTCGATTGATAAATACTAACGGGTAAATAGTCCATTCCAGGTCAAACTGGAATTTAATAAATATATTAGACATAAAGCAAAATGTAACTTAACATCAAGTAAATTGGCCTCCATTTTCAGTTCATATGTTTATAAAGGCGAATTGCTCCAAAGGGACAAGTTAGAGAGTTTGAATTTAACAAGAATAAATAAGCATGACTTTTTACGGTTGGAGCTATAATCATATTTCACTATCAGTTATGTTTGATTACGAAATTAAATTACTGCTTCCTCCTCTGTACTGTCACTCAGTTTGTTAAACCTGAAAATGGTCTCTCAGATACTAGTGTTCAATAAATTAATAAATAAATAAACATCTTGTTAAATTAACATTTGTGTTAACATTAGTGAGGTGCTATTTAAGTTATTTGTTATTAGAAGTTATTTAAACCTCATCCACTCAAAACCTCAGTAAGTGGAACACTGTAAGGTTTTTGTCAGTGAAAAATTTATTTGAGTTGGTAAATTTTTTATGACCCATTTCAGCGGACCCTGGATGGCATGTGGTATGCTGTATCAATCCAGCAGCAACTAGCCCTTAACATCCTCACCACAGTCCCTGAAGGCTCTCTGACACACACTCGTACCTCCAGAAAAGATACATAGAGTGAACCCTGTCCTATCTACTAAATCTCCTCACTGATTTATTGCATTTGCAGAGTGTTTTCTTTCTGGAACCAATGACCCTAGCAGACCAGTGGACGTTTTCTCTTTCAGCCAGTCTAGGTTTTTCATGCACATAGACGGCAAAATATCCTTTGTTCTCTGATAATGTCTTTCGTTAACTTTATCTTGGGTTTAATTTCAGTAAATAGTAAATAACCAATAGCAAAATAAAGGCACTGGGACATTTCAGCTTGAAATGTCCTATCTTATCCTGTGACTGGCATATCAAATACCCTGCCCCCTAGTTTGAACATATTTTCAGTATTTTTCATTGTAACACTGAAGGGTCCTGATCCTGGTGTGTGTGGGGGGGGAGGGGACAGTGTGTGTGTGTGTGTGTGTGCGCGCAATTTCAGCTCCTAGACCTCCCCTAAGGCTGTAGTTCCTGGGCCCCCAGAGTTAACACCTCTCTGACTTCCACACACCTGCGACTGATTAGAACATGTGTGTGTAACCAATGAAGCATGTCTTCTTTCGTGAAATATTTCATCCAATTCCAGGTTTGTTGGGTCCTGACCCATGTTACTAGACACGGCTATTCTCATCCTACACTCATTTTCCTGCAGCCTTGCAGACATAAGTGAATGTTATGTGGTTGGCTACATTCATCAATGTTGTGTGTATATGTGTATATGGGTGTATGGTTAAGGGGGAGCTGAGGCTTGTCTGGCCTGACTAATGTGACTCATATTGCGTGCAAGGTGATAATAGGGGAGCACCTTGATCTACCGAGAACATTATTTTGTTGTGGAAGCTCTGTCTTCAAGCCTCCCCACACTGCTCTGTTTCAGTCATCTGTGTAAATGAAAGAGAAGTTGTCTGAAAATTTTTCACTCATCCCACTTTAAAAGCATACACCCCTCTCCGGCACTGTGGCTCAAGTCTGTATCCCCACTGTGAGCCTTCAGGCAGTAATGGCCAATCCCACAGGAACTGGACTACAAGAGCTGTCAGTACTTGACGAGCACGCCGGACACAAGGCTCTCTTTTTTATCACCAGGAAGTTGTGGGGGAGGTGAGATATTTTTGTTTGTTTTTATTGTTGGAAACAAAAACATTTACAAAACAAACAATCAGGTAACATCCATGCGGAGAGGGAGTGGTGAATTGGACCAGCTGCAGCTGTGTACAGAGGACCACAGTAATGGAACCATCAATCAACGCAGCCCACTAAAACACTATGACAGTGGTGCCGAGGCTTTACCAGTGGCTACAATGTTCATGTTAAGGGTTGCTATGTTGTTCAGGAAACAGGAAGAAATGGATTCATGAAGAAGCTCTCATTCAATTCTCTATGTAGTTATGTGTAACAGCACAGTAGGCCTGACAACACATACAGTGTATTGCTAATGATAGCAGAGTGTAGATTGGCACAGCCTATCTACTTGACACAAATTGTTAATATGTGGAACAATTATATATTTTGTTACATTTTCTGAATGCCCCATAATTAATCAATAATGCATCGTCTAAGAAAGTTTTGGTTTTGTTACAAACATTTATTGTGCAGATAAACATTTACTTAAGACATAAAGGCAGATAACATGCCAGGCAAAGTCTTTCCTTGAATGCGATTTGATACAGGCGTTCCTACTGGTGCTTTATTTGTTGGTTTTCCATTCCTCGTGCACAGTGCCATGATCAGAATTGAGAAAATGGCTTGCCTCTTTTATCTGAAGTTCTTTTTGATAAAGAACTTTACAGTTGCTCTCACCATGAAGTAGAATTCAAAGGAACACTTGTGGCTTTATTGCATGAAAAATAAATCTGTGTAATGCATTTAAAATCACCCATGAAATGTATTCTTTAAGGAGGACAATGGACAGACCTTGCTTTAGGACATGACAAACATGCAGCTTCTACACCACTTATGTGTTTTCACACCAGCACAGTATTTCAGTAGCGGTCTTGTGCAGCCTCAGATTACCTATGTTACCTATTTGCTATTAAAAATACATTGCAAACATAATATCTGTTAAATAATATTCTGTGATACAAATACAGTAAACTCAGTTTGATTGTGGAGGTGGTGAAATCCAAGAAATCTATGACCCTCAGCATCTTGTATTATTATTTATATCCTTATGGGCAGTAATGTAAAATATGGATAGTATTTCAAAGGCTGGTTTGTGTGAGCGATAACCTTAGCTAGCAACTAGGGACACAGTGATACACATATTTACATAAAACATCCCATATACTGCATATATTTATGCCAACACTGGACACTTCATATACAGTTGTGGCCAAAAGTTTTGAGAATGACACAAATATAAATTTTCACAAAGTCTGCTGCCTCAGTTTTTATGATG
>JAOUQW010000034.1:17779283-17790889 GCA_028565825.1 Olivaichthys viedmensis | reverse complement strand
TAGTGTATTTTTTAATCCGTATGTAAATGATTAATTTTCCTTTTTTGCAGTACCTGCCTCCAACAGTCACTAACACAACTTGGAGGCTACATGAGCTGAGAGCAGCCATGAAACCACACAACATCTCTGCCTACATCATACCTGGAACAGATGCCCACCTGGTACCAAAATTTCTTCTCCTCTCTTCTCCTTAACTGATCTCTCCTCTCTGTTCATAATCTGGGTGTTTTTTTTGGCAGAGTGAGTACATTGCCCCACGAGATGCCAGGTTGGCCTGGATGTCAGGTTTCACTGGTTCTTCAGGTGTGTTCCTGAGCAAGTTATAATGTAATCACACTGTATTCTACCCTTAAATCAAATGTTTCCTATTTGATCTATGAGAAGGAAGCAGTTGCTCATCAATTGAATACAGTGTTACTGCTGCAAGCAGTGCAGTGAATGACCTTTATGTCTGTACAAAAGGAGTTACTTTTAATAATAAACAGTGCTCTCATTCACTCTCAAGGCACAGCAGTTGTGACCCAAGACAAAGCAGTGTTATGGACTGACAGTCGTTACTGGGTTCAGGCAGAGCGCCAAATGGACTGCAACTGGGAACTGGAACGAGACAGTAAGTTAAAAAAAGTGGGCTTGCACTTGATATATATATATAGATAGAGAGATTGCCTGATCTGGAAAATTTGTCCTAATATAATGACAATTGGCTCAAAAGCTTTACCATCCTCCAAACTCCCAGTGATAGCTTATAGGTCTAAATTAGATTACATGAATACACTTGGCCTATATTTGAATAGTTTTTTATAGGCCTGTTTGAAGAAAGCAAGTTTGACCATTTATCGCTAGCTAGAGGAAATGATGATGTTAACTACGAACACACAAAAAAAAGCAACCCTACAAGAAAATCAATAAGCTCCCAAAATGTCAGTGTGTGCCTCAAGCTAGTCCTGATATGTTTCAAATGTAACTCCAGAGTTTGAGTTCAGTCTAACTGCACTGGAATACAGTTTCTATCTCCAGCATCACCAAGTGGCTCATCAAAGAGCTCAAGGAGGAAGATCATGTGGGCTTTGATCCATTTCTTTTCTCTGTAGGTGAGTAACATCAAATGGTGCACTTTAAAGTGCACTAGATTCTTACATAGCTGTAATAAAAATGATTTATACTCAAGATTAACTGATCCAGTAAGCAAGGACAATATACCACTTAATTTAGTATTGCATCGTTGCTCTTTGCCAACACAGACACATTTGCTGCCTACAACAACAACCTGGCTCCAGCTAAACGGATCCTTACATCTATTCCTGATAACCTGCTGGACAAAATATGGGCCAAGCGGCCGCTTCTTCGTCCTGATAACGTCACACGCTTGCCTGATGACTTCATTGGTGTGTAGTTGCTTTCTATCACTGGCCCCTTATCAGTCCACTGATAAATACCTGCAAACATATGCTCATTGCAAACACAGCCATAAAGCCCCCTTGCATCGCGAGTTCGAATCCTGACGATGCCACAGCCATCTGTGGCCGGGAGTCCAAAAGAGCATAATTGGCCCTGCTCTCTGGGCGGGTAGGACGGCATTACTCTCTCTCCCCTGTCTATCAGAACGACACTAGGTAATTGTTGACGTCTGTGAGCTCATGTATACGGAAGAGGGCAGTTAGCGCCTTATTCCAAGCGCGTTCAGTTGCCCTTTGGCTGTGATGTTGCATGAGCAGCAGTTCGAAAAGATGCAGTGGAAGAGCTGCACATGTCTTAAAGGAAGCATGTGTTAGCCCTCACCCTCCTCGGTTAGTAGCTGTCATGCAATAAAAGAGAACTAGCTAGTGGGTGGGGAATTGACAATGACCAAATTGGGACAAAATGAGGTAAAAATCCTCTGCCAAAAGGAAAGGTAATAAAGTGGTTGTAAAATGTCTGTAAGACTCTGTGTATGTGTGTTAAATGTGTGTGGACAGAGAGAACCTGGCAGATGAAGGTGGATCAGATACGGGCTGAAATGATGAGCAATCCATACACACCTACTGCTGTCCTGCTCTCAGCTCTGGATGAAACCGCATGTAAGAGGCCTGCATCGCCATTGCTGCTTATTTGTAACACTTGATACATTATTTGTTTACAGTGTTAATTACTTTCTGTCATTTCAGGGCTCTTTAACATGCGTGGTAACGACATCCCCTTCAACCCATTCTTCTACTCCTACACACTGCTGACACTTGATAAGATATGGCAAGTTAAATCTTTCCCTATTTTCATTCCTCCTCAGACCTTTATAGTCCCTGAGTAAGTCATTGTAACCATCAACACTGCTGTAACTGTTTTCAAAGGCTCTTCGTGCACACTAAAAGACTGACAGAAGAGATGAAGGTGTATCTCAACTCATCTTGCAACACGTCTTACTGCGTGCAGCTGTTTGAATATGATTCAGTCCGCGAGAACCTGAAGAAATATTTTACGGAGCTCGATGTGAGAGTGTGGGTGGGCACAGAGTACACTAACCAGGCCCTGTATGAGCTCATCACTCCAGAGGTGAGACCTGGCTTTGTGTGTGTACAAACCTATCTACAGCATTAAGCACAACAACAGATTATCACAGAATTCAGGTCAAAGTTGTATTAAAGTTGCATTCAGGAATTAGGTGTTTTGTACATCAATAGTTCTCAACTGGTCTTGCCTTAGAACCCATATTAAGTAATGATCTAAAAGCAACTTAACTTTCTAACCCTTTTAATTTACTTCAAAAATGAATCGTCCATGGGGTTATGATTTCTCCATGGGGTATGAGTTTAGGTATCCAATATCTGACCTAACACACATACAGTACATACATATCTACTTTTCTGTTCCAGCAGAAACTCCTGCAAAGTGCTTACTCTCCAGTGCTGACCACTAAAGCAGTGAAGGATGAGACTGAGCAGAGCATCCTTAGAGCAGCTCATGTAAGAGCACACATATTCTCTCTTCACATCCTCACGTAGCTCACTCATAGACGCAACACATGCTCTGGATGGCTGGAGGGCTCCAGACCCATCACTGCCTCTACGTTACTGAGTAGTGTTTTATTATGCCATAAAACCACATCAGAATACTGCTTTCAGATTGACCGCAGCAGAGTGCTGTTCGACTGAATGTGGTATCAGTTCTTATCACATAACCTCTATTTTATGCAATGAAACCTTTTATTGATATTGATGGGCTGTGCTTTATATTCCATCAGCATGTTCTTTATGAGTGTGTTATCTCATAAAGACAAAATTCCATTTGCTGTTTGGAGATGAGTTGAGCATCTGTACATTATATATCTGTTACATTATAACCTGGAATCATTGACTGCATCCGATTAAAGCTTCTTAATCTGGCAGCGGTATGATCTCATGCCTATAATTTTATTGGTTTAGTTAGTGGTGAATGGTATCTTTTGAGATCAGGAGCTTGTTGGGTGCATGTTCTGTGTTTTGTGCCCTGAGTGTCCTCACTGGCATGCCGTAGATAAGAGACGCCGTAGCAGTCATGCAGCTTCTATATCGACTTGAAAGAACGGTACCTGAGGGCAAGGAGACAGAGCTTACTGCAGCAGAATTTGTCAATGAGTGTCGCAGGTAGGGAACAGTCGGCATCAGCAGAATATAAAAAGCACAATTATTCTGCCTTTGATTTCACACTTCTTTTCACTTTTCTTTTACAAATAAACTGTATATTGCCAACAAATATACTTTCTTTTATGCATCTTTTTTTTCATGTTATTATTTATAATAAAATGAGGAAATTTCATGATGCTATTTAGACTCTCCAATGATATTATAGTAATGTGGGTGACACATATTGCTGACTTCCACCATCTTATAAAGATTTCATTCTAATAATATTTCATTCAGTTATTATATATATATATATATTGTACTCTTGTATTTATTGTTATTACAGTTAGTGTTTAATGTGACACCAGTGCCAAGAAAAAAAAAATCCTTATAGATGTCAATATACTTGGCAAATACAGTAATTAATGATTTATGATTCACACTTTTATCCATGTTGTGTCAGTATGCAAAAATACAGCAGGGGGCCAAGCTTTGAGACGATTTCTGCAAGTGGACCAAACGCTGCCCTTGCTCATTACAGGTACAGAATTCACTGGAGTTCTTGGTTTTGCCCCAGTTCTCCATATTATATCTTCAAATGACCCATTTTATGAGGACAAAAAAATGTCCAAATTTTGAGCTTTACCATTTACATTTACTTATATTTCAGTCCATCTAATGAAACCGCAAGAAAGCTGACCACTAATGAGATGTATCTCATTGACTCAGGAGGGCAGTACCTGTGAGTAAGCCATAATATATTTTAATCCTGTAAATTACTGGTACCAAACACATTATCATTAACCTACATAATGTGTCTTTACTTTTTCAGCGATGGTACAACTGACATTACTCGCACCGTGCACTGGGGTTCACCCACTGATTTTCAGAAGGTACTACTCTGTTTAAGTATTAAGGGGCTGCATAGGGCTTTAAACTGTGATATAGTTAATGTAACATAGAGATTAAAACATTTTTTCTTGTTTATTTTACTTTGAAAGGAAGCCTTCACAAGAGTGCTTATGGGAAACATTGAAATTTCAAGGACCGTATTTCCAGCAGGGACCAAAGGCAAGACTATCTGTGTCTTTTTTACACTCTCTGTCCAACACACACACACACATGTACATAGCCTGCTGCTATTCTCCCACAAGATGTCTCCATCTGGTTAGCAGATGTTTTTCACTGATCTCAAAGCAACGTCAAAAGCGTGTTCCTCATAAGCGCTTTCTTTTCAAGGTGTCAACATGGAGATGCTAGGGCGCAGAGCATTGTGGGAAGTCGGTCTGAATTATGGTCATGGTACAGGTCATGGTGTGGGGAACTACTTTGGAGTTCATGAATGTATGACTGCTTTAATACGTTTACATATGTTGACATATTTCCGTTGATAAATTAAATGTGAGAAATTGTTTTGCTGTGCTATTTGACTTCTCCAGTGATGCTGTAGCAATGTGGGTGATACCTATTCCTAATTCCTGTCTGTGGTTTCATAATCTTTCATATCTTTTCTTCCAGGGCCTGTTGGTTTTCAGTCAAATAATATTCCATTCCAGCAAGGCATGTTCACATCCATTGGTAAGGCATCAGATTAAACTTCATCAGAGTTCATTCTGATAAGAGTAAAAATGTATTTACATACCAGACTCCAAATCAATAGAAAACAACATACACAGATTTCAAAAGAACAAACAACAGGATGGTACAATGGTGCTAAAAGGAGCTAAATACTTCAAGGAAGTTAAGAAATCAAATTCTGTCTCACTGAGTTGGCTTGTTTGACTGTGAGTGAATTAAATTAAGTGAATATGTCCAGATCAAAACTGATGAACTTTGTCTCTTATAGAACCTGGTTACTACAAAGAGAATGATTTTGGAATAAGGATTGAGGATGTTGTTGTCATTGTTCCAGCTAAAACAAAGGTACATTACATAGTCAAAATGCTAATTATTTAAACACCTGAAATAAACTGCAATTTCTTGATTATCTGAGCATAATTTCTCAGTTCACTTGTCTGTTTTTTGTCCCGCTTTCCCAGCATGGCAATAATTATCTGACATTTGACACTGTGTCACTGGTCCCCTATGACAGGAAGCTGATTGACACTTCTATTCTGAACCCTGAACAGGTAACAAAACATCCTCCACTAACGATCATATTGTGTAAATCATTATTCTGCTGCTGTTGCAAGGGTTGTTTTTGATTTGAGTTGGCTTCTATTGAAAGTCCCATCTGACATCCTTCCCCAGTAAAACATCTCAGTATCTGCAGAAAAGTGCTTCTTGAAAAGCATGTGTTTTTTGATTAGCTGCACAACAGCTCTTTTCTTTATGCCATGAGTGCCACATGATTTATATGTAATTATGTTACCTCATTTGGAAAGTTGTGCATAATTTATGTAACATAATGAGGAAGGAATGATACACTTGTCAGAAGAATGTTATGGGATCAGTTCTCTCATTTTAGTGAGAGTCATGTAGGCTACCAACAGATACAGTATGACTTTTGTAGTGCTTCTTCAAATGAACTATTAATTATTCATTTTTCCCATTTTTAGTAATCCCTTATTAGGTTACTTATTAAGTACTTATTATTTGATATTACTGTAGCCCACCATACTGTAAAACCATTAGTCATTTATATATTTCTGTTTGTTGTGTGATCCTGTAGCTCCAGTGGCTAGACACATACTACCAGACCATCCGCTCTACGATGGGTCCAGAACTAAAGAGTCAAGGCCTAATGGAGGTGTATGAATGGATGATGAAAAATACAGAGCCGTTCCTGAAGACAGGGTCTTCCGCTGCCGCCCCCTCCATCTCGCTGCTGCTGCTACTTCTGCCTATAGCCTTACTTTAGAATTTCCTAAGAATGTCACAGAGCTTTACTGTATAATCTGCCAAAATCAGGAGTTATGCACATACAGCCACCAAATCACTCGGTCTGTCCATAACATATCTGCCACCACTCCAGCGCTACTCGCACAATGCTGATAAAGTACACTTAAGCAGTTTCCAAGTGTTTCTCCATCTTTCTCACCCCCACTCTTTACCCCTTTTTATGTAATTTCAACAAACAGCTTAACTGAAACAAGTCAATAAAAATGTTAAAGCTTCGTCTAAAGTGCAACAAGAATTTTATTTGCATGTATTAGCCAGTGCTCAAACAATGACAATTTAGATTAGTAAGGTGTCAGATGATTTACCTAATCACAGCTTTTGATTTATAAATACACTCTTTGGGGAAAAAAGGTTGAATCTAGAGCCCTTAAGGGTTCTTCGGTTTGTCCCTCTGGGGGAACCCTTAAAGTCAATCCAGTACAAGAAATCTTGTAATGGCATGACCAAAGAAGCCAATTAGGATGATCCAGGAGAAGGATCTAATCATGGGTTAGATATTGTAATGCAGGGGTTCTCAGCTCTAGTTCTGGGAAGCTACATGCCCTGCTTGGTTTCATGTTTTCCCTGCTCTAGTCAGCTCATCAACTTATTACCAAGCCCTTAATGAGTTGGATCAGATATGTTGTGTCAGGGAAATTTTTTAATCGTGCAGGGCAGGACTGAGTTGAGAACCCCTACTGCAATGTACAGTATTTGTATCACACAGTGGGACCCAACTGTGATATTCAGATGTTACCGAAGGCCTTAATTAACTGGATCAGGTATGATTAGGACTGGAACTAAAATCTGCAGGGCAGAAAAGATCCAGGAGCAGGATTAGGCAGCCATGATTTATAGCTAGCAATTTTTGAAAATGATTTGCAATTAACCTCTTAACCCATGATCTGTCAGTGGACCTGCTTACAGTCATTAGATCTTTATCTATAAAATCACAGAGATCAATATGCTCTTAAATTTCCATTTAAGAGTGTCAGGTCTTCTCCAAAGCTCACACTGTAGTTCTTGAGAAATATATATTTTTGCCTTTGCCACAAGTGAAGTACTCATGCCATTGGAGGTCTTGTTGCTTGGCAACGTTTCTACCAGAGTTGCAGGAAGGTGTGAATGTGGTTTTGAGAGCGTCCGCTTACTCGCTTTTCTCTCTTGCTCTCTTTCTTGTGTGGTTTTTAACAACAGAATGAGACTGAAAGTCTTAAATGTCTTACATAAAGGGCATTAAGATCAACATATGGAACTATTTTCACTGTTCCATTTTTTGTAATTAGGGTGCTGTCAATCGAGTAAGCTGTACAAAAAAGAGGAACTTTGTTGACCAAAAAGAGATGTTGATATAGATGAGGTCATCCTGTTGGGCTGATTGGTTAATCGAATGTTCCGCAGTATATCTAATTCATGTCATTTTTTCTTTTCTTCACTTATAAGATGATTGTTGTTCTCAGTGAATATCTGTGTTTTTCTTGCTTATACTGAAGGAGAGGATTTACACTCAAGGGTGACAATGAACAACAACTCATTTTGACATCATGTGGCCTGCCTAACACAAAAATAACTCTGTGCCAACACACACACACATGCACTTCCTCTGGAGTCTGCTTACACAGTTTTGTTTGTGCATTCACAGAAATGCTTTTAAATTCTTCTGTGTAGCTTAATTTTAGAAACAGATTTTGACTCAGAATTGCCTTAGGTTTTCTCTTTCCTTATATAGGATACAATTGTCTCAGAAAGGTTGGTGTGTGGTTGTAATGGGTAATAAATTGTTTAGGTTGCACACCTGTTCTATTTCTTTTTCTCTTTGTGGATGTGGAGGACGCAGAGTTTGCAGAGTATTGAAAGCTATTCTACGCACAGAATGACTCATCTCCAAACTCCAAAGATTTCCCAGGCCTGAGTTTCTTTTGCAAGCAGAACGCAACAACTCACTTGTTCTGTATTTTTGTCACGCTATAAGATGCAATATTTGTGAAGGGAATAAAAATTTATTTTAGTGGAGAAAATGACAGAAATACTTATTATTTCTCATATTATTACATTCAACATATGAACAAACATTCATAACAACTTCCGAATTTCATGGTATACAGGAATAAACATATATATTTTTCGCTTTTAAAGACAATGCACCTAACGTCTTCTGCTGAAATGCTGCTAAATAGCTTTGTTTTTTAAACACATAAAAAAAACAACTGGTTTAACCAAATAGAACCTGTAAAAAAGAAGTTCCTATCTGGTCATGTGACTTCCTCTCATTCAGAGTTCTTCACTCAGCAGAGCAGAGAGAAAGAAGAGCTTTCTGACTTTCTCTGTGTGTGGGGCACAGTGACTATAAGACTGACAGGCGTTGGTAGCTGAGAAAAGTTTCATACATCGACAGCTAGAACTGTGTTCCTCAAGTAAAATTACCCCCTCTAAGCACCATGTTACGGCGGAGAACCTCAAATGCCTCAGACAAGGAGCAGGGCCAAGTGCAGAAGAAGAAGGTAAGAGTGTGTCTCTAAGTCATTTTGTGTGAGTACTGGGTCTGTGCTGGAGAGGAAGACAAATCAGATATTATTGCCTCAAGAGCCTACAGATGTTAAAAGGATCTTGGAGTTGTAAGATACATGAACTGAACAAGTGTATGATAACTGTACATGAAGCCTTACTTTGAAAAGCAAACAATTCAAATCTTCTGACTATAAAGTGCAACATCCCATTGAGAGCCAGTTGCAGATATGATATAATTCTGTATAATTTGATCATGCTTTGAGTGACTATTTATGACCCAATAGTTGACTGTCTTGTATTGTTGGTGTATTGGGTCAAACGTCTAGAGGGTTCTTCTCATCATTGTATCATTGTTCAGGTTGAGTTGCATGGCTGCACAGCATTTCCTGTAGAGACACAGACTATTATCACACATCCTGAATTTATTCTTGTCTCATAAGAGTCAGAGTCAGTCTCTTATGAATTTTTCAAAAAGGCTTCAAAGTGACATTTACATTTGTGCCTAGAGCTTGCTCTGTTCTGGTCCTTTTAATTCACAGGGAATCTACACCTCCTACACTTAACACCATTAACCCTGTTTTTACTTCATTGGCATCTTTTGTTCAACAACCACAAGTTTCAGTCAGTAAAGCTAAAGGCCAACTGACAAAGCTCTGGAGAGAGTTTCCTTTAACTTAAATATCAGCACAAAGGGAATTTAATAAACATGCAAAAGAAAAGAAAATCCTTTCGGGTTTTGGAGGTCTTTCTGCAGATATTGTATGGTATTTTGATGACAGTTGCTCATATGCACTGAGATGCACTGAGGTTCAGAGAAATGCTCAAGATGTGCTTTCTCATTGTATCTGCCCTTCTCTTGAGGGCACTGGTTAAAATGATGAACAGTCATTTCATTCGACATTTTTTAAACTTTGACTATGTTATTCCTCACCACAATAACATCAAGGAGTAGCTCATGTGGTCAGGCACCAAGGAGAATTAATCTCAACCAACGTTATCACAACCAATTTTCTAATAGGTACAATTTTTTTAAGTACATACTTTAAGTGGTCAGAAGAACTTTATGTTGATAATGAAACCTCAAGCTAAAACACAACACTATCAGTTAACAGCAGATTTATTTATTTTTTTACTGAATGATCATTAACCATTGGTTTAAATTAGTCATAACTATTGTGGCTTGTTCTGAAAATACCACACTGGTCCGCACCAGACACACTATATTTTAGTTTCCATAGTGTACACTAATCTACACTATGTACGTTTTAGGCACAAAATAGACAGATATAAGATTTCTGTACATATATTGTGACACATGGTCTCCTATAATATCTACTATCTATATTAAAATATGCAGAGATAAATAATGATCCTTAAACAAATAGTATAGACAAAAAGATTGAAAGACTTTCTGATAAAGGGATTGTCAGTTGTCTTGGTGGAGCCTTGTGTGGTTTGGTAGAGATGTGATAGCCATAGTTTTCACTGCACAATGTGACTTTGTCTCATATCTCCACCCATTTGTGGGACTTTTTCTCAGTACAGGAAGTGACTGTACGTCACAGCTTTTGCAAAACTTTTGCAAACCAATCCTAGCAACACATTGCACTGTATTGAGGGCATGCTACTGCTTACTTACCTACTTACTTACTTTGGCTTTGAATGTGCAGTACTGTGAGTCATGCTCATGCTGAGCACAGAATATGGCTACTTAATCAACTTGTTCTGTGTCCAATATATAGTGATAAATAATAATAGATTGTGGCTATGTATTTGTCAGAAGTTATTTAAGCTTATTTTTCATCACTCACTGCAATACACCTCACAAACCAATAAGCTCAGTGCTATGAAGAAAGAAAGAGCCGAGACTGAAAGTAGCCAATAGAAAGAGATGCTTTTTGTTATTTTTGTTGTTATTGTTGTCATTGTCATCATTAAAGTCATAGCTGAACCAATTTTTTTCATTAAAAATAGGGAGTAGACCATTTGTCGCATTTAGCACAGGTATGAATTACTGAGTACCTTTCTCAAGTATACGTTGCCGTCACTCTTGTGTGTGTGTCCACAGTTGACACTGCAGAGGTCCAGCAGTTTTAAAGACTTCATGAAGCCCAAGCCATCTTCACCTGTGGTGAATCCTGAGTGTACTCTGGAGGAGCCGGTAAGATTGCTGTACTTACACATACTAGGCAATGTTAGGCAGATTAGATCTAGTTTTATATTTAGTTGCAGTAAACTACAATCAGCTGCAATCCTATTATGAAAATGCTTTTTAGTCTTACTAGGCTTAATCTGTGTTCCACAATGTATAACTGTGACTTTGTGTATACTGACATAACAGGCTTAATCACTGTCTTTTGTATTACATTACAAGCTCTGCATCCTTACAGAAAAATAATGCAGAATGATATTATCAATAATGTTATTCTAACAAAATGTAATGCATATTAAACATATTGAAAGAGTGTACAGCATATTTGCATTTTTAATTTAAAAGGTTTTCTGAAAATAGTTTAGTTGCACTTCATCAAAACATACAGCTGTCTTGTTCCTGTGCTGAGAGACTGAAACAGAAAAAAAAGCTCAGTGTGATTCAGAGCTCAGTGACCAATTAACCACACTGACTCTATTTAAAATTACCTA
>JAOUQW010000034.1:17746967-17778911 GCA_028565825.1 Olivaichthys viedmensis | reverse complement strand
AAAATAATGAGATTAAAAGGTCCTGAACATAAAAAAAAAGATACTATAAAGAGCAGTTAACAGTAACAAACTAAAACAAATAAATATTTGGTGTGATCAGCCTTTGCCTTTAAAACTGCATCAATTCTCTTAAGCACGCGGTCGTGCAGTTTTATCGGCTGGTAGGTTGTTCCAAGAATCTTGGAGAACTTTCCACAGTTCTTCTGCAGACTTTGGTTCTCACTTGCTTCTGTCTCTGCAGGTAAAATCCCAGACAACCTTGATTATGTTTTTATCTAAAAGGTGGTCTGTTACTTAATATGTTACTTTATTTAATGTATTGTAATAATTCTCTGTAACATTTAATTTTTTGGAAAATTAATGTTTGGAAATCAAAAATGTGCTCTTTTCTACTGACACATTAATGCAGAAGACATAAAATAAACAAGACAAAATTATATATAAAAAAAATTAGGGTGCCAATGACTTTTTCACTGTGCTGTACATACTGTATTTGCATATTTGCAACAAACTAGTATGAAATGCTAACACAGGGTTAAAGATGATTAATCCTCAATCACAGAATGATCTAAACTAGGCAGGAACAGTCGATGTTCCTCTTCTGTAACCGTAGTGGCCTGTACATGCTGTAGCTCACAGTTGCAGGTGATATGCAGAAGAGCAGCATGGTTGTCACTGTGGTAATGACATACTAACCACTGACTGGAAATGTAGCCCAGCTCAGAGGCCTAATCTCTCCCGAGCAGTGTGTATCTCGCAGTGCTTATGCAGCAAGCAGCCATTCGCTGGTGCAACTTGACATATTAGATTATCATACACAGGGTATGATATAATTTGCACAAAATATTTAGAAGGACTGGCCATGTAAAATCAAAATAAATTCCACAAGGTTAATTGAAATAAAGAAGCTAAGAATAAAGAAGAGCTAGAAGAGCTGAGAATGATTTTTTATTGGTGTTCTGGGCAGCATCTTGATGTAACCTAAAAATTAACAGAAAACAGGGAGGAGATAGAAACGGGAGATACAAAGAAACACAAAACCACAAAAACAGAGCGTATTTGAGTTTGAGTTATGAGATTAGTATTGATGAAGGCAGAGGAGTGCGAGTGTGGCATTCCTGCCTAATTACATTTTATACCTTGGTTTATTGACAGGAGGACAAAAAAAATCAAAAGATAAAGGTGGTATGACACTCGTATGACGGGACGAGTGTCAAACAAACAAGCACAGTAATGTAATATTGTATAATATAAATGCAAGGAATTAACCCTCATGTTTGTTCACCACTTAGCAATGCATGTCCCAGGCCATTTCTTTAGCTTTTATACCAATAGAATTGTAACATTTATTTTGAAGTAGCAATACAAACAATATTTATTGAATGAGACCCGCATCTCCAAACGATCCTCCTGGTGGCAGGTGTGTGTGCACAGGTGTGAGTGCAAATAAAAGATGGAGGAAATGTGTCAGGGACTAAAATTACCTGCTTCTTTCATAGTTACAAAGAACAGTTATTTTTAACACATACAGTTTATACCTTTTCTCTTTATATTAGATACTGTTACAGGATAAATCTGAAAACGTATTTTTTTACATTTCCATGGCATGATGTTATGAAAGACCTCTATAGTACTATCACTACCATGTCAGTATCAATGCTGTGCTTAAAATAGTCTACAACCCAAATAATAAATGATCAGCGGTGGTCCTATGGTGGTCCTTTTCCATTAATAGACAGGATCAAGGGGAGCTAACAAATTGTGCATAGCAACAGTCTGTGATTGTACACCTACAAAATGCATCTATATGTTAAATGTACCTAATAAACTGGGAACTCAGTGTTTATCGTCTACCGATATGTTCTGATTTTTAACAAACTATTCAAACAGAATGATAATCATTAACTCTCTTTGGGGTTAGAGTTATGGTTATAGCCAGGATTAAAGTTATGATGGATTTTTGAGCTGAGGATTAGTTAAACATCTACTACTATCCTACAAAACTACCATAAACAAGTGCTGCCAAATTCTCTTTAGCTGCAAGAGGTCCATGAGAACTCTGAAAAAAACAGTGGGAAGCTGGGGAAGAAATGGCGGAACGTCATCACTCGCACCATGACCCGGAAGACATCCAAGATGGTACAGAAAGTTCTTGCAGAGGAGGGGGTGAGTTCAAAGAATCCAGCACAGAGAATTACCAATGCACAACATGCAAATGTTTATCAAAAAGAGGAAACTCACATTAGTAACTAGCGTATTGATGAAAAGGAAAGCCATAAAGCCTCAGTGCAACTCATAACAGATTGATTATGTCTCCCCCTTCTGGATGAGCATGGGAAATCTTAAACAGTCAGCAGTAAATATAATGTGTTAGAAGAAATGGAGGAAATAATGAACACTTCAGATAAGATTGAGTATTTCACAAATTTTTGGGCAATTTTTTCCTAAAAAGATTGATGCCCTTTTTGCAGATTGAGAGTGGAGAGGATAGCGCTGTATCTCCCATATCCCCTAATGATTGGACTCCAGATCTGAGTGCTGGGAACCGGACGTCTGTGTGTTCCAATAGTTCAGAGGACACCATACATCCTCCTCTCTGTCGCCAACTCTCTGGATGTAAGCCTTCTGATCACCCCATCTTATAGAAAATGCTAATGCTCTAATGTATGAATGCTTCCCAGGCCCAGTTAGCATTAGGCTAATTGGAATATTTAAGTCCCACTTGGTAGCCACAGTATCATTTTTGGCTGAACTAAGATGTTTCTTTCAGTATTTCGAAAGAATGATTGAAGACTGCATTGTTTGTGTACAGGTGGGGACAGGCAAAGTCTGGACAGTGGCTTCAGTCAGAGAGACAGTATGGACAACCCTTACAATGGACCCTTTTGTGGCAGGGCCCGCGTCCACACTGACTTCACCCCTAGTCCTTATGACATCGACTCCCTCAAACTACAGGTTTACTTCTTTTTAATGTCTCACACAAATACACGAATGCGGAAACATTCTTTTTGTTTCATTGTGCAAATGTGGGGAAAAAAGGTAGTTTTGCATATGTAGTTTCATTATACATCCCAAACATCAATACATTGTGTGCAACTAAATACACAGTTGTACACTCTTAGAAAAAAAAATCCTTAAAGGTTCTGTGGATGGTTAATGGTTCTAGCTTTCTGAAGAGGTTCCACTTGGAAAGAGAGCGCGTGGAAAATCATGGAAACCTTTATGAAAGTGAAACCCTCCATTGTACAGATATAAATAGAATCTGTAAGAATTCCCCCAGAGGGACAGCCCAAAACCCTTTTTAAGGTGCTAGTGTTGTAGACTACAAGGCGGTGGGTTTAAAAGCTTTTTTCTTATTTGTGAATTGAATACTAACGCACAGTGTCTGCTACACAGAAAGGCGATATCATCCATATCATTGAGAAGCCACCAGTAGGCACTTGGACTGGTAAGCTCAATAACAAAGTGGGCTCCTTCAAGTTTATCTACGTCACGGTGCTTCCAGAGGAAGACACACCACCAAGAAGGAAGAGATGCCAAAGTCAGGGACGACGCAACAAACCCGAACCTAAATCCCTGAAGGAAGTTTTGGAGAGGATTGGCCTAACTGTAAGCTTCAACTCTGTGTGCACATTTTGTCACAAATGCATTCTGATTCAAGAGCTCAAGTGATTAACACAGAGGCAAGTTTCATAGTTTATTAATCATACCATAGCAAACCACTAATGACAGGTAGTTTGATTCCTCTCTCTGTCCAGGAGCTTGGATCTCTTCTCTCCATGCATGGTTTCCAAAGCATGGACGACTTTGGCGGACTGAGGGAATCCCACCTGAATGATCTGAACATCACAGACCCTGAGCAGCGCACCAAGATATTGACAGCAGCCGAACTGCTTCATGATTGTACGTCATTTATGTCTTATACTGTGTATTGTGTAGATTATAATCGAGATGAGTCAATACTTAGCAGTCTTTCTAAAGACTTGGAATGACACTGTGAAACCAGCTGAAGCTAAAGTTCACATTTTAAGTGTTAATGCTGAATACTTCAGAAATATAAAGAAGAAAATGCCTGTTCTCGCCTCACAGATATTCAGTTTTATAGCACACTACAGACAGTTCCACAGAAATCTGCTTTAGTCCACACATATTTCAGCCTTCCCTTTAAGCAGATCATTAGCTCTAATTAAAAAATCCACACTTTGCGCTCTCCTTATTAAGTACTTTGCAGCATGGTTGGCCTGTGTTATTGCATTGCTAACTGCACAATCACTGACCATGGCCCACCTTATTAGAGAAGTACAGATATTCAGCTGTTTATAAATGTTCTTGAGTGGCTGTTTCAGTACAAATATGTGGGTAAATCTGAGGCATCCAACCCAATTAGTGAAATTCATATTCTTTTCCTGCAGCAGAGTCTGATGAAGAGGAGGAGACAGCGGAGGAGAAGGCAGACATGCCGCGGGACTCGGGTTGCTATGAGAGCACAGAAAACCTGCCGAATGGGCGCGAGGAGGCCGAGACAGAGCCTGGCGCAAAAAAAGATGTGGAAACAGACGCACAGATTGATGCAGTTCAGGAGCGGCTGCAGGAGTTAAATGTGGAGGAAGAGTCCTGAAAGCAGTGACTCAGCACTGGAAAAACTCCACTGTCGAGCTTCGGGGACTTTGCTTCCCTCACTGATGGATCAGAAGTGTTTGTTATGAACCTGTAGCAGCCCAACTCCCATGACAAACCTACTTCAGATACAGTTATGAAAGCTGAACTGCAGTGAACATATAATGTTTGTAATTTGCCTTTGATGCAGCAGAGAGGTTTTTCTAATGTAATCATTGAAGGGACAGTGGCTAATAGTTTTCCCTGCCATTTTTGTTTCTATCATTCTGATAATATCCTCCAGAATGTTTCAAGAGCTTTTACACGAATTACACTGTAAACAGAATAAAAATGTTGCGCTTCAGTAATTTGTGGTTGAAGTCATGATTTTCATCATGGTCTTTCTGATGCAAGTGACACATACTTCTTTGAAATATGACAAAAGCTTTCTTTTAGAACAACTTAATAATGTTAATTTTAAAATGTGATATTTCATTATGAATGTACAATGTAGTATGTGAGCGGTATTGTTATATTTACAGAATTGCTTTTTACTTCTTTACAAAACTGAAGGTATGCTGATTGTAGTTTTGCTTCTGTGACGGCCTTTGTTCTATACATGTTGCATCATGTACCATCATGCATTGCTGTATATTTTGCTCCATATTTTTGTGTTCTGTACTGTAGTTGTTGCCGTTCGGTCATATGCGTTTTTAACAAATACTTTACAAACATTAGTAGTTAGAGTTTATTTAGAAGGGATTGTTCAGTACCAGTCAAAAGTTTGGACAAACCTGATTGAAAGTGGTTTTATGATCTTTCGATCTAAAGGCGTATGCTTGTTTCTAACAGAAATAAAAATAGTGAAGTTGATGCCTGTGCATGAATTTATTTCTAAAACAAATCAGTCTAAAATGTATATACTGCTGGGAAAGTGTCAATGCTACTTTAAAGAATTTAAGATAGTTTTGAACATTAGTTTGGTCATTGCATAATTCAATCATCGTCTTCATCAGCACTTTATTCAGGGTTGAGGTGGTTCCAGAACCGATCCCGGGAACAGGCAGGAATACACCCTGGATGAGACAGCAGAGCAGCGCTCTCTCTCTCTTTCTCTTTCTGTGTCTCTCGCTCACACACTCTCTCTCTCTCTCTCTCTCTCGCTCTCTCTCTCTCTTTCTCTTTCTGTGTCTCTCGCTCACACACTCTCTCTCTCTCTTTCTCTTTCTGTGTCTCTCGCTCACACACTCTCTCTCTCTCTCTCTCTCTCTCTCTCTCGCTCTCTCTCTCTCTTTCTCTCTCTCTGTCTCTCACTCACACTCTCTCACACTCTCGCGCTCACACTCTCTCTCGCTCACACTCTCTCTCGCTGACACTCTCTCTCGCTCACACACTCTCTCTCTTGCTCACACACTCTCTCTCTCGCTTGCTCACTCTCTCGCTCACACTCTCTCTCTCTCTCGCTCACACTCTCTCTCTCGCTCGCTCACACTCTCTCTCGCTCGCACACTCTCTCTTTCTTGCTCACACTCTCTCTCTCTCGCTCACACTCTCTCGCTCGCACACTCTCTCTCTCTCTCTCTCTCACACCTAGAAGCAATTAAGAATAGCTAATCCACCTTTGGGAGGAAACTGGAGTACGCAAAAGGAAACCCACAGGAAGAACATGTAACCGGAGTTCAGGATCTGAACCCTGAACCCTGAACCCTGGCGCTGTGAGGCACCAAAACTACCTGCTGCTCAACAGTGCTGCCCCCATGGCATAATTCCATGTACTATTTCATAGTTTTAACATCTTCAGTATTATTCTAAAATGTTAAAAGTAGTAAAGAAAACCCTTCTATGAGTAGATGTGTCTAAACTGTTCTGAACACTCAGTGGCCACTTTATTAGGAACATCTAACATGTATGTCACTTTGTAGGTATACACTCACTGACTGTAGGCCATCTGTTGCTATACACAATTTGCCAGGCCCTCCTCTACCCTCTCAATCAGTGGAAAGAAAGGACCACTGATGACCAGATATTATTCAGGTGGTGGTACCATTCTGACATTGTAGTCGCATGTTAGTGGGTGTTGCAGTGGTACAAGTGTATCAGGTGGAGCAGCATTGCTGAAGCTTTTAAACACCTCAATGTCACTGCTGGATTAAAAAACAGGCCACCAACCAAAGATATCCAGCCAACAGCAGTCCTGTTATCAGAAACTGATAACGATGAAGGTTAGAGGGCAAAATTGTGCATGGATAAAGAGCTTTAGTCTGTAACTGTACACCTATAAGACCAGTAAAAAAAATAAACAGTGCTTAAAAATACCAGCAACACTGCGGCACCTGATACATTCATACCAGTGCCAACAGCCACCAAGATGTCACTACCATGTCAGTGTCACTGCTGTGCTGAGAATGATCCACCACTCCAATAATATCAGGTCAGAGGTGGTCCTCTGGTGGTCCCTTTCCACTAATGGATGGGGTAGAGGGGGGCTAACAAATTGTGCATAACACCTGATGGGCTACAGTCAGTATTAAATACCTACAAAGGGCACCTGTATTGTTGGTTTACCTGATAAAAGGGTCAATGAATATAGGTATAAACTAGGTATATCTAATAAAGTGGCCACTGAGTCTACTGTATGTATTAATACCCATCATTTATGATACA
This sequence comes from Olivaichthys viedmensis, assembly GCA_028565825.1. Lineage (NCBI taxonomy): Eukaryota > Metazoa > Chordata > Actinopteri > Siluriformes > Diplomystidae > Olivaichthys > Olivaichthys viedmensis. The sequence continues at coordinate 17,771,651 of JAOUQW010000034.1, read as the reverse complement.
TGGACAAGTGTAATAATAAGACATATTATAATTTAATGAACATACCTACACACACCAATCCAGCATGTAAAAAGAAGTGAAAAGTATGAGATAATCACAGTGTTAATACAAAGAAAAGTGAACATGAACATAATTAACCTGCAATGCCTTATATTGTATACATTATACATTGTAAACATATATTTAGAGCAGACCTTAATTTTTGCTAATATTCAGTACATATAAACTCCTACAATGACTTGGCATTAAGACTGATTGTAGATTGACTTATATCTCATGTGGTTCATAATTTCAGCTGTACCCCGAAATAAACACCAGCACCGTGGGCTTAATTATTAAACAAGCACACCTTCCACAGACAGCAGTGCAGTGCAATCATCTAACAAACTAGTCCTTCATATAACTGTTCACAACAACATACTCACCAGAACATGCTGATTTGGTAAGAAAAACTGATTTGACTACTTTGTACAGAATATCAATAAGCATAACTGAACAATCTTAAAGCTCAATCAGAAAATGGCACAACTGCATCAATTCGCGTGGAGTTTGCTGACTGGAGCTTCAAGGTACAGATGCTGTTCTACACAAACTTTCCATATAAAAAAAGACTGGAAAAATGGGAGGATTTGAAACAGATAGTGTTCTTAAAATCATAAGCGCAACCAGGCATTAACATTCAAAGGTATGCATAAAACCAAAACATTTTACTTCAAACATTTCTTACATAATTTTGATGGTACGCCATAACTGCATCTCCAAGTAGGGATCAAACGGTAGTCATCCCTTCACAGTTTAACTCAAAGTTCTTCCACAGAAATACTGCACACTCTCTTCTTTTAAATCATTTGACAAAAAATAGTCTGCTTCCTTATAGTGGTCAGAAAAATATGTAATTATACATTAACCCACCCTCCTCCAACCCCACAAACAAGACAAAAAAATGCTCTACCTAAAAATATATTGCACAGACTTGAAGATACTGTGAATGCAGTAAATGGTACCTGAATTCGTTCATCATTGCACACCAACAACATTCTTCCACTTGGCATTAGCTTAAGCATACACAGAAGCGCCTACTCTACTTTACATACAAATAAAATGTGTCAAAAGAAAAGACGCTTGCACAGATCACAGACCAGCATAGGTTAAATACGTTGACCACCAAAATAATCTTGCATATGTCCCTTTAGCTCACTTCTCTTCATCAGGCATTGTAAACACACTCTTCTAAGCCTGGATTATCTATACTGTTTCAGCATGAAATCAACAGATGTGTGAAGATTTTGAGAAATAAATTCCTACTTTCACTTTTTTTTCTGCCCTCCTGCTAGTAGGGAGGTGCACAGTCTTAAGCAATTATGTTGCTCACCCAAAAAAACTGGAAGTTGCCAAGTCATGGCTACAGATAAAAGAAGAGGAGAGGACGATAATGATGATAATGATGATGATGATGATGACGACGACGACAACTATGGAGGCAGTTCCAGGCTGACCTCACTAATTTAGTCTGTTGCAGTAGGATGGAGCATGATCATCAGGTAAATGAGGCAAATCTGTTCACTTCTTGTATCCACAAACTCTCAACATTTTTTAAACTATGTACATTTACACCATGGCTTGATTTGTTGATGTTTCAAATTTTTGCATGTCAACATTTAATTAGTGTTCTATTTAAAAAGCCATTTCTTTAATAGTTATCATACACTATTTGGATAGTATTATGAAATGTATATCGAAAGGTTTCTCTGCAAACGGCCTTCGTTGTCCGAGATAGTGCAGCTTTCAGAAAGGCACTGTTACTAGTGTCTGTCAACAACAGGCCGACATGTACGTGCTCATACTTACATACACCTCTCTCTGAACATACAGAAGCTGTGCTGAGACTGACCTGAAACATTTTGTACACTGTTCATGTTGATCAGAGTTCTCGGTAAAGCGCCACTGCTTACACGTCGGCGAATGATATTTAGAAAAACAGACAGTTTGTGTCACTGACCTAGTTAGAATAATGCAAATGACTTTGATGGGTATTTCAACATGGCATAAAGTAGGCCACAGGGTGCTGTTGGGTTGTGGCAAACACTCCTTTTTACACAAATTCTGTCCAGGTGTGCAGTTTGAGCAGGGGTGGCCAATTTAAGTTGTGTCTGCATTGCTGTTTGCGTTCTTGAAAAATAATCCCCCATATGTTTGTGTTGCATAGGACCTGTTGCACCATCAAAGTTCTACAGACGTTATGCATCAGTTCAGATGGAACGTTGATTAATGAAAAATGGCCATTCAGAAATGCCACTCAAAGGAAAGCATTGCAGGTAGACGAGCAACAAAATAGTCAGTCTGTTGATGTCTTTCCCTCTGTGTGTTTTGTCATGCAGCGTTTCAGAGAAAGAGCGAGATTGCTGTGGTACCTCCAGAAGCCTTCAACAGTGAGGCAGCCAACTTTGATATGACCTTCATCTGAACATGGACACTGAGGAATAGATGCTGCTCTGAGCATCAGAGTCTCTCTCAGAGCCTGTGGCCCTTTGGACTGTTCAAAAGTGCACAAAAAACCATTCAGAGATTTGCCGCAGAGATCTAGTGGGCTGATTCTTTGACGGTGATGGGAGCAGGGCCAATTTTAGGGGAAGGGTCTGGGCTGGATGGTTTCTCCTCTTTCGGGATGCTGGCTGTGGTCTTCTGGGCAGGTGTTGCAATGCTGGGCTTAGCCTCATCAGGAGTGTGTTCGTTGGGAATGAGAGGAGCTGTGGTTTTCTGCCAGGGAGAGAGTGCTACAGTTAAGGTTGAAAAAAATTGTCTCATTGCGTGATACTCACCACATGAGGACTAGGAATCTTGGTGTGATTTTAGATGATGGGCTTAACTTCTCCCATCACATCACATTAACTCTGCAGATTTCTTCTTTACGACAGCAGAAGAATACAACATTTCTTAACTACAGAATCTGCTCAAATTCTTATCCAAGCTCTAGTTACACTCTACTTGCTGATCTCCCTTCATATGCGATAGTTCCTCTGCAGAGCATTCAGAATGCTGCTGCTCAACTGGTTCATAAGCTCCTGAAGTTCTCTCATGTGACTCCCCTACTGAGGTCACTCCACTGGCTTTCTGTTGCAGCAAGAATCAATCTCAAAACTCCTGTCCTTGCATTCAAGGGCATCAAAGGGCTCTTTCCCCCCATTACAAAACTACACACCTGCACGCCAACTCAGGTCTTCCCCTTCAGGGAGCCTGGCAGGTCCTTCTCCAAGGTCTAAACATGCTCGTAACGCAAGATCTCGCCGCTTCAGTGTCCTGGCCCAATCAGAAGTGGAACAGGCTTCCCCCGCCACTCTAAACGACCCTGTGGCTCTATTTCTTCCACAAAGGCCTAAAGACCTTCCTTTTCAGATAGTAACTAGGATAACACCGTATTTTCTCTGCACTTACTTTGCATTGACTGCCTTTTGTATTGCTTCTTGGTTTTCAAACTCATTTGTATTATTATTTATGCACTTAAATTTGAACTTTGAACTAGTCCGCTCTAGCACTTGTACAACCCAGCATTAGTCTCTAGTTTTTCAGGTTAGGAATCCTTGCAGATTACCTAGGTGCTTTGTATCTCTGCAGCTTCAATGGTTTTGTAAGTCATTCTGGATAAGGACATCTGCTAAATGACTAAATGTCTTATAAACCCAACACCGCTGAGCACCAAAGCGCCCGAAACACAGAGTCCCAGAATACAGAGAAAACACCCACACACTCTCAAAATCTTAACGCCTTTCAGAATCTTCCAGTGTAAATTATACACAAATACCTTACAATACAGTAAGATAGTAAATGAGTGGAGACTCACTGTGTTGTGCACTCAGCTAATCTGGAGCAACTTTTGTGTTAATACACACATATTAACACCACACACAAATACACAAACAGTGGTCTTACTGTGTTGGGTGGAACTGGACTGTTCATGGTGGCAGTCGCGTCAGAAGCACCAGAAGGAGCAGAGACAGAGGGTTCTTCAGGCATCACCCCTCTTCTGTCCAAAACACTAGAACGACAAAGTGAGAGAGAGAATGAGAGAGAGACAGAATAGCAGAGAGAGAGAGATCGCACACCAAGAGATTGACAAAAGGGAGTTCGATTTCACATTACAAGGTCACGAGGTCAGTAATGTTCCTACCTGGGGTACGTGGGGCCACAGAGTACCTCACAGCAGTTCTTGATGACGTTCTTGTGACTGTATGGGTTCTGGATGCGATTCTTCCCCGACCACGAACCTTTTATCTGCACCACACAGACATTAAACCTTCATAACTACTGGTAAGAACTCAAGCTGGCTACAATCCAACACTAATGTAACTACTGTAACTAGCTCAGCAACTACTGTCAAATCCAACGCATACATTGCACTTTGAATTCAACAGGAGCTTAAATGATGAGTATCTTATTCAAAAGTGCTGTTCTCAGCACGATCAAAATAATTTTCCGTGGTAATCACAAATACCCGACATACATGGTAGATATATTTAGGGATTTAAAAAATGCTCATCTCAAGGATTAAGTAAAGCTGCTCAGGCTTTAGCAAAAGGGCATTAATTTTTCCTGAATGGAAATTATGTACAAATCCAAGGGTTGGATAACAGATTGGAGCCTTAATGGCTTCTATTTCTGCACAGCTGTGGTTAAATTAGGAACAGGATTTATTATGGAAAGACTAAAAACTCCATTTGTTTGTCACTGACAAGATGTAATAAAAATAGGAGTTGCTCTGTGAGACGTGTGCTTAGGCCCAGGTTTGAAGGTGCCCTCTGCATCCACCCCTCTCACTCGATGTGTGTGTGTGTGTGTGTGTGTGTGGAGTGAGTCATCTGTGCCAGTGCCAGCAGGTATTGATATGTCTATTATTAGCAAGATTAAATCCACACAAACAAGAGACTGACATGAGCCAATGCGTCAGCCAAGATTGCCCCCCATCAATATTGCTTTTCTCACTTTCTGTCTCTCTCTTTCTTTTTCTGTCTCTCTTTCTGAACTGTAGCAATAACAGAAAAGCTTGAAGGCTGGAAGAAATCGTTATAAATGCATTTCTGTAGTAAAGTGTAAACGCCCCAATGACCCTTTGCAAAAGGAGTGAGAATGTAGGAACGTGGATTTGTATAAACTGCTACACACACACACGCACGCACGCACGCACGCACACACACACACACAGAGAGTAGCACAGCAGTAGAAAATTCACGTTCAATAGTTTTCTCGCTATAAAATCCTCGCAGTGACAGCGCTGTTGCCAAGGTGACAGCTTCAACACATCCAAGAGTTTGCCACAATTTAATGGACATATTTATCTTTCCAGTCATGTGACAGGAAGCAGGAAGTCTCAAACATGTTCATGCACTTGCAACTCACATCTTCATTGGTGGTCTGGTTAAGGGAGATCAGGTACGTATGAAAGCCGGTCAGTCCCACCACGGACCAGAGTGTGAAGAAACACACCAGCACCTCCACCACAGTAGAGCAGACAGTTAAGGAAATAACACATGGAACACAGTCATACTCCTCTTCCTGACTGCTTTGCATGTTCACTAATGTCTCATACTCACCATATTACATCGTGTGCACTGTTTACTTTACAGTTATAACTGTTATAATGGGCATCACTGTACTACAAATAGAGCTTATCAGAGAACTTTCCATTTTACACAACATCTAACAATCTTTCTAGACAGCAAAGTAACTACTGAACTCTGATAATTTATAAGCTTAATATCTGAGACTCGTGTTGGCTGTGTAAAAGCTTTTATGAGCTCAAAAGTGCTGACGCTCAGGGATGAATGCACAACATGGTAATAAATCTGTTCATGATAGAAGACAACCACATTATTCAGAAGGGAATTAAAGCTATACAAGTGTGTCCTTTAGTTCATTGCTGCAGCCTTTCATCTAGAAGGAGTTTTAATGCATTTTAAGACGGGCTGCAGCTGAGCTCAGGGGAAAGGATATGTTCCAGGGGTTTCCTTAAGAGTGCTTACAAATCCAGAGTCCACCGATCCTGTGGAGAACATGACATTAAGAAAAATTGTTTCTGACATAAGTAGACAAGCCCTTGTGACATGCCTCCATTTTCATAAATCTTTTTCTTTCATTTTGATTATTAAAAAGAACAAAAAACAGATTTCGCACACATATCCACCCACACACTCTGCCAAGCCCCCTACCTAGTAGGGGTTAGACTGATATATTTGTATTCCCCTCACTTATAATATAGCATTTTATAGTATACTTTTATAGTACTGTGCAAACGTCAGAGAGCACCCTTTTGTTTATTCAGTTTTCAATCAAATGGCCATTCAGTACTTACTGTTAATTATTTGGTGGCAAACGATAATGATGGGAAAATGTTACAGTACTTTTATTCCATTTTCAGTCAAACAGCCATGCAGTAACACATTATTACCTTTCTGGTGTCAGACAATAATCCTGTAAATGTGAATTTAATATACAATTACACAGAAGCCTCTAACATGACGTATAACAGTTTTATCACTTATTTATGCAAATGAACTGCACTTGCATGAAACAGCTGGAACGTACTGGTTTGATGAAATTGGGTGAATGAAATTAGCGGCATCGAATACTGAACAAAAGTTTTTTGTTCAAAAATATTACAAATGAGATATTTACAGATTTCATACTGTACTTGGTGTTGACGACTTTTGTGTGATTTTCTGCTAAATACATTTTCCCATCATTATTGTTTGCCACCAAATAATTAACAATAAGTATTGAATGGCCATTTGATTGAAAACTGAATGAACAAAAGGTGGTCTCTGACTTTTGCACTGTACTGTATATTAGGGATGACATTCGGGCTGCATTCTGCCTTAAACTGCGATCACAAGCTCCAAGCTAATTAGACGACTACAGCACACTGTGGAATTCTCTTGCTGCTTCTCCTCCTTCCGAACTGTGTTCCCCCTCTTTCTCCCTCCCTCACCCTGTCTACCTACTTCTGTTTTTGAATGGGAGCAGTCTGAAGGAATGGCAACCTGTCAACCAGCCGTTAACTGTAGCTCTTCACAGCACAACCTTTAGAATATTCGCCTGCTTTCATCATTCATCACTTTAGTGTTTGTTACTGTACACTGTACACATGAACTTCCAGGCATTGAATGCCTTTCTATAAACACTAACAGCATGAAGCTTTCAATTGGAGGCATCATCTTTCCATTTTGCTACTTTATCTTCACTGTTTGCATGGAAATTTTCATTTCCATTCAAAATGGCCCATTTTCATCTACACATACTTTGTGCAAGATGTATCCATATACACACTAATGTGCGGGTCCCCTTGGCTCGTGACACTCACGTAGTACGACGTGGACGATGTTGAAGGTGAAGATGTAGATGGTAAGAAGGGAGAGAGAGAGTGTGAACAGGTAGAAGTAGCGATAGTTCCTCTTCCCCACGCAGTTTCCAACCCATGGGCAGTGATGGTCAAAGCGATCTATTAGACACAGAGAGAGAGAATTCAATCACGGATGTGGTACTCTCAGTAGGGATGCACCGATCCAATACAGAGTATTGGTATCAGGCCAAAATTGGCCTGAAATGCTGGATTGATATCAAATTGGATTGAATTCCAATCTGATCCACTCGTGTATGTTCTCTAAAAAACCAACACATGTGATGTTGACTTTTTTATGCAAAGTCAGGTCGCTCAGGCAGGTTCATTATTTCCATCCTAAGCAAATCATTAGCTGAAAGAGAATAACAGCAAACTGGGCGTCCTCACAGCAATAACTTTGAAACAGTTTAGCGTTTGAAATGGAAAAAGTCAGTATGGGATGAGTATCGGGTAGCAGCCCATACTCAGAGCTCTGACATCAGTATCGCATCACAGATGGAAAAAAGGGATCACTGCATCCCTAGCTCTTAGACTTCTTTGATTTCTTCTTTGAAGCATAAACCTGCTCATGTTAAAGGCGAGCGTGTCTCTTAGAGCTTACAGAAGCAGACAATTTGTTCTACAAGATCCCCCCTATGGCAATATGGGCACTTAACCTGAGCAAAACACATAATACTTGCCTGCGCCTGGGAAAGATTAAGAACAGGAAATAAACAAAGCAATACCCTATGGATCTGAAAAAGCAACATGCCGTTTCAACTCAATAACTTTCTACATTTCTGATCTACATACTCGTTATCAGACCTGGCCCCTGGGAGGATGGTTGGCAAGGTCTACTCTGTGTGCATGTGTGTGTGACAGACGGAGTGTAGCAGGTGCAAGCAGCCCAGACAGACGGCCCCTGTGTTCACGATGACCGTGCAAAGAGAAAGAAAACTGTGCCTTCACTGTATTCTCTAAATCACAGCTCTTACCCCAGAACTCCCAGTGTGTGTTCATACACTCCTACTGCCTCATCACTCATCAGTGTAGGATTATTAAGAATAGCATGCTTGAGGAACCAGAGGTGGTACCATGCTCTACATTCCTTTGTATAATTGTTATAAAGTTATCTATGTTTGCCACCCCAACCATCGAGGCGAACTACATCTTATTAAGGCAGGACAAGCAAGACTAAGACAAAGACACATAAATCTCCAAAGAAAGTACAAACACCTGATCGCTCTTAGTTTTCGTACTTTGTATAACCGTTACACTGCCATCAGTCTCAGACAGCCACCCTAACCATAGACGTAGTAAAAACGAAACCACCACAAAATTATTACCACAAAACAAACCAGTCAGTTTGAGTTTCCGGTTTTTCATCAGTCAAACCTCTAATCAAATCTCCAAAGGAAGCACCAAAACTCAATTGCTTTTTGATTTGCTACTTCTAAGCAATGAACTTTGCAGATCCAAGTTGACACAAAACAAACAAATCCAGTTTGCTGCACTTTTTGATAAATTGCTCACAAGCAACCCAGCAAAGCAGTTTCAGTTTGCCAGTTCAGTCAGCCAGCAGCCATCCTGAGCACTGAAACTTTGAAATGGCTGCACAGCTTCACTGGTTGCACTTGTACGCTGGTGCTCTAGAGTGCACCAAGCTCTCAGTGAAGGAGTTCACACACGCACACAAACACTCACCCACACAGTTGTCACAGATGCTGCAGTGGGAAGCGCGAGGAGGGCGGAAGATCTTGCAGGTGTAGCAGTACTTCAGCTTGACGATCTGGTTGTTTATCTGCACATTCCTGATTCGAGGAGGAGGACGCTGTCCGGCCGGCACACTGCCATTGGCTGCCTCTGCAAAACAAGATTTGAAATCTTAAAATGTGGCAACATGGGGTCAGGCCCATTCACAAGAAGGCATGTTGTGCTGCCCCTGATACAGAATAAGTAAAGACCACATGCACATATACAGTTTGTTCTTTATAATACACACAGATTTTATGCAACCAAAGGGGTCATGCATAATGGGCTTTGCTTTCGAATATGCACTTTAGCATGTTAAAGAACAAGACTAGATTAGAAACAAAAAGACACTGATTTCTGTGAAGTTTTTTTCTTTGTAAATACAACAATGTATTTTGTCCTCAAGGACAAAGGATTTTTAGTTCAGCAAACATTCCTAGAGTGCTTTGTGCTTGAGAACTAAAAGCATCATCCTGGGAGCAAAAAAACTGCCAGTTTTATAACAGCACATTAATGGTGTAATTAATTAAATAAATCCCTGGTTATTTCATTGCACACATTATTGTTACATGGTCTGCTGCTTTACATTAGGGAAGACAGAATAGTTTGTGTTCAAACGACAGCGCATGTTGATTTGCGGTGCTTTCTGGCTTTCTGTCTTTGCTCTTGCATTCAGTGAGAATATTAACAGCTAACATTCACTCAGGGGCCAACCTTTAATGGTTTGGGAAATGACACAGCTGATTTTTTTTTTTAATCAACATGCCTATATCCTATAACATCCTATAACATCCTATAACATCCTTAGCTATCCATCTATTTCCACAACCAATGTGTGCATACACTAGGGTTGCACAGTAAATTATTTATCGTTATGGGAATATTGATCTTCAAGATATTGATATCGCAAAATCCTGTAATTTGCAAATCCAAGCACTCCAACAAACTGTTTTGATGAATTACGGCACTGGCATTAAAAATAGTTTTTTTTATTTGGTCAGATTAATGCAGGCTAAACTTTAACGTAACCCTAAACCTTATACAATGTGTTTTTTATGATTAAGTCCTTTCAGAGCCAATCATGTTCCACTATGCAAATTAAGGCCATGCAACATTCAATTACCAGAGAAAGGAGGTGGTACATGTGTGGTTGGGGGCGTTACCAATTTGTATATTCAAAGAATCTGGATTTTTAGATGAAGGTATAAAAGTGGGTGCTTTTGTGCTTTTTTCTGTTGTCTAATGACGTTTTTTGTGAAACCACCACATCAGGCAGTTTAACAAGTTTTTGGGTGTGGCACCATGACATCAGACACACACACACACACACACACACACACACACACACAGGTAAATGGAACAGAAAGGAAATTTGCCTGAAGTAATGAACTTGAAAAAGCATCTTCTCAAGAAAGCACACAGTTCAAATGGGGATATAAATATGATGTAGGAGAGTGTGGGGAAAATTAGGGGTTACTGAATCAGCTTTACAATAAAAACATGACCGGCACCTAAAAGAAATGCTTTAGTATACAAAACCTTTAGCATAAACGTTCAGTGCATATAGATCAGTACAATGACAATGACTGCTCTGCTCCTAAACATAGCTGACCATTAGCAGGAGAGCTCATTTATCAGCTCTGCGCTCTGTTATTTGACCTGCTCCTCTGCCTCGTCACACCCACTCTTCCTCATGGTGCTGAGAGGAGAGATGGAGCAGATGAGAGGAGTTAGAGGCAGAGGAAGGGAGAATAGAGAATAGACGAATAGAGAGCAGAGGATGTGCATCTTCAGCAGAGCCAAAGAAAATGAGAAAATGAGAAAATGGCAGGGTGGGGGTGGGGAGGTTGGAGAAGATTCGACTGCAGACAGCCTTATTTCAGTGGAGATGGGCGAGGCAGGACATACCAGTGAATGTGTACCACAAACTCGAATCATATGTATCAGGTCGCACTCGAATGACAAAATCTTAACTAATCAATAGGTTATAGCTATGACCAAATGTTACGTTTGTTGCACCAACCAAAATTTCGCCAGTCTTAGCTGTGCGCGCCCATGTGAAAACCTACGCGACAATAACAGTGGCTTAGCAGCTTGTGTTGCTAATGAAAATTTCCAGTTACCAAAAAAAATTAAATGCAAAAGTAACGTTTCCAGCAGCAAAATACGTGAACTGAATTATACAGTCTGTAGAAAGGTATACTGATAGCTAAAAACATTTTTACAGATACCACAAATAAAGATATAGATTAGTAGGGACAGTGTACAAGTTGGGGGGAGGGATACATTTTGAGTGAGGAGACGCATCAGCCCAAAAAACACCCTTGGAATGGGGGGTGAGGGGTGGGTGGTTTACTAGTGTCTGTTTATAGTAATATCATAGTTGTGTTTGGACAGGATGTTTTCATCCCCAACAACCCTCTCTAAAACCGTCTAAACGCCTGCTTGGTGCAAACATGGCAGATCGGTCGCACCAATTGATGAAATGGCTAACGTTTAAAACGATCATCACACAAATGGCTAGAATTTGACTTTGTGTGTGCTTTTGGTTAGGTGTAAATTTTAGTAAAAATGCAGTTTACTTCCAGTAGGTGCAACAGTCTTAAATTTACACCCAGAAAGTTTGACGGACATACAACTTTACAACTAGGCGTAAGCTCCGTTGGTGCAACAATAGAATCTCAAAAAGAAAACGCAGATGCACCACTAGGCTCAAAAGCACAGAGAATTTGGGCAGATGAGCTCAGAGCACACAGATGAACGTGCTGATCCACCTCTAAACCCAAAGCATAGTCACCAGGCTTCTACACTACTCATGTTACTGTTGACCTCACCACCCTTCCCCTACACCCCCTTATAATCCTGAAATCACACACACTCACCAATCTCCATCTCAATGAAGTTGGCTTCCTCAGGCAGGGCGCGGGGCAGCACACCTGGGTCGCTGAAGCTCGTCCTCAGCAGCATGGCCATGACAAAGAGGAAGAGAACCACAGCGAAGACTGGGATGGCTGCAGACAGGTGGACGGCCAGGTACGGGCACCTGAAAAACACAAACACTGTGATCTGATATCTCACTCATGATACAAGTCCATATGGTGCATACACAGATTAGACATTGGTAAAATACAGGCGAATCTGGTGTTACAGATGACCTCCGATATGCTAAACACACAACAGGATGCCTTCTAGGCTCAACAATGCTGCAAAAGTAAAATAAATGTGTGGTGTACTTTTCATAAGATTTGGCCAACTAAAACTGCAAACACTGTATTTTCCTAACCTCATAAAACCATTTTAAAAAGAAGTGATATTACCAAAACTCTTTATTTAAATACTACATGGGCAAGCAGTCCCGAAGCACTTTGCAGTAAGAGTGATAACCTAGAATCAGATACAGCATCTGTTTTATGGTGATCTCAAACCAAAATATTAGCACTTCTAATCCAAGATGCTTGGTAATTTCCAATCTCAGTGCTAATTTAATATACCGTTAGTCTGTCCTTAGAATATTAGTAATATGCTAAAAATATCTTTATGTCCACATTTGTATCTGTCAAACACCATTTATTTGTACTTAATACATTTAGGAATAAACATGAACAATGAACTATGGAGCTTATGCTGATTTGTTATGTTGCTCTGTCTATAGAATGGTACGTCCAAGGGTGTCTAATCATCGCAAACACAGGCTACTTGAACTAACTATTGATCAAATCCAAATATCAAACCAGTGCAGATTTCAAACAACACCACTGTACTAGGCCTTAACTTTAGAAACAAAAAGGTGAGAATGTCACCAGGACCTGTGAAAAGAGATAAAGGTGGTGCCTCCCTTTTCAGCAGATAAATAGTCACAGTAGAAAGTGAGTCAGAGTTAATAGATGGTAAGCCCAGTCATACACAGAAGAATCTGGACAGCTCCCATAATTTTTGTGGGCAACCTGGGTGCTCTAAAAGCACTTCTCCATGCTCTGAGCACAGCTTTAGTACAGACTGGCCACTGCACTGAGCTATTAATAGAGGAGGCTCCACTCTCCTCCCACTCGGCTTGCATGTGGAGCGCTCCTATACTGCTAACATATGGGTTACATATCACTGTAGCTGTGACGATTTCTTTCAGTTGCTGTGATGAATACATCAGCTTTAAATGCACTGGGAGTGACTGGAGGAGCTAAAGGACCACCCAACTGTCTAGATCTAATACACATCTGCACTGATGTAACTGCAAAGACAATGTGAAGGGAGACGATTTAAAGTCACGCCACACCGTAAACCTTTGCGCCGCTTTTCATCAGTCCAATCCGAGCACTGGGAAACAACTTCCTCACTGTGACGTTACGTTGCTGGGCAGGCTGCCTTTTTCAGCTGCTCTCTGGCACAGTGCCAGGTCTGGTAGATCAATTCTGCTGGGTTTCAGCACAGTAACACAGCAACAGTAAATAGAATAGCAGAATAGCAATCCCATTATAATTTCCCAACAGACAAGTGGAGATAAGTTTAACGATAAGTTGTCAAGTAACTGGGTGGACAAGTGAGGCGAGTCAGCATAAATGACCTAGAACAACACAATGGAGCTTAACCAGTGGGACAGGTTTGGTCAGTTTGCCTGGTGTTGCTTTGTCACCAGAAATGAATTATAGGGACAGAAAAAGACCCAGCATATCCAGTCAATAAAACATTCCATTGCCTTTAGCCAGCACGCTTAAGAGAGGGATGACAACGACAAGAGCTGTGTGTGTGTTTGTGGCTTTCTGCTACATCATCCTCCTCCTGATGACTACTACATATCTCAGACCAGCTCCATCATCACTTCCCATCACAGCTCTAAGCTTCCCGCACCAATCGCGTTGCAGTGCACATGATCTCTGCGCTGCAGTAATCGATAAAAACACTATTGACTATTAGATTACAGATTCTGTTTTCTCCACCCAAATCTCATGACTCACGGTCAAGCCTGCTACAATCCTTTGCTGCTTTTAAAGCTACTGTACATACACCTGACGAATTAAGTAACTAGACGTTAACAACGCAAAGTCTCTTTTCTCCTTGAACAGCAGTGACTAAACAAAAACTCCCTTTGCCCATGTAAGGGCACAAATATAATTAAAGTAGTGCAAAGTAAACTTCAAATGTTTTTAGAAGCGTTAGTAGTGACATGTGCCTTTCTTTCTCTGGTTGCTTTTTATAAGTCAATAAATTTGAGTGTGTGAACATACATTATACGAGTTAAATCAAGTCGATTTTGTATTTTATGCCATCTACATACACACATACGATGTGATGACATAACATGCCTCCAGAAACATAGTGCAAGAGACAATAGAGGGGCTCTGCACACAAGACTACATAAAGTGCAAACAGAGAAACCGGTGTAAAAGGTAGAGAAAAAGAGGGAGGTGGAGACAGAGAAAGAGAAAGAGAAAAAAGAGAGAGAGAGAGAGAGAGACAGACAGACAGAGGAGAATATTAGATGGATGGCGATCAATACTACTGCATCGGTCAGGCTTGTCTCCGGGTGGATCAGGACAGATGGCTAGGGTGGGGGTACTTAGTCTTCATTACTAATGGCGTGCTAGAGGAGAATCCGCCATTGCACTAGGGAGCAGATGACGAGTGGACAGGGAAATGGTTGTTTGACGCTATGAGAATGAGTAAGATCCTGAAGCGTAGGGCACAAACACGGGGCACTTAAAAAGACAGGCGACAATTACCTACTACCAATAAAACAAAGGAAGCATGAAAGGAAAAGGACAAAAACCCTTTAAATTCGGGCTGCATATTTCTAAAATGGCCTTGCTACAGCAACTTATTTAGGTTATAGACTATAAAACTAAGACAGTGGTGGGCTATATGGCGAAAATATCATGTCTTTAAGTATCGCAATATCTTCATGATTCACAATATGTGTCACGATATTTAGTTTTGCTACCAAAGCACCAACAGTAGAATCATACTGGGAAAAACCATACAGCAGAGATTTTTTTAATTTACCGTTTATAAAAAATGAAGGTAAATGAAACTCCTGGTAGAAAAATATATTTTAACATCCAATCAGTTACTTCTTACAGTGAGTAACAATGGAGTTATAAAAGCACTGACACCTGATGATTCCCACGATACTCAGAAAAGTATATAATGATGTTAATATAAAACACACACAGTGTCCTCCAGAATTATTGGCACCTTTTGTAAAAATGAGCAAAAATGAATGTATTATATAAAAAAAACACACACACAATAATTCAAGTTTTAAACTCAAACAATAGAAGAAACTACTTACCTTTGCTCTAACAAAAATCATTCCAACAGGATTTTTCTTTTTTTTATTATAGTATTTTTAACACGAGGTGCTGCAGGTGCGCGGGTGCGGACACAAACGCGTAGCCGCTCTGAATAAACAACATCTTTATTCGTGATACGCTCGGGGAAACAAACATAAACTCACGTCGCGACAGGCGTGCTTACACACAAACAACGAAGGACAATACTGGACGGACACAGGCAGGTATTTATACACTTAGTGATTATTAACAAACAACATGCAGGTGGGGACAATCACATCACGGGACAAAAGACACGGAAACAACATAAACAACGGGCACGTGGCAGTCGTCGTCATGGCAACCGCCACGCTATTGTCTCGCGCTCAGCCGGGCGCGTGACAATTTTCTCTCAAAAACATATGTGGCACAATTATTGACATCCCTCAGGAATATTTAAAATAAATGCAAACAAATTGGCATCCTCAAAAAAATTATATTACTTGTAAATTGCTCTCAGTGCCCAGGGACTCTGTTGTTGTCTTTGACCATTTCCCCGTGTTATGGATCACCATGAGGAGCTTTCAACAAAAGAGACAGATGGTTGTTGACCTGCACAAGTCAGGTAACATATAAAAAATTACATAAGCAGTTAAAAATATCATTAAAACACAACCATCGCCATAATAAACAAAAGAAAAAGGTTGTCTGAAGACGTTGAAACTTTGCCAGGAATTGTACCCATGAGCAGTGAGGAACATGGTGAGGGAGGCAGAGAAATTTCAGAATTGCACAGACAATTACCCCAAATCAGCATCCAAATCAACACAGAAATGGTTTAAGGAGCATAAAAGTGTTTTGGGATAGCCGTTTCTGGATTTGAACCTGTGGTCTAAATTAAAGAGTGCAGTCCACATGCACAAACCCAAGAATAGAAAGGAGCTTAAAATGTTCTGTATGAAGGAGTGGTCCAAGATCCTCTACAAGTGTCTCTAACCGTTTCAGAAATAAAACTATACAACATCCCCATACGTTGAAGCTCATATCACCACTCACTGCATGTGTTATTCTTTTCATATGTTCACTGTTGGTTATTTTCATGAAGGGTGCCAATAATTCTGGAGGGCACTGTAATATCGACATCATATCATCATATCGCTCAGCCCCAACTTAAAACCACTCTAAGCAATTCCTTCCGCCAAACTTCAAAAGAGTTGATTCCTTCCGCCATAAAAAGAGTCCGCCCTGTCCCTTCAATCCTGCGCCCTCCATCCAAACCCCCCTTCAAAGCCCCTCCCTCCAAACACACACACCTCAGCTATTTTGCAGTGGTGCAGCAGGTACTGTTGGTGCCTCACAGCTCCAGGGTCCGGGGTTTGATTTTGAGCTTCAGTTACTGTCTGTGCAGAATTTCGCATGTTCTCCCCGTGTCCGTGTGAGTTTCTTCCGGGTACTCCGGTTTCCTCCCACCCCCTAAAAACATGCTGGTAAGTGGATTGGCTACTCTAAATTGCCCCTAGTTGTAAATGTGTGTGTGTGTGTGTGTGTGTGTGTGTGTGGTGCCCTGTGATGGACTGGCGTTCCGTCCAGGGTGTATCCCAGCTTTTCACCCAGTGTTCCCGGGGATAGGCTCCGGATTCACCGCAACCCTGACCAGGATACATCCTACAGATCCTAGTCAAAAAGTCAGCAAGCTCATCAACTAGCAATACAGGTAGATGAGATGGAAATAAAAGAGCAGCATTCTTCCTGCACTGCAGGGAGGCAAATGTAGATTATATGCATTTTAAGCATAATATTTTTAGAGATAGCTAGCAAACAGCGATTAGGCTGTCGCCCTTCTCCATTTCACACTGATTTAATTTAATAAAATTTTATTGTATTGTGTTTTAACTTCAAATGGTACTAAACTCAGTGCATTAACAATAACAAAAAAAGGCTGTTAGCCATACTTGCTAACTAGCACATATTTTAGAGGAGACGTTTGTGTTGCGAGTGATTTTTTGACAGGTTTAAACTGGTAATGCGGTCCTTCACAATGTTTAGTCCTGATCCCTAAACCTCTCCTCCTGTATGTTGAAATGGTGAAAGGGGAAAAGTCTGCCATCCAATTTACACCGTAGTTGCATATTGTAAAGTCCTGAAAGGTCACTTACAGCAGTTAGCCCTTTAAATCTCTCCAGTCTCTTCAGCGCTGACAAGCCACACCATTGTTCATTCTTGTCTTCACTCTTGTTTGGTTCCATTCCTTTCACTATTCGTTTTCTTAGGCCGTTTTGTAGCGTGAGCCGTTATCAGAAACGATGGAGCAAAAACTTCTGGTCCAACACCAGCCTTCTCTGCCATTGCTTCCATGAGATATACAGTATCAATAACTCGGAATCCTAGGCTAATCTCTTACCCCACCATGGTAGCTCTTCACAAGTTGTTCGTTAAAAAAGGTTTACAGTTGCTTTAACAATATTTTCAGTGGTTACTATGACATACTTGGCATGAATATGGTTGCAATAATGCAACTATTCCTGGAGGAGTAAGTAACGTAAGAAAGTGGGTCATTCAAAGACAGCAACACATGGGGCTAATTATAATGCTTTTACGAGTCTAAATAACAAAGATGTGTCCAAAGCACAGATATACCTGATGGTCAAATGGATTTAATATCTTAATTATGAACTGTTTCTGATATTAAACATGTATTAGAAAATCACAACAAACCATGCGCTTATTATTAGAAGATAACACTACCACATCACATTTCATCAAAGATATTGCATGATCCTGTACAAAAGACTTTTTCTCTTTCTATATGGATCCTAGTATGGACTAAAAATGCTTTGCTAATATACGCTGTAATCTTTAGTAAAGATCTTTACCACTGTAATACCTTGTCTCTGCTATGAATCAAGTCCACTAAAATGATAAAGGCACAGTGCACCTCCCTCTTCTAAACAACGTAAAGTCATGCTCGTTCATGAGTTGTCAGAACCTGTATACATATGTTCATATATAACTGCAAAATAATCCAGGCAAAACAACATATTACATTATGCTATACAAATCACTAAATCAACTCTTCCAAGACAAAATATGCTCCTTTTTGCTATGCAAAGGACATCAGTGCACTGTGTGTGTTCAGTTTAAAGTCTATCTACAGTCCAGCCTCTAAGAGCAAGGGGAAATTTACATGAGCAAACTAAACACTTTTTTTTTTCACTGTAATTAACCTTTATCTGGAGTGCAGGGGGCTTTTCATGGTAGGTAATAAACATTCAAATTGAGATGACTAAAGTTCTCGTACTGGTGTTCAGAGTTTTTGCACAGTGTTATTGGGAAATAGAAGATGCCATACCAATGGTTAACCCTTAATAAAGGGTTTTCCTATTAATAACTAAATGATCATCCACCATGTGGTAAAACGGAGCAGCTGAGGGTCTCTCAAATCCACACAACAAACAAAATGAAGACAAACAACTGGCTAGGAAATAACTAGTTTGGAGTTA
Organism: Olivaichthys viedmensis; assembly: GCA_028565825.1. Classification (NCBI taxonomy): domain Eukaryota; kingdom Metazoa; phylum Chordata; class Actinopteri; order Siluriformes; family Diplomystidae; genus Olivaichthys; species Olivaichthys viedmensis. The sequence goes on along the minus strand of JAOUQW010000034.1, from coordinate 17,752,767 downwards.
TTTATGAGGACCTTTTAATAGGATCTTAGGAACATTAGCCATTTTTGCTCTGCCACCAGACTGGTTTATTACCGTTCGACTGTTCACTGTAAAGTTTTTTTTTGTACATTTGTTTTCTGGTTTATTTCATTGCAGTTTCCGTGACAAAAATTGAAATTCAATACATTTGTTAAATTTTAAGTGAAAATAGTCAAAACACATTACCATAAAAATGTGTGCACCTTGGTATGTACAGTCCAAACATTTTGAAATATCATGTTATACAATTTTGGCTATAATGCCCACCAATAGATAAAACTGTTTTCTTGGTAATTTATCAGGTCTATTTACTTTGAAATACGTATAAAGTCATATTGACTTACTTATAGCTAGCTTGATAAATAACTAGCGTGCTAATGAGCTAGCAGAATAAAGTTTCTTTACTGCAGTCATATAAGGATGGACTAGCTTGCTTCATAAAACGCAATTTGCACCTAGCACATACTATTGGATTTTTAAAATTAATTTTTACTCATTTTTCTAGCATTTTTTATTTTGAACTCAGCTTCGTCTACCATTTTTAACCTTTTTGAAAAGAAAATTGCAACCGATCAAAATGCCCTCTGGGTAAAGGGTCCAAGAGTCATCTAACAAGCTTCACTTAAGCTAATTAAATATCGGAACCGAACTTAAACTGGAGAAGAGGATTCCCCCATGGAGAAATGGTGAGGGGAAGTTGGCTGGGGCATGTTAAAAACATTAAAAGGAACACAGGTTTATATACAAGAAAGGTCTGCAGGAAGCCTGATCTCTTCGGCAACATCATGCCAAATTATTGCAATTTATGAATCTGCCATCTTGCTGGAGGTTGTAGGAGTAGAAACCCAGAGGAGTCTTCTGAGGCATCAGGGAGCTCAAACTAAGGCCACATCATCTATGCACTGATGAATTGGAGAAATGTGCTCAACGACTGTCAAAGACAGTTCCTGATGGAGAAACCAGTGCATGTTTGTGATTTGTGAAGGTAAGGAACACAATTAGGTTCTACTATGCTACCACTTGAATTATTACAATTCAGAGAGAGGGGCAATAAAAATAGTTGACTTCTCTAAAAATCTATTTATACTATTGGCCTAAAGGACATTACAGCTAGGTGGAAGAGGAAGTATTTAGCCTAGTGCTAAGTTGCTTCCACAGAAGTGTATCCTGAAACAAATCTTTAAAATAACAAAGATAACATTTAACTCCAAAGGCCCCGTCATGAAGGGACAATAGTTCACCTCCAAAGGACTACAGATATCACAGATGACGTATTCACTGCAAAACTCAATACTGTACCGAAGAATTTCAACACCACTAGATAGAGGGATAGAATGGCCAGGGAGAAAAGGCAGAGTCTCAGAGACATTGTGGCCCAGCCACAGAAACGCACTGCAATTTGAGAGACAGTCAGACTGGTCAGTGTCCCCCGTCTCACTGCCGTAAATCTGACAGAGCAACAAAACTATTGGCATGTTGGATAACAGGAACATTTCATTCGGACAGATATGGATGGATACTGAATAACCTGCACGAGAATATATGAGGGCACATCTGAATTTGAGAAGTTAATAAGCATGTTTTCCAATAGAGAGAAGAAGCAGAGAAACAAAGAGACGGAGTGGAGCTTTGCTCTTCAATATATCCCACTGGGCTGCTTTGCTATGGAACATCCCAGGCACGTAACGCAGTCTGATGGGAAACGAGTTCAGGAACAGACAGAGACACAGTGAGGCACATACGTATTCTCAGCAGCGACAATACACTTAGCTTTAAATCCCTAGTTTGGACTTTGATTGTTGTTTGTTCCTGAAAACAAATGCTTCTATTATGTACTTTTCGGTAGCTGCCAATCCTGCTTAGCTCTGCTGATGGGTAACGATGTCCACCCAGCTCTTCTTGGACCTTATCCAGCCCACTAACAAGGACCCTAATTCTCTGTTAACTCAAAGACAAAGACCACATAAAAGGGTGGACACCAACCAGTCAAAGGATAATAGAGGTGAACTTAATTTAAAAGTGTACAAAAACCATCCACTGCATTTTGACACTTGTGTTGCCTCTGGAATATAAACAACCAAAACTAGACTGTCATCTATTCTGTTCGGGTGATTGAGCTCCTTCAAGTCAAACACCTGAATACTAATATCACATTCCTAATAAAACGCATATAACAATATGGTCAGCATAATTATCATCCCCAACAACTAACACTGACCATCATCATCATCATCATCATCAAACAGCTGGACTACACATTACAAATTTTTTTAAATATAATAAAGAACAATGAATGGTCCCACTAATCTGGAAATCCTTCATAGGTTCTTCATAGTTTCCAAAAGCTGATATTCTATTTACAATGTGCTAAACCCATTTTTCATTCTATGGCTATACCATTAGCACACCATGGGGATGGCGCGCATTTGACTTAACTAGCTTCATAATGGAGCGTTTCAAGTTACACTTCTGCTCTGTAGCTTAATTTCTATGTTATCTCTCCCAGAGGTATAATTAACGGCAACTCCAATGTGAACATTGTGTACAGTAAATACCCCCGAACCATCAGCATATCCAACCTGATGCATGGTTGTAAGCGATATCAGCCTCATCACTGGCATAGAGCATGCAACCATTTCCTCTGAACTGTGGAATAATCCCAGTGGAGACTGAAAGATCTTGGCAAAGCTTAATATTTACATGTTGGCATTCTTTTAGCTTGTCCTGAAAATCTCCACTTTAATTAGGAAATATGCCTATACATGAAAATCTTAGTAAGAGAAGGAACTTTGAAACACAGCCTAGCAAGTGAAAACAATAACGGCAGTTCTCGACCACTTCATTTCAAATCCATAAGTGCTGCAGATGGCTCGAATTCCAGTAAGCCAGTAAAACCTCGTTGGGTTAAGTGTTGTACAAGGAGAGAAGAAAGAATGATGATGCTAATGGAAGCAACCCATTAATAAGACCCAACGTACTTTCAGGTCTTCTGGAGGCCTTATATTGCATGCCGTGGACAGAGTAACGTAGGGATGTAGCGATCCAATACGGAGTATCGGAACGTATTTGGAATATTTTCCAATTCAATCCACTGATGTATTCTATGCTGTGAAAACATGTTATGTTGACTAACAACACAGATCTTGCACATAAGCGCAAACTTGGCACCAGAAGCTTGCAGAGAATTTTGCTTACCTTGGATACCAGTATCGAATCGGTATTGGATCAGCATCGACAATACTCTGAGCTCTGATATCGATATTGCATCGAAAATGAAAAAAGCAGGATCGGTGCGTACCTAGTCTCAAGCGCAAACCCCTAGTAAGCCATTGCACCCTTAATTGTTTAGTAGAGGGCCAGAAGCGAGAACGATGAAGCTAATGAACACTGCACATGCATACATTTTTATCTGGAGAAAAACAAATAGATTGGCATCACTGGCCAACAAGTTTGACAAATCAAGGAGGGAACATCACAGGCCTTGGTGTTGACTTTGCCTTAAAGCATATGCAGCAAACATTAGACCACATTAGACCATGCTTAGTCGCCAATACGCCAGGTGTATGAATGAATGAATGAATGAATGAATAAACAAATAAACAAACAAACAAACAAACAAACAAATAAACAATTTTGGGCGACAACTTACTCGAATGCGAAGAAGAGAGAGCAAGTCCCGACTATAAGACACAGTGTAAGGTAAAACACTCCTTTCTGTCTTGCCATCATCACTCGTCCATCGCAGCAGAAAGTGTTCTTCCCTGGCAGCTTCTCCCATTTTCGAGTGGCCTTTCTGGCAATCATTACCGCCGACATGGTGATACTTTGATTTCAGAGCAGTGTATCACTAATCACTGCGGGTGAAATATGAATGAGTCACTGTACAGAGAACAAAGGCCGACAGATTAAATCTGGAGAAGCCCTTAGGAGGAGGACGTTTGGAGGTATTTCTGCACAGATCCGAAATGCTCGTGGACTCACATGTTCAGAGGACGCTTGGACATCCGAAGAGCTGCTCGGTAAATCATCAGTCGACCAGGCAGTGTGTATAGGCCTGTCTATTCATTTGCCATGGATAATGACGCGATCTGGCCGAGTTCTAGCCCACAGTCCTATTCCAGCGACGCGTTTCCCATGCCAGCGTTCCAAGCGCACAGCCAGGCACGTCTCCAAACGAAAGGGAAGAGCTGCGTGCAGAAGTGGGTCAGGTTCAAAACGAGGGCTGGGATTTTAAAAAGAAAAAAGCCCAACAACAATAAAATCCTGGCGCCACAGCTGGAGACTGGACCTTGACCGACTGACATGTCATGTAGTAGCGCGTTAAACAGGCGTTATACGCACGTTACGCACGTCACGCACATATTACGCACAGTCCGGCTCTTCTGTGCTCTTCTCTGCTCTGCTCTTCTCTGCTCTGCTCTGCTCTGCTCTTCTTTTTCTTTCTTTCTTTCTTTCTTTCCCAGGGGCATGGGGGGGGAAAAGGGTTCCACAAACCCTGGAAGAAAAATCTTTCGGTTTTGACAGAATGAAATGACAAGCTTGATGTGTCGGCTGCTTGCGGATGTTTCTGCGGCACACGCAGGAGCTGGATTGGGAATGGAAGCAGGAAACACGCCTAGATGGAAATGTCTCATCTTAAAGGGCCAGCGCTTTCCCCCAGCATCCAGGAACAAAGGGAAAATCATTTCATTCCCATCCTGCCAGAGAGCCATGTTCAAAAACACCAACACACTTTTGCCCACCAGGAAATCCTGTTGGTATCTCCCTCTTAGCTCGCACAAAACAGAGAGAGAGGGACAGCATGTATGCACATCTTCCACATCTTCATTTAGACCCTTGAAATGCCTCATCTTATATTTCTGTGATGTGCTAGATATTCAGTAGTGGCTTGGCCTCCACAGATCATGAGCCTGAGCACCCGTTATGCCACTGTTTTTTCATTCACACATATGCAGATGCAGTGGAAATTATTATTCATGCATAAAGAGCATTAGCAGGTTTATCAGATTATTGCTAATGAAGCCAAGAGAGAGAATTAGGCATATTAGGGTTGTGGATCTGGCAAACGTACGTCTAATTTGTGTAGCATCAGTAGAGTATTCTACTATATAGAGTATACTACTACTAATATATTCATCAACCACTTCTCAATACTTTGCTGCATTTGGGGTGTTTTTTCAGCCCACTTTTAAAGCACGTCCCTCCCATATCTCCGAGGTCGATGAAAAACAACATCTCACAGCTCGATGAAAATGACCTTGAATGTGAGCATACTGTTCTCCTTCTCAGTTCCTGTGTCCTGAAAACAGCAATATTATGAACATATGCTATCTCCGGTGCGACCATCCACTATTATTCTACACCTCGGACCATGTTCGTTTGCATTTTAATCTCACAGTTAGCTGTTTCATCTCTGTCTCAAAAAATCACCTAGAATATTATGGTATATGGTAGAATATTAAGTTATAAGAACATCTTGATGAGAGAAACTGTGGATCATACAAGAGACCCTTTTCAGATCAAAAATGATCTGCAAAAAATACAAATTCTGCATTAATCATAGACATTGATCATTTAAGAAGAAGAATCACAGTCAATTAGACTGAATCAAAGGAGAGAAATTCAGGACCAAACAAACCTCACAGTGAGTTGGAGCCAGCAAAATATCTGCGGTTATCTTATAAGTATATTATGATTACGTAAACTCTTCAATTCAATTTTATTTGTATAGCGCTTTTAACAATGGACATTGTCACAAAGCAGCTTTACAGAAATCCGGATG
>JAOUQW010000034.1:17716955-17729684 GCA_028565825.1 Olivaichthys viedmensis | reverse complement strand
CACGCTAAACAGGACAACAGAACAATATTAAATGGGGTAGTCTGTAAAATGTCTGTAAACAATATTGACTGGGGAAAATGTCCCAGCAGCAGCAGGATGGGGAAAAATGTCTATTTGCAGTGGAATAAAAATGAATAAAAATGAATAAAGGAGGCCATGTCACAAATTTTTTATTTATTTATTTGCCCACAGTTATGTTTTCTTACATTCCTTACAAAAAACACTACACCTTTACTGACAAAGCCACACCTTTATAGGTTCTACTCTGTGTAGTTGTTCTTCTTCTTCCTCTTCTTTTGATCTGGTCGGCTTTAGGACCGCGCAGTGTTTTCAGAGCGAGCGGTGATTCGGCCGCGCAGTGTTTTCAGAGCGAGCGGTGATTCGGCCGCGCAGTGTCTTCAGAGCGAGCGGTGATTCGGCCGCGCAGTGTCTTCAGAGCGAGCGGTGATTCGCCCTTATTGACCGGGGGGGGGGGGACTATAGTCACATCAGCGGAGATCCCTGTCTCTTTGACCCATTTTAATTCACATATTCTATCTAATTCGTTCAATATGTTATGATACTACGTATGATACAGAAAGAAAGGAAAATCATTTTAGCATAACGTTCTAATAAATGTCGGAATTTGTGGTGTTCTGCGCGTGAATGATGGAGCACATCAGACTGCCCAAGGTAAGCACGACATGCAGCAGATCAATCAAAACAATGCAATAAATGCGCCAGAAACATGGTTCAATGTTTCCCCCTAGGCTTGCTTTGAATAGAAGTGACGTCATTACATTCGTTTCGCTAGTCCGTGAATGACGTCACAACTTGGTTTCGGTGCGTTGGTAGAAGGCTCGTTGAAATACAAACGGGGGGTTAGGATAATGTCGTGTATATTAATATTCAGATATATTGAGAACCTTTGCCGAATCTAATTCCACCCGTAGCTGTTATTGATTATTGGCTGTGTCATGTTTCAGGTTGAAAAGGTCCAGTTAGTGGACAGGGGCTCTTCTCGAGCAGGAGTTGGGACACTGTATTTAACAGCCTCTCATACAGTGTTTGTGGATAATGAGGCGAAAGATGGCAAGGAACTATGGGTAAGTGCTTATTGACAGTATTTGTTTAATAAAAATATGCAAATATTGATTTGTTACTCAAGGTCTCATAAGATAAACCTATCAAAAAGGCTTGTAAGATAAATGACATAAGAAGAAGGGGCAATAGCTCAGTGGTTACGGTTCTGTGCTAGTGACCAGAAGGTTGTGAGTCCCAAGGCCCTAACCGCCCAAAAGCCTATCTTCTTGGATAGTATTCCCTCGTAAGTTCCCTGAATTAAAGCATCTGCCATCTATTTTTTGTTTGGGTTTTTTTTCACATTTTTGTTTGTGTGAAATCGAACTAAATCCAACCACATCACCCTCATTCGTTCTAATTCATGCATTTAAGAATGAGACCAGGCTCAATGTTACAGGACGTTGAAAATGTATAAAAAGGAAAGTGTTATTGTAAATGTGACATGTATCTGAGCGAATAAAAATTCAAAATAATTAGGTAAAAACTGAAATAAGTCAACTGAATGCAGGCGTGTCAGTCAAAGATGGTCTGGATCTCATAAGACCAAAGTATCAGAAGTCTCATATGACAACTATCATAAGAAGGCAGAAGCGGAAGTGGCGTGCAGAATAATCTTTGTGAAATGGAAATGGAAAAAAGGTTCCTACTGCTACAATGTTTTTGAGATCCTAGGCCTCATTTTTGAAAATCTCTGAATGAAACTGTGACAAAAGATAATCACAGCTGTTTTTTAAATCATAGGTGCTGCATAGTTTGGTGTGTAATATTAAGAAGCAAAGCACTACTGCCTTGGGATACCCACTTCTCATTCAATGCAAGAATTTCCAGGTCATTCAACTCACTATCCCACAAGAGAGTGACTGCAACGATGTTCTTATGTCACTCTTACGACTTTCCAGGGCAGGTAAACTGAAATATTCACAACTTTTAGAAATGATAATGTGGTTCGTTTTTAGACTGGGATGTCTTTATTGCACCACATGTGACCACAAGTCTTATAGAGTTGGCGGGAGCAAGGCGGAGAAAAGAAATTATAAGCTTCATACATCAACTGGGTAGAAAAACTAATTTTATCACCATAATTTAATCCAAAACATTTAATACCAAAAACTTGGCATTCAGAAATCTGCTTCACATTTGACGCATGGGGCTTCGCTCTTTTATATGAACCACAAACGATAGATCTTTATCTATTATAAATCTTTGTCTGTTATAGCTGTTCAGAACCAAGTTAGCGGTGGAGTCTGGAAATAGCAACAGCGAAGCAGCTAAAAATAAATTACATAAATTAGAACATCTGTGCAGGGAGCCAATTAAACAAATTGTTAAATAACACCTCTTCTTTTTTTTGCATTAAGCTGTCATCAGCCTTGCTCTCATTTTTGCAGTTATGTGAATCGTCAGACAGGTATATTAAATGTTCTCTGTGCCATCGTGGTTAGACTCCCAGTGCTTAGATATCAAACCCTGGTATTGTTTTCCTTTTAATAAACTAAAAACTATCACCAGTGAAACTCAGGATCCCTCTGCTTGTTGTTATTTTTCAATTATCTTTGCTGTTACAACTTTGTGATATTTTGCATTTTTTTCTCTTTCAGAGCAATATGAGGAACTGTATTGCTTTTCTTTTAAAGCTAATCTTGACAAGGCCAAGAGGGACCAGGCTTGGGACTTAATAGACTTGAAGGCTGAATACAGTCGAATGGGAGTGCCAAATAAACTATGGCATGTCACGTCCATCAACCGAGAATACCGGGTTAGTGTGTATCTCAGCTGTTACATTCTGATGTTCGTCTTCATGTCAGAGAAGGCACAATATGGAAGGTGGTCAGTAGTTACATATAATTCATTTGTTTGTCACTCAGAGATGTAAATGAAACCTGTAACCTTTAACCCATCTCCTCCAGGTGTGTGACACTTATCCCACTGACCTGTTCGTGCCTAAATCAGCCACACTTCCTGTCATCATAGGGAGCTCCAAGTTTCGCAGCAGGGGTCGATTTCCTACGTTGTCATACTACTGCAAGGAAACGCAAGTGAGTTCTGCTGCATTTTCACCACATTCTTTCCAGTAAACATCAGCTTTTAGGGGTCCCTTTAATGAAGATTTAGAGAGTCTGGCCCTTTGCTCCTGTAAAGTCTTATGGCTTGCATGTTTTTGGTCTGGTTATCTGACAGTAAAGTCAAATGGAATATATCTCCTGTAACAACAGTCTCTGACACCCTTACATTTTTCCTCATGTTTCTTTTATCCAGTACTCCACTGGGTATTAGCTATATTTTGTCAATTCTGCACTTACTCTTAAACTGTGGTAAACATTAAACCATATATTCTACCCCAGAAGGGTCTAAAATGTATTGCAGCTTAAGCTTCCACTGATATTTTGCATGATAAGTGCTGAAAAGAAAGCTTAGCCTTCTTCTGCTCTTACTTTTTCAGTACAGGCCCTTCGTTTTATAGAGGTCAAGTATTCTCCAAAGACCCATCTTTGCTTTTGGATGTGTGCAGTTAAGAGCAGTTAAGCATGTGTGACCTCTACGTACAAAACAGGATGTGGCACAAATGGCTCGGTCATAGCATAAACTCTTTTCATATCTGTGTTCCCGATGCGATCACTGTCTAAAAAAATCATATCAGCATAGCTTCAAATTCAAGCGAAGGTCGAATTCTCATGTAATGGCGCCTATTTTCTGGAGAGGACAGTGTGATATTGGGGACTCTGCGTATGATTAAAAAAAAGCAAACTTTAGCTTTTTCATAATGTGGTTCTTTCCACCAAGTCCTTATTGTACCAAATCCATGTTTCCATCCCAGGCAGCCATATGTCGCAGTAGCCAGCCTCTGTCAGGCTTCAGTGCCCGTTGCTTAGAAGATGAACAGATGCTAGAAGCCATCATGAAGTCCAACCCTGGCAGCCGATTCATGTATGTTGTGGACACCAGACCGAAGGTGAGCTCTCTGACTCAGACATGATGTGCATAACCTTTATCACAATGACAGACATGTTTCATGTAATGTACATATGAAGGCTATATATAGATTTAAAAGTTCCATATGCGTTTTTTTAGCTAAATGCAATGGCAAACCGGGCTAAGGGAAAGGGCTATGAAAATGAGGATAACTACACCAATATCAAGTTTCAGTTCCTCGGCATTGAAAATATCCACGTAATGAGGAACAGTCAACAGAAACTGATTGAAGGTACCTATTCTGTCGCCTGTGTATTCCACATTTAACCTGTAACTATTAAACATATAAAGTACACATTGCAGGTACAATATTTACTGTATGAATGGACCTTGTGTTTTACAAAAGGCATATGCCAATAACTGGTTATACAATAGCCCACATTATTCAACATACTCATTATTCAACATAGATTCAACAAACATGTATTCTTATCATAAGCCAAGTTTCCATTCAATTTATGTGCATAATTTAAGCGATAAAATGAGTTGTCAGTCAATCACTTGTTCCATAACGGTGAAGAAAAAAACTCAGAGAAGTCCAGAAATGCAAAAGAAATAAAAGAGGACAAATACACTTTTAGTTTCACAGGACATTTACTGTACCATCCCTAAAATGAACAAGTAAAACAAATAAATAATGAAAGAAAGTTAAATATGTTACTGTTTGAATGTTGTTGTATAGCTGGAATTTTTAAAATCTTATATTGTCAAGTTTGACTGTTATTTCAACATACAGTGAACATACTATAACAAAATATATATATATATATATTTTTTTTTTAAGTCTAAATAAGTAAGATGTAATGTTTTTTTTCTCTAAAGAGATAGAAAATCACAAAAGCCCCTAAATTGGAAGGCACTATTTTCCCTTGGTTCTAGGGAGGATAAAACTTTCAATAGACACTTTGAAAATGCGTTAAAAAATGTTTGCGAACTTCTCTGCCGGCAGTTCGTTTCCATTAAATAGACGTTTTGCGATAAAAATGCTTTACGTAATGACGTCACTTCCTGCAAAAACCTGTTGTCGCATAAGTTTAGCTTAGGTCGGTAAAGAAAAATTGTGTTTAACACGTTTCCATCAACACTTTCATGTATATCGCAAACTTCCTTGACTTTTCCCTCGTCACCTGATGCAGGTGACAAAAACAGAACATCCAGTAAGACCTGATCTACAGATTAAACCTGATCTACAGTGCACTGATTAAAATCGTCATCGTTCTTATCATTTGCACAGTGAACAACATCGATAAGACGACGGCCACTTTTCACAAGAAACTGCTCTTTTAATGTGCTGTAGTTTCCCATCAAATAAAGGCGTCACGTCATTTTCTACAATTAAACTAAGAAAGATTCTCATCTCCTCCCTAATCCATCTGATCTGACGATCTTGAGCTCAAACCTTCCTTCCTCCACGCATAACTAAATTGTTGATATGACATATTACAGCCGTATACAAGCTTATATGAGTTTATATCTTATATGATTCGGGGCTTATGTATTTTACTCGGACCTTGTTTAATGCGGAATGTATTTTAAGAATAATACATTATGGCGCGATCCTACCCATATACTGTATGTTTAATATTAAGAGGTACATTTCCCCCCTGTTAGTAACAGGAGTTATTAGAGAGGGCAACTGTTAGGGGTATTGGAGGCGGCGCGCGTTTACGTGGAGGGACAGGAAGATTTCGGCACAACACCTGCTTCTCCCGCTGATGTGTTTTATTGGTTTATTGTAGCAGAGGCACGTGATAAATAAAACCACATGACACAACATTTATGCGTAATTGCAGTGTTTTTCTTGTCAAAAACGTTTCCACTATAGTTTCTCGCAAAATTTAACGTATCGACAACCAAATTATTTAAAAGGTTTTGTCGATATATGTAAAATATTACCGATAAATGCCGTTTCCATCGCCTACATCGGCAAACATTTGGCCACCGTCTTCAAACTCAAACTCGTGAAACAAGCTGGCGCGCGCAGCCGACAGCGCGTGAATGTGGTTACAGACAGCGCGTGAATATGGTTACCGAGCAAGCACAACACGCTGATGAAAGCAAAGTCCCAAATAGACTTTAAATTTACACATACCTATTCCTGTAGCCAGTTTGATCTCCTCCAAGGAAAATTCTTCTCCTTCGTTAAACATAAGCAGAACTAACGTCTGAAACAGTGACACCTGAAGCTCTTTCCTCCCCTTTAGAAAGTCGGAAATAAGGTTAGATGGCCTAACTCTCCAAACCTTTTGCTTCTGAAGATGCAAGGTTCATGAATTATAAATTAAATGTACAAGCTAACGCCAAGCTAGGGCTAGTTTTTCATCCAATGATTTATACTATGTTTGGATTTACTGTGAAGACTAATATGTGCCACAAAAATGGTATACCTCTTTGAATTCTGCTTTTAATACACAATGTCCTAATGTTGACTGCCACTGTAGTTTCCTTCCGCTGTGCTTCCCAAGATAAAAGGTCTTGAAAATTTCCTGTAGCCTCACCATCTGGGTGGATAAAACAAGAGCAACGCGAATTGATATATAATTATAATTAAGGTTCACGGTTTAATTAAGCTTTTTTTTTTATTATTATATTTGCCAAACAAACCTCAGGAGGCAGATGCACTTCCATGGGGACGTAAGTTGGCCAATAACCCATAGTGAGAATGTTAACGGTCAGCTCAATGTTGCCTGGGATATTTTGGCATTGCATGTACTAAGGTAAGGGATCAAAAGAGAAAGAAATGTTAAAATGCCATGCGAGTGCTCACCCGGTCAAAGCCATGGTGCATTTCACTTTACTGTAGTTCAACAACACACAACTGTTACCTGTTTGAATTGCACCATGATATCTTTTGAGAGCTCCATGTCCTTAAACATTCCTTCCAATTTACTGGTAAATGCTGCTCCACATTCTTAAATAACAACAAAAATACCGTCAGTAATCACTCTGATGAGGTGGTAATTACAGTGACACAGCAACTAACATGCGCAGCGCTTACCATGTTTCAGTTTTGACAGCATTGACTTCTCGGCATCGACAGAGGCACTTTTTCCAACCAGCAACCTCTTTGCCAGGTCTTTTTTATAGAAGGCCTCAAAGACATCTTTGCCTAATAAACATAAGAGGCTTTAAAATTAAGCTCGACTAGAACAGAAGAATTAGATATCAAAAACTTGATCTCTGCCAAAAAAAAAAAAAAATGAAGACCTCACCATAAATGAACCTGAATATGATCATAATCTTGTCAAGCATCTTCTCAAGTTCTTCATCCGTGGCTTCCTTATTTCCTGCTCTCAGTTTTGAATCCACATATTTTGCTAAAAAGGAGAAGGAAAAAAAAGTCTATAATATTCATATAGGAACCGTGCTTTGAGCTTCAAGGCTAGATAGTCTAAATCTCTGATGAGTTTCTACATTATAAAAAAGCACAAGGAACTAAAGGGCGCTGGAGGAATTCAAATGGCACTAACCTATGAGCTCTGCAGGTTTGTTTGGCCGCTTGTTGATGAAGGTCTCAAAAGCTTCCTTCATGGCATTTATAAATTTCTCATTCTTCATGAAGCATGTATCAATGATGGAATCCACTTTATCCTTGAAGTCCAACAGCTCCTGTACCATCGTCTTGTCTTTCTCAGGGTTGATGACTATTGTGCTACCGAAAGCCTGTCGTAAAAAAAATTATTAGCACAAGCAGGTTGACCGAATTGCACTTCATAGTTCAGGACTGAAATTCGAACATTTTTCATAGATATCCAGTTTACCTTAATATACTCAATCCAGTGCTGCAGAAGAACCTGCACGCCACCTCGAACTCGACTGAACAGCTGATAAAGCAGATACAGGTCCTGGATACGGTTCTCATCCAGCAGGAGATTCAACCCTAGCACATCATGATAAGAATTTATCAAAAAAAATAAAAATAAAAAAGTACATTAAGTTAAAGTTTCTCTCTGAAAAAGATTCATGTTCCCAACAATGGAGGGAAAATAAGGGTCATGTTTATTCTCCAGGCTGGTACCTTTCTGAAGTGTGGCGGTCAGGTGTTCACCAAGTAATTGTTTTTCCACAGTGGCAATGAGAGGTTTTCTAAGAGAGATCACACAGGAAATCACTCACATCTCTAATATCCTTAATTTTAAAAAAGCCGTTTTCTGAGGGCTATCCATGTGCTGAGCATCCTTACTGTGTGCTCTGGTCCAAGTACGTGATGACCCTGTCTGCTTCCTCCTCCAAGCGTTTGTTGACATGATGGAGATACTCAGGCACCTTCAGGGGAAAAATTGTCTTAGTGTTTATAGTTACCATTTTGGAAGAAAAAAAAACTAATACGTCACTTGACTGACAAAGTGTGTGTGCGTGTGTGTGCGTGTGTGTGCGTGTGTGTGCGTGTGTGTGCGTGTGTACAACCAAGCAGTTTCAGCTTGTACATGTTGAGTTGTACATGCTTTCTGAGCTGCACAACACTGACAAGGTGAATCTTAGAAAATACAACCAGCACCACAACAGGCAGGCAGTATACGAATTTCTACTATGGATAAATACTCTTCTAAATCCAGGCAATGTTAACATATAAATCACCTCTCTTTCCTGCATCAGCCTCTGGCCCTCTGCAGCATACAGTCGATTTGTCTCCTCCAGAAAGCGTTGTTCAAATGAATCTTGATAAATCTGTCCAAAATATGACACATTTAGAATAATTTCATCCACAACCAATGACAACTTTTCCAGGACAGGCCACAAATTACAGGAGACATGACGGCCATGAATAGCCCAAGTCAACCGATGACCTTAAGGCTCATGTGTTTTCAGGTAAAGATGTATATAAGGATTAGGTTAAGGGTTAAGGATGAGGTTTGGATTAAGGATAATGATGAGGGTAATTATAAGGATTAGGATTGGGACTGGGATAAATGGATAGGGAGAAGGATAGACTTAAGGACAGAGATTGGGTGAGGTTGGAGATAAGATACAGATTGAAAGAAACTCAACTCCGTTACATAAGGATAGTGATTGTGGCAGGTTTGGGATACGAATAAGGACAAGAATAGGTATAAATACAGTGACAGGGAGAAGTTATATAGTTACAGGTACGGGATTAAGATGCCTTCAATGGTCTTAAGGGCTCATCGATGACATTATACCATAACTTATGAAGCAAGTTTCCCAAATAGAGATCAAGTCTCGTCCACGACTCAAGATTTAAAAGAGTTTCAACAGTATTTCTGTATTAAGAGTTAACTTTAGTCCACTGGTAGGTTCAAGTTTAAGTCTGGAACGCTGTCCCATAATGCAAAGTAGCCAGGGCCATAATGTAAAGAAGCCTTACACATAATGAACGTGGTTTAGTCGTACCTGTAGGTCAGAGAGCATGCTCAGTAGACTCCTCAGGAGAGAGCGGTCGATGGCCTCCCCACTGCGTTCCCTCTCTATGAGGAGCAGGATCCCATCAATCGTCTTGCACTGTACTTTCAAATCACTGATGATGTAGAAACGAAACAACTCCAGTCCCATGTCCCTGTTTGTTTTTGTTTTTTTTAAGGGGGAATTTTTTTTTTTTACACATCACAACAAAAAAAAGATGTTTCAGAAAAAGAAAAACAAAAAAACAGAACATATGTGGTTATTCTTCGAACTTCCAGCAAATAGAGATACGTACCAAATTGATGGCAGCATTGAATTTTGTAAAACATATGTGCGGTCCAAAAACAAAAATATACTCCTAATCATGATCTGGTAAAACAAAAACAAAGTAAAGAAAAAAAAAGAGAGAAAGCGTTAGTTGGTTTTAAAATGTTAAATAGACAACAGAACTGCACATGCACATGAACAAGCCACAAAATCCCAGCTTCAATGTACTGACTATCTCAGTATGTTCTCCTTTTACTGAGATTTACAATGAATGCATTAAAGAAATTGAATAACTACGAAAGAGATCCACTAATCTTTTCAAGTGGCAGCACAGGCTTGCGGTTAATCGGTACTGTTCTGCTACGCCATACGCCACAGTTCTCATATGCCATAACAGAACAGAAATATTTTCATTTTAAATATTTATGAAGGAAGCATGAAACTCAAAAGGTATAATTCCAAGTTAGTCCACCTACCATCTGTCTGCAGTGGTCTTGCCAACATTTGTCTATTTTCTTCAAGAAAAGCACACTGTCCAGGGAGTCCGTAGCAACAGGGTTAAGAAAATAGCTTTTCAATCACATAGAAAACACTCTAAGCCCGTCTTTGCGACAATAATCCGCATCCACAATAAAGCGTTATCGTGTCAGGTCAGCCGCAATTCACATAACTCTGCGTTTTGTGTCACAGCTTTAGTGTCATAGACGTCGCGCTGAGTCGTAACACACAGGCAAACTGTCTCAAAATCGGCAGAACACGCTAAAAAGGATATTCTCGAAACTGATCGATTTGTGCCTTGATGTGGTCTTCGCATACTGCTCTTAGCTGCTTATAGAGCTTGGCAGATATTTTATGGGAGCACAAATTCTCAACAGCCTGACAACATGAAAAACATGGATTTAGCAACAACATGCACGCACACACAGGCAAACGTCAACTGCACGGCATTATCGGGGTCAATACTCAAAATTTAACCTCAACGTCCTTGATTTTACAAAACTTTCACAGAAAACATGTCGTCGAAAAAAAAAGTAAAGAAATCCAATAGCCTGACTGAGCACGGACATTAAATCAGACGCTGGTGTAACACGGATAGTCGTTTCTCCACACTGAGCAACTTCGAGCACTTATTTCCCCCACCTGATAGAGCTCCTCCAAATTGTACTTTATCGAAGTGCTATTCTGTATGGCCTCCACTGCGTCCTTCAACTTCTGCCATGTCTCCTGCGTGTAGTTTTCAGGCAATTTTGGCTTTTCTGTCCAAATATAGGATGTCACACAATATAACATAAATAACAAGAGGGTGCCATATGACATTTAAAACATTACGAAACTCTTTAAAGGATATGAGAAGCGACAGCTGTTACGATGATATTTTCGTTTATTGCGCTCAGTAGCCAAAACATTACTCTGCACAACAATAAACCGGGCTTCATTTTTCATAATTAAGCTGCAATCGTGAATACCTAGAGGTTTAGTGAGTTTCAGTGATATGGCCATCATTCAAAAGCATGATCCTTTACAGCACCTCCGGCACTTACGGACCAATACAGATATATTTAATGCACTAGTGTATAATCTGTACTATCAAGTAGTGGAAGTATAAAGGCCGATTGAAACGTGTATAGAAGG
This sequence comes from Olivaichthys viedmensis, assembly GCA_028565825.1. Classification (NCBI taxonomy): domain Eukaryota; kingdom Metazoa; phylum Chordata; class Actinopteri; order Siluriformes; family Diplomystidae; genus Olivaichthys; species Olivaichthys viedmensis. The sequence goes on along the minus strand of JAOUQW010000034.1, from coordinate 17,718,392 downwards.
ACACTGCTGCAGACCCAAGTGCGCATCTCATGCACGAGATCACAGAGCAGAACTTTGATGTTGGTCTTCACGGCCGCCACACGAACATCTCGAACATCTGGATCATCTGGAGTGAGGAATCTTTTTTTTATTGTTTTAAAGCAACGCAGACATGGATTGAGAGCTCAGCAGTTTGGACTCACTCACCCTTAAAGTTTTTGATCACAAGTTTCTTGGCAGCTCCAGGTTTGCTGTTGGCGAAGGTGGCCGATCCGGCGGATTTGGTGAGTCCGTTCGCGTGGCCGGAGAAGAAAGCGCTTTTAGCCTTGGAGCACGATGCGGTGGGAGACTCCTCTGCCATCTTCACATCCAGCACTGGGCACTCCAAGCGCTCCTCGAACCGCAACTTCTTCTGGATGTGCTGGGAGGATGAGGAGGATGAGGAGGATGAGGATGAGGATGAGGATGATGAGGAGGAGGAGGATGAGGAGGAGGAGGAGGAGGAGTTGCACGAGGCTTTGGGGGACTTGGGAGACGCAGATACGGAATCAGTGTCCTCCCTGTCGCAGCTCTGGATCTTCCTCTTCCTGGAAGACGCGAGGCTGCTGCCGCTGGTCACATCCGAAGCTGCAGCTCTGGCCTCTTGGCTTGGCGCTGCGGGATTAGAGGCTGGTACACCTGCTGGAAACATGAACAAAAAAAATACAAAAAAAAATCAGATAGGTGCTGTGATGCGATGCAATGCTCGTGGACGTGCCGGTGGAGGGCTGCCTGTGGTCCTGTGGTCCTTGGTGCGCGTGCGTGTGTGTGTGCGCGTGCGTGTGTGCGTGCACGCGCGCGGGGGTCCGAAACGCACGGCTCTGCCTCCTCTGCTTTAGCGTGAAACAGACAATAAATTGAGAACTGTAGCCCTACTTGGAGCCTCTCTCTCTCTCTCTCTCTCTCTTCTTGTTATTGCTGGCAGAGGAAAGATGGTTGATGAGTGCTTCCTCTAGGACGCGCGGGCGGGCGCGCGCGCGCGGTTCTTCAAATCGATGCACAAAATCGTGTCCGTCCACAAACCGCTGCACGCGCTTTACTTTCTCATTTGTTTTCGTTTTTAATAGCCGTTAAAGGGAATCCAAGGATAAATAGTGATGATAAACTTTGCAGGCCGATACGTTGACCTACCGGAAGTACTTCCTATGCTGTTGTGGTTAGCCTGTTAGCTTAGCCACTGCTTTGTAAGCGTGGGAGGAGGAGGGGGGGGGTTCCCTTGACGGTCCTGACTTGGGTCTGCCACCAGGGGGCGCACAGGGTCCTGACTTGGGTCTGCCACCAGGGGGCGCACCGGGTCCTGACTTGGGTCTGCCACCAGGGGGCGCACCGGGTCCTGACTTGAGTCTGCCACCAGGGGGCGCACCGGGTCCTGACTTGAGTCTGCCACCAGGGGGCGCACCGGGTCCTGACTTGAGTCTG
>JAOUQW010000034.1:17693660-17716080 GCA_028565825.1 Olivaichthys viedmensis | reverse complement strand
GAGAGTGTGTGTGTGTGTGAGAGTGTGTGTGTGTGTGAGAGTGTGTGTGTGTGTGAGAGTGTGTGTGTGTGTGAGAGAGAGAGTGTGTGTGAGAGAGAGTGTGTGTACTCTCGCTAACCCGTCTCATTAAGCTGTCATGGTTAAGTGGACACGTGACTCCTGCACTGTGTGCCTGCCAGCCTTATGCGACACCACGTGACCGTGGGCTCTTGTTGATCTGAGAGAGGCGCCTCCTGTAAAGTGCTGTAAGCTGACCATTATATGAACTGCCTGAACATCCGAGCTACTGGTGTCCAGCTCCTCCACTGTTCTTTGTGCTGCCTGGACATCTCAACAGCTGGTGTTTGTGTGTGGTTTTTCTTTCCTCCATGTCTTTATGTGACTTGTGTTGAGTTGCCATGCTGGTCAGTTCCTCTTGCTCCCTTGTGGCTTTCCTTGGTGCAGGCCTCACTTTGCCTTCGTTTTACTGACTTTGTTCCTTAGGAAAGTTATCTGCTGAGCTCGTCACTGCTTGGCTAAAGCATATCTTGTTGTATGAAGGGGAACTGGTGCTCTAATGTGTTGCAGGAGACGGACGTTGTGTTGCTGGAAGGAACTGATATGGCCACTATCTGGGTCAGGGATGCCTCATTCTGGTAGATTGGAGTCTAGCAAAGGTTGGCAATTTCATGCCATCATAATGCTGATGTGCTCGTCAGTGTGTTGGCGTGAGGAAATGGCTAGATTTCTGTACTCGTGACCTATGCCGTCTCAAATTGCTCCCTAGTCGCCATGTAGTGCACTACTTTGGGTGCAGCCATTTTGTAGTGTTTGAGTTCTCAGTGGGCAAATTATATTCCCTGGAGAATGCACTATATTACCCAGAGTGCACTATAAATCCAGTGTATGGCTGACGTACACTACTTCCACACCAAGTACCACAATGCGTAGCGATTTCTCTTCTCAGAATGGACACTGGTGTAAACGAGTTTTCTGACCTCTAAAGCCAACTGGTAGCTTAGAGGTGTACAGAAAGTCGCTTTTAATATTTTTTTTTTTTTGTGGTTTCAGCTCTCTGGGTAATTTTTAACGTTCAGCTTGTTTATTTAACGGTGGGTCACGATGTGTTCCCAGCGCGTTCACTAGTAAGTGTTTGAATTCGGTCTGGTGTCTCCCTCACTGTTGCCCACTAGTGCTTTTATATAGAACACTAGGGAACGATTTCAGACACAGTGCTGGGTTCAGAGGGCCCAAACCATGAGATCATTGTTTCTGCCAGTCATAGTTCCTGTCTTAATCTAAAGCACCTGATCCAGCTAATCAAGGTCTTTAAATGTGTCTGAGTATTGTTGGCTGGGGAAGTAATTAAACTCTCCAGGGGATAAGTCTTCAGAAATCAATAGCCCCTTCTTGCAAGCTGGTTGTAATGCAACCTGGCCTCCTATCTACGTATTTTCATTGTGGCTGTGGTCTTCTGCCTCTGACTGGGGTGAAAAGAATCAGGAAGAGTCTCAGCTAGATAAAAATGGGTCATGATTGAGCAATGGTCAGTTATAACATTTATATGTACTTGCTTCAAAGTTGGTCCTTCTGTATATGGATAAAATTAGTGAGTTTATTAATATCTAGATGTCTCTGTTCTTTTGTAGTTCTTGGATGTGCTGATGTGCTCCTGCCTACCCGTTCTGAGAGCTTCAGATTTCCCATTGACCAGCCAATTTGGGAAGAAACCCATGCCTCAACTATCCCACCTACAACACAAGGCTCTACTAATGCTGCAACCACCTCTAAACCATCTGTGCCCATTGCTATGACTTCCCAGCCTGCTCCAGACACCAGTGCTACAACAGAAGCAGCAACTCAGAAGCCTAGTACTACAACTGAAGCAGTTGTTGAAAAGGCAGATGCTACAGCAGAAGCACAAACTACTCAGCAGCCCATTGCTACAACTATTGCACCAACCACCCCATACACCAGTGTGACAACTCTCCCAACCCCAGAGCCCATTGATACTATAACAGTCCTTCCAGTCACAACCCCTGAGCCCACCACTAATGTAACAGTCCTTACAACCCCTGAGCCCACCACTAATGTAACAGTCCTTACAACCCCTGAGCCCACCAATACTACAACAACCTCAACTCCTGCCCCTACCACTCTTCCACCATTGCCCAACCCCACTGTTGGAGATTATGTTGTCCAGGCTGAGCGTAACTCCTCTGTTTGTCTGATGGCAAGGATGGGCTTGCAGTTTAGTTTCAGAATGGTATGTGTGTATAGGGCAAAGTTATGTGCCAAGGTTTACCTACTCTGGTGTTTTACTTCTACATTTCCTAATTGTTTGACCATTATTTAGGCTTTATTTTTAACTGTTGCTTTTTTTGTTTTCTCTCCACTCAGGGAGCCAGCTTTCAGACAATTAATCTTGATCCTAATGGTACCACAACCAGTGGAACTTGTGGAAGCAATGGCAGTGACTCCACGCTTGTGCTGATATCCGACACCATTACTGTGCAGTTCATATTCAGCAATGTAAGTATTTAAACCTGTACAATCGATGCTGGTGCTTATTTTGTGGCCAAGTTAGGATTTATTATACTTGTATATGGCTGGATCAGTGTACCTTTTAGATGTTTTGTGAATCCTGCATCGTAGAACTTCAGTATTTGAACAGTCATGTCCTTTTGGGCTTAATCGACCCCATGTCAAACAACCTACATGTTTATAGTTTGAAAGATGGATGTCTTGTGTGGATATGCATTTCAAATTTCTTTTTAACCTCTTGTAGCAAACGGGCAAATTCTACTTGAGTACTCTGAATTTGACTGTGGTTCTTGAAAGTGGTAAGTAATTTTCAATGTGTTATTATGAAATGCAATTTTAGCATTTTCTTCTAATGCCCTTATATTGACAATGATTTTTATGTAAATCAGGCCCATCCTTCAGTGCTGTCAGTACTAACTTATCTCTGTGGGAGGCATCACTGGGGAGCTCGTACATGTGCACAAAGGAGCAGAGCTCCAACATTACAGACTCCCTAATTCTGAATACATTTGAGCTCCATGTGCAGCCTTTTGGCATCACAAAAGACAAGTTCAGCACAGGTAAGATCTGGCTGTTCAAAAAGCCAAGTATTCTATTGAAATCTTCAAATGACTCACTCCAATTGATGACTGCATAAATATCTCAGTTCAATCAAGTTTTCCATGCTTGTTGGCTTGTGATCATAAAATGTTTGTCTTCTATGTTAATGTGAGATGGCAGCCTTATTGTGTTCATCTTCTTTCTGCCTGCAGCCCATGAATGCTCAATGGATGACACCAGCCTCTTAATCCCAATCATTGTTGGCGCAGCTCTGGCTGGCTTGATTCTCGTTGTAGTGATTGCATACGTGATTGGTCGGCGAAAGACCTATGTTGGATATCAGACCCTGTAATGACATCCCTGAATCACAAACTCTAATTCATTCAGGTCAATTTGTGTGATCCTGGGCCACCATAACTGTTCATTTTCTCAATTGGCAAGTGACTTGTAGTGAATTTTCCTTTGTTGTAAGGTAATGACTAATTTGGCAGCTCCTTGGCTTCAGTGCAGTAAAATCTGAAGTGATACTGGTGATACTGATTTCTTATCCCTTTTTTTTTTTTTTTTTTTTTTTTGGTCCCCATCTTTCCATTCCCTATATTTTAGAAGCAAGTGAAGTCATTTGTAGTTATTTCCACTTTCTGAAATTGGTGATCTTGAGTCCTGTGACTATTGACACTTTGCCCTATGGGTCTAGGGAGATTGGTCAATGTATTTATTTATGGGACAATTTCTGTATTTAGACCTTGCACTTGCTTCTGCTGCAGTGGTTAATTTTAGTAATGCTTTGTCATTACCTTCACCCAAAAGAGCTTAAGATCTAAATCTATTTTTTGCTTTAGTAGTTGGCTGGGGAGTGCAATTAAGTGAGGGAGGTTTCATGCACTTTCTGTATGATTGAGGGAGTGTCTATACATGTAGTTCAATTTTTTTTACAGGTGCTGTTACCACTTCAGAGAAATTGCACTCCTATCTGTTTTAGCATAAGGGATGACTTTGCTAACACCCCAACTGCTCTCAGTAAATAACAGCGTAAGGGAATGCATGCTGCCTATTGCTGTGAATAGCTTTTGGTGCAGGATTAATTCTTGATGCGTTTCTTGACTTTTTTTTCCAACCTGAAGTTCTGTAGTATCAGTAGCTCTTCTGAAACATGGACAACTATCTCAGCCTCCAGGGAAAATATCTGCTGAATAACTGCTTAGTAAAGATTAGTATAAACTGAACTGAAGGGTTTCTTCCATTCATTTTAGTGAGACAATTATTGAACATGCCAATTGCCTGCACGTCTTGGCTCCCTGGCTATGTTTATACAGCAAGAGGGTTTTCTAAGTGGTCTACAGTGTAAAATTTCAGACATTGGGAATAACTACCAAAAAGGTGCTTATCATTTTTGCACTTTTGTTTGACATTTGTGTAGGTATTTTTGGTAAACTAGAGAAATCTAATGATTCTGAACCATTGGTACAGCTGACCTCGTGGGTCAGGGGCTGGCACTTTAATTGACAGAGAATGAGAACTTTGGGTTGGAACATGGTGACGCATTGCTTTAAAACTTCATATCTTATGAAGCTTTATAGTATATGGCATTGGAATAAAAGGGAATGGTATAGATGTTTATTTTTTTGAATGCTTGCACATGTTCATGTCTTGTCTATTTAAAATGGCACAGCTTTTTCAATTTCTTGCTTTCATATTGATCATTCCATCTGTTTAGATCTGTATTAAATGCAATGTTGCTGGATAATTTTGTTTGTCTTCCCCTTCACCCACCTCTGACCTGTAAACCAATGTTTATGCTAAATTAATTCACTTGTTGCTTCCTAATCAGTTTGGAGATTGTCTGAGATTGTCATGAATTTGATGATTACCATTCTCAATGAAGGTACACGAGTTCAATAAAGATGGATGAACATGTCAAATTTCCTGCTTGCTGATTTTAAGCAATGTAATTTAATCTAAAGGGAATTCTGACTCATGGCCTAAAATATATTTAAATTCTGGCACATTGTCATTAAAATAGCTGGGGGGTGGCGTTTAATGGGTTTATAGCATGTTATGCATCTGTGTGCTTTAATTTAATTGTGTTTTTGCAGTTTAATGTTTCTGAATCTAGATAAAGCCTTTCCTTTGCCTGTTAGCGGTTTTCTGTTAACAGCTTGTGGCATCCTCATTTATCACTTTTTTCACACATGCATGCTCTTTTTCTCAGCTGAGGATTGCAAGGCTGATCAGGCAGGAAATTTCTTGGTGCCTATAGGGGTCGGAGTCGCCCTCATTGTTCTTGTTCTTATTGTCTTGGTGGCCTATTTTATTGGACGGAGGAGAAGCAGAGTCACCGGCTATGAACAATTCAGCTAAATTATACTCTGTTTTAAAGTTCCAGCAACACACCACTATTTTGATTATATGTTGGGCACAAGTGTTGGTTTGTAAAATAATTTGAATCTGTTTATCCCATCTGTGATGTGAACCTCATTCTAATGTGGCAAGTTAATACGGACTGGCAGGATCTTAGTTTTTTCCTCTTTCCTTTTCCCCTGCTTAATCACACCCTATGCTGTTTATTATAATTATACTAAATTTTTTATTTATTTCCCCCCCTTAAAACCCTAACTTTTTTAATTTTCCTCTTTCCTCGGCAGCGGTGGCGTGCTTTCTGGATACTGATTTAGGCTTTGTTGTGCCGATTGCTGTCGGCGTGGCTCTCGGCTTCCTAATCATCGTTGTGCTAATCTCTTACCTGATTGGTCGGCGGAAGAGCCACACTGGTTACCAGTCCGTATAACTCTGCCCCAAACCATTGTGATCAGCGCTTGCCTATAACCTGAGCTTGTCCCATACTCTACCTGTTCTATTGCTTCTGTCCTTTTTCTCCATTTATCCTCTTCTGCAACTACTCAAGTACCTACTGCTTCTGTGAAATCCTGACTTGTTTGCTGCCTGTATTAAATTAAGTTCTGCTGATAGTTCTTGCCGTCCAGAAGAGTCAGCGTTCCGAGCTCCTACAGCATTGCTGACTCGATTCGAGTAAGCTGATACTATCCAAATAATTCTTGGCATTGCACTAAATGATAAGATGCATTGGAAAATGACAGCCCTTTTAAATAGTATCCCTTTTTTTGCTCCAAAGATGTTTAATGCTCTAAATAATGGTGGTTCTATATGATCATGTGATTAAATGTACGAATGGTTCACTTAGGAGCAGGAACTTTTGTTCAACCCTTGAATGTTTAATTTTTGAACTTGTAGGGGAAAATTATTTGGTTTAAATCATTTTAAACTGGCTCACTTCTCAGCACCTGTTTAACGGTGAGTACCTCTTGCACTTGGCACGTTGTATGAAAAAGGACACTAACGTTCACAATGAGATTGAGAATCTCTCATTGGATGTGGACCTTTTTTTATTTGCTACATTGGTTGTAGTGTGCCCTTTTTGCACTTCCTTGTCCCGTCACTCTCGCACCTTCAGTCAGTTTAAGAACGATTTGTGTTTGCACTGAAACGATTTCAATAAAATGGCTGTTTTTGGTATTTGACTCGTGCTGTGTTTTTTTGTATTGCAAATGCTGTTAATCTGTCAGACGCCGTATCCTGTGCAGCTGAAGCGTTTTCAAATGGCACATGACTTTTACACTTGTGGCTCTTGTAAATGGAAATAGAATGAAAATGTGTGATTTGAGTACTGCGAGAGAAATCGGGGAGGTCCACATCTGTTTAACAACCAGTTAAAATGAGAACTCTCCCATTTTGCCAGGAGAAGAAAAACATCTACATACCTGACTTTTCTTTTCTGCTGGCATTAAGAGGGGGCAGGATCGAGTGGGGTGGAAAATGAGTCTTTCCATGTATGCATTTTAAAGCTCTGTTAGCCAAGCCTTTGCTGCTATAAAGAATACACTTTTTTTCTTTTTCTTTTTACTCTATCAAATAAACACACTTAATTTAGTTAATTCTGTTCCATCTTTATTGTTTGTCTAGAACATTTTTAGGAGTGCTTTTTAAGAACATGAGTTGGAAACACTCGTCTGTTTTTTAACTGCGTTCATAGAACCACCAACAAAGAATTTCCATCTAGCCATCACAGTTAATAACTATACCATGTCAATTAGGCAAATACAATTAATAAATAATACTGTTGATATCCTTCTCACAGAGAACCAAGTATAGTATTTTTCACTTTAGAATGAGTTTGTAGTGTATGTGATACTGGATATGGGCTCATGTTTGATGTTTTGTATCTGTAAAATGTAGTGGAGAGATTTTATTGTGAACCCAATAAGAGAAATTTTAAATATCTGATAACAGTAACTTAAGTTCCACAATTCAGGAAAATACATTTATCTCTGGGGGGGTGTAGTTCCACTTAGACATAAATCAATTTAGTGCTAAAGCACATCTGATATAAGACTCATTTCATGGTGTTATTCAAGCTTGAATAACTGCTTAACCCTTTCACATAACTGAAGAGCGTAAAATCATCTTGAATAGTTTTTCCATGGTCCAAAATGTGCATTAATGTTTGTCAATTTAAATTGTTCTTTAGTTAATTAAACTGGCCATATTGGAGTATTACAATTAATTAATTTCACCCACATCAGGCTAAAAGTAATTTAAGTTGTCCTATTTTCTTTTTGCCTCTTGTTTTAGTTATTTATTCATAAAAGTGAAGTGATTGTTAAACAATTAATCACTTGTATGGCTTGACTGCTAAACATCTGTTGATTTGTACAAAAAAAAAAAAAAAGCAAACATATACCATTTGACTTAGGATATAGATGTTAATTCTCTGTTGTAAACTGACCCAAAACCCAAGACTGACCCTCTACGCTGTACAGTGTATATCTACATTTGAACAAGTTTGGCTCAAAGACTACATTTGTGATATTTTTTTGTTCCACTTAAAGTAGCAAATATTAATGTGTGATGAAATGAAACAAAAGTTTATACTCTTTACTCTATTCTAAATATTATATTCGGCAATCTTTGCTCTTCTTACTAGCCTACTGGGGCATTTTGTTTGTAAGCATGTATGTACTAAACATGTGAAAGGCACGGTGGGAGGGAAATGGGTAAAGAGGGTACGTTGGACTATTTTTAACCATAATGTACACTGAGAAGTTTAGCCCCACTGCATTCCTACTCCAAAACTATGCACCAACTTGTAGAGAAAAAGACACACTACCGAGGAAGCGGTCAGTTGGTGAATCATTGATTATCCCCTTGCCGTTTAGCTTACATTGCACATGTAGATGAGTGTCAAGCTGGAGATGGGGAAAGCGAACAGCCATCAGAGGAGAAGTGTAGTTTACCTGTACACAGCGATTTAAGAGGTTAAAAAAAATCACAGTATTAAATAATCAAATCATTATATTTAAGTTAGTGCTTCTGGATATTCTGAATGTTGATTCATTTGAAAAGCTGATAATGCCCTTTGTGTTAAACATATATATATATATATATATATATATATATTTTATAACAATTAGGTTTAAGTACTATACGTGTACCTACATGCCTGAGCTTCCCATAGTAAGGATAGTACATCAAGTTGAAAATGTTTTTTGGATAGAATTCAACCTCTCCGAGCCCCTCGGCCGTCCCTTTCTGGACAGACAATGGGAAATTACATTAGACTCTTCAGATTTAAAGGCAAGGACCATATGCACACAGATCAGTGTGTGCTCGCAGTACATACTGACTGCATGAGAGCTGACGGAGTCGATTCAGATGCACAAAGTCAGACCAAAATTGTAGCTCACTATCATCTTAATAATAAGTTACTTACTTTCACAGCACACGTCACGTTTACTGGAGTACCTTGACCTGGCAGATAACCAAGAATCTACAAGAATATAGCAGTGAATAAAACAAAAAGGAAGCAAAAACATTTAGCAGGGAATTTCAAACATCAACTTGCTCAAGTTCATCATGTGGTTCATTTTTTGTAGTTCTTCATTTTAGCCACAAGATGTGACTAAAGGTTAATTCACGGTTTGAGTTCCTCTGCCTTTCTTACACGCCAGCTCTTACACGTTCTTACACTAACTTCCTTCCTGTCAGTGATTTTTTTCCTTTTCAATTATGCACTCACCCGGTTCATTTTAAGCAGGACGCAGGGCTTTCCCTGAGAGTAGCCGAAATCTCTGTCCTGCATGCCTGAGCACGGCCCCAGCCAGGACCTCTTAAACTGGCATGCTTTTCTCTCAGCGCTCTCCTCCAGGTCGTCCTGCATGAAGTATGCATCCTGCTTACAAGCAATGTTACGCCTCTCCTGAAGTGTGTCATCATAGGCTGGAAAGATGCAGCGCAGAAAGCAAGGGAGAGGGAGAGGGAGAAAGACATTCAATAAACCACACAATGACTGAACACCCTATCAGGCCTCTTATTCTAAAGGAACAGCACAAAAGTGGGGCCCGAGCAGCCCAGTGTGACTGTGCTTAGCGTACAAAAGGGATTCCCCCTCCTCTGTTGTTCTAAGGCTGAGCAAAGTTGGCACAATGAAGAGTAGTGTGCTCGAGGGGAGATTTGAATATGTTCCCTTTAAAGAAGTCACGGCAAACGATTTCACTTCGTCGGAAGCACCTTTCAGACAACACTCACATTTAAGTTGACCTTCCAGTGCTCTTGCATATTTCTTCCACGAGCTGCGGTCAGAGGCGTTGAAGGTGATTTCAAACCCATGAACAACATCTATATGTGGCAACATCGTCATACCTGTCATTTTGGGCAAAAAATCATTCTTTAACCACATGCATTTTTTATCCAAATGAAAATATAAAATGATAATCCCCAGCAAGAAATGAGAAGCCGTTCCCTTTACTCCTTTTTCTTTTTACACAAAAGAGAATAAAGTATTGATGCACCAATATAAGAATTCTGAGCAGACACCAATTTTGCGCCATTTTGACAGCCTTTCTCTATGTACTGATATTATTATTATTATTATTATTATTTTAACTTATTGTAATAATAAACTGCCAATTTAATTGATAAATTGTTACAATAATAATTACTTGTATTGTTATTCCTCACACTTCCACACTTGCCACTGCTGATATCACAATGGACTTTTCCCCCCACACACACAGCACAGGTGCACACTGTGGGGCCCCTTCTCGTCCTCATTCACTCCTCTTCATTACTTTCTCCTCTCTCTTTCTTTTTCCTCCTCCCTCGCCCTCTTTCTATTCCTTTTTTTCTTTCTAGCTGCTAATCTCACACTATTTCATTTTTTTTCTCTCATACCTACTGTATTTCTCACATTTTTCTCTCTATCATTCTCCCTCTTTCTTTCTTTTCTTTTTCTTATATTTCCTCCTTTCTTTCCTCCATTCATTCTTTTGTTACTCATATCTTTTCTCTATTCATTATTTTCTGATGTTCTACTCTCGCGTAATCACTGGCACTTATTTAAACATAAACAAAAACCCCATTTTATGTGTCACGAATAGACGCATTAAGCAGTCAAGCATGCTGGTCAGCGAATGTCATGAAGCAAACGCGCACACAGATTGTTGCTCACTCATCTCTCTTATTTTTCTGTCTTTATATCTCTTTCTCTCTCTCCCTCATTTTCTTTCCCAATTTCTCTTCTTCCTTCCTCTTTTTCCATTTCTATTCTTTCTTCCTTCCTTCATTTCTTTCTTTATTTCATCCCTCCATCTCTTTCAGCTCCTTGCAAGCACTGTGTATTTCCTTCAGGAAATGCAAATCGAGTTATTCTCCTAACACGTTCTGAGAATTAATTCAGCCCGAAGTGCTTAACGTACAGACTTTGTTCGAATTGCGTTTCGAAGCTCTTTTCGGCGAGAATTTTTGGTTTTCGTCAAATATAATATATATAATTTTTTAAATATTTTAGTTAAAAGTTTGAGATTTTACCACTGAAATACATTGACATGCCGTCTGTCAGTTTGAATTACAACTGATGATGTCACAATGGGCTTCTGCAAACTCACACACAACACACATAGTGCAGGTGCACACTATAGGCCTTCTCTCGCTCACTCGCGTCTCTTCATTACTTTCTCCTCTTTTCTTCTCTCTCTCCTTCCCTCTTCCTTTTTTCTATCTGCTTATTTCACACTATTTCTTTCTTTCTTCCCTTTTTTCTTTCCTTCTTTATCCTTTCTTGCTTGTTTTTCCTTTTTTCTTTCTTTCTTTCTCTCTCCCTGTCTTTTTCTTCCTTCCTTCACTCTGTCCTTCCTTCCTTTTTTTAATCCATCCATCTTTTTTAGCTCCTTGCAAGCACTGTATATTTCCTTCAGGAAATGCAAATCTAGTTTTAATTATGATGTTCATATTGCGCATCTGTAGAGCGAAACATTTATCAACAACGCTGTGTGCCTGGTTGTCTAAGGCAGGGGTTCATGACATAGCCAGGGGGTTTGCAATTTTATTATTATTATTTTTTAATGATTTTATGATGTGATGACAGTGAAGATTACTATCAACTACTATCAAGTTGTTATTAAGGTATAGCTAATCACTTGTGGTATATTATTTATGTATTTAGGTTATTTATTTTTGTTAGGTTATCATTTAGTTATAAGCCTTATTGACTGGTTACACTAATGTCACACTAATGTGTTTCTTTTAGGAAGCTGTTCAGTTCCTAATCTAGAGCCTTAAAAAACAAGCATAATAATATCCACTTGAATCTATTTGAATAAAATTCAGCAAAACTTGTTTATATGACATAAAGGTTTCAAATCTACATTTTAACACAGCAAACTGGTTTGGGTTCAGTAATAAAAAGCTAGAATGGATCCGATAAATACATATGATATTACTTATTTTTTTCTACACTAAAGTGAGTCACTGGCTGTAAAACGCTCAAGAAGCCCTGATCTAATGTCGTGGATGGGTTGATATGGATTTCATTTTCAAGAATTTTAAAAGCTGAAGATGGATGAAGATTATTCATACCTGGAGGCATCACCCGGTCATTGTAGGTCGGGGCATAGGGACTGATGGACCACATGAGACAGCACATACAGCCGGCAAACATGGCTGCCAGGAAAATGTACAACGCTGAGTAGAAAAAAAGAATGAGGCCTAGGAGGGAACAGAAAGGAGGAAAACACTTTTTAATTGTTATCGATATGTCAGTAAAACTGAATCTTACAAGGCATGCATACATATGTAAGAAAAATAGATAGAAACTGTGTTGCATTTATATGGTGATCTCTATTTTTGTGTATGCAATCACCTAAATCAGCTAAATACACAGAATGAATAGAATTAGCATTCTGCATGACTATTTTCATTCATGTAACTTGCATGTCTAAAACTAAGGCTGCATTTGCATACTGAGCAAACGAGTTCGGGTGGAAATAGACTGCGGCTATTGTGTTTATTTTTAATTTCCAATTAAGGGTCTTAACAGTATCAAACAAGACTAAATGAAACGGCTTTTGCTGCGCAGGCAGTTTTGCAGAGCCCTAGCTGCAGCCAGCCTTGTGTCCATGAGCCACAAAGGCCTTTCTGTTCGAGCCCAGTGAGAATTCTCCCAGCTGTCCTCTTACTGAGAAACACTCTGAACCTCCGGTTGCCATCAGAGTGACGCTCTTTAGCCGCCGTCCAGAGCCACCAGTGGCTCCAAGGAGCCCAATCACCCCACTCTGGCATTGTGAGGCCTCTGCACACTCTTCTACACTCTCCTTTCACAAGATTCACATCATAGCCTGAGGGAGCCCCTCCCCTGCACACTCAGCTTGCCAAGCCAGTCCATTTGATCTGCTCCTGAAACACTCTCCTAATGAAACCTATTGCAGTAAGGTCAAAATGGTTTGAAAAAAGACACTTACTATATCTGGAAGTGAACAAGAGCACTTCTGCGATTATCTATTTTCACTATGAGAATTTCATGTCATTTGGACTGCCAACCCAAGAGGGATTTGATATGTTGCATGGCAAAACTGAGTTGTCGTGCCAAAGTCACTGTCTCCGCAAACTTCTACAGGAAGTGACTGTTCCAAAGAAAGCCTGTTCTAAGCTTTTTCATAGGTCCGACAGAGTTTACACTGTCAAACACTAATGCAAAGCTATGGTGCACTGGGGACGTAAGAGCGTATTTGATGTGGTCTGGAGTTTGATGGGTTTTAGAGCATAAGAATGTGATTTCTGGCCAGCGCATGGACTGCGACAGTTGCTCTCCCGTTGCGAACCATTCCCCAGGCAGTCTGTTTTTGTCCAGATTTCCTCAAGCTATCTGTGCACCTATGTAAACACTTAGTTCAGACCCACACAGTGACACATGAACACACATATGCACTTGCTTTCCAAGCAGAGTGCGCAGTGGCATGGATTAGAGAGACACAGTTCAAAGCCCCCTCTCGCCTCATCCTGACCCAAAACCAATGCAAAAACCAAAAATAAGGAGCAAAAATAATAAGCTGTGCACTCACTTGCCTTTGCTTGTCAGACATAAACAACACATTGCTAATTGATTTTTTTTGTTTCCAATCCAAGCTTAATCTGGAGATGCACTCCAAACACACTCACTAAAACAAGTGCTCATTGTTTTGCCACTTGAGTCATTATACAGTGCATTCACGCGCTCCTATTTGCTACTCACTCCAGCTCTTCCCCGAGCGCCCCATGAACTCCTTGGTCTCAGGGTTCCACAGGTACGTTTTCAGGTCGTCTATCTTTTCATGCAGCGTCCTCTTGGGCTTTGGCTTGGGCTTCCATCTTTCAAAGTTGAGGTCGTCCTGCTCCAGAGGCTGATGCTCTACCAGTCCCTCTTGCTCAACCTCCATGGCTTCAGCCAGCCCATGGCTGTGTTTGTGCATCGACCCGGCACGCTAATGTGAGAATAAAAGAGCAAAACATTTTTTATTTTTTTTTCACAAATTAACCTGCTCAGTTACATTTTGGAAAAAACTGTTTTGCTAAGTACCAGAATCGAGCCCCAGAAATAGAAATGCAATCCAATATCACATTCTACAACATGTTGTGGTCTGCGCCTGCACTAAATAAGTTCTTACAAAAGACTGGGAATACAGTGAATAGGGCAGTTGAGTAATGAACCAAAGCGAGCGGGCACATTCTTTACATGGTGTGAACGTTTCATTCACTATCTCAGCGCAGTGTCCCTGTGAATGCAATTGAAGGCAGCAAAGAGAAGGGCCGCTGACCCCAATGACCCTCGTTGGGGGTGGGAGGGTAGGGGGTTAACGTCCTCCAGCTGCAAAGGAGAGCAGGGTCATCCTCTGGCCAGATGTTCTCAGCACTTTCGTTCTCAGAACGGAGTCACGGCACACACTGAGACCTCCATCTGACTATCGCAAAGGAGCCTCAAACCCCCATGAAGCAACTTTGTACTTTGGCTTTAATTTTTTTTTTTTTATTATCTTGCTTCATCATTTAATAAGAACGACCCATGACAACAATATCAACTGTAAATCATGAATGTGGCTGGGAATAAAATGATACAAGACGGACCCATTAAAGCCAATTCTGAAGAGCATTTAACTCCTTGTCTCTTCTATCACAGGCAGACAGAAGCTGGATCAGTGACGATTTCAAATAAAGGATGGCTGTTGTTCCATCACTGCTCATGTCTCGAAGCGGCAACGGTGCAGCATGTTTGTGGAGTTCTGCTTACCGCTTTCTGCGCTGAAGGTTCGAGGTGCAGGTCCTCAGCTCCGCCCGCAGTGTTCTCGGTCTCCATGCTCGCGTCGCTGGAGAACAAAGGCACTTGTTAAACCAATCACATACACGAGCGGCCCGAAGCCACTTAACGCGATGTTCAAGTCCGCCGATATAAAGTTCTGGCCAAGCCCAAAAAAAAATAAAAACTGGAAGTGAAAAACGTTACAACTTTCACAATGCAAAAGAACACGATTAAAATTTTAAAACGATATTTTTAAGTCCGCCGAAATTAAGTTTGGGCCATTAATTGTAAAAAAAAAAAAAAAAAAAAAAAAAAAAATTACAACTTTTACAATTAAAAAGAAAAAAGAGCAAGGATAAAAAATAAAAAAAAAAATTTTTTTTTTTTTTTTTTTTTTTCTTTACAATGAATCTTCTCGGATAAAAAGAACGATGTACCCAAAAGTAGTTCTTGTACGATGCAAACCGAAACGTCGCATTGAAGTGAACACTGAACGACGGGATAATTTGGTTAAAATGCAGTTGTCTTTGATTTCATTGAGTTTTTTTTATTTCCCTCGCGGTGGATGTCGCACACGGAGAAGCTCCCTGCTACAGGGCCAGCATCCTAGTGAATGGGGTCTGAACTGGAGAGAGAGAAAGTGGGGGGTGGGATAGAAGGTGGAGGAAGGTCTTCTTTTTTTTAAGAGCTTTTTGGCAGAAGTGAGGGCCTCTGTGTGTTATAAACGGTATTCTGCACACGCACAGCGCACTCTCAGTCTAAAATGAGACGCAGCCAAAAAGGCGCACTGCGTTAATAAGTCTACGTGCTCCTTTCCTCATCTAAACGAGTCCGTTTGTCAATCTCTCCAGATCATCTAGTTCTTCTGTGCCTGATGCAACTTGCACCACGACCGTTTTTGATACTGGAAACCTTTAAATGGTTTTTTTTTGTCCCTCTTTCTCAGTCATGCATGGCCATAGCGCACGCATGGAGACCTCCAGGATCTCCATTCTAGGCGGTGAAAACTTGCAGCCCCTGTTGATTATACTAAATTGCACTACTTGTCAACGGTTTGAATATTTTTGTATCCCGGTCACGTTGCACTCTGTTAGCTTGTGTGAACCCGCTGTGTGGGGTTTCTTTTTCTTTTTCTTTTTCTTTTTTAAAACCTTGAATGGAAATGTCGTCATGGAAAAATCGTTCTTCTTCTTCTTTTTTCTTTTCTTTTTTTCTTTCCTTATTTCGTTTTTGTTTATGAAGAGCACGTAGGACCGTGCACACGCTTTTATGAAATTAGAAATCGAGTCGACATATAAACTCGAGCATATAAATGAGTTCAGTCTGTAGCGCGTGCATTGCCATAATGAAGGAGAATACAAGCCGGAATGGGTATGCAGAATTTGAATATAATCACAGACTGCTTGCATGGGGCGTATTGTTGCATTCTTCAGATATTTAAATAAATAAAAAAGATTAAAAAAGATTTTAAAAAAATAAATAAAAAAGATTTGCAAATAAGAGCACAGTTGTGTCAATTGGGTCTGGTATCACAAGCGCACTTGTCAGTTTGCACTTGGATAAGCAGAATCCCATGAATAAAAAAAAAAGCCCACGCTACTCATTTATGACATTGCAACCCTATATAACTGTGTTTATTTCTATATGGAAGACAAAAGTAGTCATTTTTCAAGTTTTGTAGACCTCCACTGAGACACATTTGTTCTCCTCCTCATATGTGTGATATATCCGATTTGGCCACTGTGTTGTGCTCTTGAATCCTGTTTACTGACCGGAGAAAACGATTGGGCCTATTCCCTGCTAAATACTGTATCTGTCTGTGTATGCAGTTAAGTGCAAAATTTTGCATGCCCTTAGGACAAAATGAAGAAGACAAATACATTTACTTCATATTAACAAGACAATAAAAAATTGAGTGTTAAGTGTTATGATATTAACAGAGAAAAAATGAAAATGATACCAGTTCAAAAGTTTTCATCTTCCTTTCTGAATGTGATGTGAAAATTCTCCAACTGCCTCCGACCGATTTCACATGCTTTTGGATCCTCTCAGTTAATATTTTGCACTCACCTGTATTTCTAGGTCTACACAAGAATGAGGTTTTTGCAAAGAGTCTGAGTTAACTATACTCCTCATTCCTTTTCAAACTATATCTTTTATACTTGGCCCTTGCCAAAAACTTCATAGACATCTTCATAGTTCATAGACATCTGTTGCCTGTGCCTCCGGTATTCATGTACTCCTGAGAATTTCGATCATTTGGATCGCTTGGATCATTATGGCTAGACCTAAACTCAGCACTATTTCATCTGCTCCAACTGCATTCTCCTTGTCAGAACCAATCAAACTGAATTTGTCAGTCTTAGCAACTGTATACTGGCATGGGTCAGTTTTTACTAAGGCACACTTTTTTGACAGTCAATGCTTAATGCCAGTGACTGTCTAACATATATTGTTTACCAAAGTAACTTCCTAGTCATTGGCCAGCCTTCAAACTTAAAACAGTTTGTAAATTTTGCTTTGCTGTGGCAAGGGTTTTGTTTCTTAGCAAAAACTTCCCCATGTAGCTACAATTCATGGTTTGCATGTATAGAAACAATCAGAGTTCACTACTGTACAGTGCAGCTTGTACATAAGAAGCAACGTAACATTCAGAATTCCCTATGAGTGGGATAAACTGTAAGGAAAACTGAATAAGCTGGGCTCTGACACTTGGTTGTTGAATAGTTGGCGCATCTTAAATCATGTGTGAGTACACTCTTAAAAAGAAAGGTGCCAGAAAAGGTTCTTTAGAGCGATGCCAGAGAAGAACCATTGTTGGTTCCCCTAAAAAAATGTTTTGGTTCCCTTAAGAACTTTTCAGTCCATTAGAATTAGAATACGTTATAATATGTTTGACCCGGTGATTTTTTTTTTTCAACCATTTTTGTTGTTGCCAAAATAAACTATATAATCATTTCCTACCACAAAGATCCTTCCACATAATGGTAACATTTACGTAGGTAAGATTTTTTTTAGTTCTCCGTGGCACCAACAAAAATGGTTAAAGATGCATCAAAAGGTTCTTTAAGAACCCAAAAATGGTTCGTCTATGGCATCGCTCTGAAGAATAAGTTCTGGCACCTCTTTTTTTTTTTTAAGTGTAATTATAAATTACACCCAGTCTTGTTTTGAGTGACTTCATACTTTATCTTCTGATATTTTCGAGCTATAAACATCCAAACAGAAAATGATTCTTGGATTATGAACAAATGTATTTTGCTGTAGTGTGTCTTATTGAACAGAACCAGGATCTTAGCCCTCAGCTTTAACAAACGTAAAAGATAAAGAAAGAAAGAAAGAAAGAAAGAAAGAAAAAGAAAGAAAGGGCACATTGTTAAACTATGTGTCAACTTTATCCATACTTTGTTCCTCAGTATATTTTATATAGCCTCTGTATGCTGTATGTAGGGTGTATCTCCAGTGACCCAAATCTCCCTGATTACATAACCGTAACCTCCAGGACCTTTTGCTACGGGTGGATATGTCACACAGCCAATTAGGCAACATTTTGGACGCTTGTCAGCATCGAGCAGACCTTTTATGGAAAGTGAAGCCAGACCTTTTACTGTGGGAAAATAATTCCCTAACCCAAGGCATTGGTCCAAACATTTCTGTCCGAGTCGCTGTTCCTGCGCTTAAGTGAGCCAAAAGAAAGAATCTCTTGCGTACAGAGCGCACAGAGCGCAGCGCACAGAGCGCACGGAGCGCACGGAGCGCATGGAGCGCACAGAGCGTATAGAGCGCACGGAGCGCATGGAGCGCACAGAGCGCATAGAGCGCACGGAGCGCATGGAGCGCATGGAGCGCACGGAGCGCACAGAGCGCATAGAGCGCATAGAGCGCAGCGCACAGAGCGCACGGAGCGCATGGAGCGCACGGAGCGCATGGAGCGCACGGAGCGCACGGAGCGCACGGAGCGCACAGAGCGCATAGAGCGCAGCGCACAGAGCGCACGGAGCGCATGGAGCGCATGGAGCGCATGGAGCGCACGGAGCGCATGGAGCGCACGGAGCGCACGGAGCGCACAGAGCGCATAGAACGCAGCGCACAGAGCGCACGGAGCGCACGGAGCGCACAGAGCGCACGGAGCGCACAGAGCGCAGCGCATAGAGCGCACAGAGCGCACGGAGCGCACAGAGCGCAGCGCACAGAGCGCACAGAGCGCACATGCGCAGTGGCTGCGTTTTCGGACCAAAACACGAGGACGACCAGTGCGTTTAGGACGCTTAAGCTAACCAGAGAGCAGTGTGACAGCAGAAGCGTCTGTCAGAGAATGCCACGGCAAGCAAAGACTTTCCATTCGTTAAGTCCGAGCGAAACAATCATCGTTGTCTCACTAAGGTGTTTAATTTTCAGTCTTAAGACATAACTGCAGCTCATGCTAGAAATCCTCCAAATATGCCGGCGGGAGTGAATGCGCAAGCTGCGGGGATCCCCATGTCCGATCCTATGGGTACGTGCAAGGTCAATGCCGCGCAACTGGGCGGCTTGGCTTGTGTGCGAATTTAACCTTATTTTGGGTTATTGTAGTCGAAGAGCTGTACTTTGCATCATTTGCATGTATGAGTTAATATGAACGTTACCTATATGACCTCATTTATCCTCATAAATCGCGCTTTCTTGGATTTAAGGCACAGCCATTACAGGTTTCCATGCAGGCTTAACGATTTACTTTACAACCTTAACGGTATATAGGGCAAATATATTGTGTAGGCCTACACTAGTGCTGCGTCCTTATTTTGAAGTGTTAATTCAGAAAAGAAAAGAAAATCTTAACCTTGTAGGTGTGGCAAAGGATGATGAGGGGCGCTACAGCTGGAAACCCTACATGCACTCTTGGTTTTAATTCTGCACTTTGCGTTTAGAGACACGCTTTTTTTTTTTTAGATCTGCTATAAGCCAAAAGGGATCGAAGTGTTCCCAAATGCATGGGTTGAACTCTAGATTCACGCGCCTGAGGTCAGTAACCTGAAGGACCATGATCTGGCTTGCTTTGTTCACATTGTTTATTTGGTAAATAGTAGAATAAAAAGTCATCGTTCATTATATCATTTATAATTGATAACCATGCAAGCAAAATGGCTTCCAAGATCAATACTGCTTTTAGTTATCAGCATGTCTGATGACAATAGTGGTGTTTGAGAAAATGAAAACCCACTGAGGGGCATTTTATTGATGTGTGTGTGTGTGTGTGTGTGTGTGTATGACTGAGTGGAGCTATGTTACACGCTCTTGAAAATCTGATCAAGCTTGAAAGGCATATGTCCTTAGATAAGCTCACATATTTCTATGATGTTGGCCTATTTGTTCATCTTTATAGGGTCTTTCAAGAGGAGGAAGAGGAAGTCCATCGTAGTGACGGCGATGCTGTTTGTAGTGTCTATACTTATTCTAGTCATTGGCTTGGCTGCTACCACAAGGTCACAGAACATCACGGTTGGAGGCTACTATCCTGGAGTCATTGTATGTAATTATGCTTACATGTCTCTGCATGCATTTAAAATCATCTTACATGACTCAGAGTCTTATAAAGAATGGATGTAAACCTTGTTTATAATACTTTTTTCCTTGTTTCTGCTGCTATGGAAAACTTTTAATGGAAGTCTGACGGTTCATTACTCAATGTTGATGTCTCAGAAGGATTAGACCCTAGTGTCTGTTGTGCTGCTCTGAGAGAGAGTAAATCTGTCTGCATAAACAACTGACTGTAACACAGTTGATATGGTAAAATACCTTCATACTTGTTTAGGTACTGATCAGTATGTGTGATAAGCTATTTAAGCACCGAATAGTTATGGCTGGAATGTAATGGCACTTGAGTTTGCAACTTCAGTCCCCCAAAAAGCTGAGAAGACAACAAGTGAATGGACACTGTGTGAAATGTGACCAAGTGAGGTTATATAAAACTGAGTATTCTCTGACTGAAGTGATAAAACCAGTAACAGCATCTATCCTGTGTTATTTTTAGCTTGGTTTCGGCTCCTTTCTTGGAATCATTGGGGCTCATTTAATAGAGAATAAAAGGCAGATGGTAAGAGGTTTTCCATTACATTCCTTCTTCATATCAGTTTCTCTGTTTTTGCTCTGCGTCATACAAATTATTTTGCACCGTGTGAATGACTGAATTGCTCCTCTGAATTGGAAAATCCACATTTCCTCCCTCTTGAGGAAGAGTAACAAGCAGGTTTTTGAATAATGTTTACGCGTTTTTATTTGCGTTGTTATAACAGAGGAACGGTTCCGTTTGAACATGAGAATATGTTCCAGGGACTCCGGTGAGATGCACCCAGAAATAGCTCGGTGTAAGAGGAGCAGGATGGGTGTCCAGGCAGGAATGTACTGGGGGGAAAAATACAGCAGAGCAGAAGGAATAGGAGGGAAACGGACATCATGGACTTCTAGGACAACGAGTGTTAAATGGGCACCACATAATGCACAGACATGTGCACTGTTTGCTGCATGAATAGGATTGTTTAAGAGTAGCTTGATCTGCCAAAGGGGTAAAGAAGATCACTGACATGAGTGATATTCAAATTTTTGGGAAAATATAGGCAGTAAATGTTTGTAAAATTGTCCTGCAGCGCTTTTCGATGCAGTGTCCAGTCCTAGTCCGGCTCCATGGAGCTGTCAGTTGTAGAATGTGGTATGTCATTGGGAGTGTGCAGGTCCCTCCCTCCAGCAGAGCTGCGTCAACTGCAGAAAGAATGGGATGACGTGAAATCAAATCCTCCCAGTTTCTTAGCCTGAGGAGGGTGGGGAGAGCTCATTCAAGAGGAGCTGGGCACAGTGCCAGCTAGGGGGCACCAGAGAAGGGAAACGAATTTACTCTCATCATGTCCTCTACAAAGGGCTTTACACTTAATGAGCCATGTCTGCAAGGTAGCAGACACACAAAGTAATGCCACCGCAGTATCTATCAGTTAGTATTGAATTTCACATAAACCAGAGTGACTGATAAATCCGTACAGCGGAAACAATAACCTGATGTTCCCACGGTATTTTAGCCAGGATCATTCTCTATTCAGAGAGAATGTTGACTCGCAGTATGATAATGTAACAACATTGAAATGCATCATAAGTAGATATCAAACAGGAGTCTGTATTTGGGCATAGTGACTTTAAAAATGAATGAATAATAAGAGTAGGTGACAAGACTGTGCACTGCACAGTAAATTCCTGCCTGTTTTGCAGCTGGTGGCCTCCATCGTGTTCATCAGCTTTGGTGTGGTGGCTGCGTTCTGTTGCGCTATTGTGGATGGCGTTTTTGCTGCAAGGCACATCGTGAGTTCTTCTGTTTCTCATATTCCAAAATACATCGCTGGGCTGTACACACCAGCACCGTCGCAGACATTTTGAGGGGCTGGGGCTCAAAAAGAAAAAAAGGGCACATCGACATAACGTAAAACATGCATACCTCAGGAATGTGAAAAAAGTTATCTATTTGACGCAAAGCGGGTGCAAGCGTTGCGCAACCACAACCTATTTAAACCGGGGGGGCGTGTGCTGTATTTGCGTCAGCAGAGGGGCCTCTTTTTAAAATTAGTAAACGTGTCCAATCTTTTTCTGATTGGGGCGGACGAAAATGGCGCAATAACACACACACACACACACACATAATGTATTTATATTTTTTAAAGCAAGCAAAAAGGATGGCACTTTGTGACTGGTAGGGCAAAGGGGCAGGGGCTCAAG
>JAOUQW010000034.1:17654455-17667105 GCA_028565825.1 Olivaichthys viedmensis | reverse complement strand
AACCTACCAGCTGATTTCCTTATAAAACTGCACGACAGTGTGTCTAAGAGAATTGATGCAGTTTTAAAGACAAAGACACCAACACACTGATTTTACTTTTTTACTTATTTTTTTTTATTCAGAAACTTAATTTCATTATGTTTAAAAAGATTTTTTCTTTGCAGAATTTCTTTACAGGTGCCTAAGACATTTGCACAGTGCTGTACATTATAAATAAGATGTGCTTACCCATGTTCCATCGGGACCGAAGAGTTCCAGGAAGTTCCCAATAAACTCGCGCGATTTCTCCTCCCATTTCTGGATGAGGTCATGGCTCTTCTCCTCTACTCGGTACACAAAGTGTTTGGACTTCTCCTCCACCGTGCGCACCTTCTCCTTCATCCTGTCCACCTGGTTCTGCAGCCGGTACTTCTTCTCCTGCCACGGTTGTTCAGCGCAGGCATTATAACAGAGATGCCATTACATTTTTAATAATATTAATGAAATATTTGGGGAAATGTGGTCTTTGTTTACATTGATATAGCTGACGTTCAGCTCCTTGGCCGTGTATCCTCTCTCTAGGTTGCGCCTGGCGTAGACATCGTAGTCCCTCACGATACGGGTGATCAGGTCGGACGTGGATATCCCCTCTGTCCTTTGGGTGGGCACAAACATACCTGAGACACTCACATGTGTTAGACCAGGCCTGGCTTATACACATACACACACACACATACACTTAGGAAAAGGAGGATTCCTCACCTGCATCTTTTATATGCTTGTACACGTCCTCAGATCCAGCCGAGGAGTATGGGATATCGTCATGTGCCACAAAGTCAATCTGAGAGTGTGAAAGGGGCAGTTTGTAATTTTTAAGTGTTTCTAGACTTGTAATAATCATATAATTTTAAAGACACCTTAGAAAAAATAAAAATGTGATTTGCAATACTGCCGTGCAATAGATCTTGCTAGTTTCTTCATTTCGGCTTCTATATGTATATTTTTCTGGGCCAGCAATGAGCTCTGCCCCCAGTCAGAAAGTAGGACAAAAGAGGAATAAGTGAGAAAAGAAAGAAAGATGTGTGAAAGAAAAGGAAAAGACAAGAAAGAAAAAAAATTGAGAAAAAATGTGGGAAAAACAGAAAGAAAAAGTAGAGAGAGAAAACAGAATAAGTAAGAAAGAAAAAGAAAGAACGAATGAAAGATTGAAAGCAAGAATGAAAAAAGTGAGAGAAAAAGACAATAGGAGAAAAAAAGAAAGAAAAACTGTGAGAAAAATAAAGAAAAAGTAAAGAAAGAGAAAAATTGAAGAAAAAAGTGTGAGGAAAAACAGAGAAAAAAAGTACAAAGAAAGAAAGAAAGAAAAAAGGACCAGGTGAGAAAATAAAAGGAAAAGAAAAAAAGAAAGAAAGAAAATAAATAAAGAGAATGTGGGGAAAACAGAAATAAAGTATAGAGACAAAACCCAAAAAAGTAAGAAAAACTGAAAAATAAAGAAAAAATGAATAAGGCATGAAGAAAGACAGAAAGATTGAAAGCAAGAAAGAAAAAAGTGAGAAAAAGAGAAAAGACAACAGAAAGAGTAAGAAAATCAGAGAAAGAAAGAGAAAGAAAGAAAGAAAGAAAAAGAATGCTCATGCTATTCTCACAATCTTTTATTATTATTTTATTGAATAATATTTTAATAAATATTTTAAGGGTCTCAGTAAGGTGAAGTGAGGAGCTTTAGCACTGACCTTGTGTTTCTCCAGGAACTCCTGAGTGAGGGTCCAAGGGGCATCGCGCACCACCTCATCCACGTAGCGGCAGTGCCTCAAAGCTTCATACCGCTCCTCCTCCGTCATCACAGTGAAGCCCTTGTACTTGTGAGTGAGCTCATCGCTGCAGACTGCACATAAATAAATACACCCGTAAACTTAAACGTATTGCAACAGGTCAAAATACAACACACTATTTTACAAATGATCACTTGTGGCCAATATGAAAGTAGCTATAAGTACCTCCAACTATCAGGTAAGTATTTGGAAAGAGATTTTTGGCTTGCATCAAAGCACGGGCGTGGCCGGAGTGGAAAAGATCAAAGATTCCATCTGCGTAGACGCGCACAGGCCTGTCCACTGTGGGAAGAGAAATACGATACTGTTTAGGACTACTGGAAAAATGTGTCTAGGTCAACAGAGTGTGAACTGTATGGCAGATGAAGACATTTTTGTTCTTCATCCACTTTGTCTCTTTCTTTATCTTTCTGCACTTTCTTCCTTAAAGGGGCAGTTTGTCATTTTTAGAGCCCCCTGCTGCCTGCGAGGTGAATTACAATTGCTATGTAAACACGGAGAAGCCTTTTTGTTTTCCCTCAACTGATCCCGCACCTGTCACGCTGGCGCTGGCTGAGAGGATGCAGGTGCAGGCTCTGTATTTCCAGATACGAGTCCGAGAGTTGCAGGGAATTTGGTAATTTCAAGGTCGGGGGACAGGCGTTGGGTCGAGCGATCTGCGAGCACAGTGTCGGAGGTGGAGACAGGTTCGGGAGTTGAGAATTCCGGTCGGGGTTCATACACGGGTAGGCAGTCAGGATAACGCTTAGTAAGTCCGATGACATGGAGCAATACTTCGCAGGAGGATTATATAGGGGAAGTGGAAGGGTGTACAGGTGAGAGTGATTACGGTGATTTCAGGTAAGTGCTTGTTACAGGTGATGGTGATCAGAAGCTTGGAGAAGTGGAACGCGGAAGTGCGCGTGCTGTTTGCTGCAGTGGAGGATTATGGCTATTGTGGTCCCTAGCCCCAGGTGTGGATGTGACAGCACCATCTGCTAAATCTAAGCATGCCTGGTCGATTGCCTATTAAGTAAACGGGGCGGAGCTGAGCAGCTATCTTCCGGTTGGGGGCGGAGTTAATTCCAAGGCCAGAAAGATAGTAAACAAAAGCCTAAAAGAAACTAGTGAGATTGCAAATCTTCATTTTTCTAAGATATCTTTAAAACTATATGATTATTACCTGTACAGAAACACTTAAACACTACAAACTTCATTTAATTCTTCATTTAAAGGGTTACTCATACACTCAATGGTTCCTCAAGGGTTCTTGGGTTGGTTAAGAGTTCTACACACTTAGAAAAAAAAGGTTAAATATAGTTTCCCTTTTTAGAGAGGGTTTCAAGTAGAACCCTGTTTCGGAAGAAAAAAGGTTCCACCTTGCACATTAAAGGGTTCTTCAGTTTGTCCCTCTCTGGGATTTCTTAAAGGTTCTATGTAGAATCCTACAACAGAGGGTTTCCCTTTCAGAGGGGATTTCAAGTAGAACCACTTTAAGAAGCTGCACTCTTAAAAAAAAAAGGTTCTTCAAGGGTTCTTTAAATGGTTAAGGATTCTTCCTAAACGGGGTTCTACTTGAAACCCTCTCTGAAAGGGAAAACCCTCTGTTGTAGGATTCTACATAGAACCTTTAGTAATTCCCATAGAGACACAAAATGAAGAACCCTTCAATGTGCGACGTGGAACCTTTTTTTAAAAGAGTCTACCAATCAAACCAATGGCAACACTGTAAAAAAAAAAAAGGGTTTCTTCTTTGGTGTTTTTAATTTTGAATTTAATTTAATTTAATTTTATTTGTATAGCGCACTTTTGACAACAGACATCATCCCTATGACCGAGGGTTTCCCTTTCAGAAAGGATTCCAGATAGAATCATTAAGGAACCCTTTTTTTAAGAAAGCACACCCTTTTGCTGTTTTATTCACATTTATCACGACCCCCCACTTTTTCTTCCTGTGTAACTGATTGTTAGTAAAGCCTCCCAGGCTGCTCTCTGTTCTCTAAAGTTTTTATGTGTAGCACCATGTGTGAATGGCGGAAAATCTGGGTCACAGTCTGAAAGGAACCCCTGTGCCAACAGACCCCACGGGCCCCTGGCTACAGTCCCAGAGGTGGGCACAGCTCGTCTGAAACCCCTCCTCTCCTGACCTGCAGTGACCTCAGTGGTGAATGGGAGGAGGAGAGGCAAAATGACACAGGAGAGAAAACGAGGACGAAAGCCGGGTGAGAAATAAAGCAGACTGACCGGGAGTGCCAAGCCGAGCCTGTTCAGCAGTCAGCTTCTCATGCGGAGCCTGACACTTACAGCTCGTCTCCCTGGCGAATAAGGCAGGTTCTGTGAGAGTCTAGAGGAAAAACAAGAAGAGTGTGTGAATAAAAAACACACACTGGCCTTCCAGATAGTGTACAGTCAACTTTCTAAAGGAAGTACTATGCTTGGACGGAGAAGAAAGAAAGAACGGGAGAAGAGAGCAGGAGAAGAAAGAAAAAGTGTGAGGAAAACAGAAACCGAGAAAGAAAATAGACAGAGAAAACAGAAATAGTAAAAAAAAAAAAAAAACTGAGAAAGAGAAAAAAGAAAGAAAGAAAGAATGGGAAAAGAAAGTAGGAAAGCAAAAGTGTGAGGAAAACTGAAACGGAGAAAGAAAGTAGAGACAAAATACAGAAATAGTAAGAAAAACTGAGAAAGAAAAAAGAACGAAAGAAAAGAAAGTAAAAGTAAAGAAAGAAGTAAGGAAAAAATTGAGTAGGATACATTAAAGAAAGAAAAGATGTGAGAAAAAGAAAAAAGTAGAGAGTAAATAGACAAAACAAAGAGTAAGAAAAACTGAGTAAGAAAGAAAGGAAGGAAGGAAGAAAGAAAGAAACTGAAAGCAAGAATGAAAACAATGAGAGAAAAAGAGTAAGAGAAAGTGGATGGGGTGGAGGTGAAACACGCTGATATTTACGGTTAATAATATTTTATTAACACGTCTGTGCATTTAGAATAGGAGCATTCTATTCTATTCTATACAGGCATGGTGACGTCGTCAAAATCAGATGTTTAGAAGCAAAAGACATTGAATTTTTTGAGGAAAAATCCAGAAAAACAATGGGAATGGTGCCCAATGTGACCAAGGACATAAAATAACAAGGTTAAACGTGTCAGCTCTGATTTCAGCTAGTCCTTAATATTAAAAGCTATTTTTAACCAGTCCACTCCCTACTACTTTACCCTCCTCTAAAACTATTCCCCTATGCACAAGCTAACTGATATTATTGATCCACACTGAGGGAGCTGGTGTCTGATGACCCCATTATTATTATTATACGATACAAAACTATACAATACAACTGCATTGCAATCGCCAGGATTAATACATTTTTGCTTTTTGCTATTGAAAGTGTTATATGATTTGCTTATGTGCTACGTATACTTATATACATTATGCACTTCTCTTTATTCGTGCACGGTGCTGTCTGGCTGTTGTAAAATGACCACTTCCTCTCCTGGATCAATAAAGTCCATCTATGAACCGTCTATCTGGACTACAGCGGCGTGAGGGAAGAGGAATGAGACGCATGCATCACCATGACAGCACCAGGAAGTGCAGATAAATCAGTCTCACCAGCAGGCTAACCTTCAGTGAAGGAACGAAGAAACATAAATAGAAACGCAAACAGAGACGCGATGCAATGGTGATGCAAGTGCAGGAGAAATATCTGCATATCTCAGCGGCTATGACACAAATTTAATACAAATGAAGACATTATGTTCTTGTGTACTCGTCAAAGATGAAGTCAAATATCACTCTGAATAAATACATTTACAATATTTGTACCTTTAGAGGGCCTAAAGGATGTAGTGGATGTAGTGCACCTTTAAAAGTCCTTACAGATACTGTATATAACTGGACCTAAAAGACCACCTTTGCATTTATTATTTGCATATTCTCTGAGAGTGATCTAAATCTGCACAATATCTTTTGCACTATAACCTCATCCTGGAGTTACACATCAGGGACCATCTGTTTCCTCAGGAACTACCTGGGGAGTGCATCGGCTGGAAACATGCGCATTTGCATCTACATTTCCACTGAGGCCCAGTAAATCCCTAATTAACAGCAGGAGCTCGGAAACCAATTGCCATGATATT
This sequence comes from Olivaichthys viedmensis, assembly GCA_028565825.1. Classification (NCBI taxonomy): domain Eukaryota; kingdom Metazoa; phylum Chordata; class Actinopteri; order Siluriformes; family Diplomystidae; genus Olivaichthys; species Olivaichthys viedmensis. Next base: position 17,661,178 of record JAOUQW010000034.1, on the reverse strand, counting down.
GACGACACTTCAAAAGTGGTATCAAATGAGCACCACATCTCCATAGCAACAAGGTGCTTCAAAGGACGGGATGTTGAGGACCTTTCCCAGAATTCTGCACAAGGTGAAAAGGAGGAGTTAAAAACAGCCACAGAAGGTCAGCCTGCTGCGCTTTGGCGCTTCTACCAGACAACATCGGGCACATGCGACGATTAAAGGGGTTGTCGGCATCAGTTGCAGTTGACATAATAGCAGGTTAGTGACACACACTTATTATTCAGGCATGGATAGAAAATAGCAACACCCAGTTAGATCAGAGATGTCTCTCGCTATCAAAGTGAGTCCCATAACAGCTTTCACACACACATCCGCTCCTGTCTCACCGTCCGAGGCTGAGGGCAGGTGTGTTCCAACTCCTCCATCTTCACCGGAGGCTCCAGAGACAACAAAGGCCCGCGGATCCACCTGTCTCTGACTCAGCATCAGTATGGAGCTGCTTTTTTCCCCTGCCTCTCCGGCTGCGAAGCTGCTCTCGTACTCTCAGACTCTCAGCCTTGCTCCTCTCCCACGCCCTCCTGATTTATCGTCCTCCACTCCGGCTCCAGCAAACGGAGAGAAAACAAATCCACAGCTTGTTCCCCTTCAAACAACATGCACAGGCTCTACACTCACCATCTGGACAACAAGGGGACGGGCTCGTAGGCTTCGCAGGCTTGCAGATTGGGACAACAGCAAAGCATGGGAACAGCCAATCAGTGCGCGCGCCTTCCTGGCTGATTTGCATACGAGAGTGTGGTTGGGTGAGAAGGATGTAGCACCATGGCTACCCAATGGTGAGTATCATCTTTAATAACCACTGTGCTGCATCACTTGAGCTTTTTTATTTTTATTTTTTTTAACACCAGAAATAGATACAGAAATCAGGAAATTGGTTATTTATGACCAAATATGGAATTTACATTTGTGGAAAAAGCATGTAAATTCAGAAAAAATAGGATTATTAAAATGAGGGTTATCCTATTTTCTGCACTAATACAGCTTTCCTAATTCATATCACATTCACATTTCATGTCTTCCTTTTTTTATGATACAGTTAATGGCTTTTTTTTTTTAATTATTGAAGAAAACTGAACGCAGAAAGTCTGGACAAAATGTCAAATTAATTTTTTTGTTGTTGTTTTTTTACAAGGAAAGAGAAAGAACCCTGGACAAAGATGGTGCAAAATGTAAATTTTTGGTAACTGTGTAGTTATTAATACTGTTCTGTGTATTTATTTATTGTATTGTGCATTCCCCTTTATTCTATTGAAGTGTCATTTTGTGCATTGCACTTGTCTTACACTTGAAATGTCAAGAAGAATGGGCTAAGACAGACAGGTAGACAGACAGACAGATAGATAGATAGATGGATGAACTTTATTGATCCCCAAGGGGAAATTTGGCCACTACAGGAGCTCAAAATAAATAACTAACATTAAATACACAGAATAAATACACCTAATTACACATACTACACATATTCACACATGCACACACAACTCCTCCTCTCACAACTCCTCCTCTCACAACACACACACTCCTCCTCTCAACACACACACTCAACACACACACTCCTCCTCTCACAACACACACTCCTCCTCTCAACACACACACTCCTCCTCTCAACACACACACTCCTCCTCTCACAACACACACACTCCTCCTCTCACAACACACACACTCCTCCTCTCAACACACACACTCCTCCTCTCACAACACACTCCTCCTCTCAACACACACTCCTCCTCTCACAACACACACACTCCTCCTCTCACAACACACACTCCTCCTCTCAACACACACACTCCTCCTCTCACAACACACACACTCCTCCTCTCAACACACACACTCCTCCTCTCACAACACACACACTCCTCCTCTCAACACACTCCTCCTCTCAACACACACACTCCTCCTCTCACAACACACACACCGCTCCAACACACACACCGCTCCAACACACACACCGCTCCAACACACTCTCTCCTCCTCTCACAACACACACACTCCTCCTCTCACAACACACACTCCTCCTCTCACAACACACACACTCCTCCTCTCACAACACACACACTCCTCCTCTCACAACACAACACACACACTCCTCCTCTCACAATACACACACTCCTCCTCTCACAATACACACTCTCCTCCTCTCCTCCTCTCACAATACACACACTCCTCCTCTCACAATACACACACTCCTCCTCTCACAATACACACTCTCCTCCTTTCAACACACTCCTCCTTTCAACACACACACTCCTCCTCTCACAACACACTCCTCCTTTCAACACACACACTCCTCCTTTCAACACACACACACTCCTCCTCTCACAACACACACACTCCTCCTCTCACAACACACACTCCGCTCCAACACACACTCCAACACACACACTCCTCCTCTCAACACACACTCTCCTCCTCTCACAACACACTCCTCCTCTCACAACACACACTCCTCCTCTCACAACACACACGCTCCTCCTCTCACAACACACACACCGCTCCAACACACACTCTCCTCCTCTCACAACACAATACTCCTCTCACAACACACTCCTCCTCTCAACACACTCCTCCTCTCAACACACTCCTCCTCTCAACACACTCCTCCTCTCACAACACACGCTCCTCCTCTCACAACACACACACCGCTCCAACACACACACTCCTCCTCTCAACACACACTCCTCCTCTCAACACACACACTCCTCCTCTCAACACGCTCCTCCTCTCAACACACACACTCCTCCTCTCAACACACACACTCCTCCTCTCAGCACACACACTCCTCCTCTCACAACACACACGCTCCTCCTCTCACAACACACACGCTCCTCCTCTCACAACACACACACCGCTCCAACACACACACTCTTCCTCTCAACACACACGCTCCTCCTCTCACAACACACGCTCCTCCTCTCAACACACACGCTCCTCCTCTCACAACACACACACTCCTCCTCTCACAACACACACACTCCTCCTCTCAACACACACGCTCCTCCTCTCAACACACACGCTCCTCCTCTCACAACACACACGCTCCTCCTCTCAACACACACTCCTCCTCTCAACACACACACTCCTCCTCTCTCAACACACACACTCCTCCTCTCAACACACGCTCCTCCTCTCAACACACACGCTCCTCCTCTCACAACACACACGCTCCTCCTCTCACAACACACTCCTCCTCTCAACACACACACTCCTCCTCTCACAACACACTCCTCCTCTCAACACACACACTACTCCTCTCAACACACACACTAGCCTTACACCACTAGCCTTACACCACTGCCCTTACACCACTGCCCCTACACCACTGGCCTTACACCACTGCCCTTACACCACTGCCCCACCACCACTGCCCTTACACCACTAGCCCTACACCACTGCCCTTACACCACTGGCCCTACACCACTGGCCCTACACCACTGCCCTTACACCACTGGCCCTACTGATCAACACACAGCAATGTCTAAATCCTCTTCCTTTATTCAGGCGCTTGCAGGAGCGCGAGAGAATCGGTGAGCTGGGATCTCCTGAGGTCTGGGGCTATTCACCAAGAGTCCGAGAACCCGAGTAAGTCAGAGTTAAAGGTTCAATTTAAAGACCTGACCGTGTCCGAGAGCCGCATGGGCTTTAATCGGTGTTGTTTTCTCCCACTACCAGCTCAGATGAACACACTCCCGTTGAAAAGGATGTGAAGAACAGCAGCTCCGAGTCAAGTTCAGAAGGTGCGGTGATTTACCTTCAAGCAGTGTGCTGGTTAAGAACAAAGCACTTCCTTTTTTGTTAAATGAACATGCAAGCTTTTTCTCTCTCCGCCGCATCTGTAGCGTATGTGTAATTACAGTGGACAGGAATTTTGACCCTGTACACAACAACAAATCACCCTAAGACTGCCATTATAAGTGTGTTTTGAGTAAACAGGTTTTCTGTTCTTTTCTCAGTACAGGGAAATGTGTTGAAATGATTTGTTCGTGGTAATCGCACGTATGCTACAGCTGTGGAAGATGGAGATTAGGTTTAAAAAAAAAAAAAAAAAGTGCTGGAGTATTTCTTTAATCGTAGCAAAGCAGACATGCACTCAAGTTCTTGAAGCCAGTAAACTGTTCCATGGTGACGGTTAATGAGCTTAGCTGAAAAAAGCAGCTTATTTAATATGAGTAATGTGTTTGTTTTTTTTGACTGCTCAATTTCTTATTTACAGAAGAAAAGAAGAAAAAGAAAAAGAAAAGGAAATCGAAGAAAAAGAAAACCCGGAAGCACTCGGAGGACAGCGAGTCAGGAAGTGACTCAGAAGGTCGGCCGCTTTTCTCTCGCTAGGGTGAACTAATAGGCACGAGACACAGTGAACTTGTTTTTAATGGCAGCGCACGCACCCAAACACAGCCAAGTGTGCCAATACTTTAATCCTTAGTGAAAGTACAGAGACGTACGAGTTCAAACCTTACACAAGGAGTCGTGCATTTTCTGTGGCTGAATCTCAAATGTCGTTCTACACTAAGCATGAGGGCACTAGGTAGGGTGTTCAGCTGCATCATGTTATACCCTATGAAGGGCAGAAACAAAGTGAATAGGAAGCCATTTGGAATTTGCCTTCACTAAAAGATGCCGAATTTGACTTGGATCACGGGGAAGAAATGTAAGATCAAGATAAATAGCGATAAAACATTACTGTGTGTAAATAAATAAAAATGAGTCTGAAACATTAAATTGTTGTCTAAAACTGATGTTTCCTCTTAAATCTGCCAGAAAAAGCACTTTTGATAAGAGTAAGAAACTTTGGTTGACCAAATTCAGCACAGGTACTTGGGTACGGCTTGCTTGGCGGTGGAAATGGCAACAACGTGGAGGATTATGGGTAATTTGCCGAGCCAAGCCAAGCCATGCCGCACCATCCGATGGAAAAGCAGCATAAATGCAGGGTTTCTCAGCTCTAGTCCTGCGGACCCATTGCCCTGCATAGTTTCAAGGTTTCCCAACTCCCAACATGCCAGAACCAACTTCTGAAGGGCTTAATAATCAGCTGGTGAGCTAGAACAGGTGTGTTGGCAGTGGGACAGGAGTTGAGTGACCCTCATCTAGTGTATTGTATGTCAAATAAGGAACCATTTCAGATTAACCCCTGTCTTAATCAGACCAGTCATTATATAAACAATCGTGTATTCCTCTGTTTACAGAAGAGGTCAAGAAGAAGAAGAAAAAGAAAAGTAAAAAGTACGTAAGAATTTCTTTTCTCTATGTACGTGTGTGTTTTTATGGCAATCTATCCAGGAATGTCAGAAACTAGTTAACCCTAAAGAGTTCCCTCTGCTAAAACCTCAAATTTAGCCCATAAACACTTTGGTAAATAGCTGCTGAGATTAATCGGGTGTGATAAATGAGGTAGAATACTAAACTCTGTAGTGCTGTGGCACTCTGCGGACTGGAGTCTTGGCCTAAGCTGCAATGTCACCCTCTTTTAACATATTTTTTATTATCTCAGGAAGAAATCAAAGAAAAAGAAGGCTAAGAAGAGCCGCAAGGAGTCGAGCAGTTCCAGCAGCGACCAGTCTGCAGAGGAAGAAGATGATATCGATGGAGAGCTGTGGGTGGAGAAAACTTGTCTTGAGGATAATGTGGTTGGACCTGAAGCTCCTCTAACTCACATGGCCCAGGATGACAAACCGTTAGAGTGAGTACCTTTTTTTTTTTTATATATATATATATAAACGTTGTTAATTTTGCCAATGCCTGTACAATACATTGCAGTTGAAACATTGGTGTCTATTTTCCGCATTAAAAGGGGATTTTTAACGTTTTTCCTTCCTCTTATCTAGTTTTGGCCATGCTCTGCTACCTGGTGAAGGTGCTGCCATGGCGGAGTACGTAAAAGCAGGGAAGCGTATTCCAAGAAGAGGAGAAATCGGCCTCACCAGTGACGAGATTGCCGACTTTGAGAAATCTGGCTACGTGATGAGTGGAAGCAGGTATGTGGGGGGTTCTTTCTTCTTTCAACAAGAGACTGACAGCACAGAAACCATAATACACCTAGATGCATAGATAATTCATAAATACACCCAATACACAAAGCCCCTCCTTCCGAGAACCTACACGCAAGTACTGGTCAGGAAGAAACATTATGTATCTAATGTTTGTACAATACAATAAATTGTGCAATTGAATGTTATTTATTGTTTTACTAACCTAAATCGTTTTGGGCCTTTTCATTATACTGACTTATCCATGCTTAATAACCCCACAGACATCGGCGTATGGAGGCTGTGCGTCTGAGAAAGGAAAACCAGATCTACAGCGCAGACGAGAAGAGAGCCCTCGCTTCCTTTAACCAGGAAGAAAGGAGAAAGAGGGAAAGTAAAATCCTTTCCAGCTTCAGGGAAATGGTGTACAGGAAAACTAAAGGCAAAGAAGAGAAGTAGACTGTCAAGCACAGTGCTAGCCTTCACTTTCAATGATATTCTAATGTAGCAGAAATAGTTGAGTATTTGAATATTCATGCTTAAAGTTCTTACTGGGGTGTTTCGTTGTCAAACCTTCGGTGTGTTTTACTTTTTCCTCTCAAATAAAGAGCTTTGATTCTGAAGATCATCCAAACAGTTTCTTTCCAACCGCAGCTGGTCTCATCAACAAGGCACGGGACCCCCACTGACACGGACTTTCACCCCACTTCCATGGCCACTACAC
>JAOUQW010000034.1:17584167-17594608 GCA_028565825.1 Olivaichthys viedmensis | reverse complement strand
AGCTAACTAGCTACGCGTGCTAACTAGCTAGCTAACACTCCCAGACATGGCCGTTACTGACTAGCGTGAGCTAACTAGCTACGCGTGCTAACTAGCTAGCTAACACTCCCAGACATGGCCGTTACTGACTAGCGTGAGCTAGCTAACTAGCTACGCGTGCTAACTAGCTAGCTAACACTCCCAGACATGGCCGTTACTGACTAGCGTTAGCTAACTAGCTACGCGTGCTAACTAGCTAGCTAACACTCCCAGACATGGCCGTTACTGACTAGCGTGAGCTAACTAACTCTCTGTACAACACATTTGCCAGCCATTTGTAGTGTTTTTTATTTATTTATTTTTAAATCTACGCAACGTTTTAAAATGTGTGAATGTGATAAGATCGGTTGTTAATTGTTGTGTAATTTCGTGACTCGTCACACACTGACCCACCTTCCGTTTGCTTTCATGACCTAGAAGCACCGTGTCGGTGTTAAACATGTCCAGCTAGCATACACCTTTTTATTTATGTTCTTTATGTTCTTTATGTTCTTTAATTCAGAGTCCTTAGCTAGGAAGTGCCACCACCCAGGTCATGCACACAGATGCATGAACACCATTTCATACAGAGCTAAACACGTTTTTCTCCTTTTTTTCTGCAGTTGGGAAGACTTCTCTGATCACCAGGTTTATGTACGACAGCTTTGATAACACCTACCAGGTACAACACTGAACACCAGGTTTTTCTCTAACTAATAAATCAATAAACTGCAGCATATTGACTTTTGTGTGTTGTGTATTATGCATGGATTTGTTGTTGTTGTCGTTGTGAAGAATAGCTTGAATATTAATGCATGTGTCGATCTTAAAACGTGTGTAACCATGATAACTGCCTAACCCTTTGTCACGGTTGATTTTTATTTTATTATGGTGTTGTATTAAAAAAAATTAAATAATACTACCTTGATAAAAAACATTATTCCTCAGTCGGAGCGTCGGTTTTTGTCCGGTGAACAGAACGATTGGATTGCTTTCTCCGAGAAGGACGCATGCGATGACGCCTTCATATTTGTCAAAAATAAGACATTTTAGAAGATCCTTGTGTCCTTGTGCTCCCTCCAAATGGGACAGATTCAATGCTGCGTACCTAGGTAGCCTGTGCCCGAATGGTACACAGTGGGAGTAACGGTATTTTAATATGTCCACGATAACAATATTGTGCGTCCTGAAGTTCGCAATGTATTGAATAACCTGATCGGCACGTGCCTATGTGTGAGAAATATAAATGTATTTTACACTAAGTTCAGCAATTATTGTTTTTTACCGTAGGCAACAATTGGCATAGACTTTCTATCAAAAACCATGTACCTAGAAGATCGCACGGTAAGCAGCTTTTATCTTTCATGAGTGTCTAAATGTTTGTAGGTTATTTATCTGTATTGTCTTGGATGACCCAGAAATGGATTGTGTATACCTCCTCTGAGATGCACACTGACTTATTTAAGTGTTTTTCAGTTTGCCCACCCTATCATGTTTTAATGTCTTGTAAATGGCATGTTACAGCTTAATCTTTCATATCCATCAAACTAGCCCACATATTTAATTCTGTACCACAACACAGCAGAGGCATTGCCGTTTTTCATTTGCTTTTGATGTGCACGCTTGTACCTCATTACAACCATTGTGTTGTGACATTTTGTTTTAGTCTTTCATTTTGGTTTGGTTGTATCTTTGTCCACCCTTACCCCACTCATGGCTGTTTGCCGAATGGGGCTCTTGTGGCTCGGATGGCGATAGATTCGGCTACAATTGTGGGACACGGCAGGGCAGGAGCGCTTCCGTAGCCTCATCCCCAGCTACATTCGTGACTCAGCAGCTGCTGTGGTGGTCTATGATATAGCAAGTAGGTAGCTGGTGCTCCTGCTTCAGCTCATCATGATGCCTGCAGCACATGGTGGAGTAGATTTGGGAGCTGGCTGGGGTCAATGGCACTAGCATTGCTTTATGAGTATGTTGGACAACTCAGAACTTTCTCCCTTTTGATGCTGGAAAAATACTTAATGCACCAATGAATGCAAGCAACACTTGACAAATATTTGCTTCTTAAGTATTTAACGAAGATCGATTATAAATGACTTAAATTCAGCGTCCAGCAGAGTAGCCGCAGAAAATAAGCATATATTTAAGAAGAGAAATGAAAGAATAAGTGCATGGCACTGCAAACACTGGACACCCAGATGGTGTTCATGCATGACCGAGCAGAGTGTCCAGCATTACTTTAGCACAGTGCCATATCTAAATCGCCTTGCCAGGAGCAGGAATGAAGGAATGCCTCAATGAAATCATAACCGCTTGTTTGCATGGAATGATTCCTTCTAACATCTTGAAATCCGCTAGCTAATTCACTGAACTGTGCATCCGTCTCAATTGTTAAGGTGTATTTCTCTGATTTGTGAGTTCTTTTCCTTTTAACCAAGCTACCTTGCAATCTGTTCTGTTTAATCTGAACTCCTGTTTATTTCGCTGCTACTATTCTCTTTTGCATGCTGTTGACGGGGTCTTTAGGTTCGGCTGCAGCTGTGGGACACGGCAGGGCAGGAGCGCTTTCGTAGCCTCATTCCCAGCTACATCCGTGACTCCACTATCGCTGTAGTGGTGTATGACATCACCAGTGAGTCAGAGCCCACTCATTTGCTCAGCAGAGCTTCGTATCCCCAAGCTAGCATAGTCCAGCAGCTAGTGTCGCGTTTCCTTAGACTATAAGGTTTTCTTCTTGCTAGCTACTGTCCTCGGTAAACAAAAGTATACATTGATGTGGTATTAATAATAAAGCATCACATGTATTTTAGGGGTATTCTACTACTACAACAGATTTAGCTTTTCAGCTTGCCAATACACTTTCATGCTTCAACCAAACCGTCCTTCACTTTGCTCAACGTTTATACTAACAGTCTACATGCCCAGTTTCCTCTGAACGCTTGCTTTGGAGTGTAATCTGTTTATGCAATGATTAATCAAAGCTGAAATAAATGACATTCTCCACAGTTAAGTTGAAAATATTATTCTTCTCCACTTAGATCTCAACTCTTTTCAGCAAACTTCAAAATGGATAGATGATGTCAGAACAGAGAGAGGAAGTGATGTCATTATCATGCTGGTTGGCAACAAAACGGACTTGGCTGATAAAAGGTATAGCGTTGATGGAAATGCTAACACTTTTCTCTTTGTGTCAACTTTTCACACAATTGTACTATTTTGTATTAGACCTTTTCTCTTGTGTGTGAGAAAAAAAACTCTTTCGGCCTCCAGCTACAAAGGTTTCCTTCTTGCTCGAGCCGTATGTTGTGTGTATTCAGCGTCTCATTTCATTTTAATTACCCCTTTTTGATCTTTATGATTTTTGGTGCGGCCTCCTTTTCATCACCAACTTTGGATTTATGTTAACCTTTTTTTTTTTTTTTTTTAATCGCTATTGATTTTCCTTGGTATGACCTTTTGATTTGGTTTATTTTGATTCCCTTTTATCACTTTTGTCTTTCCATTTTCCAATATGATTTGAACCATTTCCACACCCTCCCCCTTTACACTGGACTATGGCAGGCAAGTTTCAGTCGACGCTGCAGAGAAAAAAGCTCGGGAGCTCAATGTGATGTACATAGAGACCAGCGCCAAGGCTGGTTATAACGTCAAGCAGGTGGGTCTTCCATCACCGGTGTGTAGACAGAACTACGGCGGTGATTGTTCCTTCCCTTAAGATATTCATTCCTGTTGTGGATTTGCCCAGCCTTCATGAATGTTGTTCTGTATGAATGATCTTTTGGTGTTCTGAATTTCTGAGATGTTCAGACGTTTCTTGGCCGGGCTGCTGTTTTCTTTTTTCTCTCTCAGCTTTTGAAAGCATATTATGAGAACTAATCTTTCCCTTTTCACCCTTTACTAATTTAAAATTGAGTTTTTCTCTTTTTTTCCCCTCTATCTCTTCTCCCCTTCCTGCTGTTGTCGGCATCCCCCCTCCCCTCTATGTTCCACCCTTCCTGCTCGGACCTGAGCAGACAGATCACCACGGAGGAGGGCGAGCAGAGGGCTAAGGAACTGAATGTCATGTTCATTGAAACCAGTGCAAAAACTGGCTACAATGTGAAACAGGTATAAACTCTGTGAAATGAGAATAGCCCAGCCCCTCATCAGCCAACCCTTTCTACCGCTATCTCACTCGATTGCTTTCACACTTGCTTTTGTTTTACTATCCCTTTCAGCCTCGCCCGTACTTAAGTGCTGTTAGACACTAAGGGCCGGTTTATACTTGCTGTTGATAACGTGGTTGTTTTAAAATGGCGCCGGTCCGTATCCTGCGTTCATTCAGCACATCGTTTGTGTACGTCCAAAAAAAATGAATGCAACGTATACATGTGGTGTTATACCAGAGTAAACGGCGGGGTAGTGTAGTGAAGCAACGCGCCGATCGGTAGGACGAGAGAAATAAACTCTCCGTTTTCATGAGGAGATTGGTTTAATGGCTTGATGATGCACCGTCTACTTTGGAGCCGCTGCCTCTCCCGTTTTCTCAACTCCAGCCATCTGCACTGTTTACTTCCTTGTGCAAAATCAGGAAGATATTCCGGTGCTGGCGATGTTTCGGCTCTGACCTGCCCTGTAGTGGACAGCAAGCATAAACCGGCCCTTACTCCATAGTTCATATAAGGACTCAGCTAAGGGCTACTGCTGGCTTGCTCTTGCTTGCAGGTTTTTGCTTGTAGTGCTTGCCATGGGGTCCTCTGCATGTTATTTAATAAGTAGTACATGTATATAGTGTGTCTGTGATGTATATGATTGTCCTGTCTAGAATGTACGTAGATTAGGCTTATGTTTCATAACTTGGTATAATAAAAGAATGAATATTACTCCTTTTTTACAGCTTTTTAGACGTGTTGCTGCGGCCTTACCTGGGATGGACAGTGCACCAGAGAAAAGCAAGGAGGACAGTATCCTTTAAAAATAAGGATCTATTGTAACTGTTGGCATGTAGCACTCAGAACCCTTTATATTCTCTGCGCTCATGTCTCGTACCCTGCACGTTAACTTTACTCGTGGTGTACCGAAACCATTTCGGTCATTTAACCTTTTGATGATCTCATTTTAGGCCACACACTTTGTAACCATCAGACCATGGTTTTAGTATTTCTGATCAAATATCTTTTGCTCTTCAAACTAGGATGATTGTTGACATGTTCATTTTGGTTAATGTGTGAAGCCTGTTTTTATGGGAAGATGCTTAGCCTTGCTCACTATGAATGAGATGTTTATGACCCGTCCTTAACTCCATTCTCTCAGTGATCGATATCAAACTGGAGAAATCTCCAGAACTGCCGGTGACCGAGAGCAGCTGCTCCTGCTAGTAACCACTCCAGACTCGCACCAGCTCGGCCTCCTCCCTACCAACAGCTTGTCTCTCAGTGGCCCTGTGCCATTAGTCAGAGCCTTTTATTTCCCCTTGACTCAGTGACTTTTCAGAGTAACCTTGTGGATGTGCTATTACTCACTATTAAAACAGATTATGAAAAATATATATGTTAAAGGGAAAACAGTAAAGAAATCTAAGCATAGGTTAAATCCTCATTGGAGTCACATCTATCCCGACTGCATGGCATATTATGTATGATTGCAGACTGACACGGCTCAATTGCTCTTGCACTTCTTTTTTTGGGAGCATCAGTGCCGTCACGCTCATCATTGTCAATTTGTTTTAGATTACCTGACTTGCTCATGTTGGACCAAGATCCTTATATCATAATGCCTTGCTATTTAATTTCAGTAAACAGATAGACAAAGGGAAACTAAAGGCCATTGTGTATTGATGAACTGTTTGCATCTGTTACTGATTTTTTTATTATTATTTTTATTTAACATTTACAGTTTGACACACACAAAAAAAATCTCACTGTAAGACAGCAGAAGGGCCAGTTCTGATCTAGATACTGAAGGAACTTTTCTAGCTCTAGATGATTTCTATGGGTAAAACGTATCTCAATATGTAAAAAAATAAAAATAAAAAGTAATTAACTAACTTTGAATTGAATGTTAATAGATATGGTGTTGGGGATCAGTACAATTAGTCTTTTGTTTCAAGGTATAGGTGTTGACCAAAGAGGAGTTGATATAAATAGGATCATTTTGGACAGACCTCTGCATTCTGGCCAGGCGCTTGCTCTCTTTTTCTTCATCTTTTTTTTTTTTACACACATCATCGGGAACTTGCATGGAACTCAAATGTACCTAGCTGAGGGTGAAAAGCTGTGGATATACATTCTCAGAAGATATTATAAATACTCGGTTTCATTAAAACATGCACCCTGTATTATAAAACCTAAATAACTGTAATTAATGAGTACCTACATAAACACATGGCTTCTTGAAGTAAGGAAATAAAGTTCACACTTAATGGGTGTACTACATTTCAGCAGCTGCATCTGCTGTCTCTCTGCTCACTGCCCTTGTGTTTGGTAAACCTTTGTAGGATCAGCATGCTATCTATGGATGGCTTAAACAAAACAAAAAAAAAGCCCTGCTTGTTTTGTTCAGTCATCGCACACCAAATCACAACATTGTGGTTTAGAGAGGCTTGCTGATTTGCATAGAGCTGCAGAGGTTTCTGTTGAGTATATCTGGAGTTTCCCCCCCATTATGCACAGCTATTGCTTAATGTAGAGAAATGTCTTGAAGAGTTTAACCATGTGTTGCTAATGCTCGTTTTTAAGACTTGGTTTTATGTGTTAATTTATTTATCTCACTAAGAACAGAAACTGTGTTGTGTGCTTGGCCAAAATGGCAGTTATTAACACAGTCAGTTGATTTATGGCTTGCATTTCTGCTATGGCACAGAGACCTGGTTGTGTCATTTTCATCACTATGGTCGTTTTCTCTCAGTTGTGTGCTCTGTATGTAGTTTTAAGAATATAGCCAGACTGGATCTATAGTTGCGTACACACACACTCGACTGTACATTCTTTGACAGCACTAATACACAGCAAGCTTGTTTTTAAATATTAGCATTTGACATCATTTGCATATGGAAGTATTTAATTACAAGAAACATCTGAACAGCTCTACACTTATTGTCACTGATCAAATACTCCGCTGTGTGCTATTTTGAAGTGTGTGTCTATTTGAAATATGCTGTCTTACTAGTGTTTAGCAAAGTTTCTGTGGGGAAAAATGCATTATCTGCTGTAAAAAAATAAAAGGTTAAAGAAACACTGAAGTGTATCACATGAAATAAAGATGTTTCACCAAGCGTTAATCTATATCACGGATCGTGCGTTGTCATTATTTTTTTAAAGAAAGGTGTAAGATGATGTTCTTCCTTCTGCTAAATGAGTGTGTGTGGGTGTGTATAAAAAGAGGAATTGGAAAGATTAGTTTCTGGTGAAACTGGATGTTACAGTGCATCAGATATGCACAACCAATGACCAACTTTTACAGTTATTAGTGAAGTGCTATATATATATAAATAAAGAAAATGTTCTGAACTGCGTGAAAGCCCTCAGTTTTAACACCCACAATCAAATGAAAAATTTCCTTAATGCTGGGTCTCAACAAAATGCCATGATGATAACACAGCTGACCGCCAGGGTGAGTCGGTTTCGGTACATGAAGGGAGCTCATAGATCTTGAGAGTGAAGTCTTAAATGATGGCTTCATTGAGCCATGCCGGTATCACTGACTACACCCACTGACTCTACACACACTGAGTCTACACACACTGAGACTACACCCACTGACTCTACACCCACTGAGACTACACACACTGAGACTACACACCCACTGAGACTACACACACTGACTCTACACCCACTGAGACTACACACACTGACTCTACACCCACTGAGACTACACACACTGACTCTACACACACTGAGACTACACACACTGACTCTACACCCACTGAGACTACACACACTGACTCTTTTTTCTCTCTCTTGTTTTGTTTTTGAAAGCTCCACATGGTGATGCATAACAAAGGGGTTTTACATATGTGCAACCTCCTATTTATACCCCAGGAAAACAGGAAATAGTCAAAGACAAGAACAGAGCTCCTGGGGACTGAGAGCAATTTACAAGTAATATAATTTTATCAAGGATGCCAATTTGTTTGCATTTATTTAAAATATTCCTTTGGGGTGTCAATAATTGTGCAGCATGTTTTTGAGAGACTATTACTTAAAAAAAATACTCATATTAAAATGATTTTTGTTAGAGCAAAGGTTAGTAGTTTTTCCTATTGTTCGAGTGTAAAATTTGAATTATTATGTGTAATTTTAATTTAATACAATAATTTTTGCTCATTTTTACAAAAGGTGTCAATCCTGGAGAACACTGTACATATATAAACATACGGTCCCCTCCGGAATGATTGTATTAAATTATAATTACACACAATTATTACAATTTTACATATAATAGGAGTTCTGCAGTGATCTTACTTGGGCATCTCGCGTGTGAAAATGTGCACAGTATCCCAAGAAATTTGAGTGTTGTTGAGGACGAGGCGGTGCACTCTGGAAAAAGCCTCAGCACAGTCTGAATCCAGCACTGCTTCACTTAACGGGTTTGAGCTGAGGTTCAGGAAAGTCAGGTTTGGAATGTTCATAACGATCTTACTGATCTGAAAAGAGGCAAGGCAGAGAGTTAAAAACTTGAAAACTGAAACTGTAATGGTCAGGTGTGGCAAAGAGTTCATATGTTTTATGCGGCCATACGGTCATGGGCAGTGCAGCTAAATAAAGAAGACACCCACCTCATGCCAGTCTTGGAGCTTGTTATGAGATAAGTCCAGTTCGACCACATGAGCGCAAAAGGCTGCGATCTCTCCTTCATCCCCTGCACTGCTGATTCCACAACCATAAAGAACCAACACACTGGGCAGGTTCAGCCGGTCTGGTAGGGAAATAAAATATACGACCTCTCGATTCACTTATCTCTGGACTTCAAACTAATAAGCATTGACTGAGCTCATACAACAACAATGCTGGCTGCCTTTCACAATTGGTTGTCAGTGTCTGACTTTTCGAAAGACTGGTCATACCTTTCATAGGCGATCCCTGAGGGCCAGACAGTACAACCACCCCTATGCCTGGGCCTCGGCGGTAGGGGAAGTTCTCTGGGCTGTACTTCTCACTGATCACCTGCATGAATGTGCGGCCCTCTCCCTCAGGTGCCTCCATAGCCCTGTCCCACACACCCTGTCTAACTGCTGCTCTGCCGTGAAAAAAGAAACCCGTTTCTTAGTTATAGGTTCAATTCATAAAATCAGTTTGCAAAGAGTAAATGTTACCTTGCAATAACCCATCAAGTCTCAGGAAAGATGGTCCAAGTAACCTTGCTCATAAAATGAAATGCTATTAAAATGTATTTATATCTGTCTACAGTGTTTAACAAAACAAAACTTAACAGTACTTACAAAGCAATCTTACCTGTTAGAATGTGCTGTTCCACAAGTCTGTAACAACCTGAGGTGGCTGGCCACTCGCAGAGGAGTGAGCGTCTCTTGAAATGCCACTCAGCTCACCGTACTTTAAAGGCGAGGTTAGAAATAAGGGGAGGGACTGTGGGGGCTGTAGAAACTGCTGAAAAACAAGCACTGGGTCAGAAAAAGTTTAGGCTAAAGCAAACAGCCAGCCATTTTCAAAATGGTCTGAATAAGCATGGTTGCTTATCCCGTATTTACACTGCAGAACTGGTTCTGGTCTGCATGACAAACAAACTCAGGAGCAACTGGAGTGTCCTAGCATCTGTGCATTAGAAAACAAACGCTGGCGTGCCCAACAAAAAGCTGCTATGGCAATACGCTGAGCTTGGTGAAACATTATATATGCAAACACAGCAATGAACTGTGGCTTGCTATGTACTTATGTTGAGACCATTTCCGTCTAGGGATGCAGTGATCCCACTATTTTTTTTTCTCCCATTTTTGATACAACACCGATAACAGAGCTCAGAGTATCGTTCGATACCCAACACTGTTTCGATACTGAACCGACTTTCTGAAAGCTTTTATTGCCAAGTCAAGCGAAACATCAAAAGCGCAATGGCGGAATGCTTTACGACACGTTGTGACCCATTTCCAAGTTGTGAGGTGGTGGCACAGTGGTTAGGGCTCTGGGCTACTGATCAGAAGGTCATGAGTTCATGCCCTTGAGCAAAGCCCTTAACCTTCTCTGCTCCAGGGGCACCGTGTCAAGGTCATGACCCTACGTTCTGACCCCAGCTTCCTAACAAGCTGGGACATGTGAAGAAAAGAATTTCACTGTACCGCCCTTGTATATGTGACAACAAAAACTGTATTTCATGAAAGATCGGTCTTGTGTCAGTTGACGCCACACGCGATGTTCTATGTTTATTGTTATGCACCAACATACCACAGCAAATTCCTTGTATGTGAAAACCTACTTGGCAATAAACCTAA
>JAOUQW010000034.1:17513843-17524237 GCA_028565825.1 Olivaichthys viedmensis | reverse complement strand
GGCAGCTTGGTGGAGCTGAGGTTTGAACCCACGACCTTCTGATCAGTAGCCCAGTGCTCTAACCACTGAGCCACCACAGTTGCTCTCACCTGCCTATTGTGCAGCAGTTTCATGGCAAGCTGGTGTTAGTGTAGAGCTGATTGTGATACAGCCATTTTCTAAAAGGTTATGCTAAACCCCAAGCTAGCCTCCACCAATTCCACCATTAGCGGCCCTCTCTCCTGAGAGAGACTGGAGGACTGTCCTATCCACTTCTTCCAGCCTGCGCAGTAGCCTGGGTAGCCGTTGCTACATTGATTATTTAACAGTTTGGACGAGGCACGTCCCAGCACTCACCAAGGTTCATTGAGAGCTTTCGTCACATGTAGTCCCAAGGGTCCAACTAGGAGAGGCTATCCAGGATGGGGCACTAGTATTAATTCACCTTCTTAATAAGCAAACTGGACTCTGAGCAACAGCTGCAATAAATCAACTACCCAACCAGCATTTTGTGTGTGTGGCCTTGATCCCTGCATTGCAGCTGGAGAGATGTGGACAGTGACAGCTGGCTAGAAAACACACTCTAATGATTAGTGTTTGAATTAAAAGGAAATTAAGGGAATTTATGATAATCTAATCCAGATTTGGTTAATTCCACCCCTGGCCTTTCTCTGCCCTTCTGCCACATCTGGACACACTCCAACCTTTTATTCTTCGTCCCTTTTTCTTTTCACCCCCTTACCTCTTGTCAGTATTTCCTGCATTATTTCCTCCAAACTTCCTCCCACCACGGCATGTTTTATATTTGGGGTTGTGAGTTTAGTGCTGAACAGAGTGACGTGCAGCAACGTTCAGTCCGGGTCACACATATTGCTGTCACACAGTGTGGTGATGCTGTAGCACTGTGGACTACTCATTCACCTTCCTCAGAGACAGATACAGCCCACGCTGAGATTACCATCCTCCTTCCTCTCGTTTGCTTGTGTAGTGTGATAAAGACGTAGGATCATAGACAAAATCCCGGACTAGGATGATGGCTTTTACAGGCATGAAACTGTGTGTGGTTTGTTGGGTAGTTTACTGTACCTTATGACAGTATATGATATGCTTTTCTTTGCATTGCTTTTTCTGTAATGCGCTGAATGCAGTGACTTGATGTTCAATCAGATCAATGGTGATCAACAAGGCCAGATCTTCTTGTGCAATGCCATGAAAGGTTTATTCGTGGAATTCAGCTGGGGAGAAGATGAGAAGTTCAGCAATTTCATAGTGTACTATGAGCCATTACACCGTGGCTGTGGCTCCTTTAAAGCAGGTATAGTGATGTTCAGATGAGCATCAGTTTGCAGTGGTGTAAGAAATCGTTTCATTGTCCTAGGTGTTCCTATATGTTGAACTGACAATATTGTGGCTTTGGTCCATGTATGCTTTCAAGTGAGGATCAATGGCAATGGAATTGAGCCACATTCACAATTCGTTTAGTGTCATATTGCATAATAGTTGGTCAATGTCAAGGATTTGACAGCAAGGGGCAACTTTGCTATGAAAGTTTGGAGGGGGTTCACTTTTCTCAGAACAACAGACAGTAAAATGTTGTTTAGTTGGAGGGTTAGAATTAAAGTCCCGATCATGGATTTGTAAAATTATTTTGATCAAACTGATTTAATGGTATAGTGGTATATCAACCGAATCCCATAGATTACTCTCATATATTACACATTTTGGATGCCGTTTCTCAAGCAGGAATCTTAAACCTCATTGTGCAATAAAATAATAGTTTTTTCTTTTAAACAAACTGCATTTTTTTTTGTTATTGACTATACTTGGTTCATTTATATCTAAGCCTATGGATTTAAGATATATATTTAAGCCAATGTCTCCTACAGTGTTTCAGAAAATGTAATTGAAAGGGCCACATTGTTATATCTTTATGTTATAACTGTTGATCTTTTTAAGAACATCCTAGCATGACTAGCATGATTTCCAAAATTAGGGATGTTATACAAACTGAAGAATGAGTGGGTAACCAGGTAATCAGCCAGGCAATGCCAGGCAATGCCAGGCAATCCATGTGTGTCATCCTGGGAAGAACAGTCTGTGTGGAACCTGACTACCTTGTCCTGTTGCACCTATGAGGGCCTGTCAGGCAGCAGGAAAAGTCGGGTGAAACTGAAACCTATGACTCAGAAAAAGCTTTAGAATGGGCTGTTGTACTTCATGTGGCCTTTGTGAGTCACATAAAGAAATAATTGTGTTACTGTAAAGCCAAAAATGCAATTACAATGGAAGAGAATCTGAAGGGTGAAAGTCTACTGTGTATTTCTGTCCTTGACATAATCTCACATATTGCTGTGACGCTCAATTTGTAAAAGTTCAGAATATAGTTGCTGCAAAACGTGGCCTATGAAAGTGTGCTCCCAGGTTCTATAGATTCCAGAGAATAAACAGAAGATTAAAGTGCGCTTGTGTGGAATAGACTAAATAATGGAAACGCCAAGCAATTTATGGTTATATCAGTAATAGTTGGTTGGAGTGCCTTCATCTTCATAACTTCTTGATACTTCTTGTAATCCTGCTGTGTAGTTTCTGTGTCTGTAAGCAGAGACATCACCAAACTGTGCTGGACTCGGGCCCTCCAGGACTGGATTTGGGGAACCCTGCACTATAGTGTCAGGGTAGAACGCTTCCTTTATATTAAACCTACATATACATTGAAACACAATCCAAGACTGCTCTAGTCTTACTTATCTTTATAATACCAGAATATGTGCTTTTAGCAGACATCATGTTTGTCTGGCACATGTGGAATTGAGCCACATTGACAAACCGTTAAGTGTCGTCTTGCACGGGGTTTTAAATTGTCGATGTCAAGGATTTCTCAGCAAGGGGCAACTTTGCTATGAAAGTTTGGAGGAGGTTCATGATCACTCAGCACCCCTGTCTGCCTCACCTCACTGTAGATCAATCAGATCAATGGCGATCAACAAGGCCAGATCTTGTGCAATGCCATGAAAACCCTCAAGGTGCTTTCTGTGTCTACTCATTCACATTCAGAGCACTGGATACCCCATAGATAGTCAAAATATTAGTCTGCCACATACTGAATTTGAAGCATATTAAAGTGTCCATCTCTGCCTTGCATATGCTAACACCTCTTAGTAGACCTTTATGAAAAAAGATGGTAGAGTGAAATTATGTGTAATTCAGAAGGGAATTCAAACATATAGTAGCATATCCCTTTTGCTTTAGGTGTAGTTTGTTGACTGAGAACTACAGGCCATTTTAATCCTAACACCTCCAGTCCTGATTCCGCTCTTCTCCCTACGGCATCACACCTTGGTGATAATGTCCCATGTTTCACAAAAGCACACTGACTGTTTCCATGACATGCATTTATTTCCTCCTTGCCCCCGACAGTGCATGTGTGAGGAAATTGTGTGTGTGTGTGTGGGGTGTGTGTGTGGGTGTGTGTGTGTGTGTGAGAAGCCAGCCTCACACACTGAGGTAATGTACATCTCTTTATCTTGCAGGCAAACCCTCCTCCCATCATTGTCAACGCAGACTCACTGGATGCAGGTCCTTATGTAAGTCTCTCTGAGCATACCTTCAATAGTCCCTGCCTGCCATGTGGAATTATTCTTCTCAGCCTGATTTTACCTTTCCTATGTGTGAGATGATTAATATAAATACAAGGAATACAGTGAATGTCATAGCATGTTAAAACCGTCGTCACTAATAATCAAATGATTTGTACAGTCTACTTTACATTGCCTTTGCTTGCAGTGTTTATTGTTTTAAATTTTAAGTGATGCTGAAGGACATGGTGTCTAAAAAATGATATCTACTTTTTTAAATTTTATTAAACCATAGGTACATATTATGAGAGTACAGTACATGAATGAATCGTTATTTTTGTTAATTGCAGGTAAATGGGAGTGATGGCATGTACAAATATGAAGAAATCATTTTGGAAAGGGTGAATATCAACCGATTACCTCCTATACGTTATTATATTTTGCTTATTTATAAAAGTTTGTGCATGTTCTCTCAGTCACCTGTGCCGATTTGGCCACTAGATGGCAATAAATAGTAATTCCTTGAACTGAACAGGAGGCACAACTGTGAAATGGCTTCTCTTTAAACAGAATCACCTTAGTCCTCCTCTAGTTGTAATTCATTCAGTTTCTTAGGCTGTACTCATTAAATATGACAAGATGTTACCAAAGAAGAAACTAAGCAGTGCCAAGCATATGACCTGAGTGAATAAATAGCTTTTCTAGGGCCAGAGCTATATCTGAATGCCTCCATCTTGTATAAAGCAATAAAGTTTCAATCAGACAGTATATAGCATCCATAAAACTGCAGTAGCTGTTGGGTCAGTGAACGGCAGAGCTCTGTGGGCCTCCATCCTCCTACAGGTCTGGATGCATCTCTGGGCTTTCAAGATAATTGCAGGGCTGCTCCTCCACTAAGTGAAATTTCTGCATGCTGAGGCCTAAGTAAACTATTTAGGATTACACAGTAAAAGGTCCGTGGGTGTGTAACATCTGACAGTGGGATTTAGTGTGCCTTCTCGGGCTTGGGAGCCAGCCTCCCTAACTGCTCATTAATTATAGAAAATAATAAAGTGGATCTTTTCTCAGCTGTCTTCTTAGGGGCCTGTCTTGCAGACATGTCTGAAAGACCATCGAGTCTCAATCGACAGCACTGGGATACAAAGGGGAAATAAAAAAGGGTGATGGGTAGAAAGAGGGAGAGTTAGATAACAAGAAAGAAAGGAAAAGAGACGAGAGGACCACAGAGAAATAGCTGAAATTATGCACCTTTGTATTTTTGATATCTGAATAGCCCAAATCCTTGCATAGTGCAATAGCACCTTTGTTTATCTGTGCTCTTAGCCATCTGTACATACATATTCCATATAGATGGATAAAGATTTTTCGAATGTCTTCTGAAAAGATACCACAATACATTTTGAAATACCTTGCTTTAAAGACCTAATATTGTCACTGCTTATATATGTTCCATTTATATAACACATGTCCTGCGTTGTATAGGGAAACTCTGGCCTTGGATTCAGTATTGCTGGAGGGATTGATAATCCACACATTCCAGATGATCCAGGAATCTTTATCACTAAGATCATCCCTGGGGGTGCAGCAGCCATGGACGGAAGACTAGGGTGAGTCTGCACGCTCTCTTCTGTCTTTCTTTCCTGAGTTACCTCACACCGCTTAGAAGAAATGCTGTCCTAGTAAACCACTGCCCTAATTCTTTATTATAATATTGTGTTTTTGTGTTAAGCTTTCAGAACCCCAGTATCCTACTGCCTAAATTTGACCATAGTTCAAAGCAGACACAATTCCTAATTTCCAAGTTGAATAGTCAAAAAAATAAAAAAGGATGATTGATTAGGCCATATTACTTTCTTACAAGTGCTATAATTACACCAGGATATGTGGTTACAATTGATTTCAGAAGTTCTTTCATACATTTAAGCTCTGGGAAGCCAGTGATGCATGGTTATGGTTTAGGCTGAGTCAGGGTGGTTTAGTTAAGTTGGGTGATCATTTTTAGACTGTATTCCAGTATTTTTAGCAAATGGTGTCTATCCCTTCCAGGGTACCTCGCCTTTCAACCTTCTTAGTGAGTAAGATCTTAAAATTGGCTGTCTATTTTGACACATTATCATTTTTAACTCTTGTAGCTGAATTTACTTTAATTTAATTTCTTACACATTTAAGGCTACTTTAAATAAATGTTTTTTACAAAAAAAAAAGCTTATAAAGTGATAATGGTGGTAGTATTCAAATGAATTGGAACCCAATTTAATTATAAATAAATTTAATTAAATTTTCTGCAATATTTCCCTCCTTTAGTCCACTGGGTTTATTTTTTATAAAGACCATAAACTAGATTAGAGTCTAATCTCGGACCTGTCAGACAAAATACAGTACACTGTAAAATCTATAATGTCTGAAATTTAGACAGGTTTGTGATGTTTTACACTGGTTGACATGGCTAGTAAATGAATGCAGTTGTGTGTGACCTGAGCGTGTGTGTATGTGTGTATATGTGTATATCAGGGTGAATGACTGTGTACTGCGTGTGAATGAGGTGGATGTATCGGAGGTTGTGCACAGCCGGGCCGTGGAGGCTCTGAAAGAGGCCGGCCCTGTGGTTCGGCTGCTGGTGCGCAGGAGACAGGCTCCACCCGAGACCATCCTGGAGGTCAACCTGCTCAAAGGGCCTAAAGGTCAGAGCAAACGCAAATCAGAATCACACACAAACAAACACATACTCACACACTCTGCCATTCTGTAATGAATCACTGAAACATTGAATCTCTGTGTCGTTATGGCATTAGACTTATTCAGTACCTTGCTACTGTCCTTCTCAATGATTCATTTGAATTCTAGGCCTGGGGTTCAGCATTGCTGGGGGTATTGGAAATCAGCACATTCCTGGAGACAACAGCATCTACATCACAAAGATCATTGAAGGCGGGGCTGCACAGAAAGATGGAAGGCTGCAGACAGGCGATCGTCTGCTGGCTGTGAGCTACCACGTCTGCACTAGTACTAAGCACTGTACACAGAACACCTAGTGTCAATTTCAAGTGGTTAGATTAAAGACTTACAGACACATATTTGAATGTGCCTTATCCTTTGTTTTATATAGCTAGATGTACGTGTTTGTGGTCCTCTATGACTGATATGGATCTGTTTTTCCATCTGAACTCCAGACAAAGCTGATTGCTGACATAAACAGAGCCCCTAGCCTGGTGGATGTGTGACAATGTAGCTAGGGCAGAGCCACTAACAGACATCAGGACTGTCATAAATAATTTCCCGGTCATTATTTGTGACTGCCATCAGGGAGGCAAACAGCGTGTCCCTGTACTTGCTAGGAATATTGCATGTTTCCAATCAGGATGTGCCTGCTTTGGAACAGAAAGGAGCTTTTAGAAATACCAACGGTAAAATACAGAAAGTAAACATGCTGTCCCTACCCAGCTCCTGCTTCTCATCTTCTTCCCTTTGTAGGGAGGCCACTCCCAGTGCAAGGGGCATCCGGCCTCCTCTCCACGATCATTTCCTTCCCATTCTCTCAAACACAGTGTCACACTACTTGGGGTCAAACACCACACACCGGCCTATATGATGTGTGTGTGTGTGTGTGTCTGTGGGGGCCCTTTTTCAGGACCAAATTTCCCTCTAACAATATGAATGACCATGACAATTTTAAGATTGTAAGGACATTTGGCTAGTCCCCAAGAAAAGTGGTTATTTTTTTAATACAAAAAAATGCAGTTTTTATTTGAAAATCTAAAAGAGACAAAACATGTTCTTTTGGGTACTGAGGTTAATTCTAGGGTTACAGATTTATGGAAGTACCTCACAAAGATGGTAAAACAAACATATATGTGTGTGTGTGTGTGTGTGTGTGCAGGTGAATAACATCATCCTGCAGGATGTGCGTCATGAGGAGGCTGTAGCTGCATTAAAGAACACTTCAGACATGGTCTATTTGAAAGTGGCCAAACCAGGGCCTGTGCACCTCAACGACATGTACGCACCTCCAGACTACTCTAGCAGTACGTACCTCCTTCTGCCAGACAATATTGTAGACCACAAGCGAATCCTTAAAAGTAGGATATGTTTATAAAAAGTGCATTTTCTTCACCTTAGGCTTCAGGATAGACTGCAGCATGTAGAATGTAGAAACTCAAGTAAAGGGCAATCAGCAGCTAAATCTAATTAAAGTGATAAAAGCGTTATACTTACTCAACATACTGCACATCGATGATCCATACCATGCAGAAACATTAAGAGGTAGAGAGGCACTTTTCCTTTGAAGCCATTATGCTTTAGCGTACTGGTGTGTAGTTTTGTAACAGTGCAGAGGTGTAGCAGTAGGCGTACCATGTCTGCTCTGATTCCAGACTCCCACACGCTACAGTGCTGCCCACTGCACTGCTCCACACACAGCCCTCCTCCACTCTCTCTCCTGCTGAGCAAGGAGGCGCACACAAAACTGTGTGAAGTTACACCTAAGGATTCTGCCAAACACCAACTGGGCTCACACACACACACATGTTCGCGCACTTGATCTCCCGTTCTGTTTCTCTCATACACACACGCGTGCTTTCGCAGACACATGCACGCGGCATTAACCACTTCAGGACTAATCATCTCTCTTTTTCCTTTTACTGGTCTCGCCCTCCCCCCAGCCTTCCCCACTATGGTGGATAACCACGTCAGCCACAACTCTACCATGGGGTACATGGGAGGCATGGAGTCCAAGCCTGTGTACCAGCCTCCTCAGGTCACCCCCTCACGATATTCTCCAGTGCCACGGCACATGCTGGGGGAGGACGACTTCACCAGGTCAGCTCTCCGCCTTTTTTTCTGCTTTCACAAACTCACTTACTGTGCCACTGTGAAATGAAAGCACTCACACTGTCAAAAATCGAGATACACCCGCATTGTGTTTTATCAGGATGGGAACATGCTATGTTTAACACATTATCCCTTCTGTACCATTTTTGCTTTCACACTAATACTTTAGTTGAATTTATTTGTTGAATTTTATTTGATGCTATTTGAGTCACAGAGTTCACATGATCTAGGCAAAGATAGAACAAAACAGAACATTTTCAAATAGGTGGTGAGTGTGGGCTGAAGAACATCTATGAGATCTCCATGTTTGCCTCTGTGTGGTGGTGTGTTTGTGGTTTAAATGAAAACATGAGAGAGAAATTCAGTTCCATCAGGCCTGTGGGAGCACAGAAAACACTTCTGAAGAAGAGCTGATTTTGTCATGGGTCAAAAGGAATTCGCATTTAAAGATTCAGCCTTTAACTGTGAAAAACTGCCACTGTTTCCTGGATGAGATCAGCCTCTGAGTCAGTCCAGCCCCCACTACTGCTATTCAGTCCAGAGGACATGAGAGCCCTTCAATCTACTCTGCTGAATGAGAGCTATATACATCTTTACTGATGCATGTGTGTGTGCGCACAAGTTTTTCTGTATGCATGTCTTTTAATGTACTGAACACGCCAATGTCTCTGTCTGTGTGTCAGCTGTCTCCGTGTGTCTGAGCCAGCCCCATTCACTGTGTGATTTCTGTACTCCCACTAGGGCCGAGCCTATTTACAGTGTCATCCAAAAAGCTCTCGGGGATATGAGCCCTCCCTTGCCCCACCTGTGCAGAGGGGGGACTGGCAGGTACTAACCCACTGCTTCTTGTTCTGCTTAGCCTACCCTAGCCTAGCCTAGCTAACCTGACAGTCACCCCCTGCACTGCCGTTCTTCTGCACCCTCCTATCACCACCACCTCACTTTAGTCGCATTGAGTAGTGTGTGGTGGCTGTGTGCAGATGTGTGTGTATATAACATATATCCTGTTTGGCAGATATATGGAAAGGCAAATGTGACGCATAACACAAAAGAGAGCACAGTAGGTAGAGTGAGACTGGGCTTTAGTTTGTGCTATGAGTCTTTAACCTTAAGCCCCTTAGAGTCACAGCTTCTATCAGCTTTTCCTTTTCAGTCTGTAGCAATCTATACATGCCTTCATCATCTCCATGTTCCCTTCTTCAGCAATATATTGCACATGAAAATCAATCATGCATAAGTCTGTGTCTTGTGTGAGATATTTTGGCCTTCTGTGGGTACGTTCTGCAGGTTCATACACATAAGCGCACACACACACACTAATGTTGCCCTTCAGCACCATAATATTTTGGCTTTTTATTCCTGTATGAAATTTGAAAGTGAGAAGTTGATTCTGTAGTCAGGGCACAACAGATGAGTGGGGTACAGTCCTGCAGCTGCTGTTGTGTTCAGTTATTCAGGGAGGAAAGCTGGCCACACAGAAGTCCTTCCACACTCCCACACAACCACCCACACTAATAACCAGACTTTCAAAATGTGCTAAAATGCACACAGTTACCTAAAACTTGTGTGCACACAACCACACATTTTGCAGACACATTAACAACCACAAACACACTAACATGACTTAAGTCATATGTAGACATGTGCAGAAGCATATGGACAAACAGACATACACACAGTCAGGATGCAAAAGCATACACCATAGGGTTGTCATGATACCATCATTTTGACTTATTGATACCAAGTACAGTATTAAAATACTTCATACCAAAACAAAACTATGGCAAAAAACATTTTAAAACACTTGCCATCCTCTAATTATACTATTTTGTACATGTTGATAAAGCATAAGCTAAAGTGTTACTGTATAAAGCTCTTCAACTGGAATGTTTTAGATATGGTAATAACTCTGAAAACGGAATTTGTTGACAATTACATTTTTCTCACTGCTTTTTTCTTACCATCAATTCATAATTTCTGTTTTGAACACTATAACACATTAGTGTTCAAAAC
>JAOUQW010000034.1:17482367-17499824 GCA_028565825.1 Olivaichthys viedmensis | reverse complement strand
TTTATTTGTTGTTTTAGTACTCTCTATCGGCCTCTTCACCCCTTTGATGAGCCGCCACATTTTTGGTATAAGCTAGCCAGAACACTAGCTACTAGCTATGTTTTGTTGTGTCAAAGATGAGTAGATGGTTAACACTGCCAGCTCGCCCTGAGGTTATTGGATAATTAGAACTATATAGTAATGCGAGAACTATACAGACCCGTCATCCGTCCAATCAGACATCGTCGTCATTGAATTGTCCTAATGTTCGTGGGTTTTTTTTGGATGAAAAGAAACCTCATTGGCTGCCTGCCGATGTGGAGTGCATATTGACAAATTCACCTGCATTTGGCGGGTGTTCATTTCAGGCCCTGACTACACGATGTGTTTGTATCTCATAAACCACAGCAGGTCGCTTTCTTAAGCAAAGAAAGTAATGAGCGGGCCATATCCCAATTTTGTCATGAAACTGTAATGTTTCAGATTTGTTTTTATTTCTCCACAGTAATGTTTTTTTGTTGCTGATGTTTAGGTATTTCTTGTGCTAGCCGGGATCCACTTTAAAAGTCTGCCAAGCCCCGTTTAACGCACAGCTCAGCCAAATCCCCAGTACATAGGCTATGCATTGTAGAACCTTTTATAGTGCACTATATGCAATAGAAGGGCATTTGAGATTCAGCAACAAAAGGGTCACAGAAAATGCGATAATGCCTGTTGGAAAAACCTGTAATGTAATGGCACTTTTAACACACTTTTGCTTGTTTTTTTTATATATTTTTTTAAATATATTTAATTAGAAAGTTAATACAATTTTAATAAAGAATGCCATAAATGACATGCATTTGCTCCGTGGCCTTTTCCTCCATCAAGCAACAAGGGTCATTTAGCCAAAACGTTTAGGATTTACGTTTTTTAATAGACTGAAATGTAGAACATGGAACTTTTGTTATATTATGGAGGTTTAAATAATATTCAAACAGTGAAATTCAGTGAAATTCATTGTGACAGCCCTAGTGTGCAACATTTTAAAAACTTTCTCAGTTCAGGCTGCAGGAATTCTGTTTCTATTGGGGATTTATTGGTTTGTTTATTATACTGATGCATGGATAAAATTTATGGTGACTTCAACTGTATTGATTCATGAAAGCATTGTTAATTCATGGCCAATGCACGAGATTCTGTCTGAAATGTTTTACATGTTTTTACACAGCGAAAAGAGTATGTGAGAAATACAGGCCATGCTTTTTATAGTGAAACAGTAAGTGAGCCTCTGCATCTCGTGATGTCGTCCACCTGTTCCTTGCCTCTGACACCCATGCTGTTAAGAAAGTCAAGAATAGTTAGCTGAAATTCTGTTAATCATTTTCACGGATCGAAACTTTGGTTAAATAACGAAGAGTTGTCATGGTTTACTAAATCAAGCAACGCTGAATAAAATAAATGTGGATCGAATCACATAGCACTGAATTGTATTTGAGATTGAATTGGTGTTAAACAAGCAATTGAAACCTGTAGCATCTTGCGGCTGTGATGTGTGCGTCATTTAATTCCTGAAAGAAACTGAATACCAGAATGTTTACTTTGGCATGAGTTGTAGTATCAGTTTCTGGTGTAGTAACACCGACACAGCCATAGGAAGCCCTGATCAGGGAGTGGAGGTCATTTGGGACTTAGCAGGATGAAATACTTAATTTACTATTACCGCCACCTCCTACTACTTCCCTGTAAAGGAAGTGGTGGACGTGTGTGTACGCGTGTGCAAGACTTGCTTTTCCTTCATTCTGCTCTCTTTCCTTTCTTTAGTATAATGATCAGATGGCGTTATTTTAATTCAAGCTAGTTTGTACTCTTGTGCTAATTTTACATTTAGAAACTTGCCTTTCTTTCTGCAGAGTGCTTGACATCTAACACAAGCGACAGTGAGAGCAGCTCCAGTAAGTGACTTGAAAGCTCCATTGTTGTATGCATGACTCCTTCTATCATATAACTTGCAATTTTTTTTTTTTAAATATTCATTACATTCAAATATTTCACTTTATTGAACTACAGAGAGAATTCAATATTAAGAGTATTATAAGAGTATTATCATGGTGTTTAGCTTAAATCTTTGATTGCACTGAAATTCTTTTTGTTCCAGCGTAATTCAAAAAATGAAAAGTGAAAAAGCGAAATATTCTGTTAAGGACGTTTTTAATGTTCCTGCCTAGGAAACACTCTTGTACAAGTCTGTTTTGAATAATTATTCTATAACGAAGGAAAAACGTAACGTTGGCTGGATTAAGTAAATGAAAAAACACCAAGTGTTATTAATAAACACCAGATTTAGGACATGCAGTTTTTTAGAAGACTAACTTTTAGCTGCAGCGTCAGCGGTCACACTCGGTGTAGCACTAAAGAACCACACTGAGTGTTTGACGTACATATGAGTAAGCTATGCTCTTCTGAGCAATATTTTTAGTATTGTGTTTATTCTGTCTGTTCTTTTTTTTTCTTATAGAGGGACAAGAGGATACAATTTTATCCTATGAGCCAGTGACTCGACAGGAGAGTAAGTATTCCGTTTTGGAAACATGATCTGTGCAGATTACCTGATTGGAAAAAAAGGACCTGAAGTTTCACGTTTGATTTTCATTCCCGCTCTTCTAGTTCATTACACAAGGCCGGTGATCATCTTGGGTCCAATGAAGGACAGGATAAATGATGACTTAATCTCAGAGTTTCCCCATAAGTTTGGATCCTGTGTTCCACGTAAGTGTGCCAAATGTGTCCAGAGGTAGTGTTTTCATTAAAGGCTCCTTAGCATTTGTCCTTGTTTTTTTTTTGGTGATGGCTTAGAACCAAATTTACGGAGTAAACTGTAAACACCCCCCCCCCCCAGATACAACTCGTCCACGGCGAGAGAATGAGATGGATGGGCAGGATTACCACTTTGTGGCTTCAAGAGAGCAGATGGAGAAGGACATTCAGGACAACAAGTTCATTGAAGCAGGCCAGTTCAATGAGAATCTCTATGGGACCAGCATTCTGTCAGTTCGGGCAGTGGCTGAGAGGGTTCGTAAAGGCTTACACATGCTAATGCAGACATCCCAGAGCACCGTAACCCGGTTCTTCAACACATTTACTTGTGTTTAAATCTGGTTCACGATATCAAATATTGTATTTAACAAGAGTGTGGAAAAACTGTGCATTTTTCAACACTTTGTGTTGTAGGGGAAGCATTGCATCTTGGATGTGTCTGGGAATGCCATAAAGAGACTCCAACAAGCACAGCTCTATCCGATTTCCATTTTCATCAAACCAAAATCCATTGAAGCTCTAATGTAAGTTTCAAACCGTCTTCCCATCTCAGGGAAGTCTTCAATAGCTTGGCTGTGGGATTTAATTTAATATTTCCCTCTTATATGTGGCAGTCTGAGAAAACTGTCAGATGTCACGCTTCTGAAAATTTGGCATATAGTCAAAATCTGTTTTTGACCCCAAAAAATTTTTGGTTGTTTTTTTGTTTACTACTTGTATTCAAGAGTTTACTTTAATATATTACGATTTCTTACCAAGATGTTGCGGGAAAGGTGTTTGTTTATTTACTGTCTAAAATTGTCGAGGCTATCATCCGTAGTGAGAGCATCTGCCTGCAGTCTATCCCGTAGCTTAGCTATCTCCATTCGGTCACCGGTGCACCAGAGTACACAGTGCTTAGAAAATCCAGCAGCTCTGTTGTGCCTGATGCACTCGTACCAACACAACACGTACAGTGCCATGTCAGTGTCACTGCTGTGCTGAGAATGATCCACCACCCCAATAATATCAGGTCAAAGGTGGTCCCATTTCATTGATGGACGGGGTAGAGGAGGACGGACAAATTGTCAGTAATTATATAGCTACAAAGTGCACATGTATGGCAGGTTTACCTGATAATAAGGCCAATGAATGTCGCTATAAGCTATGTGTACCTAATAAACTGCAACCGAGTGTATATCCCCCAGTAAGGTGGTATGTGTTAATTTGTGTTTTACAGGGAAATGAATAAGAGGCAGACGTACGAGCAAGCCAATAAAGTCTTTGATAAGGCAATGAAGCTTGAACAGGAATTTGGAGAATATTTCACGGGTAACCCTTTTTGTTATTGCACCGTGTGTATGGCTAAATCATTATGGAACAACTGAAATGCTGCACATTTATTTTAAGACTGTTGAGCTAGACACAGACAATAGATCCTTGCTCATATTTAACGAAATTACATAATCTGTTTGCATGTCCTCTCTCTCTCTCTTCACAGCGATAGTTCAGGGTGACTCACTAGAAGAGATCTACAATAAAATCAAGCTGATCATCGAGGAGCAATCAGGCCCCTACATCTGGATCCCATCCTCAGAAAAACTCTGAGTGTGCAGCCTCCATCCTCTGCACGCATACGGAGTCATGTTCCAGCTCCTGCCCTGCTCCAGCCCGAGTCCTCTCCTTCCCTTTTTACTGATATGTTTCATATCAAGTTTTAGTGTCATCATTATGTTACTCTCAAATGAAAAGAAGTCTTATCTCCATTACTGTGACTGTGCACACCCCTGCATGAGTTTCTCAGCAAATCCATTCAAGACTAGAAATTTCAGTTCAAATTATTTTTTGTCTGGTAAAGCAAAAAGGGAAAAATGAACAAATCATTTGTGTTTGGATGGACTACGGAAGACACGGTCTGGAGACAAAAAAAAAAAAAAAGGTGGGATTTGGGATTTTTAAGTTTCTTGGCCATGGAGACTGACCGAAAAGCCGGAATCCTGTATATGTTCATTGTTACATTGTAAAGAAATGGAAAATGCTGAGCAGAGACCAACAAGGTTTTCTACAAGGACTAAATGCAGACCAAACCTGCTGAAGGTACTGTTCATGGATCACTGACCATGTTTATATAAATTTGGTGGAGAATCTTTAGACACCGGTGATCTTCAGTAATCGCAGAGCAGTTTGTCCGGCTGCCGCTTGTTTGTGTGACACAGTTGATAAAGATGCCATTGAAGGCAGAACAAGTGGAAAACAGAATATGAATCTATACATTTATATTACTAAAATTACATGGTAAATAAAAAATCCTATGGAAATTTTACTACATAATATTATACTATGGTACACATTTTACACTTCACTAGAATTGTCTGTTTGGAGGGCTGTTAAAGAGTTCGTCAACTTGTCTTATTTTTTTTGTGTGTTTTCTCTTTTGACTTTTTTTTTTTTTTTTTTAGCTGCTCTTTAATAAAGATGGGGGTAGAGGGGTGTAACTGGGCTCTCTGCAGAACACCAAACTGCCTTATAATTAATAATAAAAAAAAATTAGTCAATTCCAAGGGGAAGCTACAAATTACTCAACTGATCAGTGCTTAATGGAAGACTCAACCAAAACAGTGTTCTGAGTTTTCTACTGCATATTGGAGGCCTAACTTGTGCGTGCAATAGACTTAAGTGTCTTACCTCTTTGAAATCCTTATTTCCTCATTGCTTATCCTTTGTCTTAAGTGACTGAGTTTTGAATTATGATTTTGACAGCCAAGGCTCCCCTTAAACTGTCGAGCAGCCGATAGCCCATTTGCACTCTTTGCTTATCAAGTCTCCTTCTCTTCAGACTGAACGGTAACATGGTACTGTCCTGTACGCTGCCCATCTGGGAAGCCTTAAAACGGGTAGAATCAAGACAATTGTATTGGATGTCCCTCTCAATATTAAAAACTCAGTAGAGCCTGAATTGGCCTAGGTTCCCTAAACCTGAAAGATGTTTTAATTAAATGTGTTGTTTTGGAATCATTTTTAAATACTTTTTTGTTTTGTTTTTTTGCTTTCCATTTTTGGGGCTGATGTGACTCTACTGTGTTGATCCTTGTACCAGGGCTGAGCTCGGTAAGCTCAGGAAGCCGATGATGATGATGATTTAAAATGTAATCCTCGAGCAGTTAAAATCGTGTGATGGAAACTACACTTGTCAAAAGAATATTCACTCAAAGGGATAAATATTTCTGAGCGTCTAAACATAAAAATATAGTTATTTGCAAGATTTCATCTCCGTTTTTTTGTTGTTGCCATGCCTTGTAAACGCTGAACATGTGGTGACCCTGATGTACACACTCTTAATTGGATAGACGAGGAGAAGCCCGCTGCAGTGCTGAGCTGCACCACTCTGCATAGGAAGGGACTGTGCTGACTCGATAAAGGATTATTCTGGTCCCCCAAACATCTGATCTGCGTTGAAGAGGATGAGAGTTTCATCATCCTTGGCGGTACAAGAACCAGACCAGCAGTTTTCCCCCTCTGTGGCTACCGGAAGTGATGAAATTGCTGTGCCCTCCACACTCCAGCTCCTGTATCTGCAGGCATTTTCTCAGCAGATGTGACCATCTGCCAGACATCTTCACTAAACCAGCTGTCGTACTTGTGTCAAAACCAGAGTTCAGGGAATAAATCGAAGGGAACAGAGCCATTTATAAACTGCTTACAGACTGTTTCAAAGGGTGTTAGCTGTAAGATGTAAATATCCCCTCACTTGTGCGTCATGCATGTGTGAAACAACTGGGACAAATGTTTTATAGATCACAAATGTCAGGTAAGTAAACTTTGACTTATTCTGAGATTAATTTCCATACAAATGTGCCGTAATGTGGGTATTTCTCTCTAGACAAAAATCAGCTGCCTATCAGAACACATTTTCTAGTCAGTTGGGAATAGATTTCCCTAAACTAGGGCCTATCTACTTGTGATATCTTGTGGAACTTGTCTCAGTATATAAATGAAAATTGTGAAAAAATAATTATAATACATATACACATACATACACCTCTCACGAGAGATACAGACAGCAACCTGTAGGACGCTATTAAAGTAAACCAGGCGCATAACTAATTCCTTTAGTGTACAACTGGTCCTCTCTGGTGTTGAGTAAAAGAACAGCTGACTGTTAATGTGTCTGGTGTCAGTCAGCCATGTCCAGTAAAAGCCCAAAGAATTTTCATTCATTGTATTCTTTCTATCGAGGTTGCCAAATCCTCCATTGACTCTGAAAGGCTCTGTGTGTATTGATGAGGGGAATCAGTTTCTGCTCCAGTGGAGAAGTGATTAAATAAACTTTGTTTAAGGGCGGGGCACAAAGATTCCAGTTTGTCTTCTTGGGTGATGATTAGTTGTTGATGTGAACGCACACATACATGAAGCGCTTACGAAACAAGAACCTCTTGCTTGTATGGTAGCATTCGTTTTTGTAACTGGAGATGCTAGAGATGATCGTGGCACACCTGAAAACAAGTCTTCTATCCTGGTGTCCTGGTCAGGAAGGAAAGCAGTCAACATTTTTATTTTTTTATTTGGTTATTTATTTTCCCCCACACTTTTTCTTTTTTGAACTGGACAAAAGTTTATTTGTTTGGAAATAATAAAATCTGTGGTTCTGTTGATGTATGATGAACATGGGCTGTTCCATTCCCCCATCAACCCCCAAAAAAAGTCCGTATGTAATGTTAGGATACGGCAACACGCATGTTGTATAGGCTAATATAGAACGTTGCATAACAATCTGCACTTACAATTTCCGATTCGGGAATATAAAATACAACGCTAGAAAAAAAACGAAAGTCTTCACTTTTTAACTGAAAGCAACAGTCACTCCTCCGTTATGAGGTTCTTCTTGGCTTTATCCAGCCTGTCCAGCACCTCACTGTACAGAACAGACATCTGAAAAGATATATTAACTCTGTCACTAATGCTGAACCCTCATGTTCACATACAGTTCTCTTTCTAGGAGTGATTAGCGCCCTACAATATGCGTGGTTGTTCAAAATAGCGTCACATTCACGAAAGCAATTGTCCTCTGTAATTGGTGCTTTAAGTGCATGGACCCTGAATATTTGCCGATTTTATCAGCCAAACGATATAACGGTCAGGCCCTACAGCCTATAGCCAACAACGTCTGGGTTTTATTCCAATAAAAGCAACAAAGGTGACAACAACATGCATACTATCTTGTACCAGGGAAAAGGAAGAGCATTAGAACACTATATAATGAATAATATAGTATAATGAACGCACTTACACTCGCGGTCAAAAGTGTGGCGTCACGTGTCGTCATATTTAATGAACATTCATTATTCTATTCACTTAAACTCTTATACAGTGCAGTAGATCTAATATAAATAATATAAACCTGGAACTAAAAGCTCTTTTTTTTACGTTGAGTTTGGTATTTAAAAGTATTTTGGGGGAAAAGTGATTTAAAAGTCATTATAAAAGTGAAATAATAAAGGAGAACTGACTCTACATAGAAGTCTCCACTTCAAGATTTGATCACTGCTATCCAAAAACAAGATGCATTCTGGGTATTAATGTTTATATTTAACGCCACTCTTGACGCTGTAAAACTTTTCAGTCATTTTGGAGTCATGATTCTGGACACGTGATGTTTTACAGCTGAATACAAATGATTTTAAAGCTAAAGAATCATATTACAATCATTTTATAGATGATCTGAAACTAAAAATGGAGTTTATATCACTGATAAACACTGATTCCACACTTTTTAAACGCTCGTGTATCTACGTGTACTCTTTTACCTGACTCTGATAGCTCTCCTGCATAGAACCCAGGTGGTGCAGAAAGCTCATCCCTAAACCACACCACTTCTCAGCTTCAGGATACTGGGCCAGACTGTAGAGCAGAATTCCCGTGTTCCACGCTCGAGTCAACAGCCATAAGATCTCGAGTTCAGGGACGTCTTCTGGCTGGAGGGAAGGCAGAACTATTAGACGACAGAGTAGCTCAGGATCAATGACGCAAAATTCAAATCTCATGTATTTGCCTAGTTATTTTTATATATCCGAAGCAGAAATAACCACATGTATCAGGAGCGTTCTTAATGTCTCGACTCAGATTAACCTGACAAGTCGTTTTTTTTTTTTTGGAAAACCAATCGAAAGAAACAAGGCCTACAAAAGGATTTCAATTTAGCAAATTGGCAGGAAGAGGCTGGTGAATGGAGCATCTGCTAACTGAAGTGTAGCTTAAAAACCCATTGACTGAAACAGGAGATCCTTTATGAGATGGGGATAATTGCTGCGCTATAGTAGCTCGTGTGTGGTGGGTGCTGAGTCACTCTGGCGCGCTCACTGCGGCTGGAATAATGGACAGGGCCTCCTCATAGTAACCCCACGCTTCCTCTAACACACGGGGCTCCACTTCATACACACCGCTGGGCAGAGACAGCTGGATCAGACTGTGCAGGCAGTTACTGTTACAAAACAAATATTATTGTGTAATAATACCATTGATTTTGTCTTTAATACATACCATATATGGCATCAGGGCAATATACAAACTTTCATTCACCTGCAGCGTGACAGATCTGCCTGCGGGCCTTGCTTGTGTAGCGCGAGGGCAATTCTCAGGGCTTTCTTACACACTATGGGGAAGTGCGCCGGGGGCTCCATTGCTAAGGCTGCATATACGATATAGATTTGTCATAGCCTGCATAGCCTCATCACATCACATCACGGCACACATGAAATTAGAAAGTACTTGAATCAAACAGTAAACAATATCTGACCTGCAATCGTCTCTAACATTTTCGTGTCAATGTTATCAAGCTCCAGGACTGACTCGAGCACAGACTCGAGCTTGGGATCGTTTAACTTGGCACGTGCCTCAAACTCGTACAGAAGTAATAAAGTGTCAGTCGGGTCTTTGGAGTAGTGACCTAAAACATAAATTGAATAATGACGTGTAATGCTTGCTGCAGTGAGCAATTTAAGTTGGGCATACGGTACTAGGAACTACAGTACTACTCAAAATAAGTGCAGATATAAAATACAAAAATGGGTTACCGGAAGCTTTTAAAGCTTTCCATACCGCCCAGCAAATCTGAATGTGCTCTAAAGCCTGGGTCAGGACCTCAGTCTGAAACACAACAGACTTTGCAGATTAAACATAAGTAAAAATATGTAAAGAAAGGCTCATTTTAATAAGGAAATAAACTATTCTGAAGAAATATTGCATGGTTTATCTGCCTGTTGTTCAGTCTGAGGAGAAATCCTGCAGATCTCCAGACAGGCAGCAGAAACCATCAGCAAGCACGTCTTCTGCCCCATCAAAACACCTCTGTCTGGGACACACAGCTGTGACAGCTGCCCACCAACAGGCAAACAGAAAACGGAAGGCGTCAAGAGTAAAATGGAGGTTTCTGATGAAAGCTTATCTTTCTGTAATCAAACATTAGTGCTCCCAAACGTATAAAAGTACTGCATCTTTTCCCCGAAAGCAAAGGTGCCAAACACAAGGCCCTTATTTTATTTGGCGAACACAAACGTAAAACATATAATATTGAAATAGGCTGTAATACATTTAAAAAAAAAGAAGAAAAGTTGACCGAGTGAAGACTGAACTCACGTCTGTTATGAAAGAAAGCAATTTACATAAATTTACAAGATGACACAAAGCTCGATATGATCATAATTTAAAAAAGTTGCCTTCACAGACAGTAGGGCGTGTTTACATCATCACCAGCACAGAAAGATGCAGGAGTTATGAGCAAGTTTTAGTGTTTGCCAAAACTGAAAATATTGCAAAAACATTGCATATTTTTGATGTTTGGTAAATTGTAAAAAAAAAAAAAAAAAAAAAAAATTACTCATAATAAATTTTATCAGTTCACAGTGCATCGTTTTTCTTTTCTCCAAGAAACACCTCGTGTTCTGCTTTAAAAGGCTAGATTATTAATGTAATCTATTTAAACTATAATCTATAAAATAAATGAATTCATAAGCGTTATAGTTGACACGAAAAATGCCAACGTGGCCCGTTCGGAAAATTGCGTTTTGACAACCCTGCGCTAAAGAGAACATTATGCATGCTATGTGAACCTACCTGGTAGGACAAAATAAAGAAATCCCTCATTCTGACAGGGCTGCGTTCACATTGCAGGGCTGTGTTCCATGCTGACCGTAAAGGAAATATTATATACGATTACAGCACTGCATGGCAAAGCAGTCACACACACAATATCCCATTTTAATGCATATGATCAATAAAGTGAGAAGAGGTGCAATTGAATTGCACCTATCCTCCTGAACCAGTTGGCTTCCTCAGAGCACTGGTCTGCTCCGTGACCAGGCGCTTGGCTGAGTTGGGACACCTTTTCCAGTGCTGCACACACACACACACACACACACAAAGCATATTTCTCACACTCTTGCAAGCAAACAAAGCGATGGTTACCACCACTCCTAACTCAGATTAATGTGAGATATATATCTCTATCTATTTCATCGATGTTCTCACACCTACCCATCTTCAGATATGACAAAAGCACATTTAGACTGGCATCCCTGTGACAGAGGAACGAAAAAAAAATATCAAGCTTTATTCAGCACGACGGGAAGGATATCTGAATTAGTAATCATTCGCCAAACGTATTCAGCAGTAACCTGTTTTCTTCACAGGCGTTCTCCATTGTTGACAGCACAAGTCGAACTAAGCACCTGGATAAAGACGGTGTTGGCAGACATTTCAGAAGACGCATCGATTCATTGTCAGGTTGTTTAGTTCAACACATCTGCGCAGTTTGATGTTTAACATATACAAGAAGTTGGTCTTGGGATTGTGTCCGTGTGGGTGTGGGTGACACAGACCTGAGGGCAGTCAGCACTTGGGATACATCATGTGAGTGTTCACACAGACTCTCCAGGGCTTTCATGGCCGTCTCCTGTTGTTCATTCTGTCATAAACAACGCCTGCTTACGATATGCCGGAATAATACTATGATTATAATACCATAATGAGCATGATAATAAGTAAAATATTGATATTCTGTGTATTCTAACTGACCTCCAGGGCAATCTGAGCTGCGAGGCTGAGAAGGTTTGCTGCGGCGTGCTCAGTGACGAGAAGCCTGTCCTCATTGGGCACAGGCATCTCAGCCAGTACACCAATTTCTCTTATAGCCTCAGCAGCTGAGGGACACAGTTCGACTAAACCCTTAAGATTCACTGCCACGAGACTGTTAATGTTTTTTCCTTAGAAGGTTAAAATAAGTTGCTTTAATTTGAATGGCAAAACATGCAACAATTAAACATTTCGTTTATTTGCTAAATTACATCGTATAAATGTTCACTGACCCTTCTCTATATTGTTCTCCAGAATCGCTATCTTGTAGACACTAAAATGTGTAAAGATGCTGTTTGGATCACACTTGGCCGACTCTGAAATAGCTTCCTTGGCCTGCAACGAATCCGAACGATGATAAACATCTGTGTGTGTGCATGTCTGTGTGTATATACCACACAAGAAATAAACATTACCTTGTTTAGTTGCTGCAAATGGAGTAAACAGGAAGCTCGGTTCCTCTGCAGTTTGGCCAGGTTCTGATCCAGCTCACCCGCCTTGTAAAAACTTAATGAGTAGTTGTACCACTGCAAAGCCTCATGGTACTTTTTGGCCTGGGAAGCAAAACAATGCATATTATGTAATTGTAATAATAATAATAATAATAATAATACTCTGAAGACATTGCTTGTGGGATTTCTCTAAAATTGACGGTTATTAAGAGCACCTCAAAGTTTTTAGCAGCTTTATCCCACAGAAGGAGATGGAGAGAGGTGAGAATGTGTGGTGATAACCGCCTTCCTGTGTAATGACCTAAACAGCAATCAGACAGCGGTGGTCAAGAGACTTCTCAACATTTTTATCATTAAACTAGTTCAATCCTAATCGTCCACGACAAATTCCCAGCAGAGTACTACTATTCGGTATTCCCGTGCCCTCAGATTATAGTGTTAAACCTATTTTGCCTAGGTTGGCATGGTAAGTATAATAGTATAGTAGTCTGTTTATTAATTGGCAATACTTGTGATTGCATCCTCGATTTTCTGCTTGCCCAGCAGTTCTT
This sequence comes from Olivaichthys viedmensis, assembly GCA_028565825.1. NCBI lineage: Eukaryota > Metazoa > Chordata > Actinopteri > Siluriformes > Diplomystidae > Olivaichthys > Olivaichthys viedmensis. The sequence goes on along the minus strand of JAOUQW010000034.1, from coordinate 17,486,941 downwards.
TGCCTCTCAGCATGAGCAGCTCAATATGCAACAGGAGTGCCGAGCCCAGCTCAGGGGATGACTCAAAATGCTGGCAAACCGTCCGCAGAAAGTCAAAGGCCAGAGCTTCTCTGAGAATACACGACGACGTCACATTATAAGAGTGACACACACACACAAGTGAAAACACGACATGAACAGCTTACAAAAGCAAAGTTTTTACGAGTCAAAAAGAGTTGTTACCTATCCTTTGCCATCAGCACTTTCACTGTGCTCAGACACACATCCAGAGGAACCTCAGACTCAAGTAGTTCTGTTAGTCCTACCATACAGCGAGAAAGCAGAGAGGTAAACATGATAAGGAATAGCGCTGAGTAACCCATAATCCATAGACATGGGCTCTAGCGGTGCTGGAGCACCCCCTAGTGAGCTAATGCTGAAAAGGTTTTAAAAATGTAAATAAAGTCATAAAACAATCATTTATGGACACACTGGATCTTTCATTAAACATTTACTGAGTATATCCAATGCACGTAGTAGACATATGTGCACATTTCATTAGCTATACTTCCTGTTTTCCCACTGGTGCATTTTGTAAATTCATAGACATTCACATGGTATCCCAACGGCAAAACCATCCCATCCTAAAACAAGGTTATTCAATTAGCATCCCGCAGGGTTGCTACATTTTTACTGGCCCTTTGATTAGTGCCCAACCAAAAAAAAAAATGTGGATTATCATTTTGTACGCATTAGGCAAATTAATCATTCCTATTTGTCCTGCACCATCAGTGTTAACAGCTATAATTAGCGTACCTAACTACTTAATGTTGCTCAGGCTGATGCACCTCTCCCAGTTTCTTGTCCAGCATGCTCAATTCTCTAGCTTAGCTACTTGGTCTGTTGACAAAATGTAGCTTTCTACTTCCAAAAGAGAAAAATCAACACTAAAAATAGACATTTTAACAATGGTGCGGACAGAAATGATTAGACAGTTTCGTCTGAGACTAGCATTGCCGCCAAGATCACTGACAACAGCCATACCAAGGCTAGTGAGGAGCCTATTAGTGTTGCTTATGCTCCAGTGCCAGCGCAGGAGTAAAAGCTAGGAATTACCTAGCTTTGAGGAGCCTTTCCAGCCATCCGACTTTGATTTGTTAAATTAAAGTCATGCATCAGCAGAATGTATAGCTATAATATAAAGCAAGTTTACTTCCCTTCAAATTTAGGTTGGATGGCACAGACATAATTTTGCATTATCGGCAGTTGGCAATACGGTCCTTTGACAAATGAGACAAGCTCGATCATAATCAGTTAAATGTCATGATGTAATTTGTCTAGAAAATAAATGTCTTTTACATGCAACAGTTAGTAACAGGGAAATGCTTAGCCTGTCAAATGCCTGCTGAAAGGTGATTGGCTAATGGCAGCCATGCTTTTCCAAATACAGAGTCATTCTTAAGAACTCTCTTAGCAACTTGCTTAAAGATGCAGCATGCAAAATTTCAACTTGATCAGACAAGTGGCAGCTTAGAAACAGTTCGTAATAGTGCTGCCTTGTGACATTGTCGCAGTAAATTTAGGGCGTGGCCAAAGAATTAGTGTACCAAAGATTGTGCACAAAGTTTTATCAAGATTGGACATTGTGCGCACGATGTATATTTATTTATTGACCAGCTGCATGTACCGAGCCCCCATAGGAAGTTTTACAAGAGTCACATAAATCTCCTTACGTTAAAATATATTTGGCACCCACTGTGCACAGATATACAGGAATATATTTGTTGAATGTTGACAGCAATCGCTGACCACCAGAATCATCCGACTTACCAGATTTGACAACTTCATCTGGTGTTCCACTTTTCAGCAAAATGCGGATCTTTAGATAACTGCCTGCTGGGTGCAAGTACTCCTGTTAAAAATAGAAACTTCTTTTGATATACTGTGGTCACCCAGTAAAGGTCCGTGTTTTTTTTTTTTTAACAACAGTTTGAAAAATAACAGTCTAACCAGTACTTTTTAGAGGTGCACTGGTCAAAATATTATTGTTCTTACGATTACAAATAACAGAAAATATCTGAGGAACACAATATGATCAAAGCAAATGTATAGCACGCCTGAGGAAAAAAAAAGCCCCTGGGAAAAAAACTCCTGGACTCCTTGGTTGTGTTTATATCCCTCCTTGCCAGTCATGTTATAGACCACGCCCCCATCTTTACTGCTCAAAAAGGCAGCATGGCGGAATTCAGGATGAAACTGGACGGCGAATTAGCTTCATTTCTCCTGGACAAGCAATGCGCTCATTAATGTTAAACTGTTTTGATCAATGACCGCTGCAACAAATCAACATGCTATTTGGCGTGTGTTAGGATTTAGCGTGTTTATAGCTAACTCTCATACTTAGCCAAGTAGAATGAGATGCTAGAGCTAGCTAGCTACCAAACTATTTATGTATATAAATTCTGCCGGGCACCGTAGATTTTGGGAGGCGGGGCTTCGTGTACATGGGCATGCATATGGCAGGTGGGGTCAAGGAGTAAACAAATAATTTCGATGTGTTTATGGTTCACCTTATGGTAACCGCTAGTCTAAATTCTACCCAGTGCACCTTCAAATATGTACTAGCACATCTTTGTTAATAAGTATTATACCTTATTAGCCAGGCTCACAGCATGAATAGCTTTATCCTGATACTTCTGACAGTCTAACTCCAAATAAACTGTAGCAAGAAGTCTCAGAACTTTGGCCTGAAATGAAAATATACTACAATACACCACCGTTACGTTTTCAGACGAGGAGAAATGTCCAGCTAACAGTCTACCAAAGAACTTACTTGCATTTCGGGCCCTGGAGCGTACTTTGCATTTAGCTTTCCTATATCATAGCTTTGACTGGAAATCACAATAAATTATTAGACTGGCAGTTAAAGCTGAAGTATTACCAACAACTGACAACAATATAAACACAGTGACAATATCAATATTATTCGTTTGGTATGTTTATTGATTAACACAGTAAGAGTATAGCCTCACCTGAGCCAAAATATACTTTCCTCATGCTTCTGTTTATCATACGTGTCCACCCCAAAGTTATAGCAAATTAGTGACAGATATCCAGTCTATAAAACATTTTCCCAAAACAAAAAACAATTATTATTATTGAATTATATTATTAAATGTTATTATTAAATGACAAATAAGATTTATAATGGATCTTTATGGCAACACGCCTCCTTGGGAAGTCTCAGAAGCATCTCTTTACATCGCTCTATATGGGAAACGGCCTCCTGGTGATTCTCTTGAGCAACTGCCTACGATGACAAAGCACCATTATTATGTTCATTAATTCCTGCCTCCAACACATTATTGATCACATTATTGATCTGTGTTATTATTATTATCACCGTCACATATTTCATACAGTCCAATGTATTTTCAATTCACTTTAGAGGTTTTTTTTTTATGTATTAAAGACGTTTTCTTGGCTTACTGATTCAGCTTGATAAGAAATAACTCGCAGCAGGTCTTTCTCAACATCTCCTTTTGGTGGGTTGGTATCAGCAACATCTACTTTGGATATCAGTCTACAGTAAAGAGTCTCTAGGCTCTGTTGAAGCCACACAAAACACTCAATATTGCTGTATCCGTCAACAACACACTGTCGAAAACATCATCACATCAAAGCTACAATGCTACTAGACATTCGCAAAAATCCATATGCATGACGCATTATGCAATGTCTGAACATTTCGACTCTGTGTGTACACATTAATTCACAATTCACACTTACGCTGACGGCCAGACTCAAAAAATCATCAGCAAGCGTGGGATTTTTACAATCGAGCCATGTTCTCCCCGTCTTACTGGCCATCTGAGAAACCCAGATTAGACAATTTAATAACAAGGAGCATAAACTGGAATCTGGACGGAAATGTTAAGGTGCATAAACGGTGTATTAGCGTCACCGAATAATACAAGCAATAAGAGAAATATATCGTGTTTTTGAGTAGACCGACAAACCAAAATCTGCTTGCGAATTGTATTCTCTGATTGGTTCTCAGGTTCACATAAATAGAGGAGCCTGCAAGCAACGTGACGCACTGAAACACATGCGAGAAGAAATGTCTGTTTAGTTATAGTTTTTTTTATAGGCTATGTACACTTAGGACACCAAGAAACTGTCTGCATGGAAAGCACATTGGTGCACAGTTAAGCAATAACTATTGAGCATATAATAATACAGTACTGAAACCTTTGGCTTTTTGTAGCTCGTTGATGGCCGAACCAACATTTTTGGTCACAGCCCAGTTCCACAACTGAATAGCACATTCCTCAACCTAGAAGAAGAAAACGAGCTTTTAAAGTTTGATTTTGTGGAATTTGTCCCAGCATTAGTGGTTTTGGGCACGGTTTAGATCTCGGAAAGAAAAAACAACACAGTATTACCGAAGTGAAAAAGGTTTCTGATACAAACATATAATTTATTACATTTCCAGTTTAGAAGAAAGCCTTTATTGTCACATATACAAGTACAGTCGTGGCCAAAAGTTTTGAGAATGACACAAATATTAATTTTCACAAAGTCTGCTGCCTCAG
>JAOUQW010000034.1:17463182-17482267 GCA_028565825.1 Olivaichthys viedmensis | reverse complement strand
AGTGTTAGAATTCTGGTGAAGGTGACCTCTGGTGGTGTGGGGCGGTAGTGCTCTGGTGGTCAGGTCTGGCCGTGACATGCAGGAGCAGCAAGGTGGAATGAATTGTGGAATAACTTTCCATCTCCTAATTTAGCCATTCATCCATGGAACTTCTGGTTCATTTGCATTTGGCTATTTGGTCTATTGGTTAGTCAAACCAGGTTATTATGGAATATAAAACCAAATAATTAAAGAATGTATCAGTCAGAATCTGAGGGCCCAATATAGTCTTATAGTTTGAAAATGTGTAAACATTTGCACAAGCCAACTGAAATAAGTGGTTAGTTCAAGTTTAATTATTGTGGAATCCAAATAATTCACTGTCATTTGTTAAAATTCCTAGGTTGTATAAGTTCTGCTTCGAGAGCCTCGTTGGTGTCTCAGGTAAGTTACATAGCATTGGGAAGGCCAGCTGCCAACTGTTGTTGCTAAAACTAAAGCCATCATAACTGTGTGTGAATAGAATTAAAAACATGAAAACAAAGAAACAAATGGTAATATATAAAAAACTTTTTTTTACTGTTTTTACTTTCCCTTTTTATCTTCGCAGAAATTAAGGTTTTCTTTCTCTCACATAGATTCACACTCTTACTTTCTTTCTTCTATTTAAAAAAAAGCATCTCATTCAAATGACTGTTTACTTATCACTTAGCAGCAGGTGAGAATTTCCATCTCTAATTCCAAACATCGAGACCTACCTGCATTGCATTTCCTCATTTGATCTCATCTATATCTGTCGAACTCTCCAGCTGGAACATTCCCCCATTTCCTCTCCCAGTCTCTCGGCTCTCTCTGAAGGCGACAGCTGCTCTCTGACTGCACCTCTCTCCGGTGTTTCACCTCTCCAGGGTGGATGGAGGGAGGGAAGACTAAGAGGATAGGAGGATATAAAGCAACGTAGGCAGCAGGTAAAGGGAGAGAGCAGTCACGTGAATGTCACCCTTGTCGTTCTTCCAGAACGTTTCCCACAGATCAAAGCCTCCATTCTGCCCCCACTGGCATATGGCTCTGTCTATTTAAACACATCATTGTCAAGTGCTTTGAAAAATGCATACCTGAGAGCTGAGGGGCCGTACATTACAGTAAGGCCCAAAACTTTGCAGCCACTACCAAGAACATTTTATAACGCTTTACCTGAAACCTGCGTCATAAGATTGATATAACCATGTATAAACATGCGTGTCATGGCAGATGTCATACACTTTCATAAGTTGTCATGGCAGTTTATGTCCAGTTGTATAGCAGTGTGATGTTACTATTAATAGTAATTGTTATAACAGCAGATATGTCTCATGACAGCTTACGGTTCATGATAATTTTTGCTAAGTGTGCCCTAGTTAGCATATGTTTTATTACATATTTTATGTTACATTTTAGATAACTGTCATGAGGCTTGATTAAATAAGTGTTACATCTGCTCTGACCTGTCACTTGACAAACATGATATGGCATAAAAGGATACGAGTTCTATCATGACATGACAATGGTAACATGGCACTGTTATATCACTGGACACTGTCATGGCATCAGTTGTGAAAAATTAATAAGTCACTAATAAGTCAAAAAGAAGTTGTTCTTATTGACTGAAGGCAGCAGTGATGGCAACATTATGCATAATGAATTCAGGTATTGAGTCAATATAAGTGGTTAGTATTATGAGACAGCAATTAACACTGTGTTAAGAGTCTACATGTGTTACAATTTAAATAACACATTTTATGTCACAACAATTAAAAAAATAAGCAAATGGTGTGCAGAATTTTGAAAATACACAAAATAAATGTCTTCAAATAACTAGAACATTTCTGGTCAGCAGATTTTTGGGGTGTGTCGAGAAGGGTGCAAAAATTTGACTCCATTACCAAGAATAGTTTTTATTTCAATAGTGATGAAAAATGAATGCAATTTTTTTGCCAAATTATATTTCTCAAACAATATAATATAAGTATAAGTTAAAAAAAAATGGTAACACTTTACAATAATGTTCCATAGTTAATAGGTAACTATGCAGGGACTAACCAAGAACAAATTAATAGTTCTTCATTAACACTTAAGTTACTGCTATTAACTACCAAGGAATACTGGTTAATTACTCAGTAAGTATGATAACTAAGCAGTAATTACTGAGTTTTACATGTCTCCTGCAGATCTACTAGATCTACTAGATCGACGGCGAGGGTGACATTCACGTGTCTGCTCTCTCCCTTTACCTGCTGCCTACGTTGCTTTATATACTCCTATCCTCTTAACTACTACTACTATGGCTCCTTTATAATAACTACTTATTAATTACTATTCACATCAACATTAATTCCCAATTGCTACAAATATTGTTACCAAAGTGTTGCCAAAAATTCCTCTTATTACCCTCAAGGGAACATCTTTTGTACCTTTAGTGTGTATGTTTTACCTGGGAAGCAAATTAAAGGTAAAACAGTGGTCCTTAAGGTCTAATTATGTACCTTTAATTATGTTTAAAGGTACACTATATTCACGTTTCCAGGTAAAAGATACCTACTAAAGGTACAAAAGATGTACCCTTGAGGGTACTACCCCTGGGACAAGGGAAGGTACAGTTCAGTACTTTTTTTTCTGAGAGTGTAATTTAGCCTATTGAGTGGTGCCTTGCTGTAGCAAATGTTAGGCTACATTTTCATGCTTGAATTACTGTTAAGTGAATAAGATTTTAGTGAACTTAGGAAACTTTTGTAAATAATGATATTACAGTTTAGTAATAATGGTTTACCAATAATGCTATACTGGAGTCAGATTCACCTACAGTTAGGCTAAAATTTTAAATATTTGTTGCTACAGCAGACATTGTTGTTTTAACACGAGGTTATTGTTGAGCTAAAGGAAAGAGCTCAAGCTGAATACTTACAACTGTTTGAAACCTCTTATTGTGTTCTGCACACTAGATTAAAAAAGAAATGTCTTAAAAGCTCACTCCTCTCAGCCCTTAGCTTCCAGCAATTGTTCCTGCTCAAGTCTTATCTCGCTGCCCTTCTGGCCCATGGTGCACAGCTCTAAAAACTCACTTGCAAAAAAACAAAATCTCTACTTCATCTCTCTATGGGGTGCGGTGTTAAATAAGGGTGTACAATTGACTATATTGTAGCGGTTAAGAGATGTGAAAAAAGCATGCACAACTGCTTTAATTTGTAATACAATTAAATAGGCTGTATATAACAAACAATCCTTATGTGCATTCCCACAAGTCGGTTTGTGTATTTGCAGAGTCGAGTTGGGCCACGCCTTGTGTTGTAGCTTTAAAGCTTATCAATTTGAAGTTGGTTTTGAAAAATTCTTACATTTATACCACTCTGCGTCTTGGGTGACTACTTCATTTTGAAAGTCTCTTTTTTTTACTCTAAGTATAAATGGTGTTTTGCAAAGAAATAGAAAATACATAAATATCTAAACTGACAATTTTAGGAAATGCATCCTTCAGACAATGCGTTAACGTTCTGTATTTTCCTGTGGCAAAGATTTCTGTCTCAAAGTAATATACTTTCATGATATTTATTGTATGTAACTTGGAAGAAACAAATAAAGGTTGTGTCCAGAATTTGCTCTACTGCTTTATTCAAGTCTGCTTAAGAGCTTATAATTCCCATAAGTAGTACAGTGGCCTCCTGCGCTTTCAGCCTCCATATCTTCTTTGCTGCATTGTGTTAAAAACGGTGTATACCACTCATACCAGATTGCTAGCAGAGATGTCCAGTCAAACATAAAACATCCATCCTAAGCTTTTGAAAACAAAGAAGTGCATGAAGATGCCTCTGCATGAAGTGTGTTATTTCTAGAATCAAGGTGAACAGTTTATTGATCTTACAGACACCATGGGGTGACAGAAGAAGTCCAGAGTTCACCAATGATTGTTTACTTTGATATAATTTAGATGTGTATCCTGTTTTCCAAAGTTAAAAATAAAACCATGACTTGTTTGTTCTAGGTATTTGTTTTGATAGCATATTAACTAGATATGGAGACAAGCAGCCAGTGTAACTGTTGAAGTATGATTGTAGAATGTAATGTGTGCAGAGTGCTTGGTGTGTGTGAGGCATGGTTTCTCAAGGGTTCTTTGAATAGTTAAGGGTTCTTAGCTTCCTAAAGGGGTTCTACTTGGAAACCTCTATGCTAGGGAAACAGGTAGGGTTTTTACATAAAACCTTTTAGGGTTCTAGATTTAACCTTTTTTCCAAGAGTGTGGTAGCTGAACTCTGAATACTTTGAAGCCTATTTAGGTTTGAAGCATGAACCAGGGTTTCTGCATCTTTCAAATGAAGTAAGGGTCAAAGTCAGGCGATGCTGTGGAGCTGCAGGAAAGCCCTTTTAGTAAACGACCCAATATGAGACTTAAAGGGAAGTGTGGAATTGAAGATTACCCTAAGATTACAAATACTAGGACAGGGTTTAATGACATCAATCGATAGAAAATTATGAGAAAGTACTCTTTTGGGACCAAGCAACAAAATTTTAGTTTTTTTTTCAGAATTTGATTTAATTGAGAAGTTCATTCAGCATTTTAAATCATGGATAGGCTACATGCTGTTAGTGGTGTGGGTGGCAGAGCTGCAAGGGACGTAGTGCTGACAAAAAATCCAAATAGATCTGAGTGTCATCTGCATAACAGTGGAAGCTAAAGCCATATTATATGACCAAAGGAGGAGAATATAATGAGATAAAGATTCAGGGACCAAGAATTGATCCTTGAGTGAAAATTTGCGTGACGGGGCGGAATTGTTTCCAAAGTGATACAGCGTAGATAAGACAGTCCTTGGTTCCATTTGTACTTTATATTTTGGGGACATCAGTAGAAATAGCTGACTACATCTGCAAGGGCTTATTGCACTCTTAAAATAAAAGAATCTAGAATCCTTAAGGGTTCTTCGGCTGTCCCTCTGGGGAACCCTTAAAGGTTCTGTGTTTTCAGAGAGGGTTCCAAGTAGAATCCTTTTAGGAAGCTAAGGACCCTTAGACTATCCAAAGAACCCCTTGAAGAACCCTTAAAGAATGCTTTTTCTAAGAGTGTAGGATTTAGCTTTAACAACATAGTTTGTGCTGTTACCTGCACAAGGAGGGGAAAAAAACTGTGCAAAATTTTTATTGGAAACTCGTCTTCAGCTGACCCTTCGACAATGCCACATGATAATAAATTGGCCTAATGCATGTTTAAATTGACTCAATATGATTTGAAGCTGATGTAAGTTGGCAAACAGATACAGCAGCGCGCGCTCCAAGTTCACTGGCCTGTGACGTTGCGCCGCGTTTTCTATAAAGCCTGCAGGAGCGCGAGCAGCCAAAGCAGCTGGGAGAGCATTGCTGCAGTCATCTGCTGTCGTAACATTTAAGGACTTCATTCATTTAAACGCGAACAGTTTAGCTCGATCACTACCTTAACTCTTGGGATTTGGAAGTCTGTTTAGTTGGGATTCTTTTTTTTTTTTTTTTTTTTTTGGGGGGTGTGCATATTATTTTCTAAATTCTGGTCCGACTATTTTAAGAAGAAACAAAACTCGCACCTGCCCGGCTGTGTCTGTGGACTATGGGACGTATCTCGTCGGGTTAGATACTTTGATCTTATCGTAGGAATCTCCACTAAACCATAATACTATACGGAGTTTGAGCAGCTTTAACGACTGACGTTTCCATTGGAGCAAGTTCTCCTGTAGACCACCGGCACCTTCTCCCACACACTCCATGAGCATGACTCCCGAAGGAAGCGCGGCTTTCATAGTCGTGCTTTTTCACTGCTTGACGCACACGAACGGTAAGTGGCCAACTTTTAAATTCATCTCTCATTTATCCCGTCTACATGAGATATATACTTTTTGAAACTTAAGACATCTTTCAGGCTAGCAAAATCAGTGATTTCTGTCGCAGTGTGGTGGACTGAGGAGCGCTCTTTGAAAGAACCCTGGTCGGTCTTTGTGAGTACTGTGAATAAACGCCTGTCTAGAGTCTATGAAGCACATCAAGCTCCTGTCTTCACTTTAGCACCTGTGTGACTTGTGGCCGTTTAGATGCACTCTGTCGGTTAATGCAGTTCCCTTTTATTGCACAGGAGGGAGTTTAGTTCCACTGAAGCACACTGATTCTGGGCTTTAATCACTCCAGTGTACCTGTGCAGCCTTGAGAAAGTCATTAATGCATGCATCTTTATTGGAGCTCCAGTTTGCTCGGGCTGGTGTTCATGCAAGTGACTATGGGTGAACAATTGGTCAGTAGTGAAAAACATGCTGCATTGTCCCATCCTCCGAATATGATTTGGCGTCCACAGTACATAGTTTGAAAATCTCTGCGTTTTCCGTATGATCCTACAACAATAGGATTCCAGTGTGAAAGGAGAATGTCTGTTTACAGGAGGAACGTACACAGTTGATACATGTCTGCTCGGCTGTCTGGCTCCCTCAGCACATAAATAAATATGAATATGAAGGGTGGATGTTGCTGTGGTGCTGCAGATACACGTCTTCCTTTTGGTGTCCAAATAAAAAGCGACCCCCTGCTCTGATCCAAACAGAGGAAATACTACTCCTCCCACCTGTAACCATTTTGGTCTTCAAGCTTTGTCTACAAGGTTTCCATGTAGATTTCCTTCGCTGTCCACATGTTGAGCGTGGGAAAGACACATGGAGGAAGTGGATGGAGAGGCAGGAGGCACCCTGGAATTGTTCTGGCCAGCAGAGGTCAGGGAAATGTGACACGCTACCTGAGTAAAGATTCCTTCCCCAAGCTCCTTGTATGCCCAGTTAACTTCAAATAAATCTGAGCCCCCCGCCTCATACACTCACTGGGTACACTCTCAGAAAAAAAGGTACTAAACTGTACCTTTTCCTGTCACTGGGGTGCTACCATTAAGGGTACATCTTTTGTACCTTTAGTGTGTATCTTTTACCTGGGAGGGTGCATGTAATGTACCTTTAAATTTAGAAGTGAATTAAAGGTACAAGAGTGGTCCTTAATGTCTACTTATGTATCTTTAATTAAGGTACGCTATATTTACATTTCCAGGTAAAAGATGCAAACTAAAGGTACAAAAGATGTACCCTTAAGGGTACCACCGCAGTGACAAGAATAGGTACAGTTCCATACCTTTTTTTCTGAGAGTGTATGGAGAGGTATGGGATATTTGACAAATTGAGATTTTTCATCTAAACAATTTAAACCAAGCATCAAGCTTTTACTTTGTGAAATACGCCAATTTATTTCAGCAGTGCAAATATTTTTGTTAGTTACTAGCTATCTTTTGGTTGTGCTTCATATGCAGTGACTGGTCTGTGCACTGTTCTAGAAAACACTGAATTGATAAACCTTTGTACGCTTGAAAGGATCCATAGATACAAAGTTATCTGCGAGTCTTAGTAATATGCTTTGCTGAGGCAGCTAGGACCTGATAGATTTGATTGCATTGCACTATTGATTTCGTATTGGTTCACTGTTGAATACATTATCTGGTGATTCCTTTGAAAAGAGCTTGCTGTTACCTTACCAACACAGAAATGCATTGTTTTTTGATTGTTTATTAAAAAACTTTTATTTTGCATGAACATACCTTTATTTTAAGTGCTTTAAAATATGATACATGATGTAAGGCTTAATTTGAAAATTGTGTGCCAGTTTCTCACTGGTTTAAAATAGAAGGACAATTTTCGAAATACGTCAAATATTTGTCTCTTTTTGTGATTAGCCAAAATATAGAAGTTTTGATTGTTACTTAGATTCCTTACACAATAACTTTCTGTGAAACGGATGTTACTCACATGGTCACAGTAATTAACTGTTTTAGTGTTTTGCCTGAACTGCTGTCTACTGTAGATTAGTCCTTGGAGGAGCAGAATTCCTTGTGGATAATTCATCAAACTGAAAATTCTGGGAATCAGACTTTGCTCTGAACTTTTCTTATTAAGCATATAGAGAATGGTTCCACAAATAACTGTCAAAGTTACATTTACTAATTTAGCAGTGTAGTTGGTGATATGGGAAATCCTTAATCGATCTAGATATTGCCAAGGAACCATTTTTAATAGATAAAAATTTATTTTGAAGCATATTACAGCCATTGAGGCAATACAGTACTTCAATTCTTGTTGAAGTGTTTTTTTCATGTCCAGAAGGCTTTCTGTGCATGCCGTGGAGAGCTGTGGTGCATCAGTACAGGAGGCTGAGAAGCATACAGTAGGTAGGGGTCAGCCAAGTGCAAAGTCAGTCAATGGAGGAGTGGAGTGTGAGAGCAGACTGCACTCACTGAGACTCTCTGTATCTGAGAGTCTGGTGCCAACACAGGGGCTGTGAAAGAAGTTAATGCTGGCTATTTACTTATCTCTCCATCTTTCCAGTGCTCGACAGACTGACAGAGGTATTGCGGTAGATGAAAGCGTTTATAGCTCATAAGCATGCCTTATAATTGCCGTAATTATTGGGGATGATGCCAGTCTTATAACCACCCTCGTGCCCTGTGATAAACATGTTAGATTCAAAGCCAGCTATAATGCATTTTCATCCACTTTCCTATTGCAATTTCAGGGTGAATGTCCTTCACCAGTCTGTTTGAACTGCAGCGTAAATCTTATGAGATTTCGAGCATATTGTGAGAGCTTATGGGATTCTGTTCCATTTTTGAAGGATATGTGTATTGTTTTGTTATACCCCAGAGTCTACAGAATAACCTTAGTCAAGTGCTGTTAACTAGTAAAACCTGACTGTGACCACACAATTTGGCCATATGTTTTTCTACTTGCATTTATGTAAGAAAGGGGAGGGGGGGCAGGTCCCCAATCTCCAAAGACCAATCTACAAGCTAATAAAAAGTCTGTTCTTTTTGCTGTTGTTTTAACCTTGCTGCTTGGCAGAAGGATAACTTGGAATAAGAGTATGCTCTTGTATTTGAGAAACAAGCCTCACTACTTGTGATGTACTAACAGTCTCCTTTTTTGGCAGATGGTTTCCAGTCTTGTTGAGATATTAATCTTGCGGTTGTAAATCAGCCATCAGGCATAAGTTGAATTTGTATTACTGTTGTCTAGGATGAAGACCGGGACCAGGGGTAATTCACCATGAAATAGCGAAAACAGAACGCTCATAGGTTTTCTGTAAACGCTCAAGCAATTAAATATGCTTACCTCACCACATCTAACCAGTGCCACTTCAGCCATGAAATTAATTATTCAAACGCCTGTACAGTATATATTGTATACAGTGATAAATAGTAAAAGCATTGATAGCATTGATAGTCAAATAGCATGACTACATGTAACACTATTCAAAAAATAATGGTTCCTAAAAGACTCGGGTTCCTAAAAGACTTGAGGGGTTGGTGACTCTCAAGGGTTTTAATTCCCCTGAAACACAATCATAAAACAGCAGAATGGAGAGGCAGTAAACAAAAGTAGGGTGGTCAGTCCCTGCCACTAACTACTGTTTTGCTCGTGTGTCCAAGGGCACAATAATCTTTGTCATTTGTCCTTTACTCTTTTTTTTTATTACGAGACCTCCAATTTTGTTAACTCTTTTGTTCCTAGTGTCAGTGAACCTTGTACCAAGGCTACAGGAACTGTGATTCTCTATTGTTGTGTGTGTTCCCAAAAACAGATTCCCTCCTCTGAGACGACTTTACGGGCACACTGTATCATACAGTGAGTGGACAGGAAAAACAGGGAGTCGTGAATTAACTGCAGTGAAGGGAATTCCGCACATTATGCCCAGCACTTTCAGGGCTGTTACGGGGAATTTCCTCATCACAGACAGTACATGACTAAACATATCAAATAAAAGTAATGCATTTCACAACTTCACTCTCAAGACATTGCTGATGTACAGTTCCATTGGTCTGAGTCACACATAAAGTCTAACTTGTTCTTATTCTGGTTCTAGTTTGTTGGATTACTCAAATGTTTGGCAAGCCTCCAAGGTGACTATTTGGGTTCACTTAATGGTTTAGTGGGAAAGAATTCCTTAAATGCCCTTAGAATGATACTTCCTTTGAATCAAATATTTCCTGTTCTCATGAGGCAGTATGTGTGACTTAATAGAAGAAAGGCTTTGGAATTGCCCAAGTAAAGTCTCACACACTGAGGAAGGGGTACCTGAGCAACTCTCGAATCATGTTAATTGCAGTTTTATCACTGGCTCTGGCGCCCAAGTAAGTTTGCTAAATCCTGCATCTACCATGTCCCCAAACTATATTTCTGTATCTCCATGCCTGTTCCATAGCTTTAATTGGCTTCAATGGAAACCATGACCTAGGCCCCTTGAAGCACTGCAGCAAGTTATATTTCTGGCATTTTTCAGGCGCTGAGCTTGAGGAATGCAGTCCACAGCTGTTGAAGAGGGGCGAAGATGCTTGTTGAGATTAACGCTGGGCAGGAGTCAGGGGCAGGTGGGGGTGTAAGAAGGGCACACGTGGGCGCAGAGAGACAGATATGATGGAGTTTTATGAGAAAGAACCCTTTTAAAGTACTGCTGGGGGCCCCCCACTGAACAGACCAGCTGTGAGGATGAGCACTGACAGTTTGTGGACTCTTAAGTGCTGGGTTTCTCACCAGTGTATGCGTTCAGATCCACATCTGTGAGAAAGGAATCATGGGAGAGGGAATGTGTGCGTGGGTGTGTGTATGTGTGTGTTTTGCGTGTGAGTGCACATGTGCATAATTACCAGTTTACAACAATATAAAAGGGATGATGTAGACTGAAGCTACTGGCACATCTCACTGCAGGGGCCAAAATCAGTTAGCTACACTCTGGCTGCTGGAATTTCACTAACAGTCACCTACAGTCCCATGTAATACTCAAAACTTTAATGAGGATGGTTTTCATAGGGTTTCAATAGGAAGCCCTGCTGTAATAAATTTTTGCAATTTAAATGACATATGGAACACATGTAGCTGGCGTATGAGCTAGGGTATAGGCATTGTAATAAAAAGCTTTGCTGGTGCAGGCTGCAGTGTTAATATTTTTAGTGTTACTCAAAGCTTTGTTGACACATAATTATGTACATGCAGTTCAGGTTTTATTGTGCTCTTAAACACAATGTGAAATAGCGTGAAATCTGACTGACCCAACAAAGCAGTTCTACAATTTCATTTGCCATGGTCAGGATACTCAAAATGCTTTGCAATAAGCAAAGTGATACCTTTTAGTTGAGGGAGGTACAGAATTGTCGTTAAACTAACACTTTTGGGCAAAGGGGCAGTATCAATCTGAGAGAGGTGGGGACTCGAGAAACATCCGTTCCCTTTAATTAACCTTGGAGTGTAAAACAACAATGATGTTATAGCATACTGGGAGGAAGTTCAAATTAAGTAGCAATTGGTGGGGTAAGTCCATTCTGACAATGCAGCTGTGCTTTCACATGTTACCGTACTTTCACAATGCACAGAAGAGATTTCTTTTGTTTTGAATGTTTGTGTGTGTGTGTTTGCAGGTGTGCAAGTAGGGTGCAAGTTTGGTGTGAGACTAAGGTAAAGTCGAGTTTATAGATATATCGGTTCTGTTTGATGAACACGACATGCAGTTCAGTTTGATGAACCTTTTTGAGTTCATATTTATAAAGGACGAAAGGTGAAGTAGAGAAGTAGTGAGAGTGTGTGCATATAGGAGCAAGAGACAGAGAGAGCAAACTGTGAGCGATGGTGAGCCCCAAAAGGGGCTGAACGTCATTTTGTAACATTATCTTCCTTCTCTGACAAACTTTACATACTGTCCCTAAATTCATTAACCATGGCAAATTAAAATAAGCATCTTTTCCTCAACAACATGCACAACCAAAATGCACAATGAACACAGGCTATTTGGTTAGTTGCCCATCCTGGACATCAGGGAGACTGACAGTGCTTTCTATCCTGAGCATGACTTCATCCTCTCATCAGCCACTTGAACTGATCTCACACCAAGAGCGATTCTTCTGTCCAACAATGTTTCTTCCCCACATAAGTAATAATTGCACAGAGAAGAGGCCGGGCAAGGTCAGCATTCAATGAAAAGCTCCATTAGAGTGAAAAAGGTCCGTTATGTAAGAGAGAGAAAAAGAAGATACTCTGAGCTGAACTGACTGAGTGATCTAAAGAAAGTGCTTGAGGATACTGGTCAGGCTAATCTGGGTCTGCGTGGTGATCTCTGATTTTGTGCTGATAGAGGTGACCTTTGTGGAGCACAGCTGCACCTCCCTTCCTCCCTACTACACACACACACACACACACATGTTAATTTGGGTCTGGTTTGGTTCAAACTGATAAATACAGCAATTTGAGTAAGAATTGCTGCACCCTGACTGTGTAATCAAAACATGTTCATGCCTATTGATGAATGAAGCTCATTGTTTCCTTACTATTTCCATCTCAAAGCTGTCCTGAACAGACTGTGCTCTAGCAGGCTAATACGTTGCAGACACACTGGCCTGTTTTTAGACTAGTACAGTATTTGTTATGCATCTATATTGTGGTGGTTTTGAATCAATATCAACCAACAGTGCTCTGTTATGCTCTTTAGAAATGAAATGGTGTTAAGCTCTCTTACTCATCCACATAATTAATAAGACTGTGTGTGGTAAGAGTGGTAGAAGTAGAGGTATACTGTTACTGAAGGCCTCGACTGTGTTGTGTTTCCTGCAGGGCTGGTGCCAGACCCACAGCTGCATCCTCCCAAAGACACACACCTGCAGCATGCTGGAGGCTCCCTCACACTCATCTGCAGGTACTGTATTCTCATCTCCGACACAGATCCTGTAAAGCCACAAATCCTACTTCTATTGCTACTACTACTATAAAACACACGCAAACATACGCACACACACAGACACACACGGTTCTGCCTACAGTTATGTCTAAAGAATTATCATCATCCAGACACCACAAAACGTTTGGGAAGTTTTTCCCAAGATCTCTTGTTGTACACTTAAAACATGACATTATAATAACAATACATCCAAACATATCACTTTTGTGTTTTGTATTGCTTCAGAAGAGATGAATAATCAGGTCCACTTCAGAAGAAGAAGGATAGTTGATATGAGTCCAGAAACTGATTTCTCTCTGGCTCCCCTTACTCGTAATGCACGTAAATCTCAGCCTTATTTTCCACAGGCACTTGAATTAAAACAGATAAGAATGGTATTTCTGCCTAGGGGAGTACATAGTCAGCGACACCAGGAACCAGTTAATAGGGTCTCATTTTGTTCATTCATTCCAATTGCTGCAGAAAGGTTGAAGGGAGAGGGGGCAGCCTGAAACATGCATATTTGTTGAATATTTAGAGAGACATGCATAATCCTGCAACCAGGCTAGGAATGCTTACCCCTATGGGCCTGTTTAGTGTGACACTTCCCTACAAGGACATGTACACTAAATGTCTCTCTTATATGTCCTCTCTATCTGGCTTATTATGTGGAACTAAAATAGTTTGACCTCTCAATCTGGAGGCAAAGCCACTGGTATGTCAGACATGGTATGTTTGATGCTCTTCGGGGATCTATTTAATGGGATCTTGTTTGAAATATGTGTTATTAGAACACGCCATCCAAGAAAAGCCACATTCCCATGTGAAAATCAGACTTATCAGAATGCATTACATTAACAGAGCTAATTTCAAACACTTTAAAATAAACCATTAAGTCATTAAATATTGTGGAAATATAGGTGGAAAATAAATGGTATGATTATGACTATATGGTGTAGCAATTCAAAACAAATGAACATAACTGTTATGCGTATCTATCTATCTATCTATCTATCTATTACTGTACAGCTCTTAGAAAAAAAAGAGTAGTCTTAATAGTTCTAGGGATAAGGTTCCCTTTTGAATCTGGTTCCTCTCAAGGTTTCTTTCTCATGTCGTCTCGGGGAGTTTTTCCTTGCCAGTACCACCTCTGACTTCCTCATTTGCTCACTTGCTCATTTGTCTGACTTGACATCCAGATTTCTGTCAAGCTGCTTTGTGACAATATATCTATTGTTTATACAAGTGCTGTACAAGTCCAATTTTACTGAATTGAATTTGATACTACACTTGATCATACAGTGAATTAGCCCAATTGTGTTATCTATGGATGTTCATATATGATTCTTAATATTTATTATCTTAATATTCTTAATATTAGGGGGTCTACCCATCTGCAGTGGAGACTGGCCAGTAGGAACCTAAGTTCTGAAGGGGTACAAGTTGAACCGTGTGAGCAAACTGCAAACTGCAGCAAGCTGGTGATACACAACCTGAAGCACACGGACACAGGACACTACACTTGCTGTCACAACAATTCCAGAAAACATGAGAGTTCCACATATGTCTTTGTCAAAGGTAAGTAATCAATTTTGGATAGGTCAGTTAGATGGCTAAGTCATTTCCTTCCTGAAATACACCTCAGACTAAAGAAGATATAAGTTATAAGATATAAGAAAATGTATCTGGGAAGAAACTGTTCAGAGCTCAGAGACCCTCAGGAACTTCTCTTTTAATGCTGTGAGCATGGATTATAAGCACCATTATAGTCAGTCCAAAATGTGAATGTGATAAGAGTTTCTTTGGCATTAAAGAAAATGTGTTGAATTTACACACACAGATAAGACTTTCTCTCTAATGTGTAGGCAACTGTTTATCTATTTAATGCTATTTTTGTTTGTTACATTACCCAGCACAAGTCAAGCTTTGCTACAAGTCTTGGTAGCAAAAAGTCACATCTTTAGAACTAAAAAGTCCAACCATTGCAGCATACACAAGGCCAAAAAATCCCAGCACCATATTACTTCCTGTTATTTTTTTCAGGGAAGAGACACAGTCAGCAAGGGACTGCATGATACAGATTCTGACACAAATTCTCCAGTGCTTTGAAAAAACCCAGAATCAAAAAGGAAGAAATATTTAACAGCTTCACTGTACACTTTAATGAGGTTTCAACAAAGCCACAAATCAGATTAGCTGGCAATGAGGCCTTTTTGTAATAACATATTTATGATTATACACAGAGAAGACATTTATTATACAAGGTCAGACAGACACAGGGGCAAGGAAAGGAAGGCATTTGTACAGGGCTGGATGACTTTTGGGAGACGGAAGCGGAGTGTGATTGCGTCGGAAGCTCTGGTCATTGACTATTATTTCCTGCTTTGGCTCCTGTTTTTTTCAGTCTCTTCTTGAGTGTCGCAGCAGTGTGACAGAATATTTAGCAGATACCTTGCTAAATTTCTCATGAAAGGTTTTGCCTATTGATCTTTACCAGCAGTGCATTCTCTCAATCTTTACAGAAGGGCAAGACATGCCCTAGGCATGCTAGCAATAAGCTTGAATATTGATAATGCAGTGACAGACCAAGCACCAAAACTTAATACCTTCTGCTCAGTACCAGCCTTTTTTCCATTAGCTTTACAGTTTAATTACAGAGGATTTTTAAAATGTAAAAAATATACTATATATCACCCTTATGGGCAGTGAGCCCAGTTGCATGAAGCTCAGTTGTTTAATAAAGCCGAATAAATGAATCCTTAACATCATTGAGAATGATTGTATTGCTTGACTTGGAACTGAAAAAAATCATATAGCCCCAGGAGTGTGGCAGGGATTTTTTTCTAGAGGAGATAAACAGTCCTACAATCAAATATGTTTTAGTACGTACAGTACATACATACTTTATATTTTATGTTCCTACTATAGTAAGTTTCATGAATATGCATATGTTATCTACAGATCATCATCATCCTTTCGTGAAGACTTTCAGTAATGAATTCCTGTATACATACAGACATGAAAAAATGCTGGAGATCCCTTGCAGAACAACATCTCCTAGTCAAAATGTTACTTTGGAAACAGTGAGTATTTTTTTTCACCATGCTATTTTACATATTGTGAAGTCATACTGTACATTAAGACTTTGTAGGAAGCTTCATTATCATGAACCAATATAAGCTGGATTTGGGTGTCATTAATTGCGATATGTGGTTGCACTGTGAGTACTGTGTCCAGCTTATGTGTTTCTGACTGGTTTCAGTAGACTTGTTAACATTAAAGACAGTCGTAAATGTGTCTGTTACAATGTGGCATTGACGACGGCATGGGACTGTGAGCATTTCTCAGGTTCTCATGGGCTTCAAACCTTTCCTAAAGCAATAGGATGTGTACATGGACAGTGACAGAGGCACAGGGAAGCTTGAGACAGGCCATGGAGCCATCCAGTCTACTTCCTTTAAGAACAGGAAGGTGGTCGTAACCTTTTTTCCCCACCCAAAATAGAAACTGGGGACTATAAATACAACCCCCTATTTTATTGCTAGGAAATATAGGTAGGAAAAAACAGCTGGCCAAGAGAAGTCAGGGAGGTTGATTAACTCTAATCATGATGCATTTTGTAATAGATGCCTACTGTCTATGAGCTCCTAAGCTGTGTAAAGCAGTGCTTGCCATGGACAAACACTTCAGTCAGATGTTACAGATTGTTGTGTGACCTTCCTGCTGTTGGAACATCTGCGGCATTCATCTTACCCATTTCCTTCCTTCCCTCCTTTTCTAGCATCATGATAGAACAAAAGCCAAGTAACAAACAAAAGATGTGGAATGATATTGCAGACTTGGTTATAATCATGTTTTGCAATCCTAAATTCTGTTTTACATGTTACCACGTAGAGAAATGCCCACAGACCATAAATGCTTCATACCTGATTTGTCTTTTAATCCCTTAATAAGTATCAGTTTTCAGTTGAAGGAACTGGCACTCAAAGGGAAGAACTACAGACAAATGTACTGATAGAAGACCTCAAGACTTCTCTCTTTTTTCAGATGCCCCTCATGAAAGACTCTTTACAAGCACACGTGTCATGGGACCCTAAAGTGGGTTTTAGGATTCCACTGGGTTCTTATGAGAGCTACAACATGATCACATGTGCCACCAGTGTAAATGGCAAACAAGTCACATCAAGCTTTATACCCCTACGCCGTAGTGAGTGCTTTTTAACATTGAATATCTCAAACATAAAGTGGTCAAATACAGCTGTTATTGAGCCAACCTCTCTGTTTGTAATGTTTCATGTGTAACACTATTCCTGTGACGCCCTACTCTGTCCTGTGTCTAGCCAATGTTCTGAAAAATGTACGCATCACTCCCGGACATCCAAGAGTCCTGGTCGGACACACTCTGGTCCTCAACTGTTCAGGAGAGACCACATTCAATGGCTGGGTTTACTTTGATTGGCAATTCCAAAAGAGCCCTGTAAGTTCCCAAAATAAATTCATTTATACATCATGAAAAACAGTCTGTGTTTATACACCAAGAGATCTTCAGTCCCTACATATAATATTAAATTTGTATTAGTAATACATATAGTTGCTAGGCTAGGGTATCAATCTCGGTAGCAATGATAATGAAGGAATTGTTTTTCTGTATACCAGATCAATCGCACTCATGAAACTCAAGGGACAAGGGAAGAACCTCACAGGATTATTGTAACGACAAGCGCACTAATCATACCTAATGTCACTGTGGAGGACAAGGGCACTTACATTTGCACAGGAACGCTAAATGAAGGATACTCTAAGAAGCATGCTTCAGTCAAGGTCATTGTGCATGGTGAGTATGTGATGAATATATTTTGTGCTTTTTTACTTTTTTCTATTATGTTTTAGCAGGACAGTGAGAAATGTGATTTTTTGCGACTCTTTGTAGAACATCCATTCCTCAATGTGACCCACAGAACACGTAAGGTTGTTGTTGTTGAAGAAGGCGAAAGATTCGTGTTTCAACCCCGGGTCAATGCCCTACCTGCACCAGACAAAATAATATGGTAGGTTCATAAAAATGTTTTACTGTGTTTTGATTACAGTGGGCAGCAATCCATAATGCATAACAGTCAGAATAAGTGAAGTAGAGATTCTCTGTTTTTTCCTGGAACAAACCTTTACAGGTCCAAGGACAATTACCCCATCAGAGACTCCTTATGCTATGAGGTAGTGGGCTATAATCTCATCATAAAGGAGGTGAAAGAGAAGGATGCTGGGGTCTTCACTATTTCTTTGTCCAGCCAGGAGAAGGGGCTTCACAGGAACATCAGCTACATGCTTTTTGTTAAAGGTAAGGCAACGGAATCAAATACAGGAAAGTCAGTGGGGTTTTTTTGTCAATCTTTTCCCATTTGCCTTTCCTGCCCCTATCAGCTTGACTGCGTGGGCTAGATTGACATAGTGAATGCAGCTGGACTTGATTAGTGGCCTTTGAAAGCGGTGTGTGGGTCTTCAGCACTACACATTGCACTGCACACAGCCAACAGTGCTTCCTACTTGGCCTTAGTCTTCATGGACTGACATACCAGTTATTGAACAAACTGTCCATATTATAGTATACAGATCAAGTCTAATGCCTTAAGGAAAATTGCATATGGGTACCACTCTGCCTTATTTGTCTGTATCTTAGACAACCATATTCAGCAATTTGTTGTTAATGGAACATGGAATATGTCATTCCCCCTGCGTTAATGAATAGATATTTAGTTCATTTTGGTGGTATTGCTGTACAAGTGAGCCTTGGGTATGTTGAAGTATACAGAGAGATAAACCATTCCTGTGAGTGGGGGCTATGTCTAAGTTCAAATCAGTTTCTCACATGTTCTGTAAAGTCTGAGTCAAGAAAATTCCATATCCTCATACTTTCTTGCAATTCTCTAATCACGCCATACAAGGATAAAGGTCGTCTCCTGCGGCATATAAACATTTCTGACATTGGATCAGTGTCCAGCTTCACACACATCATTACAGTGCAAAAATAGGATAAAGTCACAAAGGGCCATATATAGAGTTATCTGTAGTATTCGAAAGTTATCCGTAGTCAGACTCGGCTTAACTCGGTGATTAAATTTGATGATTAAAATTACCTGCACACAGTTTACGCCTCTGAGGTTGCCACATTTTTCTTGAATAAGGGTGTAGGAGAAAGGTTTTTTCAGTTGTGTGTAGATCACCGCCTTTAAAGACAAGCACTCGCCTTTAAGCCCCAATAAATTGTGGGATAGAAAATTCAGACGAATAAAGCAGATCGCGTTTTGTCTTCTGTGCTGTCAACTGCAATACGATGT
>JAOUQW010000034.1:17439924-17454708 GCA_028565825.1 Olivaichthys viedmensis | reverse complement strand
GCATTTAAGCCCCAATAAATTGTGGGATAGAAAATTCAGACTAATAAAGCAGATCGCGTTTTTTCTTCTTTGCTGTCAACTGCAATATGATGTGGCATAAAAGCAAGAAACAATTAAGAAGAAATACAGTTTAGACCAATACGATGATATACAAATGTGATATACAAAAGGCAAACATTCAAATAAACATCTAATAGTAGTGTAATATATTGCCAAAATGTTGAGGCTGCATGAATAGTCATAGTTGTAATTATCACGTTAATTTGCGAACACTGCAAATTTATCTTAATTTAAAAATATGGTTTCCACCCACATTATTTGGCTGCCAGCCTATAAAATAACACTTGAGCCAACACATCCTATTTTTTTGCACAATGAGGTAGAAGTAGTCTACTATTTTGCACCGACAATGGCAGAAAGCGTAAAGCTTAGACAGGGATGAAAAACGCTGTATCTGCTGTTGAGAGTTTCAGCAGAACTGGACAGGCCACACAATTTAATGTGGCCACAAAATACTAAATCGAGGTCATGAAATCCTAATGTGTGCGCATGATGTAGGCTACTTTTTTCATGCTTTCACTTTGCAGTTGTCAAATAAATAAATTAATGCTCATGTTTCGGTTAATTTGGTCTCCTGTAAAGAAAACGTGCCCACGGTTTAATGGATGCTGACCGAGCACTCATACAGAACGACGCGCTTAATTAATTCATTATGTCATATTTATATATTAAATAATGCCCTCGAAAGGCAGACCATAGTTTTTTGAGTGTATTTACATTACTCAAAACATGAATTTCAAGGTGAAATATTGTGGTTACAACAAACTGTCAGACAGTGTCTCTGGACTTAACACAGATCCTCACTCGGGTCAGTATCGTGCAAGATAAGGTCAAAATCGTGCGTGACTGTAGTTACGTCTGAGGTCTGAATACTGATGTGCGCAATTTTGGTATTAACTCCTCACTACGCGCACTTAACTCAACTTTAAATACAGCCCAAAACAGTGGAAATTGAATTCAGAGATTCCTGGTAAGAATTATGGATTAATCTTCATGAAGACTTTGAAGTTAGTTCTACGTTAAGTCCTCTAGCGTGCTGTTCCTTTCACCCTATACTCTCTTTTTAAGTACCTTTTGCCTCCATACCCAGTGTAATAGTTTTTCAAAGCACTGTTATGTATGTCTCCACAGTGAAACCCAGAATATCTGAGGAAGAGGTGGCTCTTGTAGGCCCTCAGACCTACAGACATGGCCAGGACCACCCGTTAACCTGTACTGTCTCTGGATTCCCGAAGCCCAACATCACATGGCTGTGGCAACCATGTGACCCTGACCGCAAGCTCACACAGTGAGTTGGTATTGTAACAAGTTAGCTGAAGTCAGCTACATTTAGCAATTGTCTTTTCAAAACAGACTTGTTGGCTTGTATTCTCAATGTTTTCAATCCCTGTAAACCACCAGTCCAGTTAATTGTTTAGAACGCTTTTCTTTTGCCAAAACCATGATATAGGTTACTTGGTGGAGTGTGTCTCATGTAGACTCTAGTGGTTGGGCAGAGAGCTTTTTTATATTTCTGAAACTTCATGGCTCCTTGTTCCTAGGAGAAATATTCATAAATGAATGACTTACTATGGGAATATGAAAAGCTGTCAAGTAGTTGCTAACCTTCTACTGTCTTATTAAGCCACAATAGTGTGTTATTGGCCATGTTTACATTTCCTTTTTGTAGTATGGCCTTATTGTACCAAACAGGTATAACATTTAATGAGAAAATTCAAACTTAAAATTCTACTCCGGGTAGACAAGTGAGGTTGGTGGTCTTTATCACCAACTATCAATGTGAGTTACTGGATATATGACCAGAATGGTCCAAAACTCCTCCTTTTCTAATGAACCATATACATTGCATTGACATCAGCCCAAAGAACTTTATAATAAATAATAGGCAATTACCCTTGGGTTATTGCAGTGGCAAATGGTAAGGTATTTAATTTTTGTAGCATTCACAATAAAGGCTAAAATTATCTTGCAAGTCTGGCATTGTGCATTGACAAGGACTGCTGTTAATTGAAAGTAATTATTGGTTCAAGAATGCTGTTTGCCAAATTTGGGACATAAATAGGTAATACAGAGGGTCAGTGATGTATCCCTTTTCTGCCGTTTAAAGATAATCAGATATAGCAATGAAAACAGTTTTGCATATGTGTAGCTGTTGGCATGGTCTGGTTTTTAGCAGGTAATCAGAAGGGCACATCCATCAGAATAATTGTCATAGTTGGAGAGATATAGCAAAAACATTCCTTTTTACATTGCAACAACAATATAAATTATTTGTCTCAGCAAAAAACAACAATGTCCACAGAATTCCCATATATCATATTTAAGTAATGCTGAAGTCATGACTGCAGGATTGCAGTGATAATGATTATGGAGGGTCAGAGGTGTGCAGTATGATTTCAGATGACTGCACCAGTGCTGGTGTCGGTGGTGGTAGGTGATTTGGTTGGGTCTCTCATAATCAAGTGGGTGAGAAGTTATCAGCCAGGGAGGTTTCAGGGTCAGCCTTATCTCAGTCAGCCAGAGAGTGGGGGCGTTTCCTTTGAGTGATGACGCATGACTCAGCCCTTCCTGTCACGCTACCGCTTCCTCTTAGGCTTCAACTCTTATTAATCCAATTGTTGCCCTTCTCAGAAAGATGCAGCATAACCTTTTGTTGTCTTCCAGGCTCCAAGAACTAAGGCATGTCAGCATGCTACACTTAGTAAAAAAAAAAATCAGTAAAAAACAACAAGACATTTGTCAGTGCTCTTGAACGGCAGTCTTGTGTGGCGTCAGTTAAAAGAGATAATTTTTCCCAACACTTTCGTCAAGTTGTTTGTTGGAAAAGCTATTTTCTTACAGGTCCTCGATGACACTACAGGGAGAATACCCTCTTTGTGGCTATTTGCCCTGCTATTTCCCTGTTTATGTCCTGGCATTTTTTTCAAAGACAAAAATGTCCTTATTGTGACTCCTGTTCTCAGAAAACATAAAACAAGAAACTAGTTGTGTCTGAGTAATGCAGATGTCATGCACATATTGCACACACATTTCACAAATTTTATTTGCCAGAAACTGCACACAAGTGATGTGTAGATCAAACACGTCCTTTGATTCAGTTATTTATTAGAACGGCCGGTTTCTCATCACTGACATTCCTTTTCCCCATATCCTATAGGTGCAGATTTTACACTCCTCTAATCCCTGTTAAAGACAGTACCAACTCCAAATATCCATCTAACTTAATTAAGGATGTGTCCATTGAGAATAAGAAGATAAATGGTAAAAACAAGGTATGTATAGTACATTGATTACGTTGATAAGGTTTCAAAAAGATGTTTTTATACATGTTGTTATTCTCCAATCAAAATGTCAGCTTGATCACAAAACACATGGGGATTGGAATAAGAGGGAGCATCTTATTTGGGAGTTAAACAGCTAAAATATATTTACATAATTTACATCATACTGGCAGAAATGGCCTGTTATTCTGGACTAATAATGGTCTTGTCTGTCTGCTTCAATTTAGCAGAAAGTAGCTGTAACTGATCTTGGCCTTGAAATGTGTACTTGTAAAGAGGAGCTGAATTCAGAGCCAAAGGGGATAAATCAGTATCAAACAACATATAATGTGAAATGCAGAAAGAGAAAAAACTGTTCAATTTTTAGTTGGAAAATTTGGATCTAACAATATAAGGGAAGCTACTTAATGTACAGTATAGTTCCACTCAGAGGCACGTCTCATAAATTCCTCTGCTTTAAACAACAGACTGATAAGCTTCTGCTTTAGACTGTGTTGTAAATACAGGTGGAGAGAAAGAGCAGGTTTTGTGGCTAGGAGCGAGGGAGTTACTAAGAATGCCTGGCTAAGTCATTGGGGATCCAATCCTTGTGTATATTGTGAAATGTAAGCTCAGGTAACATGGAGTTATGGTGTGTCCCTGCAATACAATACCATATCCTGAGAGGGGTTACACCTGGTAGACAACCTAATTTCTAGGATAAGCAGGCATAATTTGCTAGCCATAAATTTGAGATTTCCATAAGCTTTCACAGGTGATTTCTGTTATTTCAGATCAGAGCCAAAACAATGCAGCAGAAACTCTCGGTGCTTGGCCTGAAATCCAGTCCCCTGCTTTGTACTTGATTAACTAACTGACAAAAAATATAAAATCTACTTGTTTATATTCAAATCCCTTTTTCCTAGGTGTCAAGTATAACTGGCCAAACTATTATGTCTAGTAAAATTGATTCCACTTGAATGGTGGCATTGTAAAAATGACATGAAACCCAGGCACTCTTTCTGTGCTGTGCTCTCAGCAATGCTTTAGGCTGCAGAACTCCATCTGAACCAAAACAGATTTTAGGATGTACTGTTACTGTTATTGTGCCTGTAGAGATTACTTGCAGTACTAAAACATTAATTTCAAGCATGTGTTGTTTTTCTATTCACAGACAATAAGCACCCTGGTTGTGATGGCTAATGTGTCAGGAGTCTACTTCTGCAAAGCCAGCAATGGGATGGGAGACAGTATCATGAAGACCAACTTTTATGTGAATAGTAAGTGAGCTAGCTAGGTGTAATGTGGGTTTCTAAGAACAACAATCGCTTCTTTTAAACTGGTCTAAGTGACATTTCAAGTAGGAATGCTCTGCTGGTTTTTATTGTATGGTTAGGGACACTGTAATATGTGACAATAAAGAGAGCAGTGGGGGGCATTAATTGAAACCACATCACTGTGGGCCATAACAGACGGAAAAACCAAAAAGACAAAACCTGTCCGTAGACATATGACAAAAGCGTAAAGTGTGGTGCTCTACTTCCTGAGAGCACCATGCTTTTGGCAGAGTAGACTTTTTTTCCCCAATGGCTTTGTTTCAGTGTGAATCACTTTTATAGACAGCGGAACAGGTTCAAATGTTCTAGAACCGAAAATGAAGGCTATGTAATTGAGTGCACGTTAGCTGTCTGTGCACCATAGTTTAGAAAAATGAGGAAGAATTAAGTATTATGTATAGCAGACAAACGGAGTTAGAGCAATGAAATGGAAAAGGGGCAACCTGAAGAAGTTACTGAAAGCAAATGAAAAGAGATGGCAGGTTGCAGGGGTCCAGAAGAAAATATAATGGCCCAGAGAATGTGCTGTGCCAAGGTGGGGATAACTCACAGGGGGACCACAGGAATGCTTGTGAGAGGGACCGAATTGTAATAACAGCTGTGTTCTCTTACGGAACTCGAAACGCTCTCCAGCGCTGTGAATAAACAAGCGTGTTCCAGCTCCCCCGAGGCCTGGCCTCAGCCTGGTTCCTATTGTAGCCACTTCAGGTCGGTCGTCACTGCCGCCATCCGCCAACAACCTGCTTCCAATTAGTAGTGATGAAACAGGAAATAACTGCAAATTTGACATTCCATGACTGGAGATGTGCAGCTTTGTGTTCTGTAGTGTGGGCCAGAGTACGACCTGATCTGATAACAGCCTTTATGAAACTATTTTTAATGCTGATAATGTCATATATTTTTAGGGATCTAAAATTCTGTGGGAAGACTCAACACTGTTCTTTGTTCCAAATATACAGTTTCCCAATCAGAATCTTACTTTCTTGTTGTGTTCCAGATCATCCCCAGTCTTTTGAGGTTGAACCCTTGACAGCCACTGAGGGAGATGACATCACTCTGACTTGCCGGGGCACACGGTTCCTATATGATAGGCTTGGCTGGTACGATTCACAAAATCGTCTGGTTCGGGATGACAGCTCCATCCAGATCGGTCCTCATTCCGTCTCCATATCGCTCACACTGAAGAATGTCTCCAGAAGCCACACAAGGGGCTACGAGTGCAGGGCAATCAACCTCAACTCCAACAAAGAGGTCAATACAACCTCTACCTTAATCATTGATGGTGAGTTCCTTTTATCAAGCCATGAGCAAATTCATTATCTATCTCCATATCTGCCTTTATTTATGCATCCTGTTGTATAGTTTTGGCATTTTCCTTTTCTGGTATAAGGCCAATTCTGTCATAAGTACATATGAAACATGAACATTTTGAATTTGTAGATGGATCTACCTTGTAAACAAGTTTGTTTATTGTGTAACTCTGCTTTGTACAGAGAGGAGAGTTCCCTGGTTGAGGCAGAACTTGACCAATCAGGATGTGAACAGCAGCAGCACTCTGACCCTGGTGTGCCTGGCCCATGGTGTGCCACCTCCATTTATCACATGGTATAAGGACAATATTCCCATCGCTGAAGGACCGGGTAAAGATGAATTGCTGATGTTTGCTTGAATATTACTTTGATTCATCACATTCAGAATTGAAAATCTTTTTCTTTTATGACTGTATGATTTCATAAATTCATGGATATATTTATATGCAAACATACACTGAATTATTTGAGTTACTGTAGTAAGTAATAACTTGTAATAATATAAATATTTAAATAATAATTTTAACTTTTACTTACAATATATTTGCAATAGTTTGTTAGTTTGTTGTGTAAGATTTCAGAATTTTGCCAGCAGAGGATAAAATACACAGATCCGTAGATAAAACACACACGATAAAACAAGCAGAAGCCACGACTGGCCTACTTTCGAAGGTTATAACTGAGTTTAATATGCATAAAGTACAGAAAAACACACCAAAGCCACCTGTTAGCCACTAGCCGGCCTATGTTAGCGTGCTAGCTAAAACGGATCAGAAGATAAATAGGCACATATCTGTGAAAATTACATACAAGAGCAAGCAGAAGTCTTGATAAAGTCTTGATAAAACAGCTTCACAACTGGGTAATGATACAAATTCCACAATGATAACATATCGGCTGACTATCATTCACTAGCTATCCACCAAATTAGAGAACAAATAAAAAAAAAGGTTTTACCTGTTCAGCAAGAAAAAAGCCAAAACTCCATCACTCCTGAATCCTTTCTCCTCTTATTATTGTTATTATACTGGACTCTCTCACTCCCCTGTTTACATTTACAGCATTTGGCAGATGCCCTTTTTTACAGCACGGCTTACTGAAGTGCTTTCAAGTAATTTAAAAATGCCTGCAGGAATTACTCTGGGAGAGAACGGTATCCTGATCATCCAGAGGGTGACGAAAGAGGACGAGGGCATGTATGAGTGTCAAGCCAGTAATGCTGAAGGTGTGGCCACATCTAGTGCAGTTATCACTGTAATGGGTAAGTGCTACATTTGCTGACGTTCAACTGCTTCCAATTTCTTATAACCAGTATTCTGAATTACTGTACAATATCAGTTGTGAAAAAGCCCTGCTGTTTCTGGTACTGGAAGTGAGTCAGTAGCAAATTGTAAGTTATTTTTAGTACTTTTAGGCAGACATCATGATGCACGAGGAATTGAAGCCCCATTAAAGCTTCTCTCTAGTCTTCCATGTATTCGTGTGAATAGGACAAATAACTTTAGCCAAGCTTCAATATATAAGCTATCCCATGAGGTATGGAATGCCATACAAATTCCAGGGCATTTTTTATGATAGGGGTTACAGAGAGGGTCACCTCACTTGGGAGTTGACCTCTGCGCTATCAGCAAGGAGCTTTGCTAATGACTGGCAGGACGACTTCTTAAAGTAGCAAAGGACTTGAAACTTAAAACACTCTAAGGGAAGACAAATGACCAGCTACAGTGCTCAGTATGGCTTTGCTGGACCAAACACAGCTTCTTCTCCCACTTTGTCCATTCAAATTATTCCACAGACGATCACTAACATTCCCCTCTGTTTACTTAGTGCCAAAAGCTGTCTGACAAAATCAAATGACTGAATTTGGGATATTTGTGTGTGTCTGCATTAAGCACAGCCAAAGTCAAATAGAGCATGGACTGTGCTTTGATTGCTTCATTGTTTTTTTTGTTTTTTGTTGTTGTTTTTTGCCCTTTTGGAAAATGAAATTCCTAATGGCTTAGGCAGTATGCTGACTGTTGGAATTTTTTGTAATGGCTCACAAAGCGTAGACTATGTAAGTGTGCTTTGCAGAAATAAACACTGTATAAACAATGCCATGTGTCTGCATGTCCAAATTGTATACAAAATGAATTAAAACAAAATTACAATAAAGTAAATAAAAGTTTAAAATGCCTCTGGGAGTTGGCTTGAAAACAACTGCTTGATCATTGGTATTTGCTTTGTCTAACTTAAGGTGATGAAGGAAAGCCGAATATTGAGGTGATCATCCTTGTGTGCACGGGAGCAGCTGCCACCTTCCTTTGGATCATGCTCATTCTCTTTATCCGCAAGCTAAGACAGGTAAAGACTAGAAGCTACTATACTGATTCAAGGCTTTAAATTTTTTGAAAATCTCCATTACTGATGTACCACTGCATTAATGTCATTACCACTAGTATACATAACACTATGGAATTTTACGCTCTAGCAACTCTGACATTATGATGAGAAATATTCAATGAAACCCTAATGAAAAATAAAATGCTACTTTAATCTAGCCAAGTTCTGCAGATTTAAAGACAGGCTACCTGTCGATCATCATGGATCCAGACCAGATACCTCTCAACGAACAGTGTGACCGTTTGCCTTATGACAGCAACAAATGGGAGTTCCCTAGAGACCGCCTCAGACTGGGTGAGCTTTATTCATACAAATTAATCAGTTCTAGCACAAAAACACCATCTTCTACAGAAATCAGAGCAGAAATGTCATGATATCTGGGCCTGAATGAGCCAAACACTGAATTCATGCTCAGTACTGACACGTCTGACATGCAATAAGAGTGTCTGACTTTTCAGATAAAAGTATTGTACCATTATTTATCAGTGACCCATCATTGTCATTCTTTTCAAGTACCCCATGAATTCCCTGTGGAGGGCTAGAGAAGTGGTCCCAAGCTCAGCAGATTGTTTTAATTACAGGCCCATATTTTTACTGACAGGGCAACCAGCCTGATTTATGTGCCTCAAGGCGGGACAAAGCAAACCGATAAACTCACGTCTCTCTCTCTGTTTCTCTCGGTCATATAGGTAAAACTCTGGGCCATGGTGCTTTTGGAAAAGTTGTGGAGGCTTCTGCATTTGGCATAGACAAGCTCTCCACATGCAAAACAGTTGCTGTTAAAATGCTGAAAGGTAAGCTAATGACAAATCATTGATTTGGTCTTGAACTTTTAAACCAATCTATATTATTTATGTTTAAGCCCCTGATCAGATGTTTAACCTCTTGCATTATCTTGTAATCCTATTCTATTTAATTTGTGCACCACAGTGAGGACAACCATGCCGCCATGTGTTAATCGTTAGAGTTAGATTTACATTTAAAGCAGAGACCTGCTGTTGGTAGATCATTTTTGGTTTTAGAGAAAACCTTTCACATCAAGATAGATGCAGATATAATTAGCAGCTATGTTGGAACTTTGCATGTAGGGTTTGCAGCTTAGGACCCAAGTGTTCTGTTAAGAATAATAATGTGCAGATATGAAACTCTTGACTATTGACTCAAGTTCAAAAGTGTCAGGTATAAATGTGATACATGTGCAACTATTCATGTAAACTTTCATTAACTAAACCCAAGCAGAGGTTTATCACCCTAATCTTAGCATGGTTACATCTCCACTTTGGATTTATGATGATCTTTTTATTGCTTTATTAGAAAAAAATCTAATTCAGTGCAACACATAAATTAGAAAGCTTTGGATTGTACTTGTCGTGCACACCCCAGTGAGAGTACACATCCAGACCACACCTTCAATGCTGAAGGTTACTGGCTTGACGTACAATCGCTATAGATTTGCTTAAAGAAACAAGGTAAAACAAATATTTATAGCTTTAAATGGGAGTGTATTACATGACGTTGTCTTGGTTAAAATATCTACCCCCTCTTTTACTACATAGACAACAGTTTGTGGAAAGTAATTGGCTACTCTGAAGAGCGATGAGGTCTGCTCTGGTGGTAATGTTGTGTGATGATGATAAATCAGAGTTTTCTACATGCGTAATTCCATTGGTGTCACATTATCAATCCTCCCTAGGCATTAATCATTGGGAGAGAGAAGCTAGCCAGATGAGGTTTCATGCACCCTGGGTCAGTTCCTAATCAAAAGCAGCACACTTTCCTAAAATTCCTGTGTTTTGAAATCCAATGTCTGTGCTTCTTTGGCTTCTAGAACATTGAATCATCTAGCCATATTGTGAACATCTTGGCCATATTTCTCTTCTATTTGGATATTATCCTCACAACAAAACTATTAGAGAATGTAAAATGATAAGGAGGGTGCAGGGGACATATTTGTCCTCAGTTTTATAATTGTCTTATTAACTTCAGTAAGGGCTCTACTAAAATTCCTCTCAATGGAAGTCCTTGTGAAGTGCTACCAGTTCTGTTTGAATTACTTCTGAATGTAGACCATAGCTCTTCTGTGTCATTTTGATGGAGTTAAGCTAAATATGACGTGTTAAAAAAACAGCCTCCCTCCCTGACCCCATGACCTCTAATGGTCATCAAGTTGCTTGCTCCACATTTCTGACTCTGATAATATATACAATTCTGTGAGCCAAGTTCAGCGTTTTTAAATCTTGTATGCATTGATAATACATATTGATATTTCACTGAGATGTTGATTTCATTGCTTATAACATAATGTGTGATGTGTTGTATGGTCTGTTTAGAAGTATTTTTTTTTAAATAAAGCTGAGGTTCTCAAGTTATCTGTTTACATGTTTTAAATTCCCTTTAAAGGTATTTGTATTAAACAGTAGGTGTAAATAGAAATTAAAATTCATTTCAGAGAGGCAAAATTCAACTAGGCTGCTTGTTTATAGATCCACTGATCTTTATTTGTTTTGTATTATTATCATGAATTAAGCACTATTTCATGGTCCCTACCCATTTAACTAGCAGATTATGGCATGTGTAGGTGTAAGTACAGATATGTGATTGCTTTATTCTATGCAATGTACAGACACATGTCCAGTTCCCAAGTTCTTCATCAGAAAATGCCTCTTTCCAACCACATAAGGTGATTGATTTTTTCCTTCTTCTCATTTCTTCTTCTCTTATATAAACTCGTCACGCACAATAGGAGGCGCTACAAATAGTGAATGCAGGGCTCTTATGTCTGAACTGAAGATACTGATTCATATCGGCCATCATCTCAATGTTGTCAATCTACTGGGAGCCTGCACTAAGCAAGGAGGTGAGAGTATTGGGACTATTGTTCAGGTCTTAATTTTAACTGTTTGTCAGAGCGAGCTTGAGACATTCCCATTATCTACTGTACACTGTTCATTTCAGGCCCACTGATGATCATTGTGGAGTACTGCAAGTACGGCAACCTTTCCAACTACTTGAGGAGCAAGAGGGGAGACTTCGTGGTTTATAAAGTACGTATAAGATGGGTTTCGATGAATGAATAAATAATACCGTGGCGCGACTGTCTTTCATGTTCACTCATGTGTCTTTCTCTCAACAGTCTCAGGACGGCAAGGCGCTGCTGCCGGGTTCAGGGTGCGATCTGAGCGAGCTCCTAAAGCGCCGTCTGGAGAGCGTGGCCAGCACGGGAAGCTCGGCCAGCTCAGGCTTCATTGAAGATAAGAGCTATTGCGACTCAGAGGAAGAGGAGGAAGGTAGCTTCTGAGTGTCTTCCTTCCACTCCCACAGTCCTATCCCGCTCACCCCTGCCTCACCTCCACCCCACCCTGCCTGCTCCCAAGGCTCTTCTGGTTGTTTTTCCTATCTCAATCTGATAGGATGCTTCCTCTGGGATTCATAAATACAATTGATATTTAGTGCGACCCACTGTCGCCCACTGTGCGTGGACCTTTTTTTTTGTCATTTCCTGCTTCAGAGGCAAGCTGATGTGTTCCTTGTACACCGCTTGGGCTGTATTTTGGGTTATTTTTTATTTGTTATTTTGGGTATTTACCCAGGTGGGACACAGGAAGGGTCGCCTTTGCATTAAACACCCCCAAACCAACACCTCCGCCACACCCGAGGATCATTGACAAGCTGTTTCAAACAGCATCTAAAAATAAGGGCCAGATTTTTTTAGCTATATTTACACCATAAGGAAGCATCTGAGGAAAACAACTCAGTGGTCAAAACAAGCATGCAAGCTTAGCAGGAAATGTTTATCTTCTGCATATCATTGAAGGGTGGACTAGGCCTTGTGAAGACTTCACTTCTTATGATTCTGCAGTGACTAAAAATTGGATTTTTTATTTATTTATTGCTGATTTTGTTTTACTTTTTCATGCAGAGTCAGAAGATTTGTATAAGAGAGTGCTGACACTAGAGGACTTAATTTGCTACAGCTTTCAAGTAGCCAAAGGCATGGAGTTCTTGGCTTCACGTAAAGTAAGTCCTTGGCTAAATTACTGCTCACAGGTATGCAAATAGTTTAGCGTTCCAAATCCTGCTAGTCAAACAGGTTGGTGTCTGATGTTTTGTGCTTCATTTCTATACTCTTGCACAACAAATTCCCCAGTGTTCTGCTGTTTCGAGCGAGACACTGTGGCAGTTTCTTGTCTCAGTACTACTTTTTAAACATGCACAGAAATGCTCACACACAAATGGGGCTATTTCACAAGTGTGATATTGTTAGTTTAAAGTTGAGTGGACTATGGAGCTCCCCATGTCACTGTGGTGCACTTGACAGGACTGCATGATTGCATCACCTGCTCCACATTATCACACCTTTCCTCCATGTGTTTCCAATGATAACTCACACATGGTAGATATAAAAACATAAAATACAGGCATCTATAACCCAAGCGATTTCTCTCTTCAAGTATGACACGTCTGAATTTGGAACATATTATAAATCATGCGTTCAGTCTGATGCTAGCTTCTCTTTCTCCCAGTGTATTCATCGTGATTTGGCAGCACGGAACATCCTTTTGTCTGAAAACAACGTTGTGAAGATATGTGATTTCGGACTCGCCAGAGATGTGTATAAGGACCCAGACTATGTCCGTAAAGGAGATGTAAGTGTGCAGTTTTACTTTTTGACTCTGTCCCTGGTCACAGTGTGAAGATCACCCTTTAATATAAATCGGTAAAAAGCACTTAACTTGATGGACAAGTACAATAACAGCCTCAACCTGGAACAAGTACAGTGATTTTACTAATGCCAAGAGTTACTGGCATGCTCTCAGTCATTTTTCAACCAATGACAATATTATTCTGTTCAGAGGATGTTTGCTTGTGGTCAAGTGTGGTCATAGACATCATGCTGATTTGTATTTAAGCAGGTTTACACTGTTTTACAGTCTGTTTGTCTGCTGTTCATGAACGGCTACAGTGAGTGGTGTTCACACAGGTGAATTAGGGGTCTGGCTAAATAATTAGGGGTCTGGCTAATTTGCATCTGTTTCCACAGGCCAGACTTCCTCTAAAGTGGATGGCGCCAGAGGCCATATTTGACAAGATCTACACTACGCAGAGTGATGTGTGGTCCTTCGGCGTGCTAATGTGGGAGATCTTCTCTCTGGGTAAATATCAATTCTGTCCCTGGTGGGTGTAAGTCACAGTCACCTTTACCAACAAACACTCAGCATATACTCACTAACAGTAGCGTTGCTTATTGCAGAACATCTTGAGTTAATATTTTAGGGCGACTGGATTATGCAACAATCAAACAACACTTTCAAACTCTTTAGAATTTGCAGTACAGTTCAAGGAACATGGTTCTTTAAATCAACTTTTGTTCTTAGAACAAAAAATGTTTTAGTGCCTTCATTTGTTAGACTTTATTTCTTTATTTTACTGCTTCTTTGAATGTTCTGTTCAATTTCCCAAGCAGATTTTCACATTCAAACAGAAAAGCATTTCACCATGTGCTGTGTTTTTTCAGGGCTTAGAATGTCCTTGGTCAAAGACACACAGTGGAAACTATGAGTTGTTCTGAGCGATCTCCCTCATCCAGATATATTGAGCAGTAACTGTCTACCACTAGTAAAAATTCCTTTTGTACAAAAAAGTGATTGTTGTGTCAGCTAGAGAAAACTATTTATTTGCACATAAGCAAACTTTAACATAGATTTCTAGGTAATGAAAAAAAAACACACTTAAACAGGCTGTTTCTCTCCAGCTGGAAATGCAAACCATGTTGCCAAGTAAATGTTCAATGTAAATGTTTGCACGCACTGTGAAACCACTGCTGCAACCTTTAAGAATGTAATATATTGTTCGAGGGTCCGCGTCTTCTCCTGCCTATGCAACTACGCATCTGTAGAATAAGCCTTAACAACCGATGGCACATATTCAAACTGTGCAGCACTAAGATAAAAACACTTTATTAAATGTCGTGTTTCAAAGGACGAAATCATCTGGGCCTGTACATCTGGTTTGCTTTGACTTTTAGTTCATTTTCACAAGACAAACTGGACCATGAAGAGTTTTTAAAAATGAGCTGTGGAACCTGATAATGTTTAAAGGTCAAATGTTTGCATCAGATCCAAAATACATTCTCATGCATTTATGATAGGCTATCTTTGGGTTGTGGTTTTGTGGTTTTGTGGTTTTATCTTTGTGTGGTGGATTTCTAGCCCCTGTTTTTCGACTCAATTCACAGTGTTACATAGTCCTGTTAATGTGTTTGCCAAGACGAACTGGACCATGAAGAGTTTTAAAAAATTAGCTGTGTGTCACGATGAGTTCCGGGTGCGCGGACACAAGCACGAAGCCGCTCTGGACGTCAAACATTTTATTGCCACAAACTAAACTAAAGCACACCGCGACAGGTGTGCTGACACACAAACAACAGGAGACAAC
>JAOUQW010000034.1:17411738-17428933 GCA_028565825.1 Olivaichthys viedmensis | reverse complement strand
CACAAGAACATAGAAATATAGGGGATGAGAAAAATATAAAATGTGAAAAATATACAGGTCTAAAAGGAAAAAGTACTCAGACATAAAAATTGTGTACATGTATATATAAATACATATTTATATCTTAGTACATTTTCCTTTTAGACCTGTATATTTTTCACATTTTATATTTATATTTTAAATTTGTATTTAATCTAGATTTAGCTCTAGTGGATATATACAGCAGCTTTTCTGCTATATGCTGCTGCTCATGTAAAATGTGCTGCAAGCAAGACATTTGGATAGTAATATTAACAGCTATATCCACAGCTAGATAAACAATATCTGTTGTGGAGATTTTTAAATATTGGTGGGAAAACATTACCACAAATTAATTTATTTCTTTAAAGGGTGCAATGTTGTCGCATAGAATAGCAGGCCTTTGTGTTACTAGACGTAAAGAGAGTTATCTTGGCGACCTTTTCCCGCTTCTGTATTATTTCACTGCCAAATAAGCTTTTGAATCATATTCCTGACATTCTTGCAATTTTTTGTAGCCTTTGAGATGTTCAGGCCGTGTCATCAGTGTGTGCCCTTCCTCCTGCTCCTTAGCCATGGAGACACACTTCCTGAGCGGGGTGAGGTGTCGGCAGTCTGTCTGTCACCAGGACAATACCTCTGTGAGCAGGAAAGGAAGGCTCTCTTAACCATCCTAACACTGGCCTTCCTATAGGACCAGGGTGCCTCCCAGCCATGGTACTGGGTGTGTCGAGGGAAAGAGTCTGAATTAGCACCGGAATTAGCACATTACCAGTAAACATAGCATAACTTTTTTTAAAGATACCTGGCTAGAGCGGTGTTATTAACATCCCATTGCAGGTCGTCCAAGCAAACAAACAGGGGAAGGATGTTGGGGAGGTTAGGGGTCATTAGACTCTGGCCACAAAGCCAGTCATGATGCTCACGCACACCTAGTATTTTTCCACACACACAGGAAGAATACAAAGTCTCAAAGTTCTGCTTATCAGAAAGAATGTCCGGAATAATAATAAGGCATTTAATTTAATGATCGCTCTATCTGATTGAATACTTGTATCTCAATATGCATTAAGGTCTAGTAAAATTAGTTTTGTCAATCAAGATGCAGCCATTAGATCGGTTTTAGGATATGGTTTAGCTTTTGACTAAACCAATAAAAAGGTTCATGACTTTTCAGGGGTCATTTCATTAATCGTTTGTGAGAAAATGAAACTTTAAAATGACTGTTTAATTATCACAAAAATACACTGAAGGATAGGTGGATGTGTACATGCAGATGATATAGATATACATTTATTTGCATATGCGCAGATATATCGTGTACATTGACAAAAATCCAATTTAATTGGTGTAGCTTCATGTTATGCAAAATACTACAGTTTACTAAATTGTGCAAAATAACAAATAAAAGTCAATGGAGAAAGTAGATAAATTTTCTTTTCTGTATGACAACAATTACGGTGTTCTACAGAGTCTGTAAAAGTAATCCACAAGAAAAACATCTACTTAAAGTCTCGCACTTATAGGAATATGTTGTTGTTACTCTGGTGCAACAATTGAATGTATGTAAATCCTTATGTTGCCACTTCCGCAGCCCCTTTCCAAAGAA
The DNA here is from genome assembly GCA_028565825.1 of Olivaichthys viedmensis. NCBI lineage: Eukaryota > Metazoa > Chordata > Actinopteri > Siluriformes > Diplomystidae > Olivaichthys > Olivaichthys viedmensis. The sequence goes on along the minus strand of JAOUQW010000034.1, from coordinate 17,427,306 downwards.
AACATAGCTTGCAAGGCAGGATGCACTATTAATCACCAGAGCAGAGGGGGTGGGCTAGGAGATATAATAGCTTGCCAAAACCCATATGCCTAGTCAAAGACAAAACAGTATGCCCTGAAATTCCACTATCTTTATAATGGCTATTAATGGAGTTAGCTTCCAATCCTCACAATCCTTTATCCAGATTCTGCTCTGAGAAGGAGGATTGAGTCAGACCTCACATCCGCGCCTCTCACCCAGAGCAAGAACAATGGGGCAGATGTAGTCAAATGGATTGGCTGTATTCACCCCACCTTTATCCAACATTAGAGATTGTGTGATCACAAAATTGGGCTTCCTGTAGTACGAGGAGCTGGAACAGAGAACAAAGTCCAAATATCATGTAAATAGCATCAAAGGTTATGTCCATAGTCCTGAATCTAGTATGTTGCCATAAAATTCCACTAGTCCCGAGAACCTGTCACATCTAATTATTCATGTGCATTAAAAAACGCAATGACCTTGTGGTGGTTTATTCGTTTAAAATACATATATCGGGACCTTGGGATTATAAGGTTCTATCTGACAATTCTGTAATGTTAAGATATTGAGCCATAAAGTTTTGACCCTGAATAAGGTCATAGCAGATACTTTTCAACTTTATATTTTTTAAATACTTTTAAGCAATATTTTGGTGTAAAACTTTTCACATAAACTCAGTGGTATGTAAGTAACAATAACTAATTTTTGACAAAAGAAAGTTAGATAAAGTTAGATAATAGATAGACCTTATAATTCCATATTACATATTGAGACCTTTTGAATTGTTCACAACCTGAGATAAGAAGCAGCGACTACACAAAAAGAAAACTTGGTCTCAACGTTTCAGGCAGCTCATATGAAAAAGTTAGCTCGAATTTTGCTTCTCCAAAACAAAATGGAATTACCATCCAGTCATAAATTATGTATGGTAAGAGACGAATGCAAATGTTGGCCCAGTGGAGAGAGCTCAGCCAGAATAGACAGAGTTAGATGTGGAACAGTTTGACAAATCGACAATATGATAAACATAGAACGGTTATATGTCACAGTTTTCAGTATATCATGTTATCTGCTTATAACTCCACATTTTCGAGGAGTACTTTAAATGACACGTTACACTGCAGTGACAGTGCTAGTGTTAAATTATTTGGTTAGAGAAACTGTTAATCTGTAAATAGACTTAAAGGGATGGATCTTAGCCTTTAGTAATTTATCAAAACAATGTAGAAATATAGTTTTCTCAGATATTTTCCTGTTCCTTTTTTTCTTAGACTACCATGTTTTGTTTTGTTTTATCTTGTGGCAAATTTCATGTGGCACACTGCATATAGAAATAAAGTTCATGTACACTGGTATAACATATTATTAATGATAAAATGATATCAGATTTCCTCATTATGGTGTAATCTGAGTTGTTTATTGTTTTAAATTGTTCAAAAGCAAAGAGCCAACAGGGATTGTGGTCATGGACGAGAGGAAGCATGGCAGCTTCATCACATTTGGATCTGTCAATGGGTCCCAAAGTCTGAGCTCTAGCCAGCAGGTTTCAGGCCTTGGCATGAGTGGAGAGGTCGTCATGTCCTAATAGAAGTACCACAGGATGGAGCCAGAGGAGTTGGGATCCGGGTTCAACTTAACACTACAAAGTTGAACCTGGGTTTGTATTCCCACTGATGACAGAATTAACTACAAAAAAGTTGTCTTTGCCTTTTTTTTTTTTTACATAGATCCCGGCACTGAATAGTGTACACTGGTGAACTCAACTGGAAAGAGATGCCAACCACGTAGCAGACATGATGGAACTCGGGTGTGCAGGCTTTGGCTTTCTAGAGTGTGCTGTATGAATCTTGGTGGATATGTAAAGGAAGAGTTTTGAGGCCACAACCAGTGATGAAAGTTTTGAGCATGACTGTATTTTGAGGAGCGATTGCTTTTGATATAATCACAAATTTGATAAATAGGGAATGACAGCACAGAAAATTCATGCCTTGAATAACAATGTGCAATATAGAGTTCAGTGTCATTTCTGTGACAGGTCTGGCTTGCAGACATTTCACTGAAGCTGTAAAATCCTGATGAAAACATCAGCATGTCATAAATGTCATATAAATCAAATAAACAACAGTGATTATTATGAGTGCAAATTGTCCTATACGGCACATGATGAAAAGCTTTAAATGAAGTAAAAATGAATCGCATTAAGAACATTCTACCTGAAAATAGAAAGTGTGACCCTAATCCAGCAGCACCATAAAAACACATCAATCAAAACGCCGCTGGTCCAATTTGAAGCACTTTATTCTTATATAAATGTCCCAATAAAGAAACATGTGTGTCTATTGCAATCCATGGTCTGCTAATCCATTTTTAAATAAAGAGAAAAATACCACTGAATAATTAACTGAGTGTCTTTATCTTAAACTAACTGAATTCACCCTGGCCTCACAAACAAGAAGTTCACATACACATCCTTACAAGAAGATGTTGAGCATTTGTGACCAGATGTGACTATATGTATTCTATTCACTTTTTTATTAAGGTAAGTGATGCCATATCAAACCTTTACATGTGTGAGAGCCTGTAATTTTGAAAGACATTATTTAGAGCGGGCTGCCCTCTTGTGGCCGCAGGAGGAAGTACGTCTCAAACCGCATACTAAACAGCTTGCCACAACACAAGGCTACACCGCATCAGGTTTCTAATCGTTTATATAGTTTGGAACATAGTTGTGATCTGCATATTTTCGCATTTGTAAACATTTCTGAGTTTAAAAAAAAAAAAGAAAAAAAAAAGAGTAAAATAAATAAATAAATAAAACTAATTTGACACAGACAGACTATTTCATAGCCTACAGTAATGTATGCTTTTGGACGTAGATTGAAGATAATAATAAATGTGACTCAGTGAGCCTCAAGCTAATTCACCCACACCTTTGTGCCTCTGCTTTCTGACCAGCAGAGGTCCTCGATGTGGTTTAAGCGATTAAATCTGCAAACAGGCCTTCAATACATCTACAAGAGTCTAGCAAGTAGGGTGAAGTGAACAACAGTGAGATACCTGTTAGTAGATTGTCTATAACAAGCCCAGAAGAAGAAGAAAACATTTAAAAAATATGCACTTTCATTTTAAACATGGTAGGCTAAGCATCGGCATCTCCAAATATTAGTAAACCCCATCAAAATAACTTAATTCCATCACATTTTCATTCCATTCTGGGATCAAATTCAAATACATATGAAATACTGAAAAATTAGAGTTCGGGAAAGAAATGATTTGGAAGGAGGTACTCTGGGAGCTGGACTGGGACACACTGGACTCCGTATACTCAGTCTGATTGTTGTAATGTGTCCATGAAGAGGATACATGTTGCTCTGTTGGTGGTCTAGGTTGGTCTCATGTTCCCTTGAAGGTGTATATGGGGCACACATAGTAGGCCTTGTGTGTCCCAGGACAACCTGTGGAGTACATGTTGGTATTTTTACTGTAATGAACAATATTATATAATAGATTAGTAAAACCACAACATAATAGTAAAACCACTTTTATACTATCCTAGCTGGGACAGGTAACTATGGTCACAAAGTATTTTTTACTTAAAAATGATGTCCCTTACCTGAATGCAACTATTCAAGTGGAATGGTAGCCTACAGCCAAATAGTTTTTGTTAAAAAAAAATTTTTAAAGAAAAAAAAAAAGAATATTGCACATCATTGCATTTAAACAGAATCATCATAATGCATATAGTATATTATAATTACAGGTTGTTAATCAATTTGTTCAGAATTAATTCCCCTATTATTTGTACGTGTGCCATGTCACAATATTTACAGCTCATACATCCTCATCGTTATAGACAGTCCAATGACCTGGAAAACACAATTACTGCAAATCCACCGGTGTCAAACTAACATCTAGCGTTTACATTTGAAAATATAAATCCTACTAGTTTCGCCATTTTTTCAAATCTATGTTTTGTTGAAATTTTGTTCTGATTCTGGATGAAGCACTATTTTATCCAGAATATAAGATGCAGCCCAGCAATCTAGTTCCACATAACCTGTAATAAAAAAGAAACTCTCACATGGTCAACTATTAATAATAATAATAATAATAATAATAATAAAACAGTCTCTAGCTCTGCTATTATCTTAAACAGGCTAATGAAAAAAAATCTAGCAAAAAGGAATGAACAATATATGAAAAAGAACAATGATGCATTTTATAGTGACTGGGATGTTAATAGACAGTAAAACGCCGTCTATGCAATTACAGCTTGGGGGTCAGCTTATTGTATATTATAATATATATAATATACATCTCTAGATGGCACATGAAGCGAACGATTTCGTTTTCCCATTTGCTTGGAGACTACTTTGGTGCACACACTATGGGAAGCTATACGCAGGCAAGACTGATCAGTTTGATTTGTTTTATTATTTGGTTTCCATATGTTATATTCTAACCTAATGAGACGCAGAGGAGCGCAGTGGTGCAAGAGCTGTGCACTGACGTCCAGTGAAAAGGGAAAAATCCCTGTGTGTGAAATGAATGCACACACGGGCGGCTGCCATCAACGGTGAAACCGATAAAATAGTTAACAACTCGTTAAATCTTCCAGATAGTTGGCGACACGCTCGAGCCGATGTCCCCGCACGAGTGCTGAGTGCCAAAGAGCCCGGGTTCCCACCAGGCCGGAACTAACTGTGAAGTGTGACCTGTTCAGAGTGTGAAGGTGTGAAAGATGTCGCCAGTGGAAGCTTGAGCAGAGACAGAGAAAGAGGCACCAACACGCTTTACACCTCTTTCACTCGGAAATCTTCGGCAAATAACGCGCACACTCTAAAGGCGAGAAAGTGGCATGGGTACTATGCAGATGTCACGTTCCCATATCCTCAGCTTTTCTTTCATTAGTGACACAAGGACGGTTGGCCCCCATAATTATATGAATGCAGGCCTGGAAAACGCACGCATTGCACAAGTTTATGGATGCTCAATGAAACCCACATATTTATCATGATTACTGGTGACTGATTATTGTGTGATGATGATGATGATGATGATTATTATTATTATTATTATTATTGTTGTCCTGTTTAATGTGCTTTCACTTTTTTTTTTTTGGCAAGCTAGGCCTCATTTATTAGGCTGGTGTTTTGTTCACCTGTGTGATGGGCTTCCAATTGAGTTGGCCTACTTGGTGTCTTTTTTCTAGTGCAAACCATGAGTTGAACTCACTAAGTCTGTGTTCCAGACTTGCTCTGTTGCACTCAGAAACAGAAGTGTCCACCCTGCACGACATGCCGTGTTGAGGTGATGCGGAAATCAGGCGCTAGGGGAATGTGCGCAGTGGGTTGGCGGCCTTATTGGCCCGTCATTTGCATGCAAATCCAGCTGGTTTGAAGTCTTGGCTGACGTCAGGAAGGCCTTGTTATACCTACATCAGTGACCACCACCTTGTCAACAGAGTCACATCAAGTTTGATTGAAGCACGTCAAGGACTACATCGCATGACCAGCTTGGAAATCTTTTTCTTCTTCTTCTGGACTACCACATATGAGAAGAAAGCCGTGGCCCTCTCAATTACCTTAAAGCAATATCTAGCATGGTGCACTGCTAGTATGTCGTCTTAAAAACTGGTTTTCCATCTTTTTTTCTTCTTCTTCTGAATCATGTATGTTGGATACCTTTTGGATAAAGGAGAAGGAAACATGTATCACCACCAAGGACCTGTACGGCGATCTGGTATCAACCTGCCTCCACAGAATTTCGTCTCCACGCCACAGTATTCTGATTTTGGTGGATACCATCATGTTGCCAGCATGGACACACACACTCAGGCCGCAGGGCCGTGGGCCGCTCCGTACGGCGCTCCGAGGGAGGACTGGGGCGCCTACAGCCTCCCTCCTCCCAACACCATCGCAGCTCCCATGAGCAACTCATCTCCGGGACAAGTCTCCTATTGCTCGCCTGATTACAACTCTATGCATAACCCGGGGTCGGCTGTGCTGCCCCCGCCGCCCGAGAACATTTCAGTGGGCCAAATGTCCCCGGATAAAGAACGGCGCAACTCTTATCAGTGGATGAGCAAAACCGTCCAGTCGTCTTCGACCGGTGGGTTTAGCATTACGTCAGATATTAATGTCGATATTAATGAACGACTAGACCTACTATGTTATCAATATCACAATATAAACTCATGACACTTATGCTCTGCCATGCGTGCATATTGTGAGATTATTACTGAATAATAATCCAAAAATGTCATACGTAACCACCCAGATGCATTTAAAAGTGGAATCTTTCAGTATAACTACCACAAACGGTGGGTTTTTTTGTTTTGTTTTTTGTGTGTGTGTGTGTGTGTGTTTATTTTTTTGGTTTTTTTTGTGTGTGTGTGTGTGGTTTTTTGTATGTGTGTGTGTGTGGGTTTTTTTTTTGTGTGTGTGTGTGTGGTTTTTTTTTTGTGTGTGTGTGTGGTTTTTTTTTTTTGTGTGTGTGTGTGTGTGTGTGTGGTTTTTTTTTTTGTTGCCTAGTTAAACATTTCATTAATTTTTCGTTTCGATAAAGCACCAGTTTGACGACGGAAAAGCCTAAAATCTTAATTAAAATAGAAATGGATTTAGCAACAGAAATGAACGAGCCCAAAATGCATTTTACCGTTCATCTCATATTTATTATTTTTATTTTTTTGGCATCTCTCTACTTTAACAGACACACTGATGCATATCAGAGTCAGAATTATTTAAAAAAAAAAGTTATTAAAAACTGATTGCAAAATTGCGCACAAAGGCTTAACTGTTGTACGGTGAAATTAATAGCTATATAAGGCGATGTTGATTAATGGGTAACCTATAAATTAAGATACATAAAAGGGCTATGTGGGAAAAGCTATCTAAAATCCATGCCATAAAATATTAAGCATTATTTGTTGAAGACAAAGAGAGATTCGGCTGTATTATTTTACAATCGCAGAAAACATTTGATGAAGCAAATGTACTTGTGGCAGGTGAAGGTGTTGGGACCTGGCGCCAGGGCCATTTGTAATGCTAATGGCTCGACTCCCGTAAACTAGATGTGAGGTCCACGTTTTTTCCTGGTACATTGTCTCAGGTTTTGGTTATCTGTCATATTCAGGCGGCGGCTCCTTTCAACACCTTTGCACTTTGATATGCAACAGCACGTCTTCCTCCGTCCCTATTCTTCAAGGCTTATATTGCCGGAAAAGAGTGACACATTTCACAGCAAATAAAGGTCACCTGTCTCCGACACATGTCGAAACAACATAACACTCTGAAGCGTATAGAAAGCAATTTATAACAGCGTTGATCGTGTAAACTATTGCATACAGTGCATATTTATAAAGTTAAACAACAAATCTATACGCCAATATAAAGTGAACATTTGGTCATGGTCTGGCATTGGATTGACATAGGATTACAGTATGACATGAAGTATAGGAGCTTGCCTATGTTTTGTCACCGACTGGAATTAAATAAACCGATTAAGCAAGCATTTGCAATTCCCCCCCCCCCCAACAAGCTCAGACATAAAATAACGAATTCCAGGGTCCACATTATGTATTTGTCCTAATATGAAAAGCAGTCTGCATTAACTGGTTTGTAAATCCAACCAGAGCAGCCGGCTTCTGGCTGTATGCCAAGGATCCTTGGAGGAATTTCCTTGTATCTCCTCTGCAAGGCCTCTTAACACATCAATGGCGTTTAGGTCCTATCTCTGAGGATCTTTGTTCTGCAGTTTGTTCAAAACTTGTAATCAAAGGAGATCACAGGCTCAATTTACAAATCTTAATACAGACAGATATCATCTCTCTCTGTAGGCCACAGGTCTGGTGCTTTGGCTATATTGTAGGCCTCTCGTACATGTTCAGACTAAATGTAGTCTACTTTGTGAGACGGTCCATAACTGTACATCTCGCTTCATCTCAGCAACACTGTACGTGTGAACCATATGTCTACAGACAATGCTTAAAGTTGCTTGCATTTTTTATTATTATTATTTTTTGCATTATGGTGGGCTTAGTTTCAATAAACTGTTTCGCATAAACCTACAGTTATTATTGCCGATTTCATTATAAATTTTCCTATCGTTTGTGATGCATTGTTATCCGCTGATACATTCTTGCACCTGCTTAGGAAAAACGAGAACAAAGGAGAAATATCGAGTGGTCTACACGGATCACCAACGACTGGAGCTGGAGAAGGAGTTCCACTTTAATCGTTACATCACCATAAGACGAAAATCGGAGCTGGCGGTGAACCTGGGCCTCTCAGAGAGACAGGTACGACCGCCAATCCTGCCTCAGACCACCGTTTCTACAAACCATGTAGGCTGTTGTAATATGGTCAAGTTGATGTGTTTATTTTATTTTAATTTATTTTTTATTTCAGGTAAAAATTTGGTTTCAAAACCGCCGCGCCAAGGAGAGGAAGATGATCAAGAAGAAGCTGGGCCAGTCGGACGGCAGCGGCGGCTCTGTGCACAGTGACCCGGGCTCGGTGAGTCCGCTGCCCGTTCCCGGTTCACTCAGTCCGTCGGACGTGCACGGCTCCGTTTACCCGCCTCCTGGACTGAACACCTTACCGTCCATGAGGAACATTCAGCAAGTTACTGTCACCCAGTGAACTCGAACTTGGAGCATGCGACTTCAAAACATCCGACTTAAAACTGAGCACTCCGACCCGCTGCACGACAAACAGCGCTCAAACGGATCCACGCGCGCCAGACAACACGTCCCGAGGCGCGTGTCTGTGGATTACAGCATCAAAGGAATCAAGCTTTTTTTTTTATTATTATTATTTTTTATTTTTTATTATTGCAATCAAATGCTGGAGGCTCTTCGAATATTGTTTTCATAGAATAGTGTTTTTTTTTTTTTTAAAGAAAATGAAGAAAAAACGTACGAAAAATAAAATAAAATTAATGTGTTCGTCTGTTTCCAAAAAAAAAAAGAAGAAAAAAAAGCTTAAATATTTTTTAAATGGTTTTGTTTGTGTTTTGATCAATTAAGATATAAATATCATTTTCTGTATGTGGTGAGTGTATGCGTTTTTGTAAATAAAGTATCTCAGGCAGAGGCCTACAGTGTTTCTACTACTACACGTATGTTGATCCTTAGGCTGTATTTTCAGTTTAAAGGTTTACATGGATGGACATGCATGGACGATTTCTGCGACTTTTCTTTTTTTCCCCCCAGCTTTTCTTTACATAAGCACCTTTTCGTTCACATGGGTAAATGCAGATTTCGGATTTATGGGTAGAACGTTTGAGTCCAACGTTCAAAGTGTAAATAAATGTTTTGGAAAAATATAATGGATTCATGTCATTATATGCATAAGAGCCCCCCCCCCAAAAAAAAAAAATGCATATTTAGCCTATATGTCAGCATGAAGGTCTGTCCTATTTATTTGTCATTTAAGGCCGTTTGTGCAGATGAACACAGTAGGCAGACCCATTCCTGCTTATTGCACGTAGATCTCGGGTATTTTCATTTCATTCATAAACCAAGTCCTGCAAATGATCTGGCCTATTTAGGTCATTTTAGTGCAAAGGAGAAGAAAAAAAAAATCCTGATAAACATAGACATATGCAGGCAAGCCTAAAGTATTTGCATATGACATAGAAGACCCCAAATTCAAAAGAAATGAGAGGTGTACCATTCATTAGGACTAAATGCGACTATATGATCGTATGTATGTATGCATGTGTGTATGCATGAAAGAAAGAAAACCAGGCTACACGAATGCAGTGCAGGCTGCAGCAAATATGAATGTGATGAAAAAGAAGAGGCCACAAGAGCTTGCTCATTTCGCCACTTAGCTATTGGTTAGGTCTGGTGTCTGCAATTATAGCATTTGTCTTATGAAAAGTGCCCTAGTTAGGCTACATGGGCCAGGCCGTTATGTGTAGATATATGTTACACAGACTAGGCTGCTATATCTTTCACATGAGAGGCCATATATTATAAATAGTTTCACAGTTCATTACAGTTCAAACGTGGTTCAGAGTGGTTTAGGAATTTTATTACACACCAAGCTACCACTAAAGCTATTCGACTGCGCTCCTTGTATACTTAAGTTTAATAGGAATCAATTAGATAGTAATAGGCCTATAACGTTTTACATAAACGTGCAGGACAAACTGTTAGAACTGCAAGATATACCAGCTATTAGCAAATTGTGTAGCAATGCAGGGAAAAAAAAGAAAAGAAAAAAAAAAGTAAAAGAGGCTCTATTATTTTTTCTTCTTCTTTCAGACCCTTTGCTCCAAATTCTAGGACATTTTGTGTATATATGTGTGTTTGTTTTTTTTGTGTTTTTTTTTTAACACGTCTTCTTATTTAAGCGTCTCTTATCCATCCCGCATGAGCGTCATGCTGAATTCTGGCGCGGGCACACACGGACACGCGCACGCGCACGGGACACGGACACGCGCACGTTCGGGCTCCGCCCCTTCCGCGGCGGCGGCGCGCTCGACGTCACCTCGCAGCAGTGTCGGCGACGTCATGAGCGTCTCGTTGCCCAACATGGCGGACTTTGATACCATTTACGAGTTAGAGGAAGAAGATGAGCGAATTGTGAGTGAAGAGCACCTCACCAGATACTGCCCCGAGCCTGTGGCAATGCGGGGGGCCGGCCACATCACTGTGTAAGCAAACGCGCGCCGCAGCTGCACGTCGCTGTGTTGTTCCTGCAGGGGTTAGCATCCATGCTAACGTCCAGTGTGTGTGTGTGTGTGTGTGTGTGTGTGTGTGTGTCGCTTGATGGTCGCTATCAAAATACACGTAGGCCAAGCCTCACACACACACACACACACACACACACCTCTTTCTAGTTTCAGACAGTGAGCAATTAAAACATGTGCACGTGCAGAGACTTGACTTGGAAAAGGCATCATTTTCGTCTCGGACCTAGTGCACTTCGTGTAAGGGCGTAGGGAGCCAGTCTAGGGGGGATTCAGCCAACGTCTACAGATGCCAATTAGTTTTAGCATTGCTCTAGCTTTTGCATTTCGCTTTTAGGTGAACACTCATTTAGGCAACGTTATTATAACACGCTATGATACTATTGCAAGTATTATTATTTTATTTTTTTTGTTGTTGTTGTTGCAATTTTGTGTTGTAGCCTACAGGTAATCCTCATATATCCCATCTTTTAATGTGTTAATAAATGACAGTTATTATACTATGGATCTGTTGCAATTAAGTATGTCATATAAATAAATAAAAAAACATCTTTTCTGAATCAGTGTAAAGTTTGTCCTGCACTTGCAATCACTTATTGACACTGTTTTATAATTATTGCATGATTTAAATGTAGTTGCTTACACCGCTTTTTCTTATTGACTACATATTAAACATGTGTTTTCTGTGTTTGTAGGTTTGGACTTAGCAACAAATTTGACACAGAATTTCCATCTGTTCTTACAGGAAAGGTAATGGTGCCTAAATGATTCCTATGTCTTACAAAATGTTAGGTTTTTTTAGGCACATGTTTTTTTTTTTTTTATACGGCCATGTGATCTAAAGCGTTTCCTAATCATCTCCCAGGAGTCTTGGGTCCAAGACTAGAGCATTTTAGTAAGTGCACGATAGTGCATCTAACGCAAGCTGAATGTACTGAAGTGGGCTTCTGTCAATGAGTAAGCCATCTAAGGGCCTGGCAGGCCGGGATCCCGGTGCTGGGAAGACACAGCTCCAGGTGACAAAATAATGAAATAAAGACTGCGCCGTGCACAAGAAAAGAAAGCTTCCTGGGTCGGATGCAGAAACAAAAAAGGTTGCAGAGGGAAGAGCAGGCTGAGGGAAGTGCTGGGCAATAAAATGTATCTCTAGTATTGTGACCTAGGGTGACATGTGATGGATGAGGTCAGGATTATGATGACTGAAGGGTGCAGATCAGGCCTGTGGGGCTTTATTTCGAGCTCTTTCACTGTTTGCAAAGAGACCTTTGCATCCTGTCATAAAAGATTACGACCCCAGTTTTATGGTGTACATTCCCAGTGAGGAATGAGCAGCCATTCATGCTGTTTGGACGGCACAGCCACAGGCCGTGGGCTTATCTTTTTCTTTTTCTTTTTTGTCCTCCCTTTGCCTTGAAAGTCCTGGAGCTCGGTTGGCAAGTTAGAAGCATGCAATTAGCAAATCATCTGCTGAAGATAGACTTTTTAGTAGCCTTTGCACAGGATTTTCTTCTATTTTGCATTTTGTGGAATCTCGGGCGAATTGCCATGAAGCAAAAGTAACGTCATTGTTACATCATGTGTGCAAGCACACTTTGGGTACATTAATGCCGCATCCTTTTTTACATGTTACTTGTGTTTAACCCAAAAAATGATTTTGTTAGCTGTTGGTGCAGAAGTAAAAGGCAGCACGATGCAAAATGACCGTAACGTGTCTTTGTGTTTGTTTGTTGTTTGTTTTTTTTTTTTACGGCTGTTGGCCATTTCATTTCTTCTGCTTGTTCCAGGTTGCTCCAGAGGAATTTAAGACAAGCATCAGCCGAGTGAACGCTTGCTTAAAGAAGAACCTACCAGTCAATGTGAAATGGCTGCTGTGCGGCTGCCTGTGCTGTTGCTGTACAGTGGGCTGCAGTCTATGGCCCGTCATATGCCTTAACAAGAGGGTAAGACCCTCATCTGTTACTGGTCTATCTGTAAATCAGGCATGTCTGTTATTCACTACATTTAGTACCCCAATAGTATTTTATATTGGTGACATAGTGTAAAATTGATACATTAAACCTGGTTAGGTGAAGGAAGGTTTGAGAATCCACCCAGGTTATTGACCATAACGTGTAGCTTATGAGCTGGTTAAATAGGGTTCTCGGTCCATAAATGTCTGTAAAGTCTTAATGCGGGGTGTTTTATTGGTATTTGCTAAGCACCTGTTTTGAAAGTTTTGAGGGGGTGATTACTGGTACGTTTAACCCCTGTGTGTTTCTCTGTTGCGCAGACACGAAGATCCATTCAGAAATTGTTAGAGTGGGAAAACAACCGATTATATCACAAGGTGAGCAACTTTCACCTGAATACCACTAAAAGAAATTGCCCGGTAGTTTTTCATGCCTCAATAAATGAAGTTTTCAGATGTTGGTAATGGTTGTAAATATAGCTGCTAAACTGTGAATATGCTCATCTCCTTAACAGCTATTTTTGGCTGGGCTATTGATAGATTGCAGAGGCTGACCAGACTGTACAGAGGTCAGCAGTAAAAAAATGTCTTGTGTCTCACACCAGAGGCTAACAGACACTGCACTGCAGCCAGTATACTGTGGAAAGTCCTTAGAGCAATAACCGCAGTTTGACCCGAGTGAACCCGATTGCGTAAAGCCAGTCTGCATGTCTGAAGTGTTTGTCTGGACTGGGAAATTGACCATTTCGTAGAGCGTTCATTAACTGCAGTGCTTTTATATTTCTTATCAGCTGGGACTGCACTGGAAACTCAGCAGAAGAAAATGTGAGAGTAACAACATGATGGAATATGTAAGTACTTATCGGTTAGAGATTTATTTCACTGCCTTTGTAAATCGTAATATTCGACATTTGGTAGCAGTAAGCAAAAGTATATGTCTAACATTCTAAACTCTTTCACAGCCAATAATACTAAAAAGATGCTTGAATTATTCTCAGTGCACTTAATGCATAAATACAAAATTAATGTAAGTAAATCAGCTCCTTAATGTTAGCCCATTTTTTCCTTCTCCAGGTGATTCTTATAGAATTTTTACCCAAATATCCTATATTCCGACCTGACTAGGAGCACTTCTGAAGGATGCTGGTGAATGGCTCTCACTCTTCTCTTTACTTAGTGCCTTGTATATAAAGTTGGATAGAGGGTCTTCACAGGTGTCCCTGCGTGACCCCGTTTTCTCCCAGTACCTAGTACAATAGAATTTGCAACACTGTCACTTTGCTTTAGAGCAGATTTTGCACATTTCTTGATGATGTAGAAACGCTCCTGTGTTGCACTCAGATGTTTTTGTTACATTAAAAAAAAAAAAAATACTGTTTAAAAGTGCATTTACCCCAGGAGCCATCTGTCATCCACACCTCCTACATGTAACATTGTTGGTAAAATCAAGGCACCTCATGGTGTGTATTTGCCTTATGTTAAAAGTTAACATTTTTTATTTGAGGTGTATGCGTGTTGTATAGTTTTAATGGTAAATTGAAAATTAAATATCACTTTGCTTTAGAGCAAATTTTGCACATTTCCTGATGTACTAGTTGCTCTAAAGCAAAATTGAAATAAAAATGTTTCGGTGCTAATGGAATGGGTAGGGAGTTAAAAGTAGCTAAAATGTTTGTTAGCATGATGTTTTTTTTTTTTTTGTTTTTTTTTGCACTTTGGTGATGGTCCTCTAAACAGGAGGAAGTTAAAGAAACAGACCATTGAATATAATTTTGGACGAGATGTACAGCCTGGTATTTCATGTTTACATAATGTAATTTAGCTGGTGATTAGTTTTCTGCCAAAATATTAATGTAACATAGTTTGTTTATAAACTGCATCTCTGTAACTTTCCAGTTTATATGGACCCTTTTACCTAGCAAGCCATAAAATGTATGTACAACATGTCAGTCAAGTGAGGGCTGAAAATTGCACTTGAGCACACGAGGACACGTTGATTGTCCCCGAGGTGTTTTTTGTTTTGTTTTGTTTTTTACGTTGTGTCCTGAAAGGAAAAGATTGGTCTATTAAAGGTGTTTTTGCCAATCAAGATTCGGTAAGAACATTACATTTAATTCATTTCAAAGTGAATTGAATCACCTTATATGTATGTTGGAAACATTGTTTTGAACCTTCTCTCCTCTTGCTACATTTCAGCTTTATTGTCAGATTGCTGTTTTTAGGTGAAGTCCATAGATGCTGTTATACAGATATAACAATGTGGACTTCCAGGCTCCCTTTCCATGTGCATCCTGGTTCCCCTTTTGTTGAACCTGCCTTGTCGTCGTCCCCCCCCTCTTGTTCATTTCTTTTTCCTAACATATAGTCAGCCTGCTGGATTTGAGTTCCTCCTAAATTTAGCAGAATGTTTGGAAAGAGCTGTACTTAAAGGACACCTAAACTTTGCCTAATCATATGGAGAGAGACAAATCTCTCTGTTCTACTACAGAGTACCTGTAAATGTTTGTCCTTAATTCTATGGAAAACATAAATAAAATCTTGATGTTTTTTTTGGCAATTATCATCCTTGCAAAATGTCATTTGAGCTTGCAGTCACTAGCTGTGAATTAATTTCTTGCATATAAATATTGGCATAGTTTTCCTTCATATAATCAGTATAAAATGAACACTTGGCATAGCCAGAAGATTCAGTGTTAATGTAGTGTATTGTATGTACACTCACCAAACAATTTATGAGGAACCTGTACACCACCTCATTCATGCAATTATGTAATCAGCCAATCGTGTGGCAGCAGCGCAATGTATAAAATCATGCAGAAACGACCAGCAGCTTCAGGTAATGTTCACATCAACCATCAGAATGGGGAAAAAATGTGATCTCAGTGATTTTGAGCGTGG
>JAOUQW010000034.1:17379293-17411638 GCA_028565825.1 Olivaichthys viedmensis | reverse complement strand
AGCATGATAATGCACCATGTCACAAAGCAAAAGTCGTCTCAAACTGGTTTCATGAACATGACCATGAGTTCAGTGTTATTCAGTGGCCTTCCCAGTCACCGGATCTGAATCCAGTAGAACACCTTTGGGATGTGGTAGAACCGGAGATTCACAGGTTGACAGTGCAGCTGAAAAATCTGGAGGAATTGCGTGATGCAATCATGTCATCATGGACCAGAACCTCGAAGGAATGTTTCCAACATCTTGTGGATTGGTATGAAGGTAATGTGGTTGCATCTGGTTCTGTTTCATACTGCTAACCCAAACATTACTCTTCATACATTTTCATACTACTTTATGATACTGCGCTTAATTTCCTAATTCAGAATTTTAGAATCTCCAAAATAAATGGTGCTCTAATTGGTGTAGCAAATGGTAAGAGAAGCATGAAAGTACCTAATGTTTTCATCTACAAAAAAAATGTATTTGGCTTTTAAAACTAAGAAATGACCTGAATATACAAATGCTATTTACTATAAATGAATTGGTATTTATTTTAAGTACAGAGGTAGAATTAGAAGAAGGCAGAGGGTGTTGGAGGTGTTAAGAACAAGCTCAGCATGTAGTATTCACATTTTCACAGCTGCAAGGTTCAGCAGACAGTGTCTGCCACTGTGGCATGTTTCTTCTCACAGTGCATTTTAGGAATGGGGGATAGATGTGCGATTGAAGTTGCCATTTCGCAGACACAATATTGCAGTGAGTAATTTCAAGCTGCCTTTTAAGCTGGAGTATCTGGCAGCCTGAAGGGGGCAGGCTAAGCCATATTCAGGGCAGAGTTATTGGGGTAAAGTGTAACACAAATCAGTTTTACTCTCGACGATGTCTTTATATTGTGTTATTCGTTATATTGCACAAATGACCTAATTAATCATAGTATATAAACCTAAACTTTACATATTTTACTATCAACAGACATTGCACACAAGGTGAGTTCTAAAATAGGTTTTTAGTGCATGATGTGATGGATATGTGAAGGAAATGAGGGGTTCAGTTGCTCCCTGTATTCAACTTGCACCCTATATCAGGATCAGCCATGATTTGCAGCAAGAGTAATTTTATTCACCTGCCAACGGCTTTGTCATTTTTCTCTTTACCTTGCACTCCACTTTATTTCCTGCTTATTTTACACTTTGCATTTCAGGTAAAACAATAAAAAAAAAAACAGGTTAAACCTAATCATGTATTGTGTATTCTTTAACTTTATTTTTCCTAGACCGAGGCAGGCGTGGTAAGGATATGACCTACCACCAAAATGGGTTTGATTTATAATTTTTTTTATTTCAATCACAGAAAAAGCTTCTTACAAGTTTAAGGCCTATCAAGAGTGTCTACATGTATAGTCACGGAGTGCATACATATTCAGAATATATACAGGAAAGAAAGGCAATACTCTGAAGTTTAAAACACTCTTTCCCTCAAAAAGGCAGGTGATGCGTAAGAATTACTATCTGTCTACAACAAAATTATATAATTTTGTAAAGAACCCTTTTCTATCAATAAGGGGATAACGCTGCAAAGAAATTCCACTCAAGCAGGAACCAGCATACATTTGGATTTAAAACCAAAAATTAGAACATGTGAAGGAAAATATACTAAAATTACATTTTTGGTATTGTAGCAATTAAGGCAGTTGGTTTATATACATTATACAAGGCATATGAAAATCAAGACACTTTAAAATGAATGAAAAAATCGCCATGAACGACACAGTTTTACAGTCAATGACCTCAACCAACAGGTAACAGCTGCTATCAGATATGAAGACTAGAGTTGTTCACAAAATAATAAACGTGTAATTATAGACACAAATAGATAAGCCTTTAGTATGGTCCCATTCTATTTAGTGTCATAAAAACCATTAACACCCAGTTCAGTAATTTAACATAAATCACCAGGCTTATTAAAATTCACCCATTCAGAAAGTACAGCATTGGTGCATGTTCCCAGTCTCAATATATGGATAACAAAACGCACACGGGTAAAAATTATTGCTGTTCCTGAAGGAAAAGAAATGTGTAGTGACCAATGTTTAGTGATAATCTTGAATTAGAAACTGACGGTGTCTTTGAAATAGTGTCCATGTGCTTAAGAGTAGCGTACGTCTCTCCAATGAGCATATTCCAACATCAACAGGGTAGGTGGATGAAACATCGTCCTCCAGATGTTCCTTTCATTTTGTTTTAAAACCACAGTCAGTGATTATCATCCAACTGCCCTGATTTGCGCCAAATCAAAACTACATATTAGAACACAATTGCCATAACCAGTTCGGAGGATCCTAGTTGTTTAAAAGTCACGTAAGATTTCAGCGAGATCATTCAGTCTTTATACCAGGCTGCCAGGCCAGGACACTACAGTAAGTGTGACTTTATTCTTCTGCAGCTTCAGCATAGGAATCAGTGAAGAGTTGTTCATGCCCACTGTGGTGGCTCCATTCACAGCCACTATTTCATCACCGCACCTGCAGGGAAGCACAGGGGGAGACTCGAGTGCTGCACTTTCTCCAGAAAGAAAACCTAGAAGTTCAGTATCTCCGTTCACCTTTGTACATAAAATGGTATGGATTGCATGAAAGATTTCAAACTACTAAAACACAGTAGTAGCAAGTCAAGGCGTCTGAACCTTGTGGTATAAATCTTGAAGACGTTTCGCCATTTTAACTGAAGAGAGCAACCTCAGTCAAGTGGCTTAACGTTTTCATGATCATAACTCGAAGCGATTTGACTTACCAATACTGGACAATTCAAAATGACCTGGATAACTGAAAAATCCTCATAGACAAGTTAACATAAGTGTATAAATGAATATTTTCATTAAATAACTACAAGTAAACAGAACAATATGCTAGCTTATGCATTTCTGATAATTATCCATAAAAAGGCTTACTTGAGACGACCATCAAAGTGGGCAGGAGTTCCAGGCACTATGGTCTTTATAAAGAAGGGTTGCTGACCTCGACTTTCTTCATATCCTCCCACGATACTAAAGCCCCAACTCTCGTTGTTGGTTTTCAGCAACACAATGTCACGACACCAGTGCATGTGGCTTGTAAATAAGTAGAGTACAAATCAAATTCCACCTCATCTGGGTCAACGTTTTTAGCAAACAGTAAAGAAAGACACTAAATCACAGCATTTTAATGTACTACACAATATGTCTGGTAGTAGCAAGTCAAGGCAATTGGACTTAAGGTATAATCAATATTATAACAGACATTTCAAAAGGCACTTGATGTCTGAAACCCTATATAGACATACTGCACAATATCCAATACCCACCTGGGTAGGCCCAGCCAGCGGGTCCACAGAGGGGCCCAGTTGATGTCGTCCTCTCTGGGATTCTCCACTGTGTCCATTTCCTCGTTATTTGCTGCCTCTGCATCCTCCTCTTCCTCCTCGGCAATGGTGCGGATGACGCGTAGCGTCACAGAGCTCTGAGCTGTCTGTGTCTTCAGAACAGACACGGCCTCATTATAGGTCAGCTGAGTCAGGTCGACACTATTGATGCTCAGCAACACATCACCTGGGCAAACAGTCATCACAACACACATTTACTCAGTCACCAGTAAGCACTTCTGGAACGGTTCCGGTATTACAATGTCTGCATTAACGTGTACAAAATAATTTGATAACTGCAATAAAATCAGACTGTGGCAATAATCCAAATCAACACATTTACATGCTAATGGATAAAAACTGATAATGGAAAAACTCCAGGTCTACAAGAGTCAGTCATAATGGGATTTCTTTTAGTAGCGTCGCCACAAGTATTTAAGCTTTTTGTTTAATTACACTTCCCAGTGGTGAGGTGGTAGTGTTGCTACTTTTTAAATCCTGTGGCATGTAAGTGGTTAAAGTATTTTATAGTTTACACAGTACACAACGTATATTTTTTAATACATCATGTTAGGTATTTCTTCTGGCTGAAAGCACAGTTGACTCAAGGGTACTGGCTGCTAACAAGTTTTTATGGTTGCAAATTGCACACGCTGTCCTATTTTGAACTGTCTCTAGACAAACCTTTTTCAAGTCTGTGCATAAAATTTCAGATTTAAGGTACTGTAGTATGCCGTTTTCATGACCGCTTGAATACTTTGATAACTGATGAAATGAGACAATGATTGGATTATTAGTGTGCATGTAGACACACTCCACGACAACAGTTACTATGGCTGCTAATAGATTAAAAAGCGGACAAAGCCCAAAACTGAGTCGGTGTGACGTCTGTGACACTGGAATTGCATTTATTCACTTCACCAAGAACTAGCAAGATGTTAAACCTGGTTTGATGGTGCCGTCTCTGTGCAGGCAGCCCACTGGCTGCACACTGGTGATGTACACAGGCAGGCGACTGCGACCGTCTCTCCCACCAGCGATTGTGATGCCCAGTGAGTGTCGTGGCTCCTTCTTCAGACTCACTGTCTTCTCGTGACTGGAGAATCCACCAGGAGGATCCTAATCACAGGCAACACCACATGGTATCTCCACTTATGTCCCATTTGGACACTCGTAGAATAGGGCTTTTTAATTAAATTAATTTAAAAGAAATAATTACAACATTGCTTACATATATATATTTAAAATCACCACGGTAACCCCATCCCGCAGCCATCCTGCTAGCTGGATGAAATTATCGTTGTCTTCAGAGCATCACTGCTTCTCAATTCTTTGAGTGAACATGATGCAGTTTGCAACTACGCAGATATCTAGCTATTGTCAATTTGGGCCATTTCATCAAACTACTCATTAAATTTCACCTGTTATCAAACTACCAGATAAATTTGGAGAAAAACAGATGGTTTGTCCTGTTTCCGAACGCATTGCTTGCTCTATCATTTTGTATATAAATCCGTTTTCAGCCACCATCTTTGTTAGTGACAAACAGAGTGATAATTTAGATGCTTTGTCAATTGACTATAGTATATTGCACCACAGCAAATAGGAGTGTCGTCTTAAGAAGTCTGGAGAAAAAAAAACGCAGGCTTATTTTATCGTCTCTAATAGGGGCAGAGCAGTGAACCGAAGTGTCTTCTGACTGACAGGATGAACTCAAGTCTGGCTGGTTCTGTGATGACGTACTCTGTCTGCAACTTGCACACAAGTTCCAAAGCCTTAATATAGGGCTCAACGGATTAAACTAAAGATACTTGTCCGAGTCCTGTGGTGAAAACATTTGTAAAAACAAACACTCCTCCGTTCTAAATACTGCTAGAAATGGAGAGAAGTGATAATGTGAAGGGCCTAACACGCTGCCATCGTAACTCATGACTAGTGGCAAACGCCACGGCTTCCACCATCTTCTCCCAGTGTCTGGGGAGCTCCAGAGGGAGTGAGGTGGGGGTGGGGGCTCTTCCTACCCAGCAGGGGGCCCTCCCTCCCAGCAAGAGTAAAGGCTTCAACTCCACAGGCGAAAGCTAACTGTCACCAGCTTTGATCCCAAGCCACAAACTAAGCAGCAGAGGGGGAGAGAAAAAGCAGCACCCTAGACCTTTTGATCAGGAGCGAGGTCCAGAGATAGAGACTAGCTGCTTTAATCTCACCCTCACCAGCCTGCATCTGCTGCCTCTGGCTTTCACCTCCAAAAGCCAGTGAGGAAGTGACACGGAAGCAGGGTGTTACAGAAGGCAGTGTGAAGAGAGCTTTCATGGAGAGAGAAGAGAAACACACACAGCCACATGGCAGCAGTGGAGTTTAAAGTACAAGCTGACCAGACCACATGACCAGAGCTTGGTTTTCACAGCCTCAAACTAACAATAGTAGCTAACAGGTAATCAGGCACTGCTGATCGCAGCATTATTAAACACAAACACACACTTCTTTACCTTCATGAATGTGGAGCGCCGACTGAAGTATTGATTCTCAGCACCTCTCCTGGCCCCTCTGCTCTGCACCTCACCTCCCTCTTCAGTGCACTCTGGCTGCCTCATCACCACAAAGTTTACTCGTACTTCACTTGCCTGCTCATGCACAACAACCAAATAAAGCATCTGGTTACTTAACCAATGAATGCACAGATCTTTCTATTCTTAGTCATTGTACATACCATTTCTTTATTTACAGTGTGAGCTAAATGTAACTAACTTCTTGTTTACCCTCCCAGCACCCAATATGATCTGAGTGGCACTGTCTGGCATGTCTAGTTGTAGCATTTGATGGTCATTGTTGTGGAACACATAGTTTATCTTAATTCTATAATTATGGAACTGTTGTGTGGCCAATCCTTTACAAAAATTCCTTCACTGACATTTTGTTCACACATCTAAAGTAATCAACAGAGTATATAATGATGTATAACCAAGCAATGTCAAGACTGACTTGGTATTTAACAAGTTAGCTAAATTTGCAATAGGTCACTATGAACAGCAAGTCCTAAACAATAGGACTTTCAAAGAAATATGGAAAATATTTTACAAGGGAGGGAGTTAGTGGTCCGAGCTGTCTAAACGAAAAACTTTGTTACTTTTTAGTAACAAAAGAGGTTGGTTTAGACTGCTTACACCACTAGGTTAGTTCTTGTTTAACACTGAAAAACCAACAAAATGTCTGTCTTGGCCACACACCATTTTGGGAGACTCATTATTTACAGCATGAGCCGTCCCTCCTTCCTCCCAGTACCTGGATAATCTGAGCGGCGCTCTCTGGCGTGCCATGTCTCAAATCGAGGCCGTTGATGGCCAGCACTTTGTCATTGTTGCGCAGTTTTCCGTCTTTGGCAGCCAGGCCTCCCGGCAACAGGTCAAGGATGAAGACACCTGGTTCCTCTGACTTGCGGATGAGCTTGATGCCGAGGGGCTCGGAGCGCTCGCGTTTCACCAGCGTCACCTGGATCACCGTGCCCAGATTGTGTGGGGGTTGTGCCATGGGAGAGGTAGAAGACTGCACGTGGTGCTCGGGTCTTGGCTTGAAGCCCTTTTCTTGCATAACTGTGAGCCTGAGGACAGAACATGGCCGCCGCAGCACAGCGATGGCGTGAGTGTGAGGGACGGAAGCTAGGCTCACATCATTCGCCTGCAAAGACAAATCACATCATGCGATTAATTAAAGCCTGCTTTACACAGCAGGCAGGCCCTCCCAATGCACAAAGACCACAGACAATATCAGTTAAGGGTGCAATTTCAAAATTTGTTGTCTCTTTGACAAATTATTTGTTCAAGAGATTCTAACGCCTAAGCCTTTTGCCCCCAAAAAGCATGCATAATGCAGTAATATTAACTTTATAAATCACAGGGAGAAATGTAACAGACAGGTTAAAACTTGCCCTAAATGAAAACAGTTTTGCAATGTGATCCACGTTTGTGGGAAATCTCCCTCTAAAGAAAATGGTACCTGCACATCTTAAAACAATGATCGAGTATGTATCACAGAGTAAGCATTTCAGCACAGGGCTTAGCAAATCTGAAACTTGAAAGGGGGGGTGTATAAGAATAGATAATCTATTCTTCATTGCCAACAGATCCAAAGTCAAAGAGCACCACTTGGGTTACACCTGATTTTCAGGCAGCCTGCAGGATGGGGCAAAGAGGCCTTACTCAGATTTCCAACATATCTGATTGGACTAAGGGGAGACAAGATGAGCAAAAGGCGTCCATTCATTCTGCCTGGGAGCGCCAGACTGAATGCAAGGCCAGTTAATTTGGTTTTCTCTGGCACTGCATTCCAGGACTGTCAGGGGTAGAAGTCCTGAGAGAACTCTAGATTGTGTGAAGAAAAGGACAAAATGGCAGAACAGAAATAATGCTCCATTAAAATGAAGACTTTAACCCCAGATCCTTAAAAAAGCGAGTAAAAACGTGGCTGACTTTAAAATTAATCAATAATCCAAGTGTAGTAGACTTTACTGGATAAAGCTAAAGTTAAGTTCAAAAAGTTGGTGCACAGGAACATGATGCATCTTAAATACATAATTATGAAACTTTTGTGTTGGCAAAAAAAATGGCCCCACTTCAACTATGTCTCAATTCACACATTTAAAGATAATCAACCGAATAAATAATGATGTATAACCAAGCAATGTCAAGAGCAAGCAAAAAACTGCTTTTCCATTTAATGCGAGTCACTGTGTAACTAAGCTTATAACAAGTTACTATTAACATTACACTTCTGCACAGAAGGCTTTTTCAAAGAAATGTGCAAAATATATTTCCTGCTGAATATCTGCATAGAGTTTATGCTGATATTCAACAGATGAATGGCAGTATGGCCCAGAGCTTAACCTCCAATGTGGACACAGTCAAGACAATTCATTTGAAGATGTAATTATCCATACATACAGAGGAGAAGAGGGACAGTTATGTAAACCAACCTAACAATTTGTTACTTCTTAGGTTTATTCTCTTGTCAATTATTGCCATACTTTAAGAAGTCTGTGTTAATAAATGAATTCAGCTCGCTGTTTGCATGGCAATCCACTGCCAACTACAGAAAATTTCACAACATGCAGCAAATACAGTCAGATGCCCTTTATCCACGCACCTGGCTAGAATGCAAACTCGCTGTGTACACTGGGTGTGTACTCCGACAACAGGTGAGGAAGAAAAGCATTGATATTGGTATGGCTCACAGAAGACATGCAAGGAGCTAAACCTGATCTCTTCAAAAACAGACACCAATTATGTAATGAGATCTAATGTGTCTCACCTCTAGAACGTGGTCCCCTGGGGCGAGTTTGGCAACACGGGCGGCCACCGAGTCACGTACAATCTCCTGAATGACGATGTTCCCCAGGGGTGTGTCCTTACCTCCCACTATACGCAAACCCAAATCTTCCCCGGGTTCCTCTCGAAACAGCTCGATAACATTCGCCTCTGCCACGAGACTAGACCTGAGGGGAGCTTCGAGGAGAGAGGACACCAAATATTAGGACATTTTGCATACCTTCAAGTAGAACCTGACACCTTAAGGCACCTTCTCAAGCAGAGTCTAATGTCCAAATATGATTGGTTACTTTGGATTCTTTGAGGATATCTGAGGATATTTTAAGGGCATTATGGATACAGAGGAGTGTGTGTGTGATTCATTCAGAATAGACAAGTGTGACATTATCTCTAAGATAACCAGTCAGTTGCCAGGTGATTCTGTGTTATGTTTATGTGTGTATCCATAAATACTGACGTCAGATATCCTTAAAAATTGCATGATCCCTAGCAGACATGGATGATACAGTAAATGGCAAGGTGTAGACATGTTCACAGACAGCAGACACTGATAATGTGATGACTGCTTCCGATAATTGTACAGCCTACAGCAGTATGATATCACTGAGAGTTCCCGGTCATCCCAAGCTTTCCTCCCACACAAGGAATGGCCTCCATCAAAGGCACCAACTGTTTTGTTTTCTAACCAAAAGTCAACACAGCTGCAAATCCATTTCCTCTGCTTGTCACTGGCTTCTGTAAGCCCTTCACACTTTTTTTCTCTTAACTGACACAAACCGACAAGCTGTTACTTAAACATGCTGATTCCCAAAAAACATCACTCGTATTCCCTTACCCCATTTTCTGTAATTATCCAAATACAAACATAGCCGTCAAACTAGGATAATTAAAATATTTAGGAACTACGGATAGAGGTCTGTATTAAAATTATACAAAAACCTTCACCCAGAATTCCTACTCAATTCAAACATCCTGTTTGATAGGTTTAGTAAAATGTGCAAGATCTGGCACACGCATCTGGGTTTTAGGTTAATGAAGAATAAAGGAACAGATTTACCATCCTCTCCCTCCTCAAAGGCAGGGTTGACCATGCCGGGCTCCGTAGCCCCACGAGGATTAGATGTGCGTGTGAGTGCTGGATTGGATTTATTTTCAGATTCTTCCTCTGTCTTGCTTCCCTTCAACTCATTCCAGGAGGGTCTCTTCCTCTTCTCGGCCTCCTCCCTGAGCCGCCTGAATGCAGAGCATCTGGGAAGGTGGAAGTGATGGAGAACCAAAAGAGAAACAAGATAAGGAGGGATAGAAATACAGTGTGAGAAAGAGAGAATACAGAGCACAGAAAACCAGACAGGCTAATTGGAGTAAAAAGGGAAAGCAGGCACGCTTTATTAGAAAGCATGGTTCCTTACTCAGTGGTCTGTTGTTAATTAACCTTCAAGACATTCATTTTAGGATGGCAGCAGCAGTAACTATAAATAACCAGCACTAATTCTGCCATGTCTTTTGGGATGTCTCATGTACGAGTGTCAGTGTAAACAGGAGTGGCAGAAATTAATGCTCACTCATTTCTTTCAGTTCAAAGGAGCTACATGCTAACTTGCAAGCACATGTCAGCATTTGTCTTAACAAGCCTTGCCTCTTTGGTGGTTGAAATTAAGAGGAAGGCTGGGGCTTAGCCGGTACATGGTAAGAAAGTGAAGCGATGAGGGAAAAGGGGGCTGTGGAGATCAGGATGGGGGTATTCTACTGCATTGCAGGCACGCAGAGTTGACAGGTCAGCCTAGATCTGGATCAGGTCTGACCGAGGGAATGTGACTCCCTCCCCCCTTCCTAAACACTCCTTGCTCGCTGTGTGTTTACACTGAGCCTCACCAGCACACGTGAATTACCCTCCAAACAACCTTTAGACCTCAGCATTACATCACAGCTGACGGTTCAGATGATATGTAGGAGGCCAGCCCATGCTGAGGCCCAGAAAGGTGTCTGCTTCCAGTGATATTCCAGACACAGTACACATGATCTCACAAAAAGAGGAAATGTTGTGCTTACATCAAATGTTTGATACATGCATGCGAGATTTTTGAATGGTCGAGTTTGTGTGATAACTTCTTTACACTGTTGCACCAGATAAAGGCCATGCATGGTCTAAAATAAACTCTCTCAGACATCTTATATGTGGTTCCCTAATATTTCAGGATTTGAGAGGTACATAATTAATATCAGCAAAGCCCTCCAATTTGTCATTTATTACATTTCCTTTTCATTATTCCAAGCTAAGCTTAGTCAAATCTCTGCTCCCACCAGGCTCAGATAAGCTACATTCCTGAGATGCCTGAGCATTATTTTTGTCAGTGTTTTATAGGGAAATACAAAAAATGTAAACCACCGTGTTAATATACTGTATGTACTAATACAGAACAACCAATTTTCACCCTGCTTCGAGACAGAGTAATAATTTATTAGCCATATGATCCGCTCCTGCCCTAAAAGGCTAGAACCGCTTGCTTTTAACCCTCTATCTGACCATAGAAATAAGACAGCATTTAACCAAACCGTTGACCAGGAAAACAAGCACTTATTCTGAAAGGCTGGTATATGGTTTCCAAACATAGCAAGCTTTAATGATACTACTTTCTGTGAGGTTATCATTTCTGTATTGCTCCTTTTAATGGCTGACTATTTCAAAACCAAAACCTGAACAGATAGTAAAGAAAAAAGAAGCACCTGTTCTCAGCTTCTCACTGAATAATAAAGCCATGCAAGAGCTGCGTGGAGTCAATTCTAATTAAAATGTAAAAATACATTATGCAAAAGCAAGTAGTAAGAATTCAATTTAACTTGATGTTTCGAAAATTGTGCTGTCCTTTTACTACTCCTTCTCTGTTCATGTTTTTAAAAATTTGTTTGTTTAAAGAAAAATTTATGCTGATGCCTTTCTTGCTTCTGGAATTCTTCCTTTACGTTTAACCTTTGGCATATATATATATATATATATATTTTTTTACAGGTGGATGGGTTTTGAATAAATGGCATAGACATGAAATGTTAACATTTCAACTAGAATTTAAAGTCCTGTGACCCTTAGCCACGCCCACTCAATGGCCATGGTACGTCATCCAACATGGTGGAACAATCTAGACCAAGTGCTAACCAGCAGATATCGCTATCCTGGAACTGTAACTCGCAACCTATGAAGTTACATTAAATCAGCAGTGTTAGCTGAAATATGATTAGCTACTGTTCATATGATTGCTACTGCCTTGTTTGTGGAAGCATATATACTAGCTACATATTTTGTGGTCATACCGTTGTCTTCACCACATCTATTCAGGTAGCAGTTAAAGTGAAGTGAAATATTCAATAGCTAATAGGGTTCATCGTTCATTGCCCTGTTGTTATAGTTTACCTTTACAGTACATAGCACCCAGACAAACAGCTCATACAAGATCATGATAGCTAATCGGTAATAACAAATAGAATCCTAGTTAACTACATTAGCTACACCTGTCTACACTTGATCACAATCGTCATCAATGATATGGACTATTCTTTGGGGCAAGAAAGTAAATTAACAAGGAAAGAAAAGTACACAATGGCTGAAACTAAACATTGTCATAGATATGAGGCTGTCTGTCCACTTGGCTGGTTAGATGAGGACTTTGTTTGAACTGCTACCCAACTGAATGGGGTGAAGGCCACGATTGGATGCATCCACAAACCAGGCAGTGGCTAATTATAAGAATAATTATATTTCTGTTAAAAAGGTATGTCCACCCCCATTTTGGGGTTACGGGGGGTCAGATTGCAAGTGTATAGGCAGAGATAGATCGTAGAGTGTGGGTGAGAGAGAACGGAATCGTTGTTAATGTTAACATTACAAACATACATCAGCATATATCACTGATATCCTGATATTATGTGGCTACCTTCCACCCGAGTGGTAATTGTGTGATAATATTTGGCTTGCAGATCTGGTCATTTTTTTGAATACTTTTGCCACAACATTAACTACTCCATAAAGCCTTTAAGTTTGGAGTAATTGTAAGTGAGATGAAATCGAAGAGGGAAAAGGAAAACCCCCACTCTCCAGAGAGCAATTATATTCATGCTAATGCACCAAAAATATCTATGCACGTAACACACATGCATGTTTAGCTTGCACTGAAGTAAAATCCCATTTATTATATAACACATAACATTCATTGCCCTGAACTAAAATCAGCATTGAACAGAATTTTTTTCTAACGGCCAGTGGAAATTTCCTGAACATGTTTGTGTAGTACACAGGCATTTTTTTACAATGTGGTGCACAGCGCAGCTTGACACTGACCTGTTGTGCAGATGAGGCTGTAGCTCACAGCGCTGCATGCTCTGCTGGCACTCGCTGTGGAAAGGGCACAGCACGGTGAGCTTGTCGAGCAGGTTGCGCACCAGCAGGCTGGCGGAGCGGCACTGTTGCAGCGACACTCGCTGCCGGTCTACGGGGCAGAAGTCCTGCTCACGCAAGAAGCTGCTCAGGCACTGCAGGCAGTATGTATGACCACACGGCGTGTCTACAGGCTGCAACAGTGGCTGTAGGCATATGTGGCACACTAGTTCATCATCCACCTCCTCCTGGTACTCATACAAGTGGCTGTCCTGGCTCTCGTGGCACTGCCCACAGTCTTTGCACACCCGCGCCCACGTCAGGCTGCCTGGTGGTGCCATAGCCTTCTGCTCCGCCATGGTCCCGTGCACTCCACTCACTCTAGATTGGAGGCGTTTCCTCAACCCTCGATTCGATCAACTTGGTTAGGAACAAACTCTGTCGAGAAGAGATTTCAGTCCAGAGAAGGAAGAGACGTCCGCCTTCTTTGTCTCCTCATCTTACATTTCTGGTGGAAAAGAGAACAAAGGAAAAAGTGTGGCTAGTGGAGGTACGTTCTTTTTTGGCTCCCGCCTGGCTGGACAGGATATGACACAAATCCACTTAACAGTAACAGTATGGAGAGAGAGGGGCAGCTGCATCCTCGGCACGAATTTCCTCAGGAATCGCAGCTTGGTCGAGTGCCGCGGTTCAGTTGATTAAGGAGGTTAAGCTCCATGAAATTATTTGAGAGCAAGAAGTCAAGCTAAACTCATTGGAGGAAACAAAGGCATAGCACAAAGATAAAAAGAGAACCGAGAGTGAATTGTGCAAAAAAGAATTTCCAGCCATGTCACTAATGGCTCCTCCCTCATGCCTAATCTGTGAAGATTATAATTACACACCAAAAAAAAAAGAAAAGAAAAAAAGATTTATTGTAGGAAAGGTCTCCCAAACAAACTCATCACACAGAGTGAGATTACAAATTAGAGAAAAAAAGGTCGTCAGAAACTCGTACAAAAAACTGCACCAGAAATTTATCAACATGAAAAAGCCCATTTAGCCAGCTCATTCCACTGCACTGTAAACAAACAAATGATTTCCTGTATGCATTTGAGGCAGTAAATGTTATTCAGGTTTCCCACCCACCTCACATCCTGACAGCGATGATGACAGAGTCTTAGAAGCCACTCCATGCAAAAGAGAAATTCAAATTCAACTATGCTGACTGCCTCCAGCCTGACTGAAACAAAATCCCATCATCTCCATCTGTGCGCGTGTGTGTACGTACATACACAAGGACAAGCAGCCAGAGAGGACAGTGTGACTAGCTAGACTGAAGCTGAGTGGAGAGTGGTGTTCAGTATCTTGCCATAGGAGGAGGGGTCGAGTTGTGTGTGTGTGTGTGTGTGTGTGTGTGTGCGTGCGTGTGTGTGCGCATGCGTGTGTGTGTGTGCGTGTGTGTGTGCGTGTGTGTGTGTGTGTGTGTGCGCGCATGCGTGTGTGTGTGTGTGCGCGTGTGTGTGCGCGTGCATGTAGAAGGGAAAAGGGGGAGTTTATGTGCTGATATTGCACAAGCGTAAGCAGAGCATTCCAAGAGGCAGTGGCTAAAGTTTGGCATGCCGGGCCTATGTGCTAGCATTACTTTACACATTAAAGCATAGCATTACACATTGCACATGCACATTGTAATATCAGCAGTATTCATTATAATGAACACGAAGAACAACAATCATATATCAATCAAATAACCAAATTAGTGTAGAAAGCTGCTAAAGCAATAGGCATGATGAGTAAACGTCATAGCTAGCACCACTTAGCTTAATCCAAACTAGCTCTATGAACACATTTGCTAACTTAACATTAGTTAGCTAGCTGTGTACAAAAACAATAGCTAGGGAGCCAAGAAAAGGTTCATTAAAATAAGCTAAAATAAACTCAACATGTTTAAATAAGCTAAAGGACATCTGAAAAGCTTGTTAACTGTAGCTGTGTTAGCTAACCAGCAGGTGCATTACTAGCTAACGCTAATCCTATGATAGCTTACTAGATAGAGTGACATATAGCCAGGGCATCCAAATGTTTTATAATTATTATTGTTAATAATAATAATAATAATAATAGTGACGGTCACACTAATGAAATTGTTCATTTACTAATACAATGCACAATAACCTAAAAACTAGTATAAATAAAATTGCAGTTCAAACTAGGAAGTGCTGTTAATGTGAAACGACACACTGATGAACACATTTATTATAATTAACACAATGTAAATAGTTTGGGTTCTGTGCACGTAATGTTCAGGAATAAAAACTCTAACGGATCCAATAAACAAACATGCATATTAACCTAATGTGCTTAATATTTAAACATTTAGATTACACTCATAATATTGATCTGTGCCGTGATGTTATTTGATTTTTTTTCACTGAAATGGGTCCCTGGATGCAAAAGGTTTGAGAAGCACAGGCCTGGAGCAGCATTGTTAATAGTGAAAGCATCAACCTGTAGTCTATCCTCCAGCTTATAGTGCTTTTCCATCGGACAGTGTGGTTCTGCACCGTACGGTAACAAATCTGTGATCCCACATGTTGTCGTTGTTTCCACTACCAAGTGACTCGTCCTGTAAGGAAGTACCAGTGCTGATTTTGGTTACCATTCTTGCCCGGGTGCCAAGAGTACCAGACAGGGACCCATGGGTGGAGTGCAGACCATTGATTGGTCAAAAGCAGTTGTTACAGAATTGTCACGGGTGGTCACTTGAGTCAGACAACCGCCATTTACAGACGCTAGCTAGAATAGCTTTTCTACCAGAGAGTACAGCACATCAATCTTCAGTAGTAGTGTAGAGACAGTCTGCCAAAGTTTCTTTCTATTTTCTAATGTCCTTTTTCTGGCGGCTTTAGATGGCATCATAAACTTTAATGTGTCAGATTTTTTACATTTCATTTCATTACATTTCCAAAAACCACCATCTTTCAGACCGACTCCTGAATGGCTTCCTTTTTACTATATAGGGTATGACATAATGGTGTTGTAGAAAGTAGGTATAGTGCACTATATGTCCAATAGAATGTCATTTGAACTCACAGCTAACTGCTGCTGTAAGAAAATTCATTTCAAACTCAGACAAACGGTAAGAGTCATAGGTTAAGCGGTATGCTTTTCCACAAACATTCACACCACACAGCTATGAATGCAAATAACATAATCTAAAATATGCTTAATGTATGCCCTTGAAGCAGTCTTCACAGAGTGTGGTTTTAAAACCACAATATATAGGGGCCCATATAACGGCCTATTAATTTAACCCAGCCAGGTTGATGGGGCGTGTTTGTCATTTTATCACCAGCGAAATGTGTGCTGGTTTGCAGAATAGGCTGACTGTTTACTTCCATACCAATTCCAAACTATAGTGTGACTATACTACCATCCATACGATACTATGATGTTTGGAACTTGAAAATGTCAATGCTTGAACAGTTTTTAGTGTTGGTGCCTCTCTGGCAATTAGTCATATTATAGAAGAACATCTTCCAATGTACACAAGGCTATCTTTATTTCTCTTCATTCCGTGCCAATCAGGTGCCTTGGGCAAAACTATAAATTCCATTCCTCAACATTTTTCCCCCCAAAATAGAGGAAAATGTGTCAATTCACCTGATACCACACCAAGACATTACCCTGTCAACATCACCCTATAGAGCAGTGTCTTATGGGTGATCCGCCATTACTTTAGGGTTTGTCAGTCATCTAGTCAGATAGCCAGCATAGCTTGTTGACGCGTTCTCATACAAACCGAGTGTTTTCAGCGATCGAGTCATTATGGTGGGAGCCTATTGTTGTGTTTAAAAATGCCACAGCAGCACCCATGACGGACACGGGAAAAAAAACAAAAAATAAACCACATTGGCTTTTCATTTTACCGATTTCATGCGTGGAGGAAAAGCGAGAGAAGCAAAGCTTCAGAGATAACATATGATTATTTATTGCTTAAATACAGGCTAATATGCTTAAACATATATGCTTATTTTAACTGTCGATAACACAATCGGGTAAACATGAATAAAACCGCTGTGGAGAAACAACGAGGGCACTGTAACTGTAATGTTAGCTGCATACCTTGATTATTATATTACCAATGTTGTTTGTGTCCTTGAGACACAAACAACAATGAGACAATTTAACAATGAGAGCTCAACGACCGAGTTAAATTCCTATATACACAAGTGTACCTGGCCAATAAAGCACAATTCTGATTTGACTGTGTCATCACATTTTGGCTTCTTGTAGATCTGCAGTTGCAGTACCCATCCATCTGTAAACGGGCTTCAAGTCACTTATTTTTACTCTAAATTACTCAAAAGAACAGGCACTCAAGCCACACGCAAGATATGAAAAGATATCCGGAAATGTAAGAGGAGGTAACATATCCACATCATTACTCCACTCTTTGTTTGGAAATCCCCCCACCTAAACCGTCGCTTGGCATCCCTCTGGAGTTTGTCGTGATACAAACGCTTTTCCTTTGATTTGCTTTAAAGCATGACATGTCCGAAAACCCCACAATAAAACAGCCAACTCTTTAAGCTCTCGCAGTGTGTGAGCGTGTTTGTATGACGTAAACATAGAACTAACCCTAAAACAATGGCGGAGCGATCCCATAATGCAGCGCGACGTGACGTCGATTACAAAGCTCTATATCAAAAGAATGCTGTTGACTAATCTATAAAAAGGCTAAAAAACATCATCATTAACTGTTTCATACAATTCCAATATCAAATTGTGAAACCAATCCACCAATCTACACGAAGCCAAACAGCGATAATACACGAACTCTACAAACATCCACACGCAACTCAATTAACTGAGTAAATAAATAAAATTGACCCTAGAAGCGGACTCTTCTTGCGTTCACTGTGGTGAAATCCTCAATGATCTTGGAGCAGTCCAGGGATTTTTAGCTCTATCACTATTAGCCAATTGCTGAGGCTATAAACTCAAGGGGCGTCATAACCAGGCAGCGGCGTGGCACCCTTACCAGTCGGTCAATTACTCGTTCTGCCCTGTCCATGTGTAGGCCCTGCAAACCTGACCGGATCAATGGATATTGTCCACTCTTGAGCATCAGTCAATATCAAGTAGCTTTCCAATTTCGAAGGGAGGAGAGGAAGGCTAATAACTCAACAATGCTGCTGTCCACCACCTATAGAGCAAAGAATAAATCAAAGTAAATGAGAGTGGCCAGAAAAGCTTTTCCCAATCTAACTGAAAGACCATGAATCACTCTCTCCACCACAACCTTACAGTATGAATAAATAAGCAGCTCCATAGCAGTGGACGCAGCTTCTGAAATTATTCCGGCAGAAAGTGTATACTCGAGTCTCTCTTGATCAAGTGCTACTATAGGATTTTATTTTGTATTTTATATCATTATAATCATAATTACATATAATTCTTAAACATGCTCTAACACTCAGTTATAACTGCTTCTAAAAGGTTCCCATGGGAAACAGTGTCTGTATCCTTGTTGTGCATGAGATATGAAAGGAACTGGGAGTATGGTATCGAGGAGAAGGGAGTCTGCAGCTGCTGGATGGTGCGAGAGGTACAAACTGGAACAGATTCAAGGACAAGGAACCCGAACCACATTGATATCCATCCTGAGATGTATACGAAGAACAACTCAACCTCGTTACCGTGATCTTTCGCCCAGCCAACGGCTGCACACACCTTTGTTTTATGGAACCAATCAGGGATTGTCAACTGCTGTATGAAACTATACATATACCAGAGTGCTGTAATCAAATCTTTGAAGATTTGTGTTGTGATGACATGCCTTCGCGATCGTTAATGAAGGTTTTAAAGCTTGATCAAGCTCTTGGATTTATTTCTCTCGTCTCTCGGATTCCTGCACCGACACTACCCCTTCACGATGATGGGAGAGGGAGAGAGGCAGGGAGGCTGTAAACCCATACCCTCATCATCATGCCACTGGATAGATACTACACATACAAATACAAACATGATGGTCTTAGTGCCTCCTTTCAGCCCCACACCTCAATGTGCAGATGGTCAAAATCATGAAGTGACCGGTCAACCGAAAACGAATGTCACTAGATTCCCAAGAACGACACGGGCTACTGCTGTGAACCGCAAGCAACTCGCAACAAAAACACGTTACACAGGCTGGTGATGCAGAAGGCAAGATTTTGGAAAATGATTCCATCTTTGTAAGAAGGAAAAACAGCACCAACAAAGAACTAGTGATAAGTGTTAGAAAAACCAATACCCAATTGCAAAAAAAAAAAAGAAGAAAAAAAAAGGACAAATAATAAAGAAATAAATTCCATATATTACTTAATAAATCCAACAGGTTTTCGCATTGGTGACAGATACCCGTGCATGGGGAGAGATGGGACCACCGACCTGACGCCGGAGTCTGGGTCCATAAATCATTCATCAATCAGCTCACACGATCTGTTCCCAAGCCGAGACAACCGCCTGAACTTTAATGAAGGAAAAACAAGGAACTACCCCCAGGAACTACAGAATGGTGTGAAATAACGCAGATATTCATGCAGAAAGTGAACCTGCGCATGGAATGTCTCACTGGAGAGAGCGCGCGCTTCATTGGCGGAAAAGAACCAGTCGGTCTGCTGGGCGAGCGCGCAATAAAACACGGCCGAGACGCGCCTTACCCGAGACGCTTCTCCGGAAGTGGCCAATAAAACGAGGAACCAGGGCGCTGATAGAAGTGGAAAAACACCTTCTTTTTTTTTAAAGCTGGGACAAAGTACCTTAACTGGAGGACTGTCCTATAGTCGAATGATAGAACCTCCCTCAATCATTCGGACACCACGCGATATTGCGGCAGGTAGTTTTATTCCGCTGACGACGCAGTTTCGGAAAACAAACCAGCAGGTAGTGACGTTTGAACAGGAAGTGCGTGCAGGTAGGGTCAGGTGTGCCGTGAGAAGCGCGCGCAGGTAGGGCCAGGTGTGCCGTGAGAAGCGCGCGCAGGTAGGGCCAGGTGTGCCGTGAGAAGCGCGCGCAGGTAGGGTCAGGTGTGCCGTGAGAAGCGCGCGCAGGTAGGGTCAGGTGTGCCGTGAGAAGCGCGCGCAGGTAGGGCCAGGTGTGCCGTGAGAAGCGCGCGAGAAGGTCGCCATATTCTGCGTTTTACGTAGCATTTATGAACCATCATAAGTCAGACATGAAAGGAGTACCTTCACTCTAAAAGTACCAATGTTCTGACAAATTATCCAAATTATCCAAATTATCCTACCCATCGAGACGACCTACTAAAGGTTTCTGCGCACGCGCACTGCACTTTTGCTGCAAGTGTAGGGCTTAAATTCACGTTTTTCTTTCTGTCGTTTTTTGTTGTTGTTGTTTTATGATGGAGGCATTTTATTTATTTATTTATTTATTTTTGATAATAATTTACAGTATCGAAATATGCTACCTGTAGTTTTGAGCTAGGAGCATTTTCTGACAACAGCACTGACACTATAAAAAACATGCTACCTATAGTGCATAAGGTCACAGTAATAAAGTACAAAAGTAGCATAAAAACACCTATAAATGCACGCTAAGGTGGGATAACTCGATAAGGTAGCACAGTTTGTCAGAACATCGGGATGGGTTCTGCGATGCAGTAGAAGAGCCATTTTGGGTCGCCAACAAGCTCTGTGACTTAAAAAAAAAATCAGGTATGATAAACAGCGTTTAGCTAGTGGAAGATGTGTGAAATAAATTTGTTTGTTATCTTAATATCAAATTATGTCGATTAATGACATTATTATATTAGTAGGCTATTGTATTGGTAGCTATCTAAGGAAATGGTTCATATATGTTTTTCCTTCCCAGATAGATTTTTGGCCCCCCATGGTCTCCCTTAATTTTTTTTTTTTTACACATTGACCGCTGACCAAAACAGTATGAAAACCACCGTTTTCGCCACTTGAAGAAAAATAAAAACATTTATTAAATGACAACAACTTCTAACTTACTGTCTCAAAATAACAATTGTTTTCCCCCAAAATGATGACGTTTATCTCCAAATAATGATAACGTTTTTTTGAAATTCAGACTTAGAAGTAAAGCCATAATTCTGAGGAACTTTCTCATTATTTTGAGATACTAAGCCATAATTTGGAGAAACTTTCTCGTTATGACTTAGTAAAAGTCGCAGAAACTGGACCATATTTGGCCTGGAATAACCCATTATCTGGGCTGTTTTCGTTGTATTCCAGTCCCAACACCCCTGAACCAACCAAGTCATCAAGAACACCGAATACCTGGTTCAGGTGTGTTAAATGCAGGGAGAGAGCAAAAATATGGACCATTCCAGGGTCCCTGAGGTATGGGTAACAAAACTGTTACCTTGTATACTGTAATGCAATGACAAATTGAAATGAGTGTGCAAACATGATGGATACAGATATAAGAACAGCTGGAGGCAGGGAGAGATAGCATGTGTAAATAGAATAAAGTGATTTCACCTAAAATGTTTATAAATATTGACTGTGTATAAAATTGTAGGCAGACCTTTAGGTATTTCAGTCTTATTGAGTTTTTTTTTTTTTGCATAGTATTTTGACGTGTGAGTGTGTATGTGCAATACAAACCTTCATCCTGAAGAAGGTGATGCTAGTGAGTAGATCCACAGTAGACTTTAGATCCTGCAACCGCTCAGGACTACTGGCAGGGAAGTTATTCTGCAACACACACAAACATATACACACACACACACACACACACACACACGTAACATAGTGTGAAGTGTGGTGTATTTATGTTTAAATGCAAAGTGATCATAACACAAATGCAAAAACAAGGCATAAGACTGGGGCATTGGCGGGTGTGGGAGTGTCAGAAATATTTTTGGAATTTTTGTGACCATTTGGGCAGGGGGTCGCCTTTTGAAGAGCGGCGTAGTTGTAAAAAGTGGTGGAGTTAGAATTAAAACCTTATCAACAGGTGTGGTTATGTGATATGTGTGAGGTGCAAATTGAGGTTTAGAAAATAGTGGAAATGGTCAACCATAGAGCCATTAAAAAATCCTAAAATTACAGCTGTTAAAGACAAAATGCAATTTCAGTAACAAAGAGATGAAAGTGTTAATAAGTTCTTTAAGTTAAGAAGTTTAATATTAAAACTTATATTTTTTATAACAACTTATTAAATAAAGGTTCTCGTGTCAGAACAAGTGAATGGTGTGCAGGACATTAATATGGCTGACATGCAATTAGATTCCCAATTGGTTTACCCTAATGAAAAGAATGCTGTGTATTGAATAAGCTAGTACTTTGTATAAAAGTGTCTAATTAAACTGTATTCCCTGTTCCTTGCGGTCGACTGCGGCTCCTGTAACATTTGGAAAATTGCCACAAAAGTCCTGTTTAATGTGTTGAATTTCTTTGTTAGATGTGAGGAAATTAATGTATGTGAGTTATGTGTTTGTGACCTATGTGCGATGACCATG
Source organism: Olivaichthys viedmensis (assembly GCA_028565825.1). NCBI lineage: Eukaryota > Metazoa > Chordata > Actinopteri > Siluriformes > Diplomystidae > Olivaichthys > Olivaichthys viedmensis. Next base: position 17,389,108 of record JAOUQW010000034.1, on the reverse strand, counting down.
GTTGCCACATCTGCGTGACAAAAGCAGCCCAATGGACGAGCAGCAATTAAAACACGTAGTTTGCCTGAATGGTTCTTTCACCAATATCCTAAAATGGTCTCGTGTATTACACATTTGATCATAAATAAAGAAAATCCATGAGAATGAATAAAAATAAAATACACCAGCTAACTGCCCAAAGTTTAGTAAATAGAGAGGAACATGTAATCAGCCGCACTTCCCATTTTTCCACTCTTTTTTTGCTCTGACTTCTCACTTTTTGTGCGATCCTCTCTCAAATGCTTATGTATTGGGAGGAGAAGTGCACTTTGTGTGTTGCCATGTTCACGGTGCATAAACTGCGTGTTTAGGCTCGTACGTCACTTTTGAACATAACACGGCACAAACAGCTTAGAACATCAGGCCCATAGTGTTTATATTGGTCAAATCCTAGTCTTTATGATGGCAATTAATTTGGCAAGTCTGGTATTTAATTTATTTTTTATTGATTCTATTAATTAAACATGATGTTCTGTGTGTAATGACTATCCGATTCAAATTGAATCACAACTGAGTTGTTTATTCTTGTTTGTTTCGTTTTAAATCTGATAAAACGCATCGAGCCTGCTGTATTTAGATAGTAGCTGGGTGAAATAGCCTATTTACATTAAAGTGGAAAGACATAATTAGTGTACAATGGTGCAGGACCTTTAAGCCTTCACTTCAAGTCAGAAGAATACCTAAAAGGGGGTCTTAATAGGTGTGTCATTTCTGACCACAAAAATAGCAACTGGACGAGAACTTGAAAAAATTGGCTTTCACCCAACCTAATGAGCAATATGCCGGTGTTGTACCACAAAGTTACACTTCTGACTGCACAAAACTAGAGCCCTAAGTGTGGAGTGTGAAGTCTGAGTATGGAGCATGAAAGTGAGAGTGGAGTGTGAATATATAGTGTGGGTTTGCAGTGTGAGTATCACAAGCCAGGCTCCAGAGTGTAACTGAGGGCTAATGTGTGTGTAAATGAGTGTGTAGTGTGAGTCAGTACCCTGTACATGGAGAGGTCGATCCTCAGGGAGTTATGGAGTTGGTCCAGAAGCTTCACAAACCTCTCTTTCTGCAGGACACACACACACAAACCAATTCACATAATATCCCACACCAGCTGGCTGAAAGCCCTTGCTAAAGACAGTGAGCATTCATATAAAGGAAATTTATCATAAATATACAGGGCAGTCCATTAATAATTGGACTGAAATGCAATTGTTGTTATTTTGTCTCTGTATTATAACTTATCTGGGCCCAGTTTCTCAAAAGCATTGTAAAGTTCAGATCATCTTAACTGGCAGAGAGAGTGTTCAATGTGATGCTCGCGCTACCATTTAATGATGATATTTGTGCTGTGATGCTTTTGGGAAACTCAGTCCTGATCTGAAATGAAATAATGACCATGAGGACTGTCAGGTTTAAATAAAGGTAGTTTTCAGCTATACTTGGTAAACCATATGGTGATCTGTCCAATTACATATGGACTACACTGTGCAAAAACGTATGGAGAATAGAAGGAGTAATTTAAAAAGCTAGGTTAAAGTTTAAGGGTATAAGGTGAACAGACCCCGAAGTTGGAGGCGGCAAAGCGGTCTGAGGCGGATACGTTGTTGGAGGACTGCGTGGTGTGGGCGTAGTAAGCGTTGATGTTCGCCAGCAGGTTGCTCATCACAGCTGGCACACCAGGACACATGTACTTAGATGACAAACATGCAAAGTGCCTGTAACCAACACACACACACACAAAGCACAGTGCTCAGCCTTTTAATTAAATAATTTATTTAATCCAGACAATACAACACAAACATATGTTTTAACCCCTTAAGCTCTCGGCTTATTATTCAGCTATTCACCCTAAAGCATGTTATTTAGTAACTACAATGAAATTAATGGGAAAAGTATGTAGTTATGGGAGTGATGAATTTAAATCTGGACCCACTTACACCCAATAAATTAGTTAAATGTAATGTTTGGGGAAAATGACTACCTTGTACCCCATTAGAGTTGCTCTAACTTAATTTATCTATATATGTTGCATTTCTTATGAGACCTTAAACTAAATCGAGCATTATCAGCTCTCCAAAAGAGCTGATAATTTATTTGTCCCATTATCTCGGGATCACAACTTATTTTTCTCTTGATCTAGAGATAACAAAAGTTGTTTTCTCCAGATCATAGGCAGCCCAAGCTCCATTGTGCACAATGCAGATGTGTAAGGCTAAAGACGGTAGCTATAGTGTTAACATTAGCTAGCTAGCATAGTTACTGTGTGGTTTATTCCACCCAGTAGGCGATTGCCATGCGAAATCAGCAGAACAAGTATTCTTTAATAGCTGTAATCTTACTGTTCCTTATTATCTGGTAATTATTTAAAAGATGTCCATCTACAAGCCTAATTATTAAATTCATTATCTTAAAAAAATAAAACTAAATTATTATTATTTACAGATCACAAGAAAAGAGAAGTCATGATAATAGATTGACTCTCTTGACAGCTCAGCTATTTTCTATCTGCAAACCACTAAATTTAAACATAAGTTTAAAAAATATGATGTCACATTACTGACAGTTCTGTGTGCAAAATACAAGTTAACATTCCCAATGATACCTAATTTCTATATGTTGTGCTAGTGATAAGAAAATGGCAGAAATGTCTGCGATATGATCACAAAAGCCCTTTAAACCTTCACTCAATCATCTCTGGTCAGTTCTCTCTCTCTCTCAGCTTACGTCATGGCTTGATAGATGGACTCCACGCCGTATCTCATGGCGAATTCGTCCACGATCTCCTGTGCAGTCTCCTCAAAGTAGACTTTCCATGCGTCGTCTCCTTTAGCGTCAGGGATCTTTACCACGCCGCCATTCTGCTCTTCAGTGGTGTGGTGGAACAGGTGCTGCAGACATAAACGCTGCCAATAAGACACTTGAGAAACCCTCAATCAATACAGCGACTGTGGATCCTTCAGTGAGAGGAACCCACTGGTTTAGATTCAGCCGCATGGAAAAATGTATAAGATTGGTTAGAAATCAATGTATGATACACTGTTTTTTTTTGGTTTTTTTGCTATTTATTCTACTTTACATATTTGATCATTATGTTTGACTTTACTAAGTCTGGCTCATAAGAAACTAAGATAAATTGTGGTCATGTGAAGATGCACCAGACACAGGATAACACATAAGATTACATGCTTCTGGGTTCTCCTTGGTTAGTGTAAAATGCCATGGCTGGAACAGAAAGCATCTGACAAAAACAAACTTTACTATAATCACAAGCATAGTGCCTTATTAATAACTCATGAAAGAACAATCTAGCTAGACACGTCCATTATTGGGCCAGCCTGGGCTGACTCAAATTGGCCCATAAAAAGACATTTGTCCCTTTTCGCTCCCCGTTAAGTTGATGTCTCGTATATGGCCTCACTAGACGTATTAAAAAACTTTCACTTTGGCCAAAATCTAGACGTTCCATAAATGTTTGCCATTGCCGTCTTTTTCATGACTTTCAAACGTCTTTCTGCTCACTAGGAAGGATCGTTCATTTTCATTTATTTAATCCAATACAAGCTTTTATCCAAAGCAACTTACAAGGCCACATCTTGATTGCTTTTAGCTATTTATTCTGAACGTGTAACTGCTCAAAGAAGGCTTTGTTAGCCTTAGCACTTTAACTTCCATTACATTTTATTGCAACTGGCACCAAAACAGTTGTTTCTTCCTTGGACCATCGATTAATTGTCGTGATATTGATTTTTATTAATGTTTTCAACAATAATCTTTCAAACAACCCACTCGGTTCACTTTTTTATGGCAATAATGTAAATAAATTAAGTGGTACACACCTCAAAGCTCTGACATCACTCGTTCCTTTCTTCCAGTTTTAATGGGGCGGTCATGCAAATAAATTAAGTTGTTGGCATGGCAACAAAATGGTACCCACCCCCCACAAAATGGTACCCAACCCCCCCCACTCACTCCAAGTTCCTAAATCACTGATTTCTCAGTTCTAGTTCACATCACTTAAAAAAAAATGTTGGTCATGTAAATAAGTAGTTGGTGACAAAACTACTCATCAATGGTTCCTGATTTTTGGACAGCCATTTTTGGGGTGGAGAGGTATGAAACTGTTCCAGATTAGGCAATACTTCCGGCTCCAATAACAGCACTGTGCTGTTGGAAAAGTGCTATGGCAAGCTTGGGATTTTAAAACCGCTACCTTTCAATCACTATCCCTAGCTACCACTGCCTACGAAGAAAAATCCAACACACTGTAATACACTGTAATACAGTGTACAGTATAAAGCTCGTAAAGTGCGTCTTAACTGACCTCATGCAGGCAGGTGTACTGTACATGGTATGGAGCCACAGTTTCCTCTCCTTTAATTTCCACACTGATGTGCATGCGAATGGCTCCGGATACGGCTGATTTATCTGTGCGCTTGTCTGTGTGAGGAGAGGAAGAGAGCATGAGAGAGAAAAAGACAGGTCATAAATTAACTCAACCTCCCTCTATTAATAGATTCCCCTTATTTCCACTTTCATTAGTTTTCATCGACATGATTAAGCGCTGTCTCACACACACACACACACACACACACACTCTGCTCACCCAGGTTATACCACACGTCCATATCTCCACTGAGAGTCCGGACCTCGATGATGGTCTGGCCCAGGAAGTCATCGGACTCTCGTTTGAACCTCTGCTTCACGCGAGACTTAATGTCATCGTCCTCGTCCCACACTCGCACTTTTATTCGGTCGGATGAGTTGTGGCACTCACTAGCAACATGGACACAAACTCTGTGTTATATGTTTTTACATGCATACAATCAATAACTTTATATTATATCATCAATCCAGCATGATCGTTTTTGCCCAGTACTCAACACTAAATAGCAATGATAAATGGCTGTGCTAAGCAGGAGTGAGAAAAATAAAGGCAAGGGCTCACAAGTGGAAACTCTCGTCCCAGACAGGGTTGAGGTTGCCATAGATGGTCTTGGTCCTTTTCTTGGTCTTGCCAACCTGGACGGTGACGTAGGGGTCACTTGAGCCCGTCTTGTCCTTGGCCTGCAGTCCCTGGGCGCAGACCACTGAGAGAGAAACAGACATATGCACACGTATACAACCCTCTTTCCATTACTATGTGGATCAATGCATTCAATGTGCTGTATTTTTATTGCAAATACAGAATACAATCAGCTATATATGTTTATAAAAATCCAAGTCAGGTCTAGTGTTTGTACTGCATATTTGTTATCATAAGAGACTCTGACCTGTGATGCTAATCTTGGCCGACCATTTAGACGTCCCATCGAGAACGCTCTGTTTGATCTGCTTCATTTGGGTGGCGTGGGTCGCCTTGGCCACGCCGAACACCTCCAGGATGAGCTCGAAGATCTCCGGTTTGTTGCGCTCGCGGATCTTCATGCGGTCCTTGAGCACCATAATGATGTTCTGAGTACGGTCCTCTGCGCCGTGCTTAGAACTCTTTTCAGCAGCTCCTAGAACACAAAGCAGAGCCAAGAGTCTAAAACATCTGTTAAACCCAAATCCAAGCTTGTTTGTACACTTGAGTGCCAATAACAAAGCATCCTCAGCACTCTCCATGCTTATGTTTATGTCTAGACGTATGTATATCTAGGTGTTTTTTATTCTTTTGCTGTGTTGTAACATGTTGAGGTGATTGATGACTCTTTTTCCCCATGGTTACATGTTTACTTAACACTCTATTGCTGACTAAAAAGCCGTTAGACAACAGAAAAAGACACAGAAACATGCCTATACTTTTTCCCTCATCAAGAAATCCAGATTCTATGAATATGCAAATTGGAAACACCTCCAACCCTACACATGCCCTACCCCCTTCCCCTGGTAATCCAGTGTTGCATGGCCTTCATTTGCATATTGGAACATAATAGGCTCTTTTATTTTATGACGCAATAACATTCACCAGTCACATGTTTAATGCATCATTTCCACTGTTTCCTAAAATAATGCAGCAATACTTCTGCAGTAACAATTTTCGCACTTAATCATAAAAAACAACAACATATTTTCTAAAGTTTAGGATGACTTTAAGAATGATCATATTGGACAATACACAACGTGGGTACTGAGGTAATGTGATGCTACAACTCTCAAAAATTTAAAGCAAAAAAAAAAATCTAAGCTTTAATGTCTCACTCTGTAGGCAGTCAGCATTGAGCAGGTCCTGGCACTTGTCGTGGCATTTGACTCCGCACTCGCTGCAGCGCATGCCCTGCCGGGCGATACCCCACAGCAGCCCCTCACACTCGTAGCAGTAGGTGGGTGTAGTGGCTGTCCACACCTCGAAGTTATGTGGGGTCGTGCACGAGATGGGGTAGATCAGAGCCTGCAGGGTCTTCTTATACACGTGACTCTTCTGCAAGGGGGAAGGGGCGAAACAGGAAACGGACCGAATGAGGAAGACTGTGGAGCATTATAGGATTGTGTTTTTTTACGATTAGACGAACAAGATTAGTATGTACAAGAAAGTGTGTGTGTGAAGATGGGTTTGCTGAAGGAGCAGTTTCTATAATGTCAGATACTCTTTCTTTTATAATTATAGATTTGTGAGGACCTTGATATAATTATTATGTAGCTAATTAATGCTATGCTACACCTCCCCCTAACCTTAACCGTAACCTCACTAACCAAAAGGAAATCTTTTGGCTCTTTTAGTTTTTGAAATAAAAGCTGTTGTTTTTGTAAAAAAGTAATTTCAGATATCAGATATTCCTTCCCTTGTGGGGACATTTGGTCCCCACCAATATAACCCCCCCACACAGACACACACAGAATTTACCAGTTCCTCATTGTTGAGTGTGCTACACGCCATAGCAGATGTGATTCCGGCCTTACGAGAGTTCTGGACCAAAGACTGCATTCAGACACAGAGAGAAAATGAGAAAAACATGAAAAATGATTCATGCACATGTTTGACTGTATATATATATATATATATATATATATATATGATACAATAATTACACTACAGGCCAAAGTTTGTTCAAGAGATAAAGGACAGTAATATGTTTGTAAAGGGTTTGACTAAATGCTGCAAAAGTGTACAACTAACTGATGCTTTTAATATGTAGGCTTCTAATGTTATGATCATGGGACATGTGCAAAAAAAAAAGACATGAGATAGCAGTGTTATACTGTATATTTTTGGGACCATTGGAGTATGAGGCAACCTGGCGAAGAGTATTGAAGAGTATTAACCTGGCGCAATTGTAAATTGGGTTAGTTTGAATACATTATTAAAAGGTAGGGTTGGGTGATACCCAATATAATATAACAACTTCTCTTGTTCCCTTTAAAAACTGCATGTTCCCCAACGCATCAACACAGTGATATTTTCATAATAACATACGATTAGATTTCACGTCAACATTTTAGTGGTATAAATAACCGTCTGGCTCAAATAACTTACAACAAATGTGCTTGAAGTCAGGAAAATACCATTTGGGCCTTGTGCCTGAACTAGGAGGGAGTCCTGATAGGTTAGCAACGTTAGCACAATTTTGGACCAAGTGGGTTTGAAAATCCAACTGTACTGGCACATTCTGAATGTCACACCCACTGTTGCACTGGTCCACCTACATCAGCGCAGTCCCGTTCATTACTGACCAGCAAAATAGTAATCGAGCAAGAACAAGAAGATACTGGCTTACACCCAACTAAATTAGCAATACTCCAATGTTACACCAGCAAATTATGCTTGCGCCTGCATGAGAACAGAGCTCTGTTTTTAATTTAAACAGAAGCCTAAAAAAAAAAAAAAAAAGAAAAACAAGAGAGATCCAATGCATGGCAATATTGCGAATCACAGTTTTTCTAAGATAGCTTTGAAATTCTAGAATTATTGCAGGTCTAGAAACACTTTTAAATATTACAAACGGCACTTTAATTATAAAATATTTTTAAAACTTCACTGCTTGCTTCCATACTTTTGTAGTGTACATGATACTCAAGGTGGCTAAAACTTACCATAGCCTGTGTGAAGGCAGAGACAGCAAAGGATAGAAAGAAAAAACAATGTTATAGTCAAATACATACAGCAACCTACATTGTTCATTGTGTGCACCAAAGCCTTACAAAGCTAATCAAACTGCATTGAGACCTGCTACATAGAGAGCAGCATATTCTGTGTTAGACGAAGAAAGCAGAGGGTGAAGATCTTGGCATGCATGTCACTTACCAGGTCCCTGACTAATGGGATGGCTTTCCTCTTGCGTAGGTCAGGCATGCTGTCTATGCTGTACAAAGCTCCTCCCATCCTGCACGAAAACAGGAAACAATACAAACATAAACACAAAGTCCAGAATCTGCTCAAGAATACTGACTTTCTCTACCGCTGGTCTTGGAATGAGCCTCTGCTGAAGTACATGGCCACTGCCAGCTTCCGATAGCCATGTTCACAATGATGACCCCACCCCCAAAATGACTGATAGGTCTCCTGTCTAATAAAGTCTAAACTGGTAGTTTTCTGAGTCAGACCACAGCGAGTCTCAACAGGCTGACGTTATTCCACCTTAATGCCTAATAGCAGAACAATGCAATAAACCTTTTAAGAGGTCACTCGAGTGAAGCTTGGAAATTTTCTTCCTGTTGCCACAGAGAACATCTCCCTCAGATTATCCGCCCTTAAATTAAAACAATAAAATATGTCCAGTATGAAATCGGACACCTGAACAAATAGCTAAGTGTGTACTGTAAGTGTCAACCTATAAATAATAATAAATAATTCCCAGCAAGAAGCTGCCTGGCAGGGAAGAGCAAATGAGCTTCAGAAAGCCACTGACTTACCGTCATTCTCAAATTCGATTTAAATATAGTGAAAGGCAAAATAACATCTTTATTTTTAAGAGAAAAAGACTAGCATTATTGGAGTGTCTTCATTTTATACAGTGTAGTAAGGTGGAGAGTGACAGTTTTTTCACTCTGTACTCTGGAACATGACTATGAAGTTAAAAGTACAGAATGTTTTATTTTTATGGATTTTAATGTCCATTTAGTTAAATCTGTTTTCATAAGCAGTCCTCCCATTATAGGAGACCAGAAGCAAATGGAACTTGGCCAGCAATGTTGTTTCATCTTTAGGTCATACAAATGCTAAGAGGGTCTAGAGTTGATTCTAGATGTGCCATTTACATCTGGAGCTGCTACCGTCTGTCACACCCTCACCGGCCTCCCCGAACTTCATGTCTCAGACACCCCCGCTCTCCCCCACAGCACTCAGCGAGCCGGCCGGCTCACTTATGCGTTCACCAAGCTTCTGATCGCTCTCACCAGTTCCCAATCCCAGTCATTCTGACAAACACACCTGGTACCAATCCCTCCTTCCCGATTTAAATCCCCCAACCACGCTTCTCAGTGCTCAGTATTGTTCAGATGCTTCTAAACTTACCAAGCGATTACCTGACGGACTACCTGTGCTCGACCCTGGACCAAATTCCCCGACCAACGTCTCTGCCCGAACCTCCGACATTCTGTCTGCACATCGCCCGACCTCACGCCTGCTCCCCCGACACCGATTCTGCCTAACCCACTGGTACAGTCTGCCTCATGCCTCAGCGCTTAGGGATTCATTTAATCTTGCAGTTGAGGTGGAGGCATATATTAGATGAATCGTGTGAAATGAAAGAGTTATTCAAAGGAAAGTTTTTTATTTTAGTTTTCATTTAAAAGGAAATACATAAAAGTATTGATAATGATTGACCTCAGAGTAACATTGCTGTTGTTTACTTGTTTATACTGGC